>CM035838.1:8162761-8762761 GCA_020510985.1 Pholidichthys leucotaenia
ATTTGTCTCGGTACAATGCTGCAACATTAAACATGATAAGATAAGAGAAATAAACTATACATGTAATAAAGTGTAGGATAAGATTAAGTGATACTGGTCAACAGTTAAAATATATATTAGCCAGCAGCTGCCGCTATCCCTGGATCATCTCCATCTGCCGCTGTGGTCGCCTTGGCCATCAGCTTAACACCATCCGTGGGTGCTGCTCCATCCAGTTCCATCCTGAGGCTAAACCAAAGGCACTGTTCAGTTCCACACCATCCCATCCAGAGCTGTGAGTTGTTGTCAGTGACTGTGGGGGAGAGGGTAAGAGACCATCTCATTCATCCCATACCGCTGTGAGCACTGACAGCCCTGTTCTCCAGCCAGACAACTGTTTCAATATATGGATAAGCCATATTTATTGTCATTCAAATCCATACAGCCAATCATGTACAGTAGAACAAAATTATGTTTCCTTATCTACAATGTTAATCACACATATATAGAATCAGAGGGGTCACTGCCATGCAAGGCGCCACCACAAATTTCCCTCCTCTGTTCCATTATTGCTGAGTGCCAAGCTGGACAGCAGGAAGTTCTGCTTTTATATGATCTTCGGCATGACCCGGCCGGGATTTGAACCCCGACCTCCCGGGTGTGGGGCGGATGCTCTACCAACTGAGCCACCGCTCTGGTATCCTGGCTCAACATGATTTTCCTCCTCTGTCTGAGGACTCTGAGCCTCTGCTCATGCTCTCTGGGTCTCCGGGGCACCCTTAGAGAGCACCGTCTTCAATCCCTGCAGCAGTTAACTCAGAGTGGCTCCCCTGTCCAAGAGTCTGCTATCGGGCAGAGCCAAATTTGGCACCAGCTCCGTGGTGCTCATTTGATGTAGGGGAGACCAGCGCAACTTGTTGCACAGGTCCCATCCAGAGTACATCCTCTCAATCGCCATCAGCTCCTCCTCTGACCACCTTGCTCATCAGAGATTCAACTGTGAGACATGTTTGAAGAAGAGCTGTGGGGACTCACCTCTTTCCCGGTGTCAGGGTGTTGGACATCAAGGATAAAATTCCCAACCTCCTGGCAAAACATCCTGCTGTGAGGAATGTTGTAGTCCATGTTGGCTGTAACGATGTCTCCAGCCAGATATCCAAGGTCCTCAAGTGGGACTTCACCAGGCTTCTCCAGGCATTACAAGGCTCCGGTAAGCATATCTTTTTCTCTGGTCCTCTGCCTCTTTTAGGCTGGGGCATTGGTCGCTTTAGCCGGATCCTGAGTCTCCATACATGGCTCCAGTGTGCCACTGCAGCATGTGGTTTTATTTTCATTGACAATTTTAATCTGTTCTGGAACCGTACCTCAATTTATTGGCAAGATGGTATACATCTGAGCGTTTCCTCATAGAGAGCCCCCCCACAGGGAATTGTGCCTGTTTCTGGCTGCAGGATAATGGCCTGTGATTGCCCTGGTCCACCCAGTTGAGGGAATCATACACTGTGGCACCACACCCACAGTGCTGACCCTGTTATAATGAATAAAGAGTGAAGATTAGTTAGCTCGATATTACACAAAGTGCTTTCGTTACACTCACACCCACACACACCCACACCCAAAAAGTGCTTTACATGCACCATTTACACATACACATCAGTTATTTGCACACACACAGCCTCTGCAAGAGGTCTCTGTTCCTGCTTCCATATATGGGCATGAGGGTTGAGTAAGGAGTTGTTCAGAACTCCTTATACAAAGATATAGAGTGATGATAATCAAGTCAGTGGCGGTAAATCACCTGTTAGCTGGTTGCCAACCGCCAATCAAATCTAAAAGAAGTAGAAGACTGAAGTGGAAGCCATAAAAGCGAGGAGACATCTGGAGAGGATGGCGCTGAGAGGACTGGTTCTAATTAGTTTGGACAATGGTCAGCAGTGTATTGTTGGAAAGTTACTGGGAAACACCCAGTAACTTTAAGCCTATATGTAGCTGTGGAGGCCTTTGTTATGAGTCTTTTTCACCAGAGGGGGCGGTGAAAGACCCACGGCCGTGTTCTCTGAGTCTCTGAGTGTTTCAATAAAAAGATGAACTGAGAAAAAGCATTTCTTCTGTGATTATTGATTGGTTAACTGAAAAGATCCCGCTAACTGTCCAAATTAATTTTTACAGTTTCACTGGTGGAGAATGCAGGCAGTTAGCCAACTGCATTGACAATGGACATCGGGACACAAAGCTGTGGCTGGTTACTGCAGACAATCCAGGGCCCCAAATCACAAGGTGAGCAGTGACCCTTTTTTAAAATCACTGTAGGATTGTCTGAATTATCCAGTAAAGTAAGACTTTTGTCCTGTTTTTTAAATTTTATTGAAAAAAACAATATAAAGATAATGTTATATTTTGTGGCTATTTTTTTATGATTGGAAGAACACACAGGGAGTCTCATAAGTACCTAAAGAGTGAAGTGATGATATAGAGTGAAGTACGAGGAGATAGAGTGTTATAGACATCATGTAGACAAGGAAATCTCACTGTTTGAAGAGGAAGAAGAAGATTGTTCAGAACTCCTTATAAGAACTCCTTGTACAAAGATATAGAGTGAAGAAGACGGAGAAGGAGTTGCCAGCCGAGAAGAATTCTGACTTTTGATATGTAGGGTGATGTTTGCTGAGTGGAGTGCGTGGCGGTGGGGACTGCAGCTCCTGACCGGATGGAATGATGGTGTGGTGTGGGGTGTGTGGCGGTGGTGCACCTGTGGGCTGGTTGCCAGCCACCAATCAGGTCTAAAGGAAGAAGAAGAAGTGACAGACAGATGAGGAAAAACAGACACACAGACAGAGACAGACAGACATTTAGAGTGTGTGGCAGGAAGATGTGGATGTGGAAGTCTCACTGTTTGGAGGAGAAGAGGAAGAGGATTGTTCGGAGCCCCTTCTGAGGGCTCCTTGTGGAGTGATGACCAGGTGGAGTGTTGTGGACATGGAGGTCTCATTGTTTGAGGAGGAGGAGGAGCTCCTTGTGGGGGCTCCTTGTGCAGGGATGTGGAGTGGAGAGAACGAGGAGGGGGTTGGCAACCGAGAAGAATTTTGACTTTTGATGCATGGAGTGGTGTTTGCTGGGTGGAGTGCGTGGCAATGGGGACTGCAGCTCCTGACCAGATGGAGTGATGATGTGGAGTGAAGTGTGTGGCAATGGTGCACCTGAGGGCTGGTTGCCAGCCGCCAATCGGGTCTAAAAGAAGAAGAAGAAGAGTGTTATAGACATCATGTAGACATGGAAATCTCACTAAGAAGAAGAAGATTTTTCAGAACTCCTTATAAGAACTCCTTATAGAGTAATAACCAGATAGTGTTATAGATCATGTAGGCATGGAAATAAGATAAGATAAGATAAGCCTTTATTAGTCCCACAACGGGGAAATTCCAGGATTGCAACAGCACAGGGATAGCAACACTCAGAGCAACAATCAGAAGGCAAGAAAAAAAAACAAGCAAGCAAGAGCAAAATCTCACTGTTTGAAGAAGAAGAAGATTGTTCAGTACTCCTTATAAGAGTTCCTTAGACAAAGATATAGAGTGAAGAAGACAAAGAAGAGGTTGCCAGCCGAGAAGAATTCTGACTTTTGATACATACTGTAGAGTGATGTTTACTGAGTGAAGTACGTGGTGGTAAGGACTGCAGCTCCTGACCAGATAGAGTGATGATATAGCGTGAAGTACGTGGCAATAATGCACCTGTAAGCTGGTTGCCAACCGCCAATCAAATCTAAAAGAAGAAGAAGAAGTATGCATGCATTCACATGTTAGGGACAGATCAATGAGCCGCTTTTTAAAGATATATGGGAAGTCTCAAGACTTTCTTCTTCTTCTTTTAGATTTCATATCATCACTCTATCCACCTTATTCCTGGGGGTGCCACTGTAGGAACGATTATGAGCGAAGCTTCCGGTTTCGGCTGACGTAGTGTTAAATCAGTCAATAAGAGTAGAGTAGCAGGGGCATTTTAAATAGCGTTTTTAGAAGTTTTTCAAATTCATTTTAATGTTCTTCTTCTTCTTCTTTTAGATTTGATTGGTGGTTGGCAACCAGCTTACAGGTGCATTACCTCCACTGACTTGATTATCATTACTCTATATCTTTGCACAAGGAGCTCCCACAAGGAGCTCTTATAAGGAGTTCTGAACAACTCCCCATGTGCGAAAAAATCATCCGTCCCTGGACTGCGTCCCACCACTACCAACTGGTCCTCTCGGTGGCTATTCAGCACTCTATAGTCCACATAGGGTGTTTTGCACTCAAGTCGCAGCTAATTTCAGCTCTTATAGTATTTGTATTTTTTGAATGTTTTGGTGTAGTTCTGGTCCTTGTTGTTGGTGTTCGTGGTTGTGCCAATAGACTGGATAAATGGAGCCTTCTCAACACACAGTGACAGACGACATCCAAGCACGGTGTTGTGGCATATGTCTGCTCTAAGGTAAATTTAATTATGTCCAACATATTTTCTTCTTCTAACAAAATGCAGCCGACTTTATTGCAGTGGAGACGTGCTGGTGGGAATGCACACCTTGTCTTTATGAGTACAGGCAACGAGAAGTCATAAATCATGACTCTTTGTTTGGTAGCAGCAAAGTCCCAGGAAAACCCCCATGAGTGTCTGGTATCATTGGAAAGCTTAGAAATCATACTTTCTAAAAATACCTATGCTTTTGCAGAAGACATAACTCCCGACCGATCGAAAAGTGAGTTTTCAACCTAGCCAAAATATAAGCAAATTGTCTTTTTTCCGGGTCAATTTTTGTGCACTTCCTACAAATTAAATATCATTTTGAAGATCTTTCAATACAGAATATGGAAATAGCATTGTATCAGTTTTGAAAATGTCCTCAAAGTGACTGATTTTGCCAGCACGGGTCATTTGTTTACAGCATTAGCATCTTAATAGTGGCACTAACTAATGGAGCTTCTTCTTCTTCTTCTTCTTCTTCTTCCTTCTTCTTCTTCTTCTCTCAGTTACTGGCGGATAGCAAGCAACTGAAAGGTGCATACCGCCATCTACTGTACAACAGTGTGTAACATTATGTCATTTGAGCCCGACTCCTAAATTCTATGACTTAATCCTGTGTTAAGTGCAACTGGTGCAGACCGGGACATATCACTGTTAAACAACGACACTGCAGCAAAGACATTGAGTTGCTAGCTGTTAGCATGAGGCCTACATATCTCCCGAGAGAACACTCACACGTGATCTGCATTGTTGTTTATGCAAATCCGACGGCGAACGCTGGGACAGCACGTGACGTCATCCATTCAGTAACCAGCAGGCTGCAGACAGAACACCCAGATGCTCTTCTCCTCATCTCAGGCGATTTTAACCATGTTTCACTGTCTCCCATTCTACCCACGTTCACCCAGTATGTCACATGCCACACTAGAGACAATAAAACACTGGATTTATTCTACGCAAACACTAAGGAGGCGTACACCTCATCACAACTCCCCCCACTCGGGAGATCGGATCACAACTTGGTTCATCTCCGGCCGGTGTACAAACCCCTAGTGCACAGACAACCTCCGGCCATGCACACTGTGGAGTTATGGTCTGAGGAGACAATGGACACCCTAAAGGGCTGTTTTGAAGCCACCGCCTGGAAGCAGCTCTGCGATCCACATGGTGAGGACATCGATGGCCTCATTCACACCTTCACGGGCTACCTCAGCTTCTGTGTGGACAAATCCGTTCCCACCAAGACCATACGGCGTCACTCAAACAACAAACCCTGGATCAACCCTGAGATAAAAACACTTCTGAGAGAGAAGAAGAGGATCTTCAGGTCAGGGAACAGGGGGATGCTGAAGTCCGTACAGAGGGAGCTGAGGAGAAAGATCAGAGAAGGCAAGGACAGCTTCAGGAAGAAGATGGAGGACAAGCTGCAACAGAGCGACATCAGCGGGGTCTGGAGAAACCTCAAAACCATCTCTGGGCTCCAGAATACCTCCCCCCAGGCCACAGGGGGCAGGGAGTGGGCGAACAACCTGAATCTGTTTTTCAATAGATTTGACCAACCGCCCTCCCCCCTGACTGCACAACAACCACTGCTGCCTCTAAAGAAATCAAGTCCTGCTGCCCACTCCCCACTCCACCAACACCCCCCCACTCCCAACACACAGCCCCCCATCCTGACCCTGACCAGGACCCAGGTGAGGACGGAGCTGAGGAAGATCAAGGCGAGGAAGGCGCCGGGACCGGACGGCATCAGCGCAAAGCTCCTCAAGTCCTGTGCAGACCAGCTGTGTGGGATTGTGACGTATATCTTCAACATGAGCCTGAAACTGGGGAGGGTACCACAGCTGTGGAAAACATCTTGTGTGGTACCTGTACCAAAAACTTCCCACCCCAAAGACCTGAACAGCTACAGACCGGTGGCCTTGACGTCCCACTTGATGAAGACCCTGGAGAGACTGCTCCTTGCTCACCTCCGCCCCCTGGTGGAACCAGCGATGGATCCACTCCAGTTCGCCTACCAGCATGGCATTGGGGTGGAGGATGCGGTGATCTTCCTCCTTCACCGTTCTCTGTCCCACCTGGAGAAGCCCGGGAATATGGTGAGGATCATGTTCTTTGACTTCTCCAGTGCTTTCAACACCATCCAACCGATGATCCTGAAGGACAAGCTGCTGCGCGCAGGGGTGGACCAGCACCTGTCGTCATGGATCCTGGACTACCTCACGAACCGGCCTCAGTTTGTGAGAACCCGGGACTGTGTGTCCGACACGATCATCAGTAGCACGGGGGCCCCCCAGGGAACGGTGCTGGCTCCCTTCCTGTTCACTCTTTATACTGCGGACTTCTCACACAACACAACACACTGCCATCTACAGAAGTTCTCTGATGACTCTGCGATCGTTGGCCTCATCTCCAATGGAGATGAAGCTGAGTACAGAGGGCTTATCCAGGACTTCGTGGACTGGTGCCATCGGAACTGCCTCCAGATCAACGCGAGGAAAACTAAGGAGCTGGTGGTGGACTGCCGCAGGCATGGGCAGCCCCTCACAGTACCAGTAAATATACAGGGAACAGACATCGAGATGGTGACATCCTATAAGTACCTGGGTATTCATCTGAACAATAAACTAGACTGGTCACACAATACTGATGCACTCTACAAGAAGGGACAGCGCAGGCTGTTCCTGCTGAGGAGACTCAGGTCTTTTGGTGTACAAGGGGCGCTGCTGAAGTCATTCTATGACACGGTGGTGGCATCAGCCATCACTTTTGGAGTGGTCTGCTGGGGCAGTGGCATTACTGCAGCCGATAGGAAGAGACTGAACAAACTGATTAAGAAAGCTAGCTCTGTCCTGGGGCAGCGCCTTGATCCGATGGAGGAGATAGGAGAGAGAAGGACGGTGGCTAAACTGTCATCTCTGCTGGAGTCCGAGTTCCACCCTATGCAGGACATACTGAATGCACTGAGGAGCTCATTTAGCAGCAGACTACATCATCCCAGGTGCACAACCGAGAGGTTTCGTAGGTCCTTCCTACCAACGGCTGTCAGACTGTACAACCTAAGCAGGGCTGCTCACAGAGATAGCAAAAAGACGTAACAAACTAATAGTTTTTTGAATGCAAAAGATGCAATAGACTTACACAATGGTCCCCTCCGGCATACAACTAGGAACTTACCGGTTGCTATGGAGGGTGAGAATATGTATGGGCACATAATCATACCATGTAGGATAACTAAGTAGACGGTTATGCTGTTTCATTCCATCTAGCAACAATGCTCTGCACTGTGTGTGTTTATATATTTACATATTTATTCCATCTAGCTACAATGCTCAGCACTGGGTGTGTTTATATATTTATATATCTACATATTATTCCATCTAGCTACATTGCTCCGCACTGTGTGTGTTTATATACTTGCATATTTATTCCACCTAGCTGCAATGCTCCGTACTGTGGGTGTTTATATATTTACATATTTATTCCATCTAGCTACAATGCTCTGCACTGTGTGTTCATATATTCATATATTTATTCCATCCAGCTACAATGCTCTGCACTGTGTGTCTGTGTGTGTGTGTGTATATATATATATTTTATAGTAATACGTACATATGTATATTAGCTGCTCTTGCTTGCTTGTTTTTTTTTTTTTTTTCTTTTTTTCTTGCCTTCTGATTGTTGCTCTGAGTGTTGCTATCCCTGTGCTGTTGCAATCCTGGAATTTCCCCGTTGTGGGACTAATAAAGGCTTATCTTATCTTATCTTATCTTATCTTATCTTAAGTCATAGAATTTAGGGGTCGGGCTCAAATGACACACACTCTTGTACAGCTACTGTCTATGATGCCACTTTATAAGGCCATCCTCCCATCATCCCTCAATAGTAGTGGGAAGTGGTATGATTATATTACTGTTTTGAGGTGCAAGAGGCCGTGTTCCCGCATTTCTGATGCCAAAGTCATGTTTTTTAATAACAAGGAAAAGTGTCCCATTTCAAAGACAACCATACGTTCTAAACTAGTACTGAAAGTTGCTACCATAATTCACGCAAGGCATCATGGGGCCTTCTCCTTCTTCTTCTTTTAGATTTGATTGGCAGTTGGCAACCAGCTTACAGGTGCATTATTGCCACTGACTTATCATCATCATCACTCTATATCTTTGTATAAGGAGCTGTGAACAACTCCTTATGTGTGAAAAAATTATCCGTCCTTGGACTGTGCCCGAGGTGCGGCCCAGAGGGTCGGATGGATCCAATTCAATCCATCATGAGGCCTAGGAATAAGGTGGATATATAATTCAAGAAATCTCTGTCTAGCGTCTGTGTGTCTGTCACGACCACAGGACTTGCTAAAAGATCATAGGATTGCCTATGATGTTCCTATGATCTCTACATGATGTCTATATGATGTCATATAGACATACCATAGGACTCACCACTGTGCAACACTGCAACACCCTGGGCAGCACGGTGGTGCAGTGGTTAGCACTGTTGCCTTACAGCTAGAAGGTTCCAGGTTCGAATCCCCAGGCTGGCAGGGGTAGGAACCTTTCTGTGTGGAGTTTGCATGTTCTCCCTGTGCTGCGTGGGTTTTATCCGGGGGCTCCTGTTTCCTCCCACAATCCAAAGACATGCATGTTAGGTTAATTGGTTGTTCTAAATTGTCCCTAGATACAGTATCTGTCTCCTATAGGCCCTAGGCCCTTTTCCACTAGCCCCGCTCAGCCCCGATTTGAAAACCCGGCTCTATTCACTTCGGTTCGGTTCGGCCTCAGTTGCTTTTCAACTACTGCTGGCGCACCTGCTGGCACACCTGCTGGCACACCTGCTGTGGGTGGGATTTGTTGAACAGCAGGCGGCGCCACACCCTCGTGACGTGAAACACCCGACCAATCCTCCACAACAAACAAAATGGCTGATGACGAGGAGAGAAGGAGAGAGGAATGACTGTGACATGAAACTGGTTAAATCTATGGTGCTGACTTGTTGTGCTCTGCACAATCTGTGTGAGAGTCATGGAGAGACGTTTGACACTACATTGGATGATGCAGTAGATGAACCAGTGGTGGCAGCGGCACAGAGAGCAGAGGAGCAGGGTGGTGATATTGTAGCGAACTCAATATAAGCACCCTACTTGGCTTGACAAGTGGGTTGACCCTATTGTCGACACAGGTAGAGTGCGGGACTCCGGAGCGAGAGGTGTGAGTTCAAACCTCCCGCTGGGACGTCGCCATGTCGAGCTGCACGTTACAATATAACACGAGATGCTGTGATGCAATACTTGTCTATTTTGTCTACATTTATGTGCATACATATTTCAAAAATGTTTTTTGTAAATAAAATGTTGTGCATGGTCCATCTACCTGTCCTCTTGTTCATAACGCTTATCTGTTAAGAAGGTGCGAAGCCATCAGCCTAATGATGAGTCCACACTTCTGTTGTGATAATTGCTCACGCTGAGCGCTCTGACAGCCCCGTACGCTGTGGGGGTCACACACGACGTGTTCCTCCCCACACTCTCAATTTTTTTTCCCCGTATATTTTTCTCTTTGGCGTACAGAAATGGCAATACGCCCGTATTTGCTAAAATTGCATTTTCCCCGTATTAAAATATGGTGAAACCATATCACTTGACAGGTATGTAATTACATGCAGAAACACCGCGCAGGCCATCTTCACAAAAATCCAGCTCGACAAGCCACTTTTGCTTAGGTGGAAATGCAAATTGAACTATAAATCATGTGCTGATACATGTCATATTTTCCCATGTAAAGGTCTCCCACTTTTACTTACAAACTGATTTTTAATTTTTGGGAAAAGGGAATATAAATTTTGCACTTGTTGGTAACAACAGTTGTGTGCAACAAAAACACAGTTGTGTATCCTTGTCCGATTTGTCTACTGTTATTAGTGCCAAATTTTTGCTAGATTCCTTCTTAATTTATTAAATTTTGACTGGTGATGCAACATTCAGCTTACACGTACTTACCTTTAGCAGTGTCTACAAGTTCAAGCACACCTGTACAACTGCTTATAACCTAAAAAATGTACCCATTCAAGAGAAATGGATTCAGCATTGCAAATTTGTTTAAAATAAAAAAAAAACCTACCAAGACATTACGTTTCGTTGTGTTGTTAAAAATTAAATTACCATTAGAAGGCTATACACCTGACCTGATGAACAGCAGCATGTGGAGTGAACAGAGAATGGAATGTGTATGTAATTATTGGCTTTTCTCATACGGTGTCATAACAGATAAACCAGACTTTTGATGCAAACAATACAATTTTATTCCAGAAGCAAAATTTACAAACAAAAAAACAGACTGGGCGATGACATCCCTGCGAGCTCTTCCCTTCGTAACGCAGCGTCCTGCTCCAGGGCTTCACGCGCATCTGCCCGCACATCTGCGGCCACCTGTCGCAAATGCTGCATGTACTCCTGATTCTTGCCGCTGGTCATGTTGCCGTTCCAAGAGCCGCATCTCTTCGTCATGCATGTTGACCATCGCTAATGTAAGGTCAGCGATGGGAGTTGTCTGTTTTCGTCTTGCCTAGATGGAAAGACAGAAAGGCATGGTCGTTAAAGCTGGATCACTACATATATTATGGAATTACACAGGTGAAAGTCTGTGGTGGAATGTCACTATTATATTATGCTTCATTGCTGTATATAAGCTGAACTGTCATGTTGCTGCCCCTCAGTAGAGCAGATTTTGCAACACGCAGGGTGCTGTCTTCGGCTGCAGCCCCCCTGCAAAACTAAAAAGGATTAAGATTAAGAATATGGATGGATGGATGGGTAATGTTTAAACTAGTTGCTTGTAGTGTGGCCGCAGAAATCTGAATGGGTTAATACAGTCAGCTGACACGAAGCATTTCAATGAAGCATGTTGATTTCAACGGCAGTTCATGCACTTTGTTTGTCTAAAACAGGAGTTACAACAGCACCAATCACCACACCTAAAAATGGTTGTGGAACACCGATAAGTGAAGACCAAAGAATAACCTTTTTGTACATTTAAAAAGACATTTTCAATTAATTAATATGCAGCTACAGGAAATTGCATTAATCAATTTGGTACATAACTTGTTAGGCTCCAGCCCCCCCCCCCCCCGCGACCTGTAAAGGATTAAGCGGTAGAAGATGGATGGATGGATGGATGGATTTTCGACCCTGGTTTCCGCTGCTGGACCTGTTTCAACCAAAAAAAAAAAAATCGTGGTTATTGTGCCTTACCGGCACTTGAACGTGATCCAGATGGAGCTGGTGATGTGGCTGACATGGGAGTCGATTCAGCTGGTGCTCAGCCAGACGCACACGCAGACGCAGCGCCAGGAGAGTCCGCTGTGTCAATCATCTCCACTGAGGTGGACCCCTGTGATATGAAATGCGATTCTAGAAAGAAAATGCACGCAATTTAAAACTTAACACCAAAGTGCAACATGTACACAACACTCTCAAGTTTTTAACCGGAATACAATAAGCGTAATTCAGCGTTTTGTTCGTGCTAATACTTAACACAAAGCAAGCGTGAATCTGCAGTTGGCTGCAAAACAATACGCAAGCCTCAGTAACAACCATTACCCACAATCTAACAACCTTCCTATTTCTTAAAAACAGTGAGCTTGGCACAGAAAGGATCAAGTGGCGAAAAGATGCGCAATACCAAAACAACACTCACCATCCACGGTTTCCAAGGGCCGTGACCGTGACCGTGACCGTGTGGAGCCCAATGTCTCTCAGCGAACCACTTCCACTCCTTCCATCCGCTGAACTTCGAGCATTGTGGTCCTTCACTGCTCGGTAATCGCTTTTCAGCTTTTTCAGCTTCTCCCGACACTGTTTGGCAGTACGGATGTGCCCTTGGGAAGCCATCCGCTCGGACACCTGCATTTCAAGTAGATCCGTCCAACTCGCGCTGGATGCGATCGTCGCCTAATATAGAAAGAAAATTGCGCACCTCCTAATATATAATATTAGGAGTATATTATTATATAAGTATATTATACAGTATATTAATATAATATACCGTATTAAAGGGGCGCACTGTGTTCACTGCTGAACAATTACAAATGGCGGTCGTGGAGTAAATTCAGCAGAAAAAGTCGCTTTCATGACGTTACAACCTGACCAATCAGCGGCGACCAGTCTCTTAAAGTCATATCACAGCCCTACTCAGCCCTACTCAGCCCGGTTAGACCCTGCCCTGGATCAGGTACGAAAAAAGTACCTGCTAACCGGTGCTGGGGCTAATGGAAAAGCGCCTAAAGCGGGCTGAGTGGTGCGGTGTAGGGCTAAGTGAGGCTAGTGGAAAAGGGCCTAAAACGTGCTGAACTGTTTCCGGAGAACCACAATGTGCACAGCTGCCAGTTAGGTGTTTACCTATTCTATGTAGCGTCTGGTTCAAATTTAGGGGTTGGGCTCAGATGACATAATGTAACACACTCTTGTACAGTAGGTGGCAGTATGCACCTTTCAGTTGTTTACTATCCGCCAGTAACCGAGAGAAGAAGAAGAAGAAGAAGTAGTATGTCCTATTCTCAATTGGGTGATGAGCATCTCCTCTTTCCTGTTTCTGCCAAGTCCAATTCCAGAGACCACCCGCTTTTAAATGTCATAAAGAGATCTTCCTGTACCCATTGAGTCCCAACATTCTTGCCACTTTTGCACTATATGCTTGTTAATTATCGATTTGCCTTCTGCCTTACTGAGTGAGATGTCCAGATCCACTGCCTCAAATTTCAATGATTGTTTCGCTAATAAGTCCACATCCTCACTACCCTCTATTCCAACATGGGCTGGAACCCAAAGAAAGCTTACTGACTGGCCTTTACTGTAGAGGTTGTAAATTAAGGAGTGGATTTCTACAATTAGGTCCTGACTACATCACTGCAGCCACTGAACACTCTTCTGAGAGCTGCCCAACTATCTGAAGCAATGACAGCATTATTCCTATAATTTATCTCCAACCACTGTAGAGCTAATATAATGGCAACTAGCTCAACTGTGTATACTGATGAGTGATTGCTGGTTCTTTTATTGATAGATATTTTATAATGAGGAATGTATACCACAGCTCCACTACGACCAGTTGTAGGGTCCTTGGAAATATCGATAAATGCTATCAGCATGTTTCTGAAGTTCTGTTCAATATATTTATGCTCTATGTAATCTGTTGCTGATTGCTTATGTTGCTTCCTCAGTTGATGTACTGTATTTCAAAATCTACTAGTGGCATCTTAAACAGCCATGGAGGAATAACAGACCACAGGACAGTTGGACTAAAATCTATGTGTTTTAATCTTGCCTGCTCAGCAATGGTATCACTTATCCATCCAAAGCTACCAATGTTGGACTCATTGTGTTCCCAGCAATCATTAAGAATAGCTTTTGCAGGATGTGACCTCTTATGCCCCTTCAAGTTGATCCAGTATGCCAGCATTAATTTGTTTTTTCTTAATCTTAAGGGCATTTCACCCATCTCTACTTGGATCACTGTTACTGGAGAACTTTTAAATGCACCACAACATATCCTAAGAGCCTTTGTCTGCTCTATGTCCAGAAGGTTCAGGTGACAATCAGCAGCCAACATGAACGCAACACATCCATAGTTTAGTGTCGCTCTCATTAGTCCTCGATATACCCTCAACAGAGAGGCCCTAGAGGCCCCCCAGTCCCGTCCTGCCAGACATCTCAAAATGTTATTTATTTTCTTACATTTTCCTCTAGTTTTTTTCAATATGCTGCTTCCAGGTTAGTTTTTCCATCAAATAACACACCTAAATACCGAGCTACCTTTACTTGCTCTAACTTTTGGCCATAAAGTTTTAAAGAAATGTCTTTGTGAGTTTTAGAGAAGTAAATCACTTGTGTCTTTGAGACCGATAATTTAAAAGCCCACCGGTTTGCCCATTGTTCAACTTGGTCTATTGCTGTCTGCATTTTCCTCTGAATGTACTCAAGATTATGTCCCCTTATCCATAAGGTCCCATCATCTGCATCCAAGGCTTTCCCTATTCCACTATTGATTCCTTCAAAAATATCATTAATCATAATATTAAACAGAACAGGGCTACATACGCTGCCTTGGGGAGTACCATTTTCAACTTGATATATTTTGGAGTACTCTGTACCAACTCTCACCTCAATCGTTCTATCATACAGGAAATCTAATACCCAGTTGTATAAATTACCTTCAATACCAAATTGATTTAATTTAATCAGCAACCCTTCCTTCCACAGCATGTCACATGCTTTTTCTACATCAAAGAAGACAGCTATCACATTTTCCCTATTTACTTGGGCCTTCCTAATTTCAGATTCTAGGTGTAAAATGGAATCCATAGTATTTCTCCCTTTTCGGAACCCACTTTGAAAAGGAGAAAGACATTCCCTCCCTTCCAAAATGTAATTCAGCCTTTCAGTCACCATTCGTTCCATTGTTTTCCCTAACTGTGAGGTAAGAGGTATTGGCCTATAATTATTGGGATCTGATGACTCTTTCCTTGGCTTTAACACTGGAACTATAACTGATTGTTTCCATGACCTAGGAATGTTCCCAGTTTCCCAGACTTCATTAAACAGCTTAATATTGTTTGAAGTGCACTGTCCTCCATGTGCGACAACATCGTATAACATACGCCATCCTTCCCTGATGAAGACTGCTTCGATTTCAGAATAGCCCTTTTCAGTTCCAATAGAGTGAATGGCAAATCTATCATGCCCCTTGAAGTATTCTTCCTTATGTTCACATGTGGGTGTTTGGATAAAGTGCTTTCCCTGCTTTGTCTAATTGTGTTTGGTAGGTTTTCTGAACTATGAATCTTCATTAAAGTTTGTGCCAAAATAAAAGCAAGAAATCTGTGTGTGTGTGTGTCTGTCTGTGTCTGTCACGTTCATAGGACATCATAGGACGGCCTATGATCTCTGCCTGAACATCATAGGACATCCTATGAACTCAGGCATCATAGGACACATAGACAAATGTGTCTTTATGATGTCATATAGACCATGTGTCTTTGAACTCAGGCATCATAGGACACATAGACAAATGTGTCTTTATGATGTCATATAGACCATGAACTCAGGCATCATAGGACGACTTGCGATGCTTATATGACAGCACATAGACAAATGTGTCTTTATGATGTCATATACATCAAGCCCACGGCACAGAATGTCTTTATATCATATACATCAAGCCTGCCTTCATGTCTTTATGATGTCATATACAGTGACAGACATCAGGCAACATGTCTTTATGATGTCATATACATCAAGGCTGCCTTCATGTCTTTATGATGTCATATACAGTGAGTCCATGCCAGAAAGCCTCTTTTTGCTCAGATCTATTTTCATGATACTGTCCATGAACTGGAATTATGACGCACCTATCCCTCAGCCAGTAGTCTCAACGAAGAAGACCCACCAGATGGAGAGCAATAGAATGAGGAGAACTGCTGCACATCAGAAAAGATGCCATGAAGATGAAACACCTGAGGTTCCAGCAGTACATCGCACCCGTCTGAGACAGGAGGACACCCTTTACCAGCATAGGGTACGACAGTGAGGAGAACTGCTGCACGTCAGAAAAGATGCCATGAAGATCAAACACCTGAGTTTCTAGCAGTACGTCGCAGCCCTGACTGTGAACAACACAGCCGTCTGAGACAAGAGGAGACCCTTCAGCAACGGGCATGCAGAAATACTTGCTTATACTTGCTTTCTTTGGGCATGGACGGGTCACTATCATAGGACTGCCTATGATGTGCCTATGATGTCTGCATGATGTCCGATGATGTTCCTATGATGTCAACGATCAGAGGACTCGCTACGTGATGTCTATCTGTGTGCAGAAATACATGCTTATACTTGGTTTCTAGGGGTATGCACGGCCATGCACAGGTGCAAAAAACTCCATAGAAGTGATGGTCTACAACCAACAGGAAGTCGGACATTTTGGCAGGAAGTGGCGGTGACCAAATTTGCACCTCACACATTTGATCAAATTCATCCTAGGGTTTTTTTCAATCCAGTCTACACTGCAAATGTGTAAAATGCCAAGCAAAGTGCTGATTTTCTCCGGGTGCTCCAGTTTGTTGGTTTCTGTGGGCATGCACAGGCCTTCTTGAACAGGGTCAAAAGCCACTTTTTCAGGATCATGCCCATTAACTGGAATTACGACGCACCTATCCCTCAACCAGTGGTCTGAATGAAGAAGAAGACCCACCAGATGGAGAGCAATAGAATGAGGAGAAATGCTGCACGTCAGAAAGGATACCGTGAACATGAAACACCTCAGGTTCCACCAATACGCCGCAGGCGTGACTGTGAACAACACAGCCATCTGAGACAGGAGGAGACCCTTCAGTGGTCTGAACGAAGAAGAAGAAGACCCACCAGATGATGTCTATATGACGGCACATAGACAGAGTACATGACTCCCTACAAGACATACTGTATACTGTATATTGACAGAACAGTGACAGGCAGGAAGAATAAGTAACAAGCAGGGGCAAACAGCCCCAGATGGCAGGGCATATTTTGTGTGATTTTTATGTTTTGCTGCATACAAAAGCCATCACATGTGATTGCCACTTAGTGCTGTGTTGCTATACCAACTGGCCTGTAACTGGCAAGAATTCTGTTCCAATGCATCTTCTCTACGGGCGTGCACAGGTTTCTACGGGCATGCACGGGTATGCACTAGTTCTAGTAATAGCTATTTCCCCATTAGTGTCTAGCACTGGTATTTTGTACTCTCTCCTAATACCACTCATTTTCTTAATCATTCCCCAAATATCTGATAGCTGTGTTTCTCTTCCTATAGTATTACAATACTTGTCATGGGTGGCCCCCGCGAGCCACCATAAGACGCCTCAAGTCACCGATGAGTTGCAATGATGTTTATTAAGGATAAAGGATAACACAAAGTAACAAAGTAATGAGCCACGGTGGGCTAAGGCACAAAACACTAGGCAAGGAAAACATAAGGCTAACACAAAGCTCACTTACGATCCAGACCGTGGACGAGGGATGCTCGTTAACGATAAGAAGATGTGGAATGATAAGGGATGTTCGACGAGACTGCCGCATTGGGCTGCATTCAGCATCCGCTTAAATGCCGGCCACTGATGAGCCACGAATGCAGCACAGCTGTTCGGCTTTGACAGCAGGAAGCTCCTCCGAACGCTGTCACAATAAGAGCTCGGGGAGCCAGAAGGTAACTCTGCTGTCAAACCTGGTGGAGAAGATGTATGGCCCGAGCGCGGACAAGATCGGTGCTCGGACCATGACAGTACCCCCCCCCCCCCCGAGGGCGGGCTGTGAACACCCAGGGACACCCAAGCCCCCCCCCCCAGGGTGGGCGGATGGGGGAATGGGCCAGGAGGGAGAGGCCCAGCCATAAACCAAAAGACATAATGAAAACAGAGCATGGAGACGACCAGAAAAAGAAAGACAAAACTCCCAAATACATGAATCACAGAGGGCACGAAAACAGAAAATACAATGTCCCCAAACGCAAAACCATGATTAAGGCAGACACAAATGAAACAATTACAGGGCATGATAACAGAAAACACAATATTCCCAAAAGCAAAAATCAAGATTAAGGCGGGCTACAAACGAAACAGTTACAGGGCAAGATAACAGAAAATACCACATTCCCCAAAGGTACAAAAACACACAGGACGACCAAGACAGAAGAAAAAAAAAACCACATTAACACAGGCAGCACATAGAACAAGATTATCACCCCGCATGACCTTCAACCCAGACAGTACAGGGAAATGGTGACAGGCAGGGACCAAAAACCCACGGGGACAGTTCCGGTGGTCTCCCTGCGTCCCAAGGCCAACAGGGGAATAAGTGGATCAGAACGTGCTCGGGCGGCCTACCCCAGTCCCAGGCCCGGAGAGTCCAAATCTCTGGCGGCCGAACCAGGTTGCCCCGCAGCAAACACAGAATGTCGGGTGGCCGACCCAAGGCGCCGAACCGGGGAAACAGTTTCTCGGGTGGCCGACCCAAGTCCCTCAGCCACCAGAACCGTGGAAAAACAGCCTGCGGCGGCCTCCCTGGCGGGGAAAAAATGTGGGAGAGCCGGGCCAAGTGTAGAAGGCTCCCAACGGCCCCTGGCGATGATGAGCAGGGGCGGTGACTTGAATGAGGGGAGAGAAGAAGATGATCAGCCTGTCCAGTGTCAGGTAGCAGGGGATCTCCAGCTCCCTCACCGACCTTTAACCCTACTGGTGCTGCACCCACGATGGACCCCGATTGGGTCTCGGCTGGACCCCAATTGGGTCTCGGCTGCACCCGCGATGGGACCCAATTGAGTCACGGCTGCACCCGCGTCGGACCCCGACTGGGTCGGCGCAGCTCCAGTACTGACCTCCAATCCCGAACCTGGAACCTCCAGCACAGCGATCGGAACCAGCTCCGCACCGGTGACCCTGGGAGAAGGCTCAGGAGAAAGAAAAGAACTGGGATCAGGATCACCGGTAGCGACAGAGCCCAGCGAGACAAGTTCGGGCACAGCAGATGGCTGCCCCTGGCTCGTCTCTCCGAGAGACAGGCAAAAGTGCTCCAGAATAGACAGAAGAAAAACAAGGTAGAGCACTTGCCTGTACTCGGGTTCTACCGCTGTCCAGGACTCCGACGATCCGGGCTCAGACGGAAGGAGATCGTCTTCCAGCTCCCACTCAGCTACGTCGGGCTCCGCAGCTGGCATGATGGTTTCCGCAGCCTGAGGACCCTCCAGCACTGAAGTCCACACCGACAACCCACACGCCGTGGTGGCAGGGGACCCTCGACCCGCTGGATCGGACAGCTCGTCTGTGGAGACCCGGGGACGCTTCGTCGTCGGCGCAGGCTCCACGCTGCAGTCCGCTCTCCTCCTCCGCCCATGACATGGCTGCGAGGCTGGAACCAAGCTCTCCAGAGCCGCAGGCCCCCTCCTCATCCAGCGACGTTGGCCTGGCGTCGAGGACCGCTCAGTAGAGGGAGACACAGAGGCAGCAGGTTTAATAATCAGGGCTACAGCAGGTGGTGGGAGCTCGGGGGACTGTGAACGCCGAACTCCACCCCCAGGAGTCAGACAAGACAAATCACAACTTTGGTGAGAAGAAGGAACTTGCACTTGCCTGTCTCCCGGAGGGAGGATGGTGCCTGCTGTAGGGGACGTTGCTCCTCCCTTTCCCCGCTGGATGGTGACAGAGGGCTCCCTGGAAGGACGAGGAGGGGCCTCTCGTGACGGACCACGAATGGGCTTTGCCGGGGCAGGACTCAGAACTCTCTCTGCAGCTGGAGGTGACGTCACAGAGGAGGGGACGACAGACAAGACGATCCGGGCACGACGAGCTGACGGGACAGCGGGAACAGGTGGCCTGGGGGGAGAGGCTGCGGGGATTCCCTCCTGACGTGACGCCGAAGGAGCAGCTGGCTGGGAGGCAGAGTTCCTCCAACGACCCGGAACAGGATCCGGACGGGGTTCTTGCTGAGGTTTATCTTGGCCGGGGCGCCAACGTCTTCGACAACCCCTGGGTGGCGCGAACTCCTGGGGTGGATCGAGGACAGGAACGGGATCCCAAAGCAGGGAGCAGGGATGCCTTCTCCTCTGCTTCTCGCTGTAGTCCTCCTCTACCATACAGAGAATCTCGCGCTGTGCAGCGATGTCGGCCCTCCTAACGTCGACTTCAGGATGGTCAGCGTAGCGAGGGAGATGATTAAGGACATCCTCAGCAAGGTACAGGTACCAGCGTACGTCACTGTGATAGTCGAGGAGGGAGGCAGCGATGAGCGTTTCGTCCACGTATTCCAAAGAGTCCGCCAGCCCGTAGTCCCGACTCCGAGCGTGGCCCCTCCGCGACGGCATTCTATCAGCACGCAATACCCAGACAGGAAAGAGCAAATGTCCACTTATGCAAACTCACTGGGAACGGCGTCTCAGTTTGGCGCCTCCGTTTAGGCGCCCTGGCGGCAGTCTACTGTTATGGGTGGCCCTTGCGAGCCACCATAAGACGCCACAAGTCACCGATGAGTTGCAATGATGTTTATTAAGGATAAAGGATAACACAAAGTAACAAAGTAATGAGCCACGGTGGGCTAAGGCACAAAACACTAGGCAAGGAAAACATAAGGCTAACACAAAGCTCACTTACGATCCAGACTGTGGACGAGGGATGCTCGTTAAAGATAAGAAGACGTGGAATGATAAGGGATGTTCGACGAGACTGTGGCATTGGGCTGCATTCAGCGTCCGCTTAAATGCTGGCCACTGATGAGCCGCGAATGCAGAACAGCTGTTCGGCTTTGACAGCAGGAAGCTCCTCCGAGCGCTGTCACAATAAGAGCCCGGGGAGCCAGAAGGTAACTCTGCTGTCAAACCTGGTGGAGAAGATGTATGGCCCGAGCGCGGATGAGATTGGTGCTCGGACCATGACAATACTGTCTCCAAAACAAACGCTTAGCTGTTTTAATTGTTTTCCGAATGATTACCTGACACCATTTATACTCAATCACTGCTTACAAAGAATGATGCGTTTTCACTTGTCTGAATGCCCTATTTCTATTTTTAATAGCTTTATTACAACTATCATCCCACCAAGGAAGATTCTTTCATTGTCTATAACCTGTACTTTTTGGTATTGTTTGAGTTGCAGACTCGATTATAATTGCACTGACACTTTTACTAAACTCCTCCCCATCAAAAATGTCCTCACTGTTTAGCTGCTCACATCTAGTCTTAAACAGATACTTAAATTTATCCCAGTCTGCCTTACCCAATTTCCATCTTGTGCCAGACTGCATCGCTTCTTCTCCCGCTTCTAGACCAGTTTTAACTTTTATTGGGTAATGATCACTCCCATTAGCTGACCGACTTAACACCTCCCAAGATCTGATTCCTGCAATGGCATTTGAAACCAAAGTTAGGTCTAACACACTTTCCGTGACTAGGTTACTGCTAAATCTCGTACCCTTCCCATCATTCATGCATATTAAGTCCCTATCCTCTAAAAAATCCTCAATTACTGTGCCATTTGTATCTATATTCCTGCTACCCCACAGTGTATTATGTGCATTAAAATTCCCACACCAAACCACCTTACTCTGTGCTTGCCTATGTACAGCATTCAAAGTGTCAACTGTCAATCTGTTACATGGATTATAGTAATTAACTTCATCTTTTACTGCCCAAATTTTTACCATTATTGATTCATGTTCTTTCCCTATTTCCATTATTTTGTAATTTGTTCCATTACGCACAAAGGTTGCTACACCTCCTCCTCTACCAGTTTCCCTGTCGTTCCTTATTGATGTGTATCCTTAAATGACAAAATCCAACTGTTTTAGAACTCAGAACTCAGAAGATTTATTGCCAAGTACATTAACAGATACTGATAACAGATCACTGATAACAGATCACTGATAACATACGAGGGATTTGACTTGACACAGAAAATGAACCTGCATATCCGGTGACACGGCTGCATCTGAAACGCGCCTGCCTACAGGAGGGTACAGGTAGCATAGGAAATAATACAATAGGAAGGAGCAAAAAAATCATTGATTTCAGAATAGTGGTCATATATGATCAATATTATGATTACAAAGAAAAAAAAAACCCTCAATGCACAATCAGCAGACCAAAAAAGTTCACAGGACACAAAGAGAGCAGTGAGTGAATCATCTTTATCATCAGTTTGTGGATCAGTATGAGTGTAATGTTGAAAGTAGGTGTTGTATCAGTTAAGAACAACAAGGACTCTTTGGCAGGAGATGTTTTGTCTGGCTACAGGCATTGTCCTTGGCCATGCAGCTGCCTGTCCGAAGGCCATGAGCTCAATGTTTTGAAAACAAAGACTGCAGATGATCAGGAGGATTTTTGTGAGGAAGTCAGATTAAGTCGAATAGTACTGAACTGTTTTAGCCATGTTTCCTGTATACAGATTACCTGGGGTTTGTCTTGCATATCAGATATAAACTTTTTGAATTCTTGACCATTTGATATTAGACTTCTGGCATTCCAGTGCAAAACTGTGAATACCATTATGACCCACTAGTTTGCGGACTTAGAGAGCCCCCACTTAACAAGTCCTCAATGGCTTCCCAATGTAGCCCCTTAATGCCAAGATATTTTTCTGTTGCTTTCACAATGATTTTGATTTTTTCCATTTTCTTGGAAGTATGTGCAGTACAGTTTATCACATCCACCACAAATAAGACAAAATTGTTTTCCTTCATAACCAGAGTATCTTCCTTAATTCTACTGCATGCACTGCAAGCCTGCACACGTTCCCTGTTAGAGTCCACTGCCACTTTTTTAGCTGGCACCTTTTTCGCAGCTTCTGCATATGTTAATCCCTGGGAGACTTTTACCTGCTGAATTTCTGCCACTCTTTTGCTAGCTTCACAACCTCGATACGCAGCGCTATGTTCACCACCCCAGTTACAGCACTTTAATTTGGCTCCGCTTTCACACTTGCCATACTCATGTTCACCGGAGCATCTTGCACATTGCTGTCTACCTTTGCATACCGCTGCAACATGACCAAACTTTTGACATTTGAAACATCTGAGTGGAGGCAGAATGTAAAGTCTGACTTTATAGCTCATGTAGCAAACAGACACCTTACTTGGCAGTCTTGTTTCATCAAATATTAACATTACCGACCGACTATCACATTTTTCACCATTCCTATTAGTTTTCAACCTTTTCACCTCTGTTACTCTTGCTCCAGATATGTTTCCCTTTATTTCATCAGCTGAGACAGCCGTTGAAATTCCCGATATCACTCCTCTCATTGCCTTATTTCCTTCCAATACTGAACACTGCACACCTTCCCCCTCCATCTTAGTGGATCTGACTGCTTTTCCTCGCTGAACACTGGCTTTACAAGTAACTAATAACGAACTACTACGAAGGATTCTTGCATTTAAAACTTCTCCAAGTAACTTCTTAATTGCATTTATGAGCTTAATTGGGTTCCACTCACAAAATGATGCCCCTTCCTGAGTAAGTTTAATGATTACTTTACACTCCTTCTGCTTATTCTGGGATTGATCATCTTCTGATTCATCAGCACCTGATAACCCACTTGATTGATGTCTACTTTTCTTTCTTCTAGACTCCACCGTGCTCCAAACTTCCTCATCCTCGCTTCGCACCTCCATTCCTCCCAGCTGAATACGTGTCCTGGTCAAATCGCCTTCTTCTTCTTCAGCAGAGAGTTGCCGCCTCTTCATGCCGTGGCTACTCCAGTGTTTGAGGAAAACGTCACACAGCTACTCCTTCTTGGCTGTCCACTGTGGAGGCTCGAAAGAATTCCCATAGGCAGGCATCACTGAACGAGTGCTATGACATCAAAGATCATAGGACTCACTATGCCACTGTAGGAATAATTATGGACGGAACTTCCGGTTTCGGCTGACCAAATGTTAAATCAGTCAGTTTGAGTTGAGTAGCAGGGACATTTAAAATAGTGTTTTTAAAAGTTTTTCAAATTCATTTTAATGTATAGTCCACATAGGTGTTTTGCACTCAAGTGGCAGCTAATTTCAGCACTTGTAGTTTCTGTATTTTTTTAATGTTTTGGCGTCATTCTGGCACTTGTTTTGTTCGTGGTTGTGCCAATAGACTGGATAAATGGAGGCTTCTTTGTGGCTCTGACTAGATTCTACATCGGCTCTGAGGTAAATCTGATTATGTCCAACATATTTTCTTCTTCTTCTTCTTCTCTTAGATTTGAGTGGCAGTTGGCAACCAGCTTACAGGTGCATTACCGCCATGTACTTCACTCTACAGTATATTATCACTCTATCTGTTCAGGAGCTGTAGTCCTTTAACAAAATGCAGCCAACTTTATTGCGGTGGAGACATTGATACTATGACCCATGCTGGCAAAATGAGTCAGAATATGCACCGCGTCATTGTGAGCTACAGGCAGAGAAGTCATAAATCATGACTCTTTGTTTGCTAGCGGCAAGTCCCAGGTAAAACCCCAAGAGTGTTTGGTATCGTTTTAAAGTTTAGAAATTGTACTTTCTAAAAATACCTATGTTTTTGAGGATGATGCAACTCCCGACCGACCAAACGCGAGTTTCCAACCTAGCTAAAATATAAACAAATCATCTTTTTTCTGGGTCAGTTTTTGCTCACTACCTACAAATTAAATATCATTTTGAAGGTCTTTCAATACAGAATATGGAAATAAAGTTACATCAGTTTTGAAAATGTCCTCAAAGTGACTCATTTTGTCAGTCATCATTTGTTTACATCGCCAGTGTCATTTGTTTACATCGTTAACATGTTAGCAGCGGTGCTAACTAACGGAGCTACTCTGTTCAAGGCCACTTTTTAAGGTCATTTTCCCATCCCTCAATAGTTGTGGGAAGTGGTATGATTATGTTACTGCTTTGAGGTGCAAGAGGCCATGTTCCCGCAATTCTGATGCCGAAGTCATTGTTTTTTTAACAAGGAAAAGTGTCCCGTTTCAGTGACAACCATATGTTCTAAACTAGTACCGGAAGTTGTGTCCATAATTCACGCAAGGCATCATGGGGCCTAGGAATAAGGTAGATACAAATAAAGTTTGATTGATTGACTGACTGATGACATCATCAAAGATCTTAGGACTCACTATGACAGCAGAAAAAACACTTGCCTGTGTTCCCAGAGCGTGATGTTTTCTGCTGCAGCTGGCGTGAAATCCTCCCTCTCCGTGGCTGCAGCTGTCGTGGGCCCCTTGGAGGATCGTAGAGGAGGTACCCCTGCAGACATGGTGGTGGGCAGAGCCAAGAAGGAGGCGACCAGTCCCTCAGCAGCTGGACAAATCACCGAGGAGGAGGGAGAAAAAGCAGCAGTGGTGAGGTTGGCTAACAGCGTAGCCGGAGAAGAATATTCAAAGGAAATCGCTGTGGGAGTTTTCTCCCTCGGTGAAGGAGGGGCTGCTGAGGAGGAGGTAAAGGCGTTCATCCGGCGGTCCAGATGATGGCATCGTGGAGCTGGCAACGCAGATGCCAGAGCTGGAGCTGGCAAACCGGGAGAGGGGAAAGACGTCTGCCGTGGAAAGTGCCTCTGTGACGGCTTCAGTCCTGCTGGAGGCGGCCCCATCATCAACCTGGGAAAGGACCGCTGAAGCGAGGAGACTGTGGACAGGAGATCTGCATATTGAGGGTATTTCCACAGGCCAGGGTGTGCCTCCAGGATCACCACCGCTCCATTCATGCTCTCCCAGGTTCTTTTTGGTCTGCAGGCGGCGAAAGCTTCATCCACAAAACTTTGGATAAAGTCAGCAGCCCACTCCTCCGCCAGGCTCAGGGACCCCGCTGCTGATTTCCCTTTGATGGAGGCTGGCGCGCTGGGGACATGATCTCCAAAAAAAAAAAAAGTGAGTAAAAAGAAAAACAAAGAATCCCCAAACTCACAGCAGCTGGGTCTCTACTGGCCACTGCCTTCTGTCATGAATGCCCTTCGGGGCAGAGAGGTGAGACCCATGAGCTGAACTGTGATTTTGGGCAATTTATTGAAAAACAAACAACAAACAAAGTTCAACAAGGTGCTCAAAATACAAAATAATAATGAGGGAGAAAAGTTACAAGAATAGCGCACCAGAGCAGAAATAGGCTCTGGTGGAGAGGAAGAGAGGCTTGTAGAT
Source organism: Pholidichthys leucotaenia (assembly GCA_020510985.1). Classification (NCBI taxonomy): domain Eukaryota; kingdom Metazoa; phylum Chordata; class Actinopteri; order Cichliformes; family Pholidichthyidae; genus Pholidichthys; species Pholidichthys leucotaenia. The sequence goes on from CM035838.1 coordinate 8,188,901, forward strand.
ACACTTGATGGGTCAAGGCAGCGGCAAATGGGAATAAAATAACTCCCCTTTAATAGGTTCAAAACCATATACATAAGTGGTGACAGGTGTGGGTTCACATGAGTGGGCAAAAAGGTAACAATGAATGAAGATCGGGATCAGCTTGAAGAGATGAGGGAGGAGTGGCTGGACTTGACAGCTGACAGGGCGACACCCACACAGAGCACCAAACTGGAAACTCCGCCTGACAGCTGTCAACCCAGAGAAAGAACACCAAAGAACAAATATAAGGAATAAACATCATCAAAAACAGACTAATAAATAATTACAACTTGAAATGAAACATGAGCGTAACAAAACTGAAGCCTAAACAGAAAAATAGAAAGCAGTATTAAAACTCAAAAGGCACAAAATACAACAAATATATATAAATACAAGGAAAAAGCCACAAGACTGAGCCTGGCAGAACTTCCAGAGCTCAGCTCATGACAATATGTAGCTGTGGAGGCCTTTATTCTGGGTCTTTTTCACCAGAGGAGGTGGTGAAGATCCACGGCCATGTTCTCTGACTCTCTGCGTGTTTCAATAAAAAGATAAACTGAGAAATAGTATTTCTTCTGTGATTATTGATTGGTTAACTGAAAAGATCCTGCTAACTGCCCAAATTAATTTTTACAACCCCTTGGATTGGACTTGGGTGGTCTCAGACGGGAGTCCCTGTAGCTGTGGACTTGGCACTTTCCTTGCTGTTGATGGCTCCCTAGTGATGGTGCTTCCACACTTGGATCCTTGGTTCTCAGCCACGTCTCACACAGACAAATGTTTGTGTGTGTGTGTGGGGGGGGGGTACTTGTGTTTTATTTCAATCTGTGAAGCACTCTGTGTTGCAACTTTTTGTATGAAAAGTGCTATATAAATAAAGCTTTGATTGATTGATTATGAGGCTGCTGCTTTTTACCTCTGGAAAAGAGGTAATGTAATTATTGCTGCCTGTCTGTCTCTCTGTTGGCAGAATTATGCAAAAACTATCAATAAAATTTTCACCAGGATGAAACAAACTTTAGGGTAGAACTGGACTGGTATGCATATTGTGTGTCAGGGTTTACCCCCCCCCCTTTTTTAACATTGATAGACAGGGTTTTCCTGTAGTTTTTTTTTCCAAATGTAAAAAAAAAACAAAAAAAAAACAAGCAAACTATGGGCTAAACAACCTGAAAACACAGATACAGATGAATTATCATGCTCTGCTATCACATTTTAATCAGTGGATAAACAGCCTTGTTGGCCAAGTGAGCCTAGTCATCACAAGATGGCGCCGCGGATAAGTGGCACACCTAAAGGAATGTGACCACAATAATAGCTAATATTTGAAAGTGATGATTTGGCCAAATATTTTTGAAATTATTGTTCTTTACATATTTGTATTAATGTGGAAAAAAGTAGGAGACAACACTAAACAAGACTCCTATATACAGTAAATTTCCAGGTGTTAATCTAAGGTTTATTTTATTAAAATAGTGCAGGTTCAGTAAGGCAGAACATTTGTGCTTGCTCCGGTTGCTTGCGGGGGTCCATACGGACGTGCACACGCAGCACCCCTCAGACACAAGCTGGAGAGACACAGAGAAACATCGCATCTTCATTGTTCCTGCTTTCACCTGCTTTATACAGGTCGGTAAACGATGAGTGGGTGGCAAATATTAACTTAAACCTAGGCTCATCACTTTGAGAGTCTGATGAAAGTGTAGTACGTGCGTGTGGCAACGTATAATGTGTTAATTGATGTGAAAAAGTTTATCTCGGTCAAAAGTTTCCCACATTGATGACTCATGCTGCCCAGTAATTAGCCTGGCCCCTTTGGTTAGAGTATAGAAGCTCCTGTACATAAATTTCTGTTAACTTTAAAGTGTTTTCCTGAAACATGCACATGTAAATTAAAGTTGAATGACAAGTTACACTAAAGTAAGAAAGTTAAGGTTTAAGCAAAAAGTTGTGTATAATGATGGGATTCATTACAATGTGCCAATGTGCCGCATGATGACACAGCCAGCTGGTGACATCATCATGCCGACATATATAAGGGAGAGTCGGCCATCTTATGGTTTCTTCTTTGGCGACTCATCCCCAAGGCACATCAGGGAGCTGAGTGCTTATGTGCTGTATATTAGCAGTTTGTGTAATAAAGTTTGAGTTCCAGCACAGCATCCATGTCCATCATCATTCCCAGGACATAACATCTGGCAACGAGAATTCACAAGTCATGGAAGTGTGCCTAAGACTGCTGAGGTCTTTCCTCGAGTCCCCAGGCAAACCGCACGTCCCATGGCCATGATGGCGGGACGCGTCCGAGTCCTACGTTGCAGCGTTGGACCTGGGAAAGCTGGATAAAATAAGGAAGTGGGCACTACTTGTCCACAACCTGGGCATAGAGGGTCCCGAGGCTAAGGGCTAAGATGTTAATGGCGGCAAACAACAAGATGCTAGCTAGCATGATAAAGCTAGCATTCCAGCTTGAGTCAGCAGATAGGTTAGCATCGGAGCTAGGTGTGTTCCAACAACAGAAGCAACCAGGACAAACAACATTAGCCAATGCGGTGGGCATGGAGCAATACCAAGACACGGTTGACGAGTACGAGGCGAACGCTGTTAAATGAAGGACCGCTCCGAGAGGCCCCACGTGTGGAAACTGTGGTTTCCCGATGCACCATGAGAGAGCACGTCTGCCCGGCGAGAGAACAGCATTGCAACAAGTGTGGGCGCTACAATCTTTTCGCCAAAGTGTGCCGGTCACCGATGCCGTGGGTCCCGCCAAGTAAGCAGAACCGCCCACCAATGACCACCGTCCACGCGGTAAGTCCTGAAATCAATGCTTATGCATACAGCATGGTCAAATTAGATGGCGTGGCTGTACCGCTACTGCTTGACACTGCAGTAGTTAGGTCGATGCTGAATTGGGCCACGGTGAAGAAATTTTTCCCCAACCACAACATAAAAAAGAACCCACAGCCCCTAGGAACAGAGTTGAGGAGGATCCGGAAGTTGATGCTGTGATCACGAGACGTCTAGAGACAATTGCGCAATAATTTGAACGGCGACTGCTGTCGACCAAGATTAAAACAAACTTCTCCACAGGTAGTTTTTTTTTTTGTAATTAATTCATTAATTAATTGTTTGTGTCTTTCTTTCTTTTTTTTTTTTACGGAGCTGGAGGAATTAGAGAGCTATATCGACGCATTTTACGACCGTTTTTGTGTCATGGAGCAGGCGAGTGTGTGTTCTGCCGCTGCTTCTCAGTCTAAGCGACCGAGACCCGCAGATTCACCAAAAATAACGCCCGAGAAATCACAGCAGGGCACCGAGGTTAGTGATATCCTTTTCTCTATTGAGAATAAACTTACCAGCATGGATGGTAGACTGGCGCTGGTTGAGCTTCTTCATAAAGAGTTCCAAAATTTGCGGGAGAGCCTTGAGTTTAGTCAAGCGCAGCTCGTCTCTCTCGTGGAGGAAAATAACAGCCTGAAAAAGTCAGTCACCACACTAACCACACGGCTTGGCGTTGTTGAGGGAGAAAATCGGAAAATGAAGGAGACAGTTCTCAGTTTGCAGTCACGCAGCATGAGAGATAACCTCGTTTTTTCTGGAATTGTTGAAAAAAATAATGAAAATCCAGAACAGCTACTTCCGGTACTTCCGGTGCTGCACTTGTAATGCTTGATATGAGCCGAGAATTTTAAGCAAAACCATCAAAATAAGGACTTCTGTTGGCTACCAACAAACGTGGGGAATACCCTTACGACCCAGTGCTGACCTGGTGAAGGTTCTGGCAGATCTGGCTCCGTTTCGCCCCGTTTCCGACCTCTAAAGGCTCGCCTCTGATGCTAACCCAGATGCTAACCCAGAGTAACTGCAGCAGTGAGAAGGTATTCTTTACATCTGGCCATCTGGAGCCGAGGAGAGAAGGATTTAAAAGGAGGACGAACCAACCGAGGCGGCGATTGGGAGCTCGGGCACGGCGTTGGTGAGAGACGGGGGCCACCTGGATCCAGCAGGACAGTGGTCTGAACCGGTGCCCAATTGCGAGGCCCAGCCGAGGAACGACCAGACTGACGGCGGTCGGTGACGGGGCCTAGACGGGGCCCAGCGGAGGAGCCGCCTAGCCAGACGGCGACGAGTGGCTGTGATCGGTGGATTCCGGCTGCGCCGGCGGTGCACGACATAACTGGCCAGGTAGACGGAGGCAGGCGCCGGCGATAGACGGCGGTGATCTGCAGAGCTGAGCAGCGTCACTCGGCGGAGAAGCTGCGCAGGAGCGGCGGGTCCAGTAGTGACCGAGCTAGTTGAGGCCTAGCCGGATTCTCTGCTTATTTCTATCCACAGGTCAGTAAAATGCCACCCAAAAAAGAGGAAATGGAAGAAATTAAAAAAACTCTGAACTTTGTGTTAGATGAACTGGCCAAAGTGACTAGCCAGCAGGACAAAATATTAGACCTAATACAGGAGGTACAAGCCCTACATTCAATAATAAAAGAAAAAGACAAAAAAACTATGGACCTGGAGCAACACGGGCGTCTTTTGGAGCAACGCGTTGAGGATCTTGAACAAGGTTCTCGCATTGATGACATAGTTATAAGTGGACTAGACATCAGATATCAGTCGTACGCCCATGCCGCTACAGGACTGAGTGGTGAACATGCTTCCATAAGTGAATCAATGTCCTTAGAAAACCAAGTGCTTCAGTTCCTTAATGATAAAGACATTAAGGTAGAAGCCAATGCGATCTCAGCCTGTTATGCTTTACCGAAGAAAGATAACAAAACAAAGAAATCAATTGTGATGCGCTTTGTGAACAGGAGGGTGAAAAATGACATACTGAGGCAGGCCAAAAAACTAAAGGAAACTCAAGTTTACCTAAATGAACACCTGACAAAAAAAAAACGCTGAATTAGCACGGCAGGCACGGATGCTAAAGAAACATAATAAGATACAGTCAACCTGGACAAGAAATTGTAGAATTTGGATTAAACTAAATGGAACACCTGAGCAAGCAAAAAGTATAATGATCAGAGATGCTACTGACTTAGATAAATACAGATGAACACTGACTATGAAACACAGAGTGAGGAAACTCAAACTCTAAAAATATGCCACTATGCTGAACATAAACCACAAGAGATGGAGAATGATATTGATCCTGATAACCACTTTTTCAATAATATTCATAACCACTGTGAATATTACACTGAAAAGCAATTCAAAAGTCAAGTGCAATTAGATGGTAAACTGTCAATAATACACTTCAATAGCAGAAGTCTTAACAAAAACTTCTCACAGATTCAGGACTATTTAAAACAGCTAAACAGAAAATTCACAGCTATAGCAGTCTCTGAAACCTGGCTTAATGCAGACCAGGCTCCCCTGATGGCAATAGAGGGATATCAGATGTTTAACATTAACAGATCTCAAAAAAAGGGTGGTGGTGTTGCACTGTATATTGATGACCTATATAGATGTAAGCTTGTAAATGAAATGTCCTCAGCACTACCAGGGATTCTGGAATGTGTTACTGTTGAGATTGACCTAGACAAAACAAAAAATCTAATCATAAGCTGCATATACAGAACGCCGGGAACTTGCATTGAGACATTCAGAGATAAATTAGTCGAGCTGTACAATAATATTACTAGTAAGAAAATGGTAGCAATTTGTGGAGATTTCAATATTGATCTACTTAATCCACATCAACAAAATGTAGTTACAGAGTTCATGAACTCTATGTACAGCATGAGTCTATATCCCACAATAACACATCCCAGTAGAATCACAGCTCACTCTGCTACACTTATTGACAACCTGTTTGTCAATGTTCTCGACAAGAAAATAGAAAGTGGATTATTGATAAATGATATAAGCGACCACTTGCCAATCTTTGCACTTATCCATGGCCACACGGGGCCCAACCCAGAAAAAATCTCAAAATCGTTCAGACACAAATCACCAAACGCAATCAGTTCTTTTAAAGAGGACTTGCTGAAGCAAGACTGGACAGAAGTCTATGTATCAGATGTAAATGAAGCCTATGACACATTTATAAACATTGTAACCACTCTTTATGAAAAAAACTGCCCATTAGTTAAAAAAAAGCTTAAACACAAATTTACTGACAAACCATGGCTAACCAAAGGACTACAAAAGGCGTGTAAAAAGAAAAATTTATTATATAAAGCTTTCATAAAGAAAAGGACAAAAGAAGCAGAGCAGCGGTATAAAACATACAAAAATAAGTTAACATATATAATAAGATGTAGTAAAAGAGACTATTACAGTAAAGAACTGGAAAAAAAACAGACAATATTAAAAATACATGGACAATAATCAACAGTATCCTTGGAAATAAAAGCAGAAATACTAGCTACCCAACTAACACTCCAAAAAATAATAAATCGACTCCGAATGTGAATATAGCTTCACCTGCAGATGAATTTAATAATTTTTTTGTTAACATTGGACCTAAACTGGCCCGAGAAATACCCACTACGGTGCCAACAGGTGATTCAATATGCAATAACACTGCTGTAAAAGACACCATCTTCATAAAGAACACAGACGAAAGAGAGGTCATTGAAATTGTTAAATCGTTCAAAAGTAAAACATCTACTGACTGCGATGGTATTGATATGCTACTAGTCAAAACTGTTATCGAATGCATAGTGAAACCACTGACGTATATCTGTAACCTGTCTCTCCAATCAGGTATATTTCCCAATGCAATGAAAATAGCTAAAGTAATTCCGATTTACAAGACAGGCGACAGAGGGGAACTCTCCAACTACAGACCAATTTCACTATTACCGCAATTTTCCAAGATACTTGAAAAAATATTCTATGAGAGAATTGACAACTTTATACTGAAGAATGATTTATTGTGTGAGCAGCAATATGGGTTCAGACACAAAAGGACAACAGCATATGCCTTAATGGAATTTACAGAAAAAATATCAACAGCCATTGAAAATAAAGAGTATTCAGTTGGAGTATTCCTGGATCTTAAAAAAGCATTTGATACAGTAGATCACAATCTATTAATAAAGAAACTACAAAATTGTGGTATCAGAGGGGTAGCACTGTCCTGGTTAAGAAGTTACTTAAAGAATAGATATCAGTTTGTATGTGTTAACAACAAAAACTCAGAGCTACTGAAGGTCACCTGTGGAGTCCCACAGGGTTCAGTTTTGGGACCATTATTATTCAATATGTATATAAATGATATATGTAAAGTTTCAGAAAAAATGGACTTAATATTGTTTGCTGATGACACTAACCTGCTATGCAGTGGAAACAACTTGGAACAACTTCTGGATACACTCGGAAAGGAATTAGGAAAGCTGAAACTGTGGTTTGATTCAAACAAATTAACGCTCAATTTAAGCAAGACAAAATTTATAGTCTTTAACAACCATCACAACTACCCAGTACCCAAACTCAGTGCAAATGGTGTAGAGATTGAAAGGGTATCCGAAACTAAATTCCTTGGAGTAATAATTGATAACAAACTGTGTTGGAAGCCACATATTAATTATATAAAAGGTAAAGTATCCAAATCAATTGCAATATTACACAGAGTGAAAAATTTGCTGAATCAACCCACACTATACACCTTGTATCATTCATTAATACTCCCATACATGACATATTGTAATGAAGTATGGGGAAATACATATAAAACAAACATATATCCACTCTTTATGCTTCAAAAGAGAGCTATTAGAATAATCAACAAAGCAGCTTACAGGGAACCAACAAACCCACTTTTTCTTAAACAAAAAACTCTCAAGTTGAAAGATCTGATCGACTTTAAAACCGCAATAATAATGTTCAAAGTGAAGAATCTATCACTGCCCGCAAATATCCAAAAGTTGTTCCAAACAAGGGAGAAACGATATCACTTCAGAGGAACATGTATATTTCAAAAGCCTACAGTGAGAACAACCACCAAGCAACACTGTATTTCAGTGCAAGGTGTCAGATTATGGAACGATTTTGGACCTGAATTAAAATCATGTACAAAGCTTGGACAATTTAAACAAAAACTAAAGGAAGAAATACTCCAAACATATTTACAAGACGACATGTAAACTCACATAAGGATTGACATTTCCAGCCTGTGTTGTGTTATAGCTTAGTTTTTCTTTTTTCTCTGTGACACTATGTCTTAGATTTGTTTTTGAATAGTAACCGCTTAACTTAGACTAGCTCAGTTTTCTTTTTCTCTCAGTCATATTTTGTCTTAGCCTTGTTTTAAATTGTAATCGCTCTTGTCTTGTTTTCTCTTTTTTCTCCTTTGAATTCTTGGATGGAATATGGGTGGGCAATATAAGCTGCGGCTTCAGCCATCACCCATTTTGGATAACTCACGTGGAATTGTATAGTAGAAGGAGTCTTTGTCTAATTTGACCTTGTTGTTATATTATACAGTTTCTTTTAACCTGTAATGTACTATCCGAAATAAATAAATTCATTCATTCATTCATTCATTCAAAAAACAGCTGGTCCGAGAATTTATGTCATCACAACTAAAACTATCCCCCGAAGTCACAAACTCAATTACCTTCCACCGAGTCCACCAAATAGGGCAAAAGAATTCCCAGAATAAACGTCCCAGACCTATTGTTGCCAAATTTGAACATTTTAAGCAAAAAATTTTGGTACAGAGGCAGGGCAAACAGCTTAAAAACACCAATTATGGTCTAAATGATCAATTTCCACAGGAAATCTTGGAAAGGAGAAGGAAGCTTTTTCCCATTAGGAAACAAAACATCCAAGAAGGTAAATGAGCTATTGTTTCTGTGGATAGACTGTATATAGATGGCAAGCTGTTTATGGATGAAACTATAACTCCCTGGTTATTCTAGAGCCCATTTTTTTTTCTTCTGTTATTTTTTTTTTTTTACTTTATTTACTATTTTATATATTTCTTTTTCTTTTAGCTACAGGTGGAAAAAAGAGTGGGATTGTGCGCAGGTCTCTTACTCGATTTCAGTTTAATTTGTTAACATTTGTCAAAATGTTTATTTCTTTGTTGTTGAGGTTGTTTGTTTGTCTGTTGTAGGTTTTTTTTTTTTTTTTTGAAGTTTTTAGGTCATTGTTGTATGTTGTCTGCATTTTTCCACCACTTACTAACCTTCATGTCTGTTTTTTCTCATACTTCTGGTTTATAGGAAATAACTTGAAATACATGTACCCCATTTGCTTGCAATTGCAGGCAAATGGCACAGAGACATCATGCGCGCACACCCAATTATATATGCATAGGTGTATACACACAACATACTGTATATATACACATACTGTATATGCATACATTACAGACATATCACATAGGCACATTTAGTTTACACATTTAGTTAGTCTTTAGTACACAACCAGTTAGTGAAAACATGTCTACATTTAAGTTTGTCACGTGGAACATACATGGAATTGGAAACGGGGAGAAGAGGCTAAAAGTTTTTAATCGATTGAACGATCTACAGGCAGACTTTGTTTTATTGCAGGAGACACATGTCTCTAAGTCATCTGTAGATGTGCTCACCTCCCCAGAATTCCCCCATATGTACTCAGCCAGCTTTAATTCTAAGCAAAGGGGGGTAGCTATACTGGTAAATAGAAGAATACACTTTGTTATGAATAACACCATAATAGATCCAGAAGGTAGATTTATAATACTAAACATTTCAGTCCAAAATTTGGATCTATGTATTGCAAGCGTTTATGGCCCAAATGTTGACGACTCATCCTTTTTTCACACTTTTTTCACTTCTCTTTCTGAGCACTTGGACACCACACTTATAATAGGAGGGTACTTCAACTTGGTATTAAACCCTGCAATCGACAGGCTCAGTACATCGGGGATTTACCGAAAATGGCTGGCTACTGACACTCTCAAACAGTACATGAATGATTTTGGTCTTCGCGATGAATGGCGATCTCTTCACCCAACTCTTCGGGAATACACTTTTTTTTCATCAGTTCATAGTTCACATTCACATCTAAATTTCTTCTTAGCCAGTAACTCTATTGTGAGGGACATCACAGACACTGAAATATGTTCAAATCAAGCTATTAGCGATCACCATCCAGTTTCTCTTACACTAGTAAATAGGGAAGTTACAAGGGAAACTAGGAGCTGGAAATTTAATATATCACTACTGAAAGATAAAGACTTTATTAACTATTTTAATAAAGAGTGGGAATCATATCTGGAATATAATGATGTGCCAGGAATATCCCCAGGTGTTCTTTGGTGTGATATCCTACCGTGTAGCAATGATCACACTTGAGTTATTTCTTTGGCTAACTCTGCCATTTATTCTGTAACACACACAACAAGACTGAACATGGATTCTGCGCGGGGTTTTCACACTCTTATTCTAATGTGTCCCCTTCATAGTAGTGCTGAACAATACAGGTAGTTCCCCCTAGAGGCATGTGCCAGTAATGTTCTATTTTAGACTTGCAGTCTACCACATCCCTCCCCTCTAGATTAAACTACTCTTACTTACACTAGCCAATTACTAGACATCCTGGAACTCCCATTTAACCCTGAACTATCACAGTTACTTTTTAATTTCTTAAACACATGTGTCATACACATAATTTCTTTCTTTCTTTTTTTTTTTTTTTTTTTTTTTTTCACATGTATAACACACATAACAGTCTAACTGGGGAATTGGTTTGACTACCGCATCCCAGTGAGGTTCCAGGACGCATTCTTGTCCTGTGGCTGGGGAACTCACTACTGACTAAGTATAGTCCTTCAAGTAGTCTGGAGCTCTCCTAGCTCGCTGAGATCTTCTCACGGCGGGTGAGCCAACTGCAGGTGAAGACTCAGACTGCTCCACTGTTTCGGCTGCTGCAGTGCTGCCCGTAGAATCTGCAGAGACGGTTACCTCAGGTTTCACCTGAAGTGGTGGTTCGTTGATGCTCTCCTCAGGATGGGTGTCAGACAACACCTCTGGTGCCATCGGCAGGGGAATGGAGCTCCTACCATGAACTTGGTCGATGTGTCGCCTCACCACTTGTCCATGACCTAATGTCACCTTGAATGACACAGGGCCTGTTTTTTCTGTTATTTCTCCTGGTACCCAGGCTGGTCCTGAGCCAAAGTTGCGGGTGTAGACCACGTCTCCTTCTCTCAGTATTCTCTCTCTAGCATGCATGTCATGATAACCTTTTTGTTTCTCTTGTTTATCATGCACTTTGTTTCTGAAGTCTGGATGTATTAAGTCAAATGTTGACCTCAACTTCCTTCCCATCCATGGACCTGCGTAGTCAATGTGAATTCTTCTCCATGGTTTATCTGGAACTTCCCAGGGATGTAGTGGGGCTGCTGGAGGACTGTTCCTGTTCTCCTGGCATGCCGCACATGACTTCACAAGCGCCTCCACCTCTGCATCCATGTTGGGCCACCACATGTAACTCCTCGCCAACGCTTTCATGCGAGTGATGCCAGGGTGTGCTTGGTGTAGTTGTTGCAGTAAGGCATTCCTACCAGGTGGTGGAACAACCACGCGTCCTCCCCACAGGATACAACCTTCCTGGGTGCTGAGCTCATCCTGTCGTCGGGCATAGGGAATGAACTCAGGACTGTTCATCTTCGGCCATCCTCGCAAGATGTATTCTCGCACTCTTGCTAGAACAGGGTCTTTGTCTGTCCACTTCTTTATTTGTTGTGCGTTCACCAGGGGCACGCCGATATCTTCAAACAATAGCACTCTCTCCTCCTCCTCAGGCGTGCTGTCTCTTCCTCCATCCAAGGGTAGCCTACTCATCGCGTCAGCATTCGTATGGTCCCGTCCGGCTTTGTAAACGATGGTGTACTCATACGCTGCTAATGTAACGGCCCATCTCTGAATTCTCTGAGATGTCATCTGGGGTATGGCTCTCATTTCACTGAACAGTGAAATTAGTGGCTTGTGGTCAGTCACTATAGCGAACTGTCTCCCGTACAGGTATTTGTGGAACTTTTTTACACCAAATACTACTGCAGGGCCCTCCTTGTCTAGCTGGGAGTAGTTTTTCTCAGCTGCACTAAGAGTTCTTGAGACGAACCCTATGGGTCTCTCTGAGCCATCCTCCATACGATGAGAGAGTACAGCACCCACACCGTAGGGTGATGCGTCACACGCCAGGATGAGTGGTTTGTTTGAATCATAGTGCACTAACACACTACAGGACTGAAGTAGCGCTTTGGACTCTTCAAACGCCTTCTGCTGCTTGACCCCCCATGACCATTTTTCTTCCTTCTTAAGTAAGGTATGTAGTGGTGCCAGCAGCGTGGAGAGCTTTGGGAGGAACCTATGGTAATAGTTCAACAAGCCCCGGTAGGCTTTTAACTCAGTAACATTTTGTGGCTCAGGCGCCTCCGCAATGGCTTCCACTTTGTCTGTTAGAGGGTGTAGACCACTGGCGTTGATCTTGTGGCCTAGGAACACCACCTCTTTTCCCATGAACTCACACTTGCTTCTTTTCAACCTCAGACCGCTTTTCTCCAACCGTTGAAGCACTTCCTCCAGCGTTTTCAGATGTTCTTGTTCATTTGGTCCTGTACAAAGGATGTCATCCAAATAAATGGCAACATTCGGAATTCCACCTAGGATGCCCTCCATAGTTCTCTGGAATATAGCAGGACTGGAAGCTACTCCAAATGGTAAGCGTGTGTAGGTATATAAGCCTTTGTGTGTATTGATGGTTACATACTTTCTTGATTCTTCTTCCAGGACTACTTGTTGGTAGGCGTGACTCATGTCTAATTTCGTGAAGTGTCGGCCGCCATTCAGCTGTGCGAAGAGGTCCTCCACTTTAGGAATTGGATACTGATCCACCCGTGATGCTCGATTGACAGTGAGTTTGTAATCTCCACATATTCTAATGGAGCCATCCGGCTTTCTCACTGGGACTATGGGCGCCGCCCATTCTGCAACCTGCACTGGCTCAATGATCTTGTCATCCAGCAGCCTCTGTAGCTCGCTTTCGACCAGTGGCTTGACTGCATAGGGTACCGGTCGGGGTTTGCAGAATCGTGGTTGGGCCTCCTTGTCCACATTAATCTTTGCAGTGACACCTTTTAGCTGTCCTAAGCCTTCTTTGAACACCTCAGCGTGTCTTTCGAGGATCTCCTCCAGCTGCAATTTGGGCTGAGATTCCACTTTATTCACCAACTGATCAATCATGGCCAGTTCTTGTAGCCAACTTCGCCCTAGTAGATTTGGTCCTTCGCTCCCAACTACTACTACAGGTAAGTCCTTTTCTTTGTTTTCGTGCTGCACCTTCACTTGTGCCATGCCTAGCACGTCTAGCTTCTCTCCTGTGTATGTTTTTAATTTTAATGAACAGGGATTTAATTCTGCTGTGTCTGTTTTCTTCCACAGTTGTGTATATTGCTGTTTACTTAATATGGTTACTCCACAGCCTGTATCAACTTCAAATGTTACTTTCATTCCATTAACATTCATGGTACGCGTGATGGGCGCTACCTTGGTCAGCTCCTCTGACGTGTTGTAAATTGTGTGAAAACCCATGTCTTCTGTATCACTTTCTCCCTCCCCTCTCAGTTGATTCGCTCGCTGTTCCTTTCCTGGGCCCTTGTTTTCATACTTTTGCCCTTTTACTGTTGCTTTCAGCACCTGTGCGCTGTCCACCTTTATTCTACATGCTTTCTTAATGTGCCCTCGCTTGCCACAATTATGACACAGCTCAGTGGCAAATTTGCACTCGGCGGCATTGTGCTGGCCTTTGCAGCGATAACAACTGGGGAATTTGTGCTGAGTTTTGTCAGTCGACACTTTGTGGACACCTACTTGGGTCTTAGGCACACGAACATGCGTTGCTGTGTCCTCTGTTAGCTTCCCTTGCATCTCTCTCACATCTTTAGATGCTGTTTCCATCGCTTGGCATAATTCCAAAGCCTTTGCAAAAGTGAGTTTTGTTTCAGATAAAAGTCGCCGTTGCATTCGGTCATCATTCACTCCACACACAAGTCTGTCTCTTAACATTTCTTCCAATGAGTCTTTGTAATCACAGTGCAGTGTTAATTTCTTCAGTTCCGCCACATACTCTGCTATGGACTCAGTGTTTCTCCTTATGCGTGAATTAAATTTAAATCGTTGCACGATTTCACTCGGTTTGGGGCTGAAGTGCTTCTGAAGCTCAGCAGTAAGCTGGTCGTACGTTTTATCTTTCGGTAATGCAGGGCTTATTAAATTTCTCAACAAGCTGTAAGTAGTTGCACCAACTCCACTCAACAGTACAGCCTTCCTTTTGTCTGGCTCCTCAATGTCATTAGCTTGGAAGAAAAAGTCCAACATTTCACTATATTCTTCCCATGACTGAGTCGAGTTATCAAAAGGGGTTACCGTTCCGATTACAGCCGCCATTGCTCGTCGTGGTGGGGAAACCTCGTTTTTCCTCCTCTGAACTTGCACTCGAACTACTGGAGTCACTTGAGTTCGCCACACTTGCAATGTTCTCTGTTTCTCGCCGCTGATTTTTTTCTTTTAATCCTCGTCGCCAATTGTGTGATATCCTACCGTGTAGCAATGATCACACTTGAGTTATTTCTTTGGCTAACTCTGCCATTTATTCTGTAACACACACAACAAGACTGAACATGGATTCTGCGCGGGGTTTTCACACTCTTATTCTAATGTGTCCCCTTCATAGTAGTGCTGAACAATACAGGTAGTTCCCCCTAGAGGCATGTGCCAGTAATGTTCTATTTTAGACTTGCAGTCTACCACATTTGGGAAGCAGCAAAAGTGGTCATGCGAGGTAAAATAATCTCTTACTGTTCATATAAGAATAAAAAAGAAAAAGCACTGATACTGGACTTTGAACAGAAGATTAAATCACTGGAGACAACCTGTGCCATTTCCCCACAGGAACAGGCACTTAACGATTTGAGAAAATTAAAGCTGGAATTAAAAGAAATTACAAACAAAAGAGCACAGTTTTTAATACAAAGACTGCTTCTTGAGAACTTTAAACACAGTAATAAATTGGGGCGATATCTTGCAAACCAGCTTAGATTGAATAAAGAAAAAACAACTATCCATTCTATCAAGGATATGACTGGAAATATTACCCATGTGCCTGAAGAAATAAATAACTCCTTCAGAAAGTTTTATGAAAATCTCTACTCATCACAGGTTAACCCATCAGACTCAGAGATAAATACATTTTTGGACAATATTAATTTACCACAATTAAATAATGAACAGATTGCGGCTCTGGATGCACCTCTTCAGGTGTTTGAACTCCAGGAGGCACTTAAGCACATCCCAAACAACAAAGCCCCAGGACCAGATGGTTTTCCAGTAGAATTTTATAAGGAATTTTGGCCCGTGATGGCACCTACTTTTTTTAAAATGGGGAACCAAATCAAAGAAGATAATGTAATTCCTCCGAATATGAATTTGGCTAGTATTATCCTGCTCCTTAAACCTGGAAAAGAACCTACGCTTCCATCCAGCTACCGTCCCATCTCGCTTATGAATGTCGATCTCAAAATAATTTGCAAAGCTCTCTCCAAAAGACTGGAAAGGATAATCCCGTTTATTATACACCCAGATCAAACAGGTTTTATCAAGGGTAGGCACTCGCCTGATAATGCACGCAGGCTATTTAATTTAATAGACTACTGCAAGATCAGTAATGTAGAAACTACAATCTTGTCCCTGGATGCAGAGAAAGCCTTTGACCGTGTTTACTGGAAATTTCTTTTTATGGTGTTAAACAAGTTTGGGTTTGGTTCATCTTTCATAAACTGGGTTAAAACACTATATAGGTGTCCAGTTGCGTCTGTCCGAACAAATGATCAGACTTCCCGAAGCTTTAATCTCCAGAGAGGTACTAGGCAGGGGTGTCCACTCTCTCCCTCACTTTTTACCATCTTTATTGAACCATTAGCAGCAGCCATACGACAAAATGTTGATATCAGAGGTATTCAAACTGGAGAAAAGGAACATAAGAAAAGTCTTTATGCTGATGATGTATTGATTTTCCTTGAAAACTCAGAAAGATCTCTTCTTCAGACAGTGGCGCTCATTGATAAATTTTCATCATTATCAGACTACTCTATTAACTGGGTAAAATCAATAGCTTTACCCATAAATTGCAATTTCCCAAATACATCTACTATTCCAATACAATCAGGGAATGTTAAATATTTAGGAATAGATATTTCCCCCAGGCTCTCAGAGTTATTGCGACTAAATCATATCCCCCTTTTAAAAAAGATACAAGACGATCTTACGCGCTGGAGGACACTACCTTTATCATTAATAGGAAGAGTCGCAACCATTAAAATGATGGTCCTTCCTAAAATTAATTATTTGTTCTCAATGATCCCTACCCAACCATCAATGGCCTGGTTTAAGTCTCTAGACTGAAATATAAGTAAATTTTTATGGAAGGATAAACCATCACGGATTAGTTTAAAAACCCTCCAAAAAGCGAAAGAGTGCGGAGGCTTAGATTTACCAAATTTTTTTAATTACTTTTTAGCCAATAGATTGCAGTTTGTTTCAGAATGGACAAAATCAACCCCACTAGGGAACCCATGGTTAGATGCTGAACAGGCTCTCTGTGGGTCGCTAAATATCTCTGACTTACCTTTTATAAGTCCCTCTATTAAACGCCATGAGTGTTTTAAAAGTATTAATATCAGTTCCTCTCTGACGGCTTGGTGGAAATTTTTAAAAATAACAGGGTCTTCACTTGTCCCCTGTAAACTCAGGCCCATTTGGAATAATCCTGATATCCTGCAACAAAAGAGGACATTAAAATTTCCACTATGGCAAGAGAAGGGAATAAACAACTTAGAACATCTTATTCAAGGTGGAAATTTTATCCAATTTCAGGATCTAGTGTCACAACACGAAATCAGTGATAAAAAGTATTTTGAATATCAACAGCTTAAATCCATAATAAAAGCAAGATTTAATCTTAATCAGACAGATTTAGAAGTACCAGTTAAGGTGGCAGAGTTTCTAAATCTCTGTTCCCCAAAATTGATATCGAAAATATATGGACTATTATCAAAGTTGGATGAGTCCATATCTCTTCCAATATCAAAATGGGAGACAGACTTATCGATTAATAAGGAGGAAAGTTTCTGGACACAAATGTGTTTAAACACTTTTAAGATGACTAAAAACTCTAACTTACAACTTATACAGTATAAAGTTCTACATAGAATTCATTATACAGGACAAAGGATGTTCAAAATGGGCCTGAGTCACACAAATATCTGCTCTCACTGTACTAGCAATGTCCCGGATAGCTATATGCATGCTATGTGGTCCTGTGCACCGGTTCAAAAGTTCTGGCAGAAGACATGTGAAGACCTGTCGGCATGGCTTGGGTATAGTGTCCCACCCTCACCCACACTTTGCATATTACAGTGATCCCTCACTTATCGCGGTTAACGGGTTCCAGAACCGACCGCGAAAAGTGAAAAACCGCGAAGTAGCGTCACCCCAATGACGTCATCCATAAACAATACGTACGTTCATTCTCTCACTCTCATATGATACGTGTGTGTGTGTGTGTGTACGTGTACATACATACGTAGATGTAAACAAAGTGTACATAAATATGTTTTTAGAACTCTTTTATTCTTATAACAAGATACGTAACTCAAGATGAAAATGATTTACTGCACAGGTTAATGAGAGCTTTACTGCTCCTCAGGTGACGCCTCATCGTGAGGTGCTGGAGGCGCAGGATCATCGAGGGCAGCTTCCGATAGAGCTGAAGCTGCAGGAGGCGGCGTAGTGGCTCGACGGGAAGACTATTTCGCACAAAATGGCACAAGAGAACAGCAAAAAGTTCCACGCGGTGAGACTAAGTAACACGAGCGATAAAAAGCAATGAATGCGGTCTTCCTTCCCTTCATGGGTGCTCGGCAGGGAGAGGAGGTGGGTGAGACGTCTCGGCCAATCAGCTTGCGGGATGAAACGTCTCGGCCAATCAGCTTGCGAGATTTCCGAGCCCAGCCAACACGACAACAGCGAACAGAGAGTTGTGCGGCTCTCCGTGTTGATACCTGATGGTCTCATGTAGTCTCCCTGCCTTCTGCTAGCGTCCGCCCATTATTTCTCAATTTTGAATTTTTGATGAATATTTTTGAAAAATCCGCGATGCACTGAGGGCGCGAAAGGTGAAGCGCGAAGTAGCGAGGGATCACTGTAGGTGATTTAAGTGAAATAAATATAGCTGCAAGGATGTCACACATGGTTCTCACTGCCTTATGCATCGCAAAGAAAGCTATCCTCATGAACTGGAAAACAAGAAATAGCTTATGCACGACTTACTATAATAACTTACTATTGGATTACATTAGCCTGGAAAGAATGTCAGCCTCCTCACATAATCAATTGGCGGAATTCAATTCTCTCTGGTCCCCGCTTATTAATTCTATAATCTGAGGGGTGGCGGGCGGTGACTCACTCTCCTTGGCACCTCTGGCGGCTGGCTGCGCCCCGACCGCAGGTGTCCGGGGGGCTTGTTCCGGGGTGGCCGTCTGTCTGGCTCTGGGGGGGGGGGGGGGGTTGGTGGGGGGGGCTGGGGGGCGGGGGGTTGGGCTGTGGCCCCTGGCCGGCTGGCCTAGTCCCTCAGGGGGGTCTGGGTCTGGCCCTGGGCCCCTGGTGCTGGGGGGGCGCGTCCCCCGGGCCGGGGTCGGGTGTACGCCGGCGATGGGGGTTGTCCCTGGTGCATCCTTGCGTGGTGGGGTCGTGTGTTTCCTGGGGCTCTGGTGCCGCCCTGGGGCTGGTGCCCGTATCCTGGGTCGCCCTCCCCGTTCACTGGGGTCTGCGGGTGTGTGTGTGTGTGGGTGTGAGTGTGGGCTTGTGTATGAGCGGATGTGGAAGTGGGTTTGTGTTGAGTGGGCAGGTGGGGTTGTGTGTTTGTGTAGGTGGGTATGTGTGATGGTGGGTGGAGTTATGTGTGTGTATGGAAGCGGTTACTTGTGGGTAGATGTCTAGGGGGCGGAGGATGTGTGTATGGGTAGGAGAGCTTTGTTGGGTGGCAGGGGTTGGGCAGTCCATCTAGTGGCATGGAGGCTGGCGTTTCGGGGCTTGCTTGTCCCGGCCGCCCTGCTGTTGTGTTGGGGGGTGAGGCACTTTGCTACATCGCCTCTGGTGTCATTGACAGCGGGTGTGTGTTGGTGCTTGGGGGTGGCTGGGGGGTCATTGGCGCGGGTTGATGGCCGTGTTTCCATTGGGTTGTCCCGGGGTGGCTGTGGTTGCAGGGCGGCCTGCAGCTGTCGGTGTGTGTCTGGGGTGGGTGGTCGTGGGCCTGCATGGGCGCTCGGGGGTGTTGCCTGGCATGTTGGGCGCTGTGTGGGTCCGGCCCATTGTTCACTATTGTTGTCCATGTTCGTGTGTGTAAGATGAGTGGAAGTATGTTTGGCTGCCCCGTCATGTTAGTGGTGCTGGAGCGCCGGGGCGTGATGCTGGTGGGTCCTGGGCTGTTTCCACTGGCGGCCCTCGCCCTGGGTTGGGATTTGGGGGCAGTGGGTGGCCTCATAAACCAGTCTGCAAGCTGGCTTCTGGGGGGGGACGGCCTTACTTTTAGACCGCCTACCTCCCAGTCTTATTTCCCGCCCTCCCCCTCCCCCTGATCTTTTTTTGTTACATTTAGGGCTTTGGAGTGGGGGTGTGCCGCACTGTGTCGGTGAAGGGGATACCTTTGCTGTGTGGTGGGGCTGCACTCACCTCAATTTTAATTGCATTTTAGACACTGAGGGCTTGGGGGGATGGGGGCTCTGCTGCCCATCACAGTGGCTAACGATGCTTCAATCACTATCCCCCCAATTTTAATTGCACTTTAGTACTCCACACATTTATACACAATTATATCATATAACCGACACACACCCCACCATGTTCTGTGCGGGGGGAGGAGGCGGGGGTCTTCCCCCACCCCTGTTGCCCTGCTCTTGCTGGGGGCGTGGGAGCCTGGGACCTATCATGTTGTCAAAATCCCTGGATGCTACTAAATATATAGATACAACCAAGGAAGTGATGGGGGGCTGAATATGAGTCTAAGTGTGAGTGAGAGGGTGATGAATGGAGGTGGTGATGATGGGTCGGTTTTGTGCGGCGCTTTGCATGCCGGGTGGCATCTTGGGGCGCCTGCGGTGGTCTGCTGATTGTTCGCTCAGATGGGCGCCAGGGGGTGGGGGTTTGCTCCTGTGGCCTGCGCCGGTGGCCTCCCTGTTCACTGCCGGGCACTGGTGCATGTTCAGGCTCGCTGCATCTGCTTCGCAGCCGCCTTTTGAAATAAAGGTGAATGAGGAGTGAATTTGAGTGGGTACTGGAGTGACAGAGAATGGGTCGGTCTGGGTGAGTGAGAGGAGTGTGCATGGGAACATGTGGGTGTGCAAGTATGGGGAGGGGTGTGCCTGCGAGTCGGGAGGTGCTGGATTAAGGGGGGTAGTGCCTCTCGACAACGTGGGCTCACCTGGGCGAGGGGACTTCTTTGGATGTGAGGGTCCCCGGGGTGTGTGGCGGAGGCACCGGGGCGGGGCCGCTGTGGGGGTGCCTGGGGGGGCTCGCGCCGGGGGGCGCTGGCTGGTCTCTGTCCTGGGGGGTGGGGTCGCTGGCCTCCTGGTGCCTGGGGCCCGGGGACAGATGTTGGCCCCGCTAGGGGGATGGGAGTCGAGCGGGTCCGGGGGGGTGGGCTCACCGTGCCGGCCGCCCTCCCTTGATCGTCCCTCCGGGGGTGGATGCCTGGCTTTCTTGGAGCTTGCTGACCTCGGGGCTGGGGGTTGGTGGCGCTGCCTTGCCTGCTCGGGGTCCTCGGGGGGAGAGCTGCTGCGACCGGCCCTCCGCTCGTATGTTTCCTGACAAACCACTCACATGCACACACTTATTTTGCACGCGTTCTCATATATATGCACACAGACATACATGCACAAGTGTCTCTCCTTTAACAGGTGCAGAAACCAGACTCGTGTTGAGACATCTCCGGTGGAAGAAGCAGTTAGTCTTTTGTTTGTTTTAGTTGTCGTTTTTTTTTTTTTTTTGTCTGTTTCCCTCCCTTTTCTTTTCCCCCTTCACACACTTTCTTTCCCTCTTCCCCATCCTGTTGGGTCTTCCATGGGTAAAACAATTAAAATAAAGTATTAAAAGTTATTACAGGAGGAGTTTACAACAATATACAGTGCAAAGTTAGGCACTGTATAGGCTCCTCTTGGCAAAGTAAATCTGTTTTGGCACAGTAAAGGTGACAGATCCCTGTTCTGTTTGCCTAGCTGCCTGACAGGACAAGGGGGAGAAAAAAGAAAAAAAAAAAAAAAAAGAACCCAGCAGAGCTGTATGGATACAGCGGTCACAGACTCAGTAATGTAGGGACAGTTGAGCTAATAGTCTACTACAAGTTAAAGATTGTCTATGACTTCCAGTTTCAAGTATCTACGCATGGCGATAACATTATCAGTTGTGACATCTCCTACAGACTGGGCTTCACTATCCGTGACAGCACCGGGTTCACATGGTCTGGTTACGACAACTGGGACATGACGGACAGTTACAATGATGACGTGGTGTGGGACAAGAGTATAAATGGCGATACCGACACCAAACTAACCGCACTGTGCACACAGGAGGAAGGCTGCCCGGAAGAGGGGCAGCGGCTGGACTTGCCTCAGATCCTCACCCAGCCGGAGACTATGGAAGCCACTGCGGAGTTGCAGGAGAGGGAGCCCGTGCATGCAAAGGACCTCGGGACACAACAACCGGGCACGCACACCGTCTATGGCGTGGCACAACAATAATAACAATAAAGTACATCAGACAAGGGAGAAGAAAAGTCGGACTGCTTCAGTACCTATGCTCAGCGTCAGTCTACGGGGGTTGCAATCTAGCCGAAGGGTGAAGAGTCTGCAACAGCGAACAACACGGGAGAGACGCCGGACACCTTCAGTACCCATGGCCAGCTTTGGACAATAGAAACTACAGTGATGGAATTGGGTGAAGGGTTTGTGACAAATACGGTAACAACAGAACTGTTATGACATGACAGAGACTCCAAGACGGACGAGCACACGGCGCCACCGCATATCACAGGGACATCTGAGGCCAAGCAAGGTGCCTCTCAAAGCTATGGACTGGGTTCGAGTCCACACTGATGAGAGATCGGGACAGCAACTGACCAAGTCACAGCCAACGAGACCGCAGACACCACTGAGGATCGTGGCACAGCTGGGCTCAGCGTGCTTTCGACTGACAGATGGTTCAGTTCAGCACGCAAACCAACTCTGGCATGTCCAAGTGGCTACTCCAGATGGCGAGGCTTCGTGGGTGTCAGCTGATGCAGTGTGGGACCCGGGTCACAACATTATGAAGATCGGTCCTGACCCCAGGGGCCCAGCATCTCCAGGGGCACGTCTACCGCAGGCTCGCTACAAGGCCCCTCCGGCAGAGCTGCCTTCCCCATGGAAGACTAAAGAAAAAGGACTGTTTAGTTAGAAGCGCGGCTGGCTAAGTGGCAGAATAATTCACTCAGCTGAGTTGGGTCCAGCAGCAGTCCACCCACTGACCCTAGTTAGGGAGCTCTTATGCATACGAAATTGGGGAGGGTTTTAATTAGAAGTGTTCTGTGTTTTTTTTTTTTTTCCAAGGATCTGTGTTGTTTTTTTTTTTTTCCAGGCATCTGTGTCCATCACCATTCCCAGGTTTGTGGACATAGCATTGTGGTTTTTTGAAAATATTTTGTGTCACACAAGCACCCCCTTATTATTCCATGTGAAGGTTTTGTGACTATGTAGGTTAGTGTCATTTACACATATTTAAAGGTGGAATGATTTTTTTTTTTTAATTTACTGGAAATGTGCCAGCATGTTAAAACCAGTCATATACTGTGAAAAAAAGGTTTATTTACCTGTTTAACTGAACATAAGGTAAGGAAAATGTGTTTATTATATAACAAAATCCAGTTTGGTTAAAGAGAAATGTGTGTTTTGTAAATGGTGAGTAATGTGACTAGAGAATGGACTTTACCTACCATACTATGGACTTAAAGTAGAACTGAACTGAACGGCATTGAACGGCATTGGGTGATAGTACATACAATTATAAATTCAATTCAATTCAATTCAATTCAACTTTATTTATATAGCGCCATTTCACAACAACAGTCATCTCATAGCACTATCAACTGAAGGGGGGACCCCCACAGTTGCAGAAAGACCCCAGCAATCAGGCGATCCCCTGTGAGCAAGCACTTGGCGACGGTGGAGAGGAAAAACTCCCTTTTAACAGGAAGAAACCTCCAGCAGAACCAGGCTCAGGGAGGGGCAGTCATCTGCTGCGACTGGCTGGGGGGTGAGGGGATAGAGAAGAAGAAAAGAACAGACATGTAGAGAGCAAACAGCATGATGGGGACTCAATCTATGGGAGAGAGCAAACAAATGTTAATGACCAGCAAAAAAAAAAAAAAAAAATTTCATAGAGAGTGAGGAAAGGAGTGAGGCCCAGTGCATTACTGGAGGTCCCCCGGCTGACTAAACCTATTAGCAGCATAACTAAGGGAGGGTTCAGAAACACATGATCCCTCCCTAATTGTAGGCTATATCAAAAAGGTAGGTTTTAGCCCTATTCTTAAAAACAGAGATCGAGTCTGACTCCCGAATCCAGATTGGCAGCTGATTCCACAGGAGAGGAGCTTGATAACTGAAGGCTCTGCCTCCCATTGTACTTTTGGAGATTCTAGGTATTACAAGTAATCCTGCATTTTGGGAGCGTAGTGCTCTGTTAGGATGATACGGTAGTATCAGATCTTTTAAATAAAAAGGAGCCTGATTGTTTAGAGCTTTGTAAGTAAGAAGAAGGATTTTAAACTTAATTCTAAACTCTATGGGAAGCCAATGAAGGGAGGCCAGAACCGGAGAGATATGATCTCTCTTTCTAGTACCTGTTAAAACTCTTGCTGCAGCATTTTGGATCAGCTGAAGACTTTTTAAAGATATTTTAGGACAGCCTGATAATAAAGAATTACAATAATCTAATCTCGAGCTAACAAAAGCGTGGATCAGCTTCTCAGCATCACTCTGAGACAAGATGCTCCTAATCTTGGCAATATTACGCAAATGATAGAAGGCAGTCTTAGAAACAAATTTAATATGTGAATTGAAGGACAAATCCTGATCAAAAATAACTCCAAGGTTCCTCACAGAGCTATTAAGAGAAAGAGTAACTGCATCCAAACTGAAAGTTTGATTTGGAAAGGAATTTCTAAGGTTTTTTGGACCAACAAGAATGACTTCAGTCTTATCTGAATTTAATAGCAGGAAATTACAAGTCATCCAAGCTTTGATTTCCTTAAGACAGGCTTCTAACTTGGCTAATTGATTAGTATCATCTGGCTTCATTGACAGGTATAATTGTGTGTCATCTGCATAACAATGAAAATGTATACAGTGCTTTCTAATAATGTTGCCTAACGGAAGCATATATAAACTAAAAAGAGTAGGGCCTAGCACAGATCCCTGTGGAACTCCATGACTAAGCTTTGAGCTGAAAGAAAACTCATCATTTACATGAACAAACTGGAACCTATCAGATAAATAAGATCTAAACCACTGCAACGAAGTTCCATTAAGTCCAACATAGTGTTCTAATCTATCAAGTAGAATATTATGATCAATAGTATCAAAAGCTGCACTAAGATCTAAAAGGACAAGTACAGAAACTAGTCCATTATCAGATGCAATGAGGAGGTCGTTAGTGACCTTCGCTGAGGCTGTTTCAGTACTATGATGGATTCTAAACCCAGATTGAAACTCTTCAAGTAAACCATTTCCCTGCAGGTGGTCAAATAATTGCGTAGCAACAACTCTTTCTAAGATTTTTGAAATGAAAGGGAGATTAGAGATTGGTCTATAGTTAGCTAAAGCTCCTGGATCTAGCGTTGGCTTTTTAAGTAAGGGTTTAATTACAGCTGTTTTAAAAGCCTGCGGTACATGGCCTAAAGTTAATGAAGAATTGATTACATGAAGAATAAAGCTACCAATAAGTGGGAAGACTTCTTTAAATAACCTGGTAGGAATAGGGTCTAAAAGACAAGTTGAAGGTTTGGATGAGGAAACTATTTTGTCTAACTCACAAAGGTCGATTGGAGTAAACTCATCAAGACAGACATCAATAGAAGGAGTTGTAATAGTTACAGTATTTAAGTTAACTGTGGGAAGAATCTGATTGATTTTATCTCTGATGGATGAAATTTTATTATTGAAAAAGTTCATAAAGTCCTGACTAGTAAGCGCTAAGGGGATGCTAGGATTGACAGAGTCCTGACTCTTTGTCAACCTGGCTACAGTACTGAAAAGAAACCTGGGATTATTCTTGTTCTCTTCTATTAATGCAGAGTAATAACTCGTTCTAGCTTTTCTAAGAGATTTTTTATAAATTAAAAGATGATTTCTCCAAGCTAAATAGATTTCATCTAAATTAGTAGAGCGCCATTTTCTTTCTAATTGACGAGTCTTCTGTTTTAAGCTACGAGTTTCTGTGTTGAACCAAGGAGTTAAAAATCTCTGATTAGACTTTTTCTTTTTTAAGGGGGCCACCAAGTCTAGAGCCTGATGCAGAGAAGCTGAAACACTATCCACCATGTTATCAATTACAGAAGGAGCAAGCTGTCTATAGCTTATTTCCGTTGTGTTGACACATGGCATAGAGGAAACAATCTGCATAAATTTGGAAACAGCATCATCTGAGAGGCATCTACTGTGATAATATTTTTCTTTAGGAGCCAAATAGTCAGAAATAGTAAAATCAAAGGTTAACAGACAATGGTCTGACAGTACAGGGTTATGAGGAGACACTACAAGATTTTCTATTTCTATGCCATATGTCAGAACAAGGTCCAATGTATGGTGGAGGTAATGAGTAGAATTTCCTACTTTCTGAGAAAACCCAATCGAGTCTAATATTGAATTAAAAGCCACATTAAGGCAGTCACTATTTACATCCACATGTATATTAAAGTCCCCTACTATAATTATTCTATCAGATTTCAGCACTAAATCAGCTAAGAAATCAGCAAATTCGGATAAAAATTCTGAATAGGTTGATGGGGGACGATAAACTATGGCAAATAAAATTGGGTTTAACCTGAAATTGCTAAAGTGCCCAACACTGAGGACCAGGCCCTCAAAGGAATTATAACATGTTTTTTTGCTTTACATTAACTAGTAATTTGGAATGGTAAATTGTTGCTACTCCTCCTCCACGACCAGAACTTCTGGGATTTTGACAGTTTAAATAACCAGAGGGAGTTGATTCATTTAAACCAACATAATCCTCTTGCCCTAACCAAGTCTCTGTAAGGGAAATTAAATCAATCTGATGATCAATTAACAGATCATGGACTAACAGAGACTTGGGAGTTAGAGACCTAATATTTAATAAACCACATTTAATTTTTAAATTATGAGGAGGAACAGAGGCCAAATCATTCAATTTAGAGGCTTTATGTTTAATTTGAGTTTTACCAATATTTTGCTTTATCACTTTGGGATGCTTATACATTATATTTTTATTTACTTTGGAGGGAGCAGACAACGATTCTCTGATGGGGAAGTCAGGGGCTAAGCTGAGGGGTGGCGGATGAAGAGGAGCTGCAGAGAGGCGTGTAAGACTGCGACTCTGCTTCCTGGTCCCAACTCTGAGTAGTCATGGTTTTGGAAATTTGGATAAAAAAGATGCCAGATTGTTAGATAAATGAGAAGCACCATCCAAAGTGGGATGAATGCTGTCTCGTCTCATAAGACCAGGTTTTCCCCAAAAAGAGCTCCAATTGTCAATGTAGCCCACGTCATTTTTAGGACACCACACAGACAGCCAGCGGTTCAAGGATGACGAGCGACTAAACATGTCATCACTGGTCAGATTGGGGAGGGGCCCAGAGAATACTACAGTGGCAGACATCGTTTTTGCAAACTCACACACCGATTCTATATTAAGTTTCGTGACTTCCGACTGCCGGAGACGGATGTCATTAATGCCGGCGTGAATAACAATTGTGAAGTATTTACAGTTACTTTTAGCCAGCATTTTCAAATTTGACTCGATGTCGCCTGCTCTGGCCCCAGGAATACATTGGACTATGGCCGCTGGAGTCTCTAGGTTCACGTTTCTGACTACAGAGTCGCCAATGATCAAAGTTTTTTCCTCAGCGGGTGTGTCACTGAGCGGGGAAAAACGATTAGAAACGTGAACAGGTTGGTGGTGAACCGGGGCTTTGCGACTAGGCTTCCTTCTCACCGTCACCCACCCAGTCTCCTCGCTGCTGAGGAGAGCCGGGGAACCGCTGACAGTGGGACCTAAGCTAGCTAGCTCCGCTGCAGCTAATGGGCGTCCGTCAAGATTAACTGGCGCAGACGGTGTTTCAATGCAGCGGAGCCGGGATTCCAAATCAGACAACCTCGCCTCGAGCGCCTCAAAAAGACAACATTTATTACATTTACCGTTATCACTAAAAGAGGCAGAGGTGTAGCTAAACATCTGACAGAGAGAGCACACCAGAGGAGGAGAGGAAAGAGAGGTAGTAGCCATAGCTAGTGGCTAGCTAGTGGCTGGAGAGCTGGAGAGCAAACCACACAGGCAGACAGCAAAACAGGAAGTGACGATACGTTACCACAAGGAAGTGACGATCAGGACACGTCTGAGATACGTGAGATTATAAAGATAATTTATCATTGGCACCCCCTCCACAAATCCCGGAATCTTGGAGAAAATCGCGATTTTGAATTTCCCGCCCTGAAAAATCAGACAAATCCGCCGATTAACTGGAAGTGCAGCCGGAGTTTCGCGTGACGTCACGAGTGTGACACAGTCCTCCATGTTTACCATTGCGAGCACATCGACACTGGTTGTTTTTGGTGCATTTTGTCGTGATAGTCGACTACAAAACACTTCCAACACCTGGGAAGATCTGTTCAGTGGCCAAGGAAAGCTGTCATGGCGACGAAAGAAAAGAAAGGGGGAGGAAAAGCGACCGGGAAGCGATGCATTTCTAAATATAGATATTACAGTGATCCCTCACTTATCGCGTTTAATGGGGACCAGAACCAACCGCGAAAAGTGAAAAACCGCGAAGTAGCGTCACCCCCCCCCCCCAAGGGCGTCACAAGCACTATTTTGCACAAAAAGGCACAAGAGAACAGCGAAAAGTGCCACTAAGCAACACGAGCGATAAAGAACAATGAATGCGGTCTTCTTTCACTGGGTATGTGCGCTCTGCATGGAGAGAAGCTGGGTAAAACGTCTCGGCCAATCAGCTTGCGAGATTCCCGAGTGGTGAAGAGGTGGGCGGAGAGGAGTGGAGCGGTGGTCAGAGAGGTGGATTTTGAGTTGTGCGGGCTCTCCGTGTTGATACCTGATGTTCTAATGTAGTCTCCCTGCCTTCTGCTAGCACCCGGGCAACTTTCGTGCCATTTTTTCTCAATTTTGAATTTTTGATGAATATTTTTGAAAAATCCGCAATGCACTGAGGGCGCGAAAGGTGAAACGCGAAGTAGCAAGGGATCACTGTATTTATAAATAGCACTGTCAAATGCAGAGGCCAGTTCTGTTCATGTGTATTGCCACTATAGTCTGTAGAAGTATTGTAATACATAGCCCAATTTTTTGAATGAATGAATGAATTTATTTATTTCAGATAGTACAGTACAGGTTGAAAGAAACTGAATGATATAACAAGGTCAAATTGAACAATGACTCATCTGATTATACAATTCAACGTAAGTTATCCGAAATGGGTGATGGCTGAAGCCGCAGCTTATATTGCCCACCCATATTCCATCCAAGAATTCAAAAGAGAAAACAGGCAAGAGCGATTACAATTCAAAACAAAACTAAGACAAAATGTGACAGAGAAAAAAGAAAACTAAGCTACAACACAACACAGTCTGGATATGTTACAACTCGCCGCTCATTAGCGGCGCCAGCTGCGCGCACACTTGCGCCTCGTCAGCAGCGTGGGATATAAGCCACTCTGCCCTGGGCTTCGGCATGAAGCCGTCTGATTCCTTCAGCCCTCTTGCTGCAAAGGAACCCCCTCATCTCCCAGCAAGATCTACAGCGTAAGCATACCTACCTTTGCCTTTCCAGTCTCTCCCCTGTGCACAGGTGTATTCCCCGGCGGCGGACCTCGCCTCTGCATTGCCGTCTGCCAGCTGCTGTCACAGGTGCATCAGGTCGCTGTCTCCCGGGCTCGCCGTTGTGCACGCCTGCCACCTGCCACACTCCTGCATCCTCCTCTGTCTCGTCACCGATCCTGAATGCCTCTTCACTCTGAAAACTCTGGTTTTCTTGACTGCTGGAACTGCTATCATCTGCCATTGTTGTTTTGTTTAGGGATCACACTCGTGACGTCACGCAGCGTCGTCTGCACTACTTCCGGTTTGTTTGGCACTGCCAGCCAGAGGCAAAAGTTTATCGGCTTATAGCTTGGCCATCGCACGGCCTAAAAATTTCTTTTATGTGTTGAAAAATACAATAGGTAATAAGGAATTAATCTGCTATTCTACTTTTTGCGCCAAAAGGTGGGTTCAGTTCTACTTTAAGTCACATGAAAACTTGAAAAATGTTTAGTGCCTTTGATTATTGTTTGTTGTTTAATAAACTGTGAGACACAGGCTGGAGATACACAGAGAAACATTGTGTCTTCATTGTTCCTGCTTTCACTTGCTTTATACAGCTAACATAATTGCTGCCCTGGCCTTCAGCCCGGAGGAGGTTAACAGGTAGACACAGCGGCCCAGCACGCTTCATGTTTTAGCAGCTGTTTTTGCTATTTTGTATATTTGAGCTTCTTTTTCCTTCTTTTCTCTGGGGCAGCAGCACATGTGCAGTACAGCAGAGCTGAGCTGCTCATACTTTTGGAAAATCCAGGGATGGATGATTTTTTCGCACATGGGGAGTTGTTCAGAACTCCTTATACAAAGACATAGAGTGATTCTAATCAAGTCAGTGGCAGTAGTGCACCTGTAAGTTGGTTGCCAGCCACCAATCAAATCTAAAAGAAGAAACCATTACACTTTTAGCAACAGTAGCTGGGATTTCATTCCGCCAGAGATCCGTAAGCCTGCAGACCTATCATCTCTGTGATGATGGGTTTTATTGTGAAGTGCGGTGTGATGACGCTGCCTTCCGGGTGTGCCATCACACCGCCCTATAAATAGGGGCATCCACCATTTGGGCCTCCTCTTGCCCGGACGACCCTACACTGTGAAGCACCTGCTGTATTGCAACCTGTTTAGTAATAAAGCACCATTCCAGTGCAACCTCTTATCCGTCTCCTTTTGTGCCAGGTTTGTGGACATAACATTTGGCGACTAAGAATTAAACCATAGAGGAGTGTGTAACACCACTGCGGCCCTTCCTGAAGCTTCCCAGCAAACCACAGGTGCTGTGGCCCCGCTGGTTTGAGACTTTTGAAAAATACATCACTGCGTTAAACCTAGGGAAGCTGGATAAGGTGAGAAAGTGAGCGCTACTTGTCCACAACCTCGGCATCAAAGGCAAGAGGATTTTATGAACACTCAGTGTGACGGACTCGCACGAGGACGTCGTGGAGCTAATGGCTACTGACTTCACCACCCCAGACAGAGTGACGGTACGATGAATTCGGTTCCGCCAGAGATGCCAGGGAGTTGGTGAGCCTGTTTAACAGTTTGTTGCTGACCTAAAACAGTTAGCTAGTGTGTACCGTTTTGAGCAGTTGGAGGACGAGATGGTGTGGGACCAATTGGCCGAGCACACATGTAGTGCTGTGCTATGGGATAGGTTGCTAATGGCGCCCAATGACTTAATGCTAGCTAGGGCAGCTGAGCTAGCTCTTCAGTTAGAAGCCATGGATAAGCTAGCTTCGGAGCTGAATTGGCGCCAGTCTTGGAAGACACCAGAAGGGACGACGTCGGCAAATGCAGTTGACTTGGAGGACGAAGGGAGCATGGAGGATGACTATGAGGCGTATGCAGTGAGCCATAGGTCTGCTCCGACGGACCCCATCTGCGGGGGTTGTGGGTCCCCGACGCACCAAAGTAATGCGCGAGCATGCCTGGCAAGAGGGAAGCGGTGCAGCAAGTGTGGGTGCATAAATCATTTCACCAGAATTTGTCGGTCTTCAGCATCATGGAGCCCGCCAAGTAGACCAGCCCGCCTGCCTACGACAACCATCCACTTGGTGAGCGCTAAAGCCAATGGGCTTTCCTGCTGCGTGGTGGAATTGGACGGTGTAGCTTTGCCATTAATACTCGACACGGCGGCAGTGCGGTCAGTACTAAATTGGACCACGGTAAAAAAGTTTTTCCTACACCACAGGATCAGGAAGAACCCGGTGCCGATGTATGGCTATGGCGGTAATAGACTGTGCAATGTCGGGACTGTGGAGTTGACTGTTCGCAATAACACCGAAGTGGTGCACGACTTTACGTTCCAGGTAACAACGCATGGTAACAACATTATGGGGTGTGACTTGTTCTACGGACTGAGTTTCGTCATTAAGGACAGTGCTGGATTCAAGTGGTCTGGATGTGGACGGTGAAGATTGCCGGACCCAGTGGACAACGTTGTAGTGTGGGATGATGTACCCACTGGTGGTGCCTTAACCGAAGCACACGTTTCTGACTCTCAGGAGGACAGCTGCTCAGTAGAGGAACCGGATGACTCCAGTGCCCGCACTCAGCCAGCTATTACCGGAGCGACCAAGTTGGCGAGCAGAGGGTCCATTCCAACGAGTGTCACCAGGGAAGCATCAGACGTTTTTGGTGCCAAAGCCAAGCTTCAGACAACGACAGATGAGGGGTCCACTGTGACGGCGGTGGCTATGTGCCACAGCGGTGTTACGACAGTGCAAAACAGGAGAAGGATGCGGAGCTGCCGAAACTACAGCAGCACATCAAACCAAGCAGGGTTCTGCTCCAGGTCATGGACTGGGTTTGGGTTCATGCCGAGGAGAGACCAGGGCGACGACTGGCTGGATCGCAGCCAGTGGGACATCAGGCGCTGCTGAGGATTGTGACGAAGTTGGGAGTGGCATGTTTCTGGCTGGCAGATGGCTTGATCTGACACACAAACCAGCTGCAGCGTGTCCAGGTGGACGTTCTAAGTGATGGGGCCACGCAGGAGTTGGCAAAGGTGGTGGGAGACCCCAACTCTTGTGTTTTGACGATCGGCCCTTGTCCTGGGGTCTGCCGCCTCCAGGGGCCCATCCACCGCTTGGCTGCTGCAGGGGCCCCCCAGCAGACCCTCCCTTGCCATGGGAGACAGTGAGAAAGGAACTGTGGACTCTTTAGGTAGGAGCACAGCCAGTCTACAGGCAAAAGTGGCAGAATAAACCACTTGGCCATGTGGGCTGTGTGGTAATCCACCCACCGGCCCTAGTTCCAGTGTTCATTGTTCATGTTGTTGTTTAATGTGTTAATTGGGGGTTTTATCTGCTAAATTTGGGTGGGTTTTAATTAGGCATGTTTTTCTACTTTATAAAGGGGTGGAGAATGTGATGATGGGTTTTATTGTGAAGTGCGGTGTGATGACGCCTCCTTCCGGGTGTGCCATCACACCGCCCTATAAATAGGGGCGCCCACCATTTGGGCCTCCTCTTGCCCGGACGACCCCACACTGTGAAGCACCTGCTGTATTGCAACCTGATTAGTAATAAAGCACCATTCTAGTGCAACCTCTCGTCCGTCTCCTTTTGTGCCAGGTTTGTGGAAATAACAATCCCCCCACTGAAGTGGCGCAGGCAGCGGAGACACAGGAAATAGAAGAGGGGGAGTAGATCAGAGCTCAATGCCAGGCTAATGGCTAACCTGTGCAAACCAGCCATCCAAAATCTTTTTCTCACCAACTCCCGGTCACTCAACAACAAGGCTGATGAGACTGCAGATTACTTCACACCATATGGATTACTGTGTGACAGTACTATTGGAGACTTGGCTGGACTCTTTCACTCCAGATGCTGCAATAGTTTTAGCAGGCCATGCTACCTTCAGGGCGGACAGAAGTTTCAACATGTTGGGTAAGAAACGCAGAGGTGGCCTGTGTGTTTATATAAACAACAGTTAGTGTACCAGTGCCACACTTAAAGACACTCACTGCTGTCCAGACATAGAGTATCTGATGGTGCAGTGCAGACCTTTTTACCTGCCGAGAGAGCTTGCATCGGTGATTATAACTGTGGTGTATGTGCAGCTGCAAGCTAATGCTAAAATAGCTATGCAAATGCTACAACACTCCATCAACCACACCTTGACTGTGTTATAATCGCAGCAGGAGACTTTAACCATGTAAACCTGAAGTCTGTCCTGCCAAGATTCTTCAAAAACATGAGTTTTCCAACAAGGGAAAATGACACTCTTAACCAGGTCTACACCAACATTCCAGATGCCTACAGAGCCACCCCACTGCCACATCTTGGACTTTCTGATCATCACTCTCCATCACTGAGTCCTGCTTATAAACCTAAAAACTGTTGACAAAGACCAACACTAAAAACAGTTAAGGTGTGGACTGAGGAAGCCACCACAGCCCTGCAGGACTGTTTTCATTCTACAGACTGGGGGGTATTTGCAGAGGGGACAGACCTGAATGGCCACACATCTGCTGTACTCTCATATCAACTACTGCACTGAGAATGTGACCACAACCAAGACAGTCAAAGTGTTCCTGAACTATGAACTGTGGCTCAGTGGCCAAGTGCAAATATAAACAGCATATCGAGGAAACCTTTGACAAGAATAACACCAGGAACATGTGACAGGGGATCAAGAAACTCAGTGGTTACAAGGTTAGGCAGACATCAGCAGACTGCTTGCACAGTAACCTACTGGACACTCTGAACCAGTTTTTTCTCCCACATCAACCAACGCAACGGGGAAGCCCACACCTGCCTTCCTCTTCCGGAGATGAGCAATGCCCCCATCCAGCTGCAGCAGCACCAGGTCAGAAACATCCGCAATGTTTTGAGAGACTCATTTTGCCTCATATTAAGGCTGTCATTTCTGCTGACCTTGATCCACATCAGTTTGCATACAGAGCAAACAGATCAATAGATGACGCCATCATAACGGCCCTCCACACAGCCCTCACACTTGGATAACAATGACACCTATGCGAGAATGCTGTTTGTGGATTCCATTTCTGCCTTTAATACAGTTCTACCCCATAAACTGGTTCAGAAGTTGGGCAGCTTGGGCCTGAGTAGTTCACTGTGTACCTGGATACTGGAGTTGCTTAGTAATAAACCGCAGAACATCAGGATAGGAGACAACATCTCCTCCACTCTTATCCTGAACACCAGCACACCACAGGCTTGTGTCCTCAGCCCCCTTCTTTTCTCCCTCTTCATGAATGACTGTTTCCCAATCCACACCAGCAACACCATCGTCAAATTTGCTGATGATACTGCCATCATGGGACTGATTAAGAATAGCAATGAGTCAGCCTGTAGGAGGAGGTTTGGCAACTGCGGCGATGGTGTGATGACAATAGCCTAGACTTTAACACATCCAAGGCCAAGGAGATGATAATGGACTTCAGGAGATCTAAACAAACTGAGCACTCCCCCCTCTATACTGATGGTAGAGAGGGTGGAGAGCTTCAAGTTCCTTGGAGTCCACATTTTGGCCAACCTCACCTGGTCCACAAATATTTCTCTCCAGGTGTACTTCCTCACGAAGCTCCCTCAAGCCTATCTACCTAACCCCAACTGATTAACTCCTACCACTCCACTATTGAGAACCTCCTGACCTACTGCTGTTCAGTGTGGTTCTACTGCTGGACTGCGGAGGGCAGAAAAGACCTGCAGTGGGTGATCGGGACAGCACTATCCCTTCGTCAGTGACATTTACAGTATACTGGCAGACTCCAGAGGAAAGCTGGAGAGAGCTGGAAAGACCCCTCACATCCTAGATACTCCCTTTTCTCCCCCTCCGGCAGAAGATACAGGATGCTCAGGACAAAGACAAACAGACTCAAGTACAGCTTTTACCAACAAGCTGTTAAATGTAGCCACACACACACCCAACCCATAGCCCCACTAACTGAACAACCATCCACCCTCAGTCTAATGGGCAATGCCATATTCACTGACTCATGTACCTTGTTTTTAATCTTTGTGTGTTCTTATTATTGTATGACAGTGGTTACCTCCGCCAAGGAGGTAATGTAATCGGGGTGGTTTGTCTGTCTGTCTATTTGTTTGTTTGTCTGTCTGTTAGCAGGATTACACAAAAATTACTGGACGGATTTATTTTGATGAAATTTTTATCACAGGTAGCCCTTGGGCCAAGGATGAACCCATTCAATTTTGGTGATGATCTGAGACTGCATACCTCCACCAACAATGTTGTAATTGTGCAGCAGGATTACACAAAAACTGCTGAATAGATTTGGATGAAATTTTCACCAGAGGTGGTCCTTGGCTTAGAGATGAACCCATTACATTTTGGTCATGATCCAAGAATGCATACCTCCACCAAGGCTCTTGTTTTCTCACAGAGTTTTAGCACAAATACTCCAAAACTACTGGATGGATTTGGATGAAATTTTTACCAGAGGTGGTCCTTGGGATAGAGAGGAAACCATTACATTTTGGTCATGATCCGAGAATGCACACCTCCGTCAAGGCTCTTATCGTCTCACGGTGTGTTAGCAAGAATACTCCAAAACAACCAGATAGACTTTGATGCAATTTTTACCAGAACTGGCTTGTGGCCCATACACAAACCCATTACATTTTGGAGGTGATCCATGAAGAACAGAACGAACCTTGGCGGAGGTATGGTCTCTCTGAGTGCTTTTCTAGTTTTACATATAGTAGCGTTTGTACAGCGGGGAAAATAAGTATTTAACACGTCAACATTTTTCTCGTTAGACATTTCTCTTTGAGCCATTGACCTAAGATTTTCACCAAATATCAGTAACAACCCAAGTAATCCACACGTACAAACAAATCAAGGCAACTGTGTTCACAAAACAAGTTATATTTAATAAAGTGGAATGGCAAAGGGAATAAGTATTGAATACGCTTGGTGAAATTCATTTAATATTTAGTAGAAAAGCCTTTGTTGGTAATAACAGCTTTCAGATGCTTTCTGTATGGAGAAACTAGGTGCAGTCATTGCTCAGGAGTGATTTTAACCCATTCTTCCACACAAACAGTCTTCAAATCTTGAAGGTTCTGTGCGTGTCTTCTATGAACTCTGATCTTCACTTCGTTCCATTAATTTTCAGTTGGATTCAGGTCAGGTGACTGACAGCCATTCTAGCAGCTTTATTTTCCTTCCCTGGAGCCAGTGAAGAGTTTCCTTGACTTTGTGTTTGGGATCATTGTCTTGCTGAAATCTTCACCCTTGTTTCATCTTCAGCATTTTGGCAGATGGCAACAGGTTCTTATCAAGGATGTACATTTGTCCATTCATCTTTCCTTCAATTATATGAAGTCTGTCTGTACCATGTGCTGAAAAACACCCCCACACCATGATGGGATGTGCAGTGCCATTTCTCCTCCAAACATGCTGTGTGTTATGGCATCCAAAAAGTTTGATTTTGGTCTCATCTGACCAGACTATATTCTCCCAGTATTTTACTGGCTTGCCCAAATGTTGTGTAGCAAACTCAAACTTTAAACGAGCTTCAACATACTTTCTCTTCAGCAATGGACTCTTGCAAGGTGAACAGGCATAGAGGCCATATCAGTTGAGTGCATTACTTATAGTTTTCTTTGAAACAGCAGTACCTGCTAACTCCAGGTATTTCTGGAGCTCTCCACAAGTGGTCTTTGGTTCTTGGATAACTCTTATTATTATTCTTTTGACTCCTCTGTCAGAAATCTTGCAAGGAGCTCCTGGTCGTGGCCAGCTTATGGTAAAATGATGTTCTCTCCACTTCCGAATGATGGCTCCAACAGTGCTCACTGGAACATTCAGGAGTTTAGAAATATGCCTGTAACCAATGCCATCATTATGGTTTGCAACAATAAGGTTGTGGAGGTCTAAAGAGAGCTCTTTGCTTCTACCCATCATGCGTTATTTGTGGTGTGACAATCTGATATTCACAGACCTTTTAAAAGACTATCAGTCAGGACTTAACCAGCTAAAATGAATTTGCACTGATGGGGGAAGGATGGCTTCCTAAATTTTGGATTTCAGCTAGTTTCTTGGCTTTCTATGTCTTATTGCACCATTTTTTCTTTGTGTTCAATACTTATTCCCTTTGTCATTCCACTTTATTAAATATACAGTGGTGTTTCAAGTGTTTGCCCCCTCCTGATTTCTCTTTTTTTGTATGTTTTGTCACACTTAGATGTTTCAGATCAAACAAATTTAAATATTAGACAAAGATAATGCGAGTAATCACAAAATGCAGTTTTTAAAAGAAGATGTTTATTATGAAGGATAAAAAAAATCCAAATCTACATGGCCCAGTGTGAAAAAGTGATTGCTCTCTAAAACATAAATTACCTGTGGTTTATCACATCTTTGGAAAGCTGAGTTCAATTTCTCTAGCCACACCCAGGCCTGATTCCTGCCACACCTGTTCTCAGTCAAGAAATCACTTAAATAGGACCTGCCTGACAAAGTGAAGTAGACCAAAAGATCCTCAAAAGCTAGACATCATGCTGTGATCCAAAAATATTCAGGAACAAATGAGAAACAAAGTAATTGAAATCTATCAGTCTGGAAAAGGTTATAAAGCCATTTCTAAAGCTTTGAGAATGCAGCGAACCACAGTGAGAGCCATGATCCACAAATGGCGAAAAAGTGAAACAGTGGTGAACCTTCCCAGGAGAAGCCAGCTGACAAAAATTACCCCAAGAGCGCAGCGACGAGTCATCAAAGAGGTCACAAAAAAACCCACAACAACATCCAATGAACTGCAGGCTTCACTTGCCTCAGTTAAGGTCAGTGTTCATGACTCCACCATAAGAAAGAGACTGGGCAAAAATGGCTTGCATGGCAGAGTTCCAAAACAAAAACCACTGCTGAGCAAAAAGAACATAAAGGCTTGTCTCAGTTTTGCCAGAAAACATCTTGATGATCCCGAAGACTTTTGGGAAAATACTCTGTGGACTGATGAGACAAAAGTTTAACTTTTTGGAAAGTGTGTGTCCCATTACATCTGGCATAAAAGTAACACAGCATTTCAGAAAAGGAACATCATATCAGCAGTAAAATATGGTGGTGGTAGTGTGATGGTCTGGGGCTGTTTTGCTGCTCCAGGGCCTGGAAGATTTGCTGTGGTAAATGGAACCATGACTTCTGCCATCTACCAAAAAATCCTGAAAGAGAATGTCCAGCCATCTGTTCGTGACAAGCTGAAGTGCACTTGGGTTCTGCAGCAGGACAATAACCCAAAACACACCAGCAAGTCCACTACTGAATGGCTTAACAAAAACAAAATGAAGACTTTGGAGTGGCCTAGTAAAAGTCCTGACCTGAATCCAATTAAGATGCTGTGGCATGACCTTAAAAAGGCGGTTCATGCTGAAAAACTCTCCAATGTAGCTTCATTACAACAACTCAGCAAAGATGAGTGGACCAAAATTCCTCTACAGGACTGTAAAAGACTCATTGCCAGTTATCACAAACGCTTGATTGCAGTTGTTGCTGCTAAGGGTGGCCCAACCAGTTATTGGGTTTAGGGGGTAATCACTTTTTCACACAGGGCCATGTAGGTTTGGAGTTTTTTTACCCTTAATAATAAACACCTTCATTTAAAAACTGCATTTTGTGTTTACTTGTGTTATCTTTGTCTAATATTTAAATTTATTTGATGATCTGAAACATTTAAGTGTGACAAACATACAAAAAAAGAGAAACCAGGAAGGGGGTAAACACTTTTTCACACCACTGTAACTTGTTTTGTGAACACAGTTGCCTTGATTTCTTTGCATGTATGGATTACTTGGGTTGTTACTGATATCTGGTGAAAATCTCAGGTCAATGGCTCTATCAGAAAAATGTTTAATGAGAATAATGTTGATGTGCTTACTAATTTTTTCCCCGCTGTATTTAGTTTTTATTTTGCACTTTAAGAATCGGCTGCTAATCTGATTTTTGTTGTTTCTGTAACAGTGACAATAAAGGTCTTGTAGCGCAAAAAGGATGCAAAGGCAAGGCACGAGCTGGATGACACAGAATCTTTATTCTTCCTCTAACAACATAACAGCATACAGCTGTGCATAAAGACCGAGGGTTCTGCCCATAACACCTTGTTGTATGAACAAAGAGAATGTGTGGCATATTATCATGACATAACCTGAAACACACATCACAGAGCATGCCTTGTTACAATACACTCACCCCCCTGCATCTTCAAGTGCCTGCTTGGCGCGGCAGGGGGCGAAAGGCACATCTTTGTCTGGTTGGTTCCAGGTAAATCTTCCTCTCCCCGGGGGGTGCATAATGTCATGAACGGGAATGATGGTTCAGCCCCCATTCTTTGACTTGTGGCTGCAGTTATCATTGTTTGGTATTGTTTCGAGCTGGCAGATCTTTGGAGCCCCTGTCCTGGGCTCCCTGCCAGTCTGCTGCCATGCCTGTCCCTCTCCTGGCATCCACCTATGCCTATCATCATTATTATTATCATTTTTTTCATTCCCCTGTTTTCTCACATTCTCATTTACACACGTACATGCACTCATGCATGTACACACACACACACACACACACACACACACACACAGAGGCATCCTGGCACACACTCGTAATCATTCACTCCATGTTCAGCTGCTGTCACACCTGCTTCCACTCGTCACTCATCAGGACTCAAAGTATTTATGGGTGACGGTGTGAAGCAGCCGGTGTGGTGGCATTAGTCTACATTTGATGCCTGAGCTCACTCGTTGCTGGGTCCCTCTCCTTTTTGGGCTACTCTGTGTGTTGTTGTTCCAGAGCCAGCTGTGCTCCAAATGCCTGATGTAAGTCTGTCTCTTATTGTTAATTACAGCCCTTCCTTTCCACTCCAGTCCCGTCTGGAGCGCGTGGGGCTTGCTCTCCTCCAGCCAGCGGAGTTTGTAGCTGGTGCATCATATCATTCACTTCCCGAACTGTATGCCTTGGACATTTTGTGTTTTCCCCCTTCTGTTAATAAACACGTTTACTTCACCGGCGTTTGGGCTAAATCTCTTTCACCCGTGCGCTGCGGCACATGTGTCTGACACATAGAACTAGCTGTCCCATGTGATACCTCCCGGTGCTGCTTCCTCCTTCAGTCTATTATTCTCCATTCCACCCTGCTTTCTGGGTGTGAGGAAAACCCCAAACACTGTGTCCCCACACAATGGGGAAAAAACACCACCTTCTTCATCCCAGGTTCCAACACATTGAACGGTCCATAGTCGTGGGCGCACGGGGTCCAGTGCGCATCGTGCTTGACGGAAACAAAACCGGCAATCAACATGCTTTTTGGGATGAAGGTGCGGGGAAATCAATGGTGGGCCAGCCCGGTGCGTTCAAAGCCTCTGGGCCGCGCAAAAATTGTGTGGGCGGATCCGTCTCGGGTGCTGGATTTTCTGGGAAAAAAAACTCTCTGGGGATCCGCAGCGGCTGAAAGAAACACGTTCTGCCCAATCTTCTTTAGGTGCAGGTCGCAGCCCTAAAGGATCTGGGGAAGGCGATCGGCCAAATTCCCCGAGGACACACAGCAGCTGAGAAAAAATATAAGTTCTGTTGGGGAGGCTGTCAGATATTCTTTAGGTGCGGAGTGGAGCCCTAAAGGAACTCTGGACAGGCAGTCGACCCAATTGTGTCCATGGGCGACATGTCCATCCGATGGCGGCTATAAGCTCGGGACCGCTGCCCACTGCCACACTGCAGCGTTGATTAGCAGGATGCTCTTCTGGGCACCAAAGTCCACTGGGAAACCTCTCCCCGAATGTGTGTGTGTGTGTGTGTGTGTGGCACGCATGTCCAGCGCAGTGACCACATAGCCGCATCTTGTGTCATCCTTGTAATTCCACAGAGTGCGCACGGAGCTTCTGTGCGCTAAAACCCCGCTGTTGGGTCATGGAGCCAGTGTCCAGGAGTATGACTGAAACAGCGCAGGCGGCGCTGATGCTCTCCCAGGTAGCCTCCCAAACGGTGCTCGTCTCGCCCTCTATGGCGCTTCTTGGTGTAGGGAATGGAATAGGCGCTCCCTGGCACGTCAGGTCACCAGTGTAGAGGAAAGGATGGCAGGTGATCCATGGGAATTCCGAGTCCACAGTGTGGTGAAAGACGTTCACCACACTGTGATAGACGTTCCATCTCACATCAAGGGTCACCAGTGTAGAGGAAAAAGGATGTGAAGGCGAGGCACGAGCTAGGACAACACAGAATCTTTATTCTTCCTCTAACAA
The DNA here is from genome assembly GCA_020510985.1 of Pholidichthys leucotaenia. Classification (NCBI taxonomy): domain Eukaryota; kingdom Metazoa; phylum Chordata; class Actinopteri; order Cichliformes; family Pholidichthyidae; genus Pholidichthys; species Pholidichthys leucotaenia. The sequence goes on from CM035838.1 coordinate 8,230,286, forward strand.
CATAACAGCATACAGCATAAAGCCTTCTGCGCCACAATGCGGAGGCTGGAAGCCCCCTGGTCTCTGTACATTCCTCTTTTTATACCTTTATTACTATGCATAAAGACCAAGGGTTCTGCCCACAACACCTTGTTGTATGAACAAAGAGAATGTGTGGCACATTATCATGACAAAACCTGAAACACACGTCACAAAGCATGCCTTGTTAAAATACATTCACCCCCCTGCGTCTTCAAGTGCCAGCTTGGCATGGCAGTGGGGCGAAAGGTACATCTTTGTCTGGTTGGCTCCAGGTTAATCTTCCTCACCCCAGGGGGTGCATAGAACTAACTGTCCCATTTGATACCTCCTGGTGCTGCTTCCTCCTTCAGTCTATTATTCTCTTCTCCACCTTGTTTTCTGGGTGTGAGGAAAACCCCCAAACACTGTGTCCCCACAGTCTATTCTTGTTACCTCCACCAAGGGAGGAGGTAATGTTTTTGCCGGCGTTGGTTTGCTTGTTTGTTTGTCTGTCTGTTAGCAACATTACAAAGTTATGAACAGATTTTGATGAAATATTCAGGAAAGGTGTGTAATGGTACGGGGGACAGATGATTAGATTTTGGTGATGATTTGAGAGTGCACATCTCTACCAAGAGCTTTGTTTGTATTTGTGCAGCAGGATTACACAAAAACTACTGGATGGACTTGGATGAAATTTTCACCAGAGGTGGTTCTTGGACTAGAGACGAACCATTACATTTTGGAGGTGATCTATGAGTGCATACCTTCACCAAGGCTTAATCTTCTTAAAGTGGTTTAGCAGGATTATGCAAAAACTAGTGGATGGATTTTGCTGAAATTTTCCCCAGAGATGGTCCTTGGGCTGCAGAAGAACCCATTAGATTTGGTGGATATGGTGGGATGGAGGCAGGGAGGTACGGACAGATGGATGGACAAAGGGAGGGAAGGAAGGCACCGTGGTGGAGGTATGCACTCTGAATGTTGTTTCTAAAATATGCATTTATTCTGACCTTTTATCCTTTCAGCTTCACAGTCATCAAACAAAATAAGAGGCCACCTGAAACTGTTTACCTTTTTTGTTTCGAGCATAGGGTTTAAAAAATCCACTAACTGCTGCCAAAGCAAGAAGCTGTTTTGACACAAACAAAGCTGTGCATCTTTATTGATTGTTATACGGGACATAGCATGCAACAGAGCCAAAAACTCCTTGAAGACGCACTCCAGTGGCTATAAATTCTCTATAAAAACAAATCTACATTGTCTAAAATGGTATCTTATGCCCATTTTTCTCAAAAAAAAAAAAAACTTTTGTTGCCTTACAGTTACGTGTCAAAATAATAATAATCATAATAGATTGCATTTATATAGCACTTTTCATGACGCCCAAAGACACTTTACAGTGAGTCCATTATTTATTTACTCCACAGACAATGGTAGTGGTGAGATACTTCTGGAGCCACAGCTGCCCTGGGGCAGACTGACAGAAACATGGCTGCCAGTCCAACCGCCGCCTTACACTCCTCCCCCAAAAACACCAGAATCTATGACTAGACCCAACCCACATACCACAAGGCTAATAGTAGCTAGCGCTACATTAAACAGCATGAATGCTGTGATAAAAAGACTGACCAGTTGAAGTACATGTCCAGTATGCATGGTGGCCTAGGATAATGACTGAAACTTCACCAGTCCTTGAGCAGTTTTATGGTAAAACCCATCTGAAGTCAAGTTTTCAAAGCAGCTAGCCCAACACTGCTAACTGGCCATGGAGGCTAACTTCAGTTAGGCCAGAGTTGTGATTGGCTCAACACTACAGTCATGCCAGCGTGGTGTTAGTCTTACTCACCAAAAAGGATTTCTCTAAATTTGCCTTTTTCCAGGAGGCGGGGCTTAAGTAAAACTTTAAAGCAAAAAAACAGACATGAGAGATTTGGTGATTGAGTTCTTGATATGTCTTTTAAGTCATAAAAGGCATATTACAGACATATTAACAAGAAAAAAAAACTTGATTTTTGGCCGAGTATCACTTTAAACACTGAACTTGACTTTGCATTGCACTCCTTAGAAATAAGCAGTGCAGCTTGATGTGCTTTCACTGTGAGAGATTATGTGATTGCATTTCACTCTCCAATGAATTGGAATTTTTCCTTTGCCATTACTCAAGCTGTGGCAGATGGGAGGTGAAGTTATCAGCATGCGACGCTCGTCGCACCTCAGCTTGGTCGACATGCTCTGATGTGGGATGTTGCTATAATCGGACCTAATGGAAACAGATGTTGTGTTCCATGGGACGTGGCATCTCAGGCACAGCATGCTGGCAGCCAGGCATTTGGTTCACAAGAGGCATCTTGCTGCTTTTCATCTCCACCCTTCCTTCACATCAGAGCTAATCTTTTGGGAACAATGTCACAAACAACAGCCCCGTTCAGTAAGTGGAGGAGTAAAAACAAGAGCGGATGGTTAAATACACTACAGCTCCATACAAAAGCCATGCAGAGTTCTTGTGTTGGTGTATTTTTTTCTGCTTTGCACATGCATCCATCCATCCACCCATCTTCTACCACTTTTCCGGAGGTCCGGGTCGCAGAGGCAGCAGTTCAAGCAGAGAAGCCCAGACTTCCCTCTCCCCAGCCACCTGCTCCAGCTCTTCAGAGAGGATACCAAGGCGTTCCCAGACCAGCTGGGAGGCATAGTCTCTCCAGCGGGTCCTGGGTCTTCCCCAGGGTCTCCTCCCAGAGGGGCATGCACCTCAAGTGGGAGGCATCCAGGAGGCATCCTGATCAGATGTTTATACCACCTCAACTGGTTCCTTTCATTGTGGAGGAGCAGTGGTTCTACTCTGAGCCTCTCCCGGACAACTGAGCTCCTCACCCTATCTCTGAGAGCGAGTCCAGCAATCCTACGAAGAAAGCTCATTTCAGCCGCTTGTATCCGCGATCTCGTTCTTTCGGTCATTACCCAAAGCTCATGACCATAGTTTAGGGTAGGAACGTAGATTGGTAAATCGACAGCTTTGCCTTAGAGCCTAGCTCCCTCTTCACCACAACAGACCAGTACAACATCCGCATCACTGCAGATGCTGCTCCGATCCATCTGTCAATCTCTCACTCCATTATCCCCTCACTCGTGAATAAGATCCCAAGATACTGAAACTCCTCCACTTGGGGCAGGAGCTTGTCCCCAACCTGGAGAGGACAATCTACCTTTTTCCGGCTGAGGACCATGGACTCGGACTTGGAGATACTGATTCTCATCCGAGCCACTTCACACTCAGGCAAACCGTCCTAGCAAGACCTGTAGGTCATTGCTGGATGAAGCCAGCAGGACAACATCATCTGCAAACAACAGCGATGAGATCCTGTGGTCACCAAGCATGACACCCTCCATTCCCTGGCTGCACCTAGAAATCCTGTCCATAAAAATTATGAATAGGATTGGTGACAAAGGGAAGCCCTGGCGGAGTCCAATTCTCACTGGGAATGAGTCTGACCGAGAGTTGGCAATACGAACTAAACTCTCACAACGATCGTACAGAGACGAATAGCTCGTAACAACAAGCCCGATACCCCATACTCCCGAAGCATCCCCCACAAAAAAAAAAACACGAGGGACGCGGTCGAATGCCTTCTCCAAGTCCACAAAACACATGTAAATTGGTTGGGCAAACTCCCACAAACCCTTGAGGATTCTCGAGAGGGTAAAGAGCTGGTCCAGTGTGCCACGGCCAGGACGAAAACCATGTTGCTCCTCCTGAATCTGAGGCTCGACCAACAGGCTGGACTCTCCTCTCCACTACCTTGGCATAGACCTTCCCAGGGAGGCTGAGGAGTGTGATCCCTCTAAAGTTTGAGCACACCCTCCGGTCCCCTTTTTTGAAGAAAGGAACCACCACCCCGGTTTGCCAGATCAAAGGCACTGCCCCCAACCTCCACACAATGTTGCAGAGGCGTGTCAACCATGACAGCCCTACAACATCCAGGGACTTGAGGTACTCAGGGCGAATCTCGTCCACCCCCGGGGCCCGGCCACCAAGGAGATTTTTAACCACCTTGGCGACCTCAGCCCCTGTAATAGGCGAGTCGTCCCCCTCGTCCACAAGCCCTGCTTCCTCTGTGGAAGGTGTGCCAGTGGGATTGAGGAGATCCTCAAAGTATTCCTTCCACCGCCCGATGATATCCCCAGTCTAAATCAGCAGTGCCCCTTCCGCACCATACACAGTGTGGATAGGGAGCTGCTTCCCCCTCCTGAGCCTCAGAACAGTTTGCCAGAATCTCTTTGAGGCCGACCAAAAGTCTTGTTCCATGGCCTCACTGAACTCCTCCCATACCCGAGTTTTTGCTTCAGCAACCACCTGAGCTGCACTCTGCTTGGCCTGCCGGTACACTTCAGCTGCTTCGCGAGTCCCACAAGCCAACCAAACTTGATAGGACTCCTTCTTCAGCTTAATGCCCCACCACCACCACTGGTGTCCACCACTTGGTTCGGGGATTGCCACCACACGATGCCTCAACGACCTTGCGGCCGCAGCTCTGGGCAACCGCTTCAACAATGGAGGTGGAGAACATGGCCCATTCAGACTCCGTGTCTCCAGACTCCCTTGGAATGTGATTGAAGTTCTTCCAGAGGTGGGAATTGAAGACCTCCCAGACAGGGGCCTCAGCCAGACGTTCCCAGCACACCCTCACTATATGTTTGGGTCTACTAGGTCTGAATGGCATCCTCCCCTGCCATCGGCTCCAACTCACCACCAGGTGGTGATCAGTTGACAGCTCTGCACCTCTCTTTACCCGAGTGTCTAAGACATACGGTCGCAGGTCTGATGACACGATAACAAAATCGATCATTGACCTGCGACCTAGGGTGTCCTGGTGCCAGGTGCATATATGGACACCCTTATGCTTGAACATGGTGTTCATTATGGACAGACTGTTGTTAGCACAGAAGTCCAATAACTGAATACCACTCGGGTTCAGATCGGGCAGGCTGTTCCTCCCAGTCACCCCCTTCCAGGTTTCACTGTCATTGCCCACATGCGCATTGAAGTCCCCCAGTAGGACAATGGCATCTCCAAGAAGCGCACTCTCCAGCAGCCCAGAATCAGAATCAGAATCAGGTTTATTGCCATTGTTCATGTAGTACACAAACTAGGAATTTGTCTCGGTACAATGCTGCAACATTAAACATGATAAGATAAGAGAAATAAACTATACATGTAATAAAGTGTAGGATAAGATTAAGTGATACTGGTCAACAGTTAAAATATATATTAGCCAGCAGCAGATACTGTGGAGAACTATATAGTGCAGTCGGTAATGCAGGAAGAAAACAGTGATGATTGACATGAGTCTGGTTGAGCTGCTGTACATGGTGCATGAGAGTCAATAAGTCACTTAGTGTTCAGCAGTCTAATGGCAGAGGGGAAGAAGCTGTTCATGTGACGGGAGGTTTTAGTCTGGATGGACCGAAGTCTTCTACCAGAGGGGAGGGGGGCAAACAGTACGTGACCAGGGTGTGAGGGATCGGCTATGATCCGGCCAGCACGCCTCCGGGTCCTGGAGATGTACAGATCCTGGAGAGATGGGAGCTTGCAGCCGATCACCTTCTCAGCAGTGCGCACGACGCGCTGCAGCCTTAGTCTGTCCCTGGCAGTGGCTCCTGCGTACCACACGGTTATGGAGGTGGTGAGGATGGACTCGATGATGGCTGTGTAGAACTGCACTAACATCTTGGTGGGTAGCTTGAGCTTCCTCAGCTGCCGCAGGAAGAACATCCTCTGCTGGGCTTTTTTGATGAGTGAGCTGATGGTCAGCTCCCATTTGAGGTCCCTGGTGATGGTAGTGCCTAGGAAGTGGAAGGAATCAGCAGTGGTGATGGGAGAGCCTGAGAGGGTGAGGGGGGGCAGAGGAGTAGTGACTTTCCTGAAGTCTACAATCATCTCCACTGTCTTCAGAGCGTTCAGCTGCAGGTTGTTATTGCTGCACCAGGATGCCAGCTGGGCCACCTCTCTCCTGTAGGCGGACTCGTCGCCGTTGGAGATGAGCCCGATGAGGGTGGTGTCGTCCGCAAACTTGATCAACTTGACAGACTGGTGGCTGGAGGTGCAGGAGTTGGTGTAAAGGGAGAAGAGTAGGGGGGAAAGTACACAGCCCTGGGGTGATCCGGTGCTGATGCTAGTATAGTCTGAGACAGTCTTTCCCAGCCGCACATGCTGCCTCCGGTCCGTCAGGAAGTCGATGATCCACCTGCAGAGGGAGTCAGGCACGTTGAGCAGGGACAGCTTGTCCCGGAGCAGAGCGGGGCGGATGGTGTTGAATGCGGAGCTGAAGTCCACAAACAGGATCCTGGCGTAGGTTCCCGGGGAGTCCAGGTGCTGCAGGATGGAGTGGAGGGCCAGGTTGACTGCATCGTCTACAGACCTGTTGGCTCGGTAGGCAAACTGCAGCGGGTCCAGGAGAGGGGTGGTGATGGACTTGAGGTGGGACAGGACCAGGCGCTCAAAGGACTTCATGACTACAGAGGTGAGCGCTACAGGTCTGTAGTCATTAAGTCCAGTGATCCGTGGCTTCTTGGGGACAGGGATGATGGTGGAGGATTTGAGGCAGGACGGCACGTGGCATAACTTAAGGGAGGTGTTAAAAATGTCTGTGAATACAGGAGCCAGCTGTTTCGCACAGAGTCTCAGGGTGGAGGGAGACACGCCGTCTGGGCCGGGGGCCTTGCGCGGGTTCAGTCTGGAGAACTGTTTGAGCACATCCTGCTCACTGATGATAAGGGGAGGGGGGGAGGAGGGGGGGGTGCCTTAAATGAAGTAGGGAATGTGGAGGCTGTGGAGCTGGAGGGAGGGGGGGAGTTGGACACAGATGACGAGGTGTCAAAACGGGCATAGTGTTGGGACAGTCTTTGACAAAGGGCTTTGTCATCCTGACCTTTAGGAGCCTTAGGTCGATAGTTGGTGATTTGCCTCAGTCCTCTCCACACGGAAGCCGAATCATTAGCAGTGAACTGCTGCTGGAGTCTCTCTGAGTATAGAGATTTAGCCCTCTTCAGCTCTCTGTTAAACCGGTATTTAACCTCCCTGTAGCAGTCCCTGTCTCCACTTTTCAGCGCTGCTTCCTTCTCCTTCCTGATCTGTCTGAGCTTAGCTGTGAACCAGGGTTTGTCATTAGAGTAACTCACCCTGGTGCGTGATGGAAGAATGTTCTCTTCACAAAAGTGGATATATGAGTTCACAGTGTCCGTGTACTCATCCAGATCATGCGTGGCTCCTTTAAGCATGCCCCAGTCAGATATTTCCATGCACGTTTCCAGCTTCTCCTCAGCATCACTGGTCCGTATCTTCGTAGTGTTCACAACAGGTTTAGTGAGCTTCAATCTCTGTCTGTATGTGGGAATGAGGTGAACCATCACGTGATCAGATAATCCCAGCGCAGCTCGAGGGACAGCGCGATATGCGTCTTTCACTGTGGTGTAACAATGATCCAGTGTGTTTAATCCTCTGGTGGGGCATTTAATAAACTGTTTGTAGCGGGGGAGATCGTGGCTCAGATTGCACTGATTAAAGTCGCCAGCCACAATAATCAGCGAGTCTGGAAAACTCCGCTCTGTGTGTTGAATGTGATCCGCGAGCACGCGCTGAGCTTCGCGCGTGTCCGCGTCGGGAGGGGCGTACACAGCGATCATTATGAAAGAAGCAAACTCCCGCGGGGAATAGAAGGGCTTGCAATTGATAACAAGAAATTCCAAGGCAGGAGAACAGTGTTTGGAAATTACCGTTACATCAGAGCACCAGCTACAGTTGATGTAGAAGCAGACTCCGCCTCCTGTGGTCTTGCCGGAAAGCTCTGTGTCACGATCAGCACGGAAGAGCTGAAAGCCGTCGAGGCGCAGCGCGCTGTCCGGTATATTTTCCCGGAGCCAGGTCTCAGTAAAGCAGAGGACAGCTGAGGAGGCGAGGTCCTTAAAACGCATCAGCAGTCTCAGTTCATCTACCTTGTTAGAGAGAGAGTTGGTATTGGACAGAAATATGCCAGGCAGCGCCGTTCGCGAGCCTCTCCTGCGAAGTCGTACGAGAGCGCCCGCTCGTCTTCCTCTCTTCCGCCGTCTCACTTTCCGAGCCAAACAATAAACCAGATCGGCGGCAGGGGCTAGAAAAACTGGGAGGAGGTCCGTGGGGGTGAAAGTCCTGATATTTAGAAGTTCTTCACGGGTATAAGTGCAAGCAGACACACAATTGACAAACAAAAACAAACAAAGAGCGCAGCGAAGCACCATGTCGACCGCTGTGGGCACCATCTTGGATCTCTTTTGATCCAAGTCAGATCAAGTTTGAGCCCAGTCAGAGACTCCAAAAAGGGTTGGTACTCTGAACCATCATTTGGTGCATAGGCACAAATGGTGGTCAGGACCCATTTCCCAACCCGAAGGCGCGGGAAACAACCCTTTCATCCATAGGGGAAAACTCCAATATAGAGGCAGCAAGGTGGGGGGATACAAGAATACCCACCCCTACTTGTTGCCTCTTGCCCGGGGCAACTCCAGAGTAGGCCAAGCTCCAGCCCCTCTCCAGGAGACTGTTTCCGTAACCGGAGCTGTGTGTTGAGGTGAGGCCGACTATATCTAGCCGGTATCTCTCAACCTCACGCACCAGCTCAGGCTCCTTCCCCACCAGAGAGGTGACATTCCACGTCCCAAAAGCCAGTTTAGGAAGCTTGGGATCAGACCGCCAAGGTCTCCGCCTTTGACCGCCACCTGATCCACACAGCACCGGACCCCCATGGTTCCTCCTGCAGGTGGTGAGCCCACTGGAGGGTGGGCGGAAACCCGGCCACCAGACGCTAGCCATTGAGCCACTCCCCCAGGCCTGGCTCCAGGGTGGGGCCCCGGTAACCCCATACCGAGCAGGGTACACTGAATCCTTGTTCTAGCATTCATCATGAGAGTCTGTTGGATCGTTCTTAGTCTGGTCCTTCACCCAGAACCAGTTTGTCTTGGGTGACCCTACCAGAGGCAAATTGCCCCAGACAACATAGCTCCTGGGATCACTAGGGCACGCAAACCCCCCACCACGATAAGGTGACGATCCATAACGGGGCTTTGCATGTGCAAAAAGAAAACCCTCATTCTTTTCTTTTGCCTTGCACATGCAAACCACAGAAAAAAAATTAGTTAATTGTCTTTCTGTGTATGGATGAAATTATTTTTGAAAGGCCTTGGGAAAGGCAGAATGATTTCCTGACAAGTGCAAAAGCAGTGAGTGCAATAGTGGGCATTGAAAGGCAACAAATATTATTATGCATAGTCAGTATGTTGTCAAGGAAACCCTGATTGAAAGTCATTTTGCAGTCAGTCATAATAAAGGTGTTCAGCAGAGGTTTCATTCATGGTTTGACAAAATTCTTTTTTATTAATCCAAGCAGGGCTCACCTTTGTTACCTATTCACTGGCTGTGCTGTCAGAAAAATGTGTAACCCTTTAAGGGCTCCGATAATTGTAGCAAGAAGTCGGATTGCAGGAGGGAGTTCCAAGTGAACGAAGATGGGCCATTGAACTGATCACATCCCAACTCTGCACGGAGCATAAAGAGGGCTTGAGTGGGAAGATGGAATCCATTATCCCCTCCTCTCCACTTCAAATGAGGCCTCAGCCAGCACTCAGAGCTCTCCTCCATGCCTTGTGAAGACATCTCAGTCAATGGGCTTTAATCACATCCATTCCCCTTCCCATTTCTCCACCTCAATAAAGAGGAGAAAACATCTCAAGCTCAATCAACCCTAATAACAATCAAAAGGGAGCAAGGTGTTCATGTGGGAGGATGAGTAGCATTCAGCAAAGGTCATAAATTCACCTCACCATAATCATCCACGGTTTTCTAATTAAAACTAAACTCTGAGCCATAAAGGACTGTTTGTATCTGATTCAGATGAATCGGATATAAACTGATTAGTATATTCATATTTCTTTTTTTTTCCAAATAGAATATATACAGGCTGAAATAACAGGTGGGAAATAGAACATTTGTATATTGATAAGTTCATACACTTAGATTAATTTATTTGACCTTTGTCTGAATGAAGTTTCTCAACTATGCAGGAAACTAATTTAGCTATAACAAAACCAAAATACAGTAAAAGCCAAAGATTCTGTGTACAATCCAAATTTAGTTCTAAAGACCTCTTGTAATCATGTGACTAATACAGCCAAGAATCTCACGGGCACCATCTTGTCAACCTGGCTGTTGTGCAAATTGAGTGTGGGGCAGAAATCTAACCAGGTGGGGGGGTGGGGGGGGGTCCCAAGTGAATAGAGTATCCACAAACTGTGCTCAAGTAAAAAGTAGTGTTGCCCTCATGATATTAATTACTCAAGTATAAGCATTAATAGCAAATAAAAAAGACTCTTGCATAACAGTGAAAAAAAAATCTAATTGTTTAAAAGTAACTTGCTTAGTAACAACAGTTACTAATTTACAAGGCCTTCTCTGTTCATTTAGATCTGCAAGATTTTTCTCAGAATTTTTTTTCCTCAAATTTTTTCACATTTTTCTTGTTCATTTGAGACTGTCATGTGTGACACTTCTCATACATAAGACATACTTCTTTTATTACACTTTTTCATGGCTGGTGAGACACACACACACACACACCATCTTCCCACTCACCACCTCTAATTATCTGCAGCTGCGCCTTGTTGCACACCTGACTCTGATGAGCTGCACAGGTATAAATGCCACCTTTCCTTTCACTCTGTTGTGGGATTGACTCAGTGCCAAAGCTTTTGACTGGTCTCCAGTTCTCCTGCACCCTCATGTGTGGTAGCTCGCCTTTCTGCCTTCACCAGCCTAGCTCTCCTGGATTCTCACACGAGCCTGCAACATTATAAACTCTGACCTTGTTGGATTCCTCTCCATGCTCAGTGACCTCCTGGATTCCTCTGCCTGTGTCCTCTGCAACTCAAGTAAGCAAATCCATATTCTGCAAAATTACTAGCTAACTTACCCCGGGAAGGTCCAAGGGCCCAGGGCACTCTCATACCGACCTCTGCCATCTTGCCACCTGACCTGGTTCTCATCTTCTTCACCACCTACAACCTAGCCGCTTACACTCTCACTGCTGTCAGCTCTGCTCCCCACCAGAATCTTCCCTCCTCCTGATCTGTAAGTTGACACGATGCTTGCTTCCATATTCTCCACCTCTTCTTGTGAGCAGTGGAAACAATTGCCTCCTACTATCATCACCGTAAGCAGCCAATCTATATTCAGTACATTGCTCATTATTACCTGGCCAGTATCTTACCATCTCCTTTCCTCTCTCTCCCCCTCCAGGTCAGAATACTCCTCCACATTTATTACCTGTTCAATAAAAATGCTTGACTCTGTGTTCACTGTGGTTCCTGTCTCTGATCAATGAAATCATTCCACACTTTTCTCAAATTTGTAAGTTTTTTTTTCCTATAAATACGTAGATTTTTGCTGTCTTCTCAATGTTGTAACTTTTTCCTCCTCCTTTTCCAACTGAGCCTAAATAAAAAACAACAGTAATAAACAATCTCAATGAAATGAAATTCTAAATTTACTCAAATAGCCAATGATGCTGTCATTACTGGTGAGAACACGTTATTACAGTATAAGCAAGCACATTCCTAAGCAGTTTGAGGATCAGTGAAATCAAAAGTAACTGAGTATTGTAAAATGTACTTGAATAAAAGTGCAGTTTTTTTTAATCTACTCAAAGAGTAAAAAGTATGCTGTAATAAAACTACTTAAAGGTGTAATTTTCTAAAAAAAAAAAAAAAATAGTCGAATACATTTTCATTCATTCATCCATCCATCTTCTTCCACTTAATCCTTTTCGGGTCGCGGGGGGGCTGGAGCCTATCCCAGCATCTTTTGGGCGAGAAGCAGGGTCCACCCTGGACAGATCACCAGTCCATCGCAGGGCCAGTACAGAGAGACAGACAACCATTCACTCTCACAGTCATACCTAAGGACAATTTAGAATCCCCAGTTTGATGCCAATTAACCTAACTTGCATGTTTTTGGGGGGGTTTTTGGCATGTGGGAGGAAACCGGAGAAATCCCGGAGTAAACCCACGCAGACACGGGGTGAACATGCAAACTCCACACAGATCACTGTTGGTCGGGGGCTGGGATCGAACCCAGGATCCCCCGGCCAAGGGTGAGTTGCTGTGCTGCCGCAGTGCTAACCACTTCACCACCGTGCCGCCCAGTTGAATACATGTACTCAGTAAAATATGAGCAATTATGACCCACCTCTGGTAAACGGCGTTCACTTATATAGCGCTTTTTACTCATCTCTAGATGACCAAAGCACTTTACAGATCCTGCTATCCACCCATTCACACACTGATGGTGGCGGAGCTGCCATACACAGGCGCTGGCTTGACCCACCAGGAGCAACTGGGGGTTCAATGTCTTGCTCAAGGGCACTTCAATGCAGACTGCAGACAGAGCACGAATCAAACCCCTGACCTTCCAATCAGTAGTCGGCCAAACTACACCTGCGCCACAACCGCAGTTAAAGACGCACTCCGGTGGCTATAAATGCCCAATAAAAACAAATCTACATTGTCTAAAATGGTATCTTATGTAGAAGAGCTTGGAAATGATGAGGCGGTTTGATTTATAAACCAAAGTTTAATAATCATTTAAAATCAGCTCTCCTAACAAGTCTCATCTGGTGCAGAGTGGCAGAAGGAAAAAAGAAGTAGAATGTCTCCAGCTCACTGGCTTTATACTTGCACACAACAAAAGACATGCATAACAAAGGCTGACATCCCTCATGGGCTGCACGGTGGCGCAGTGGTTAGCACTGCGGCAGCACAGTTTACCCTTGGCCGGGGGATTGTGGGGATCGTGGGATTGTGGGTTCGATCCCAGCCCCCGACCAACAGTGATCTGTGTGGAGTTTGCATGTTCTCCCCGTGTTGCGTGGGTTTACTCCGGGATTTCTCTGGTTTCCTCCCACATGCCAAAAACATGCATGTTAGGTTAATTGGCTGTTCTAAATTGTCCCTAGATATCTGTTTCCTATAGGCCCTTAGAATAGAGGGTTAGTATTAATGAAAGCGCTTTGAGTGGTCTTTGTGACTAGAAAAGCGCTATATACAGTAAGTGCAGGTTAGTTAGTTAGTTAGTAATTATCTTAATCCCCCCATTGTCTTGGTATTTCCTCTCCTCGCCTTAGGGGGTGAGGGTGGCTCCTCCGGTCTCCTCCGCCGTGTCTGGGAACGTCTTTGTTCTTCACTCGGCGGTTGAGAGCCTTTGTCCTTTCAGAGGTGTGAAGTCCTTTACATATGTAATTGCTAAACATTTCCACATGCTTCAACATATGTAGGTTATGGAATATATGATTAATATAGACCACATCTTATGCCCTTTTTTCTTTCTTCACAAAAAAAAACTGTCATTGTCTTGCAGGTTTGTGTCAAAATCTTTTCACTCCACCCCCCACCCATTCAAACAGCAGAATCTGTGACTAGACCAAACCCACATACCACAAGGCAAATAGTGGCTAGCACTACATTAAACAGTATAAATACTGTGAAAACCCTTACAGTTGAAGGACATGCCCAGTTGTTTGCACGGTGGCCCAGAATAATGACTGAAACTGCATCAGTCCTTAATCCTGTAATTATAATAACTCGCCTGGTGATTTTTAGCTTTTTTTTTGTCAATAAATGTCATAAAATGGGTATTTGTGTAAAATATTTTGCCATTTTTTTCAGTAGAAGTGTAAATTTAAAAATTTGCCAAGTATTTGTCATTATTATATGTTTTAAATGCTTAACAGTGTTTAATAACTAAAAATACAAACAGCGGAACTGAATTTTCATCAGTTTTCTCTTTCTAAATATTTCAAATGTATATGAACAATAGTTTTGAGATGGCAAAAATGAAACTGAAACTGCTTCAAGTTTGTTTAATTATTTTTGTGTTCTCTTTGTTGATATTTGCCTTCTGTGTCCCTTGTGATTATCCTTGTTTATTTTAATTATTAGTCTCGTTGTCCTTTTGTTTTCTGGCCTCTGGTCATGTTGTCATTCCATGTTTACCCTTACTGATGTCTCTGTTTCCCTCTGTTGTGATTATTATTTGCACTGTGTGTCCTCTGTGTTTTCCACAGTGTCCTTTGTCTGCACAGTGCCGCTCATCCTGTTTTGTAGCTGCTCCCCTGTTGTGTCTTAATCAGTCCCAACTGTCTTGCGTTAACTTAATTATCTGTTTCCCTATGTATATGTCAGTCTGAGTTTGTGTTCTCGTGGCATCATTGTCGTTTCTCTCTCAAAGTCTCTCTGTGATTTAACTGTGCACCCGTGTCTCATAGTTAACCCTGTGAGTTTAGTTAGTCTGGTATTCCCAAGTTATTTTCCAGCCCACTGTTATGTCTGGAAACCCAGAATGACCAACGGAGAGTTGAGCTGTGCTGAAACATGAACTTTATTACGCAAATTTTAAGTACTACAGTACAGGCAGGTTGAACGTTGTATCACTACAGAGTCGAGAGAGGCCTAAGATGGCTGACTCTCCCCATTAATCGGCTCGGCGTGATGTTACCATACGGCTGCGTCATCACGCCGGTGCCCATTAACCCTTTCACTACATTCAACCCCCCCCAACCCCCCAGGAAAACACAGAAGACATAGTCTAATTTAACCCTCTCCAATTTGGTGCAATAAACACAAACATCATTAGCTAGGGCTAGCAGGTGAACCACCGCATAGCCCAGTGCGGCCGAGTGGATTATTCTGCCACTCTCAGCTGGCAGCCGCACCCCTAGTTAAACACTCCTTTCTTTTTTATGTTTCTTCCATGGGGAAGGCAGTTCTGTTGGAGGGGCCTTGTAGCGAGCCCGTGGTGGACACGCCCCTTGAGGTGCCAGTTGCAGCAGGCCCAGGAGCCATCCCTGTGGAGCCACGGCATGCTTGTCAACAATGTCCCAGCCTGGATCCCACACCAGCTGGGTCGGCTCCATCGCTGCATCTTGATCCACGGCAGCTGCTCTCACCTTCCGCAGACAGCTGGCCTGCCATCTCGATCCAGCCGCCATCTGAACGGTGGCTGGTCTCAGCTGTGCCGTGATCTTCATACGTGTCAGTGGTGGTGACGATGTTAAGGCCGTGAGCCCGGTCGCTTGGTTCTGCTGACCTGAACCCAGTTCATCACTGTGAGCGGCCCTCTCTTCCGCTGCGTTCAACATCGTGGATGTGACGTTATAACTCTCATGTCTGCTGCAGGGCATCCACCAGGCCGTGGTGGTTCTACTACATCCTGTTGGGTCACAGACTCTTCATCTTGTGTCTCAGTGGTGGCTCCTATAGGCTGATGCTGGTCATGGATCCGGAAGACATCCAGTGGTTCTATTGCGCTCTGCTCGGTCAAGGACTCTTCATCCTGCAGCTCAATGGCAGCTTCTGGGGGTCGGTGTCAATCATGGATTTGGAAGACGTCCGGTTTCTGCATGATCGCAGACTCTTCATCCAGGGGCTCAGCGGCGGATCTTGTAGGTTAGTGCTGTGCATGGATTTAGAAGCAGCCCAGTTCTTTCTCTCTTTCATCTGGTGCTGGCTGAGGCTGGGGGGATGTGTCGCTGTTGTCAGTAATGGGACGCGCGCCAGGCCGTCTTCAGTCACCAGGGTCCCTGTTCTCCACAAACTCCCTCTTCTGCAACTCCACGGCAGCTGTCTGAAGCTCATGCCTGGTGAGGATTGGAGGCTAGTCTGGTTGCTGCTCTCCCTCCATGTCATGTTCACACTCTGTTGTATCCACTCTCTGTGCTGTTGTCACTTCCTATGCTGTATTCTTCGGCTGCAGTCACATCCACAAAGTCACACTCTCCCTCCTGTGATGAGGCTGCAGCTTGAGAATGCTCATGTTGCACGGGGACCGACTCCAGGTCCCGTGTGGCTGCAGAGCAGGGTTCTAGTGGCTGCTGCAGTTCTGCTAGGCTCTGTTCAGCGTGTGGTGCGAGGCAGAGTGTGGCATGTTCCACATCTGAGTGCAATGGACCTGGACCATTGTAGGTCCTCCCGGGGACTGTGAAGGAGAAACCCAGTTCACAGAACAAATCCCACCCCATAATGTTATCGCACTGGCGTGTCACCTGGAACCGGAACACTGGGAATTTTCTTTTGCTGTATTGCACTGCAAAGGTGATGTTTCTGCCGGTCATGGAACATCCGTCGTCCGGCAGTTCCACCGCATTAGGTCACCGGGGAGTAAGCCTCCTAACCGTGGCCTTGTTTACCAGGGGCCATGGGGCAGCGGTGGCCACCATCATAGATACACTAACGCTTTCCAGCTTCACCACACACTGCAGTCCTGACCAGCCGTCGGGGCCCACAATGTTGACGCCGTCTCCATCAGACATGGGGACAACGGGCCCAGCCTTTTGTTGCCATTGGCAAACCTCATGTATCGTGCCAACACATTGTCGAGTGTGGTAAAGTAGCTATCTAGCAGCTCAGCTAAATCAGCGAACAAGTCTGTTGGTCCTAACGTGCAGAAAATACATTGGCCTTCTATACCCAGAAAGTGAACCAGTAAAGATTGTTTCTGTACCTCATCTATCTCGTCCAGGCCCACCGCCCCGGCTCACTGGGGTTTTCCAGAAATGGCTGTGGTGGCCTCAAGCACGCTTCCATGGTTTAACTCTCATAGCCAAATATTATGTCTGGAAACCCAGAATGACCAATGGAGAGTTGAGCTGTGCTGGAACACAAACTTTATTACACAAGTTATAAGTACTACAGTACAGGCAATTTGAACGCTGTATCACTAAGAGTCGAGAGAGGCTTAAGTTGGCTGACTCTCCCCATTTATTGGCTCGGCGTGTTGACGTCACCATACGGCTGCGTCATCACGCCGGTGCTCATTAACCCTTCCACTACAGCCACATCCTGCGTTTTTCTTTCTTGTGTTTTGTTTAATACATTATTAGTTCCACCACATCCCTGCCTGCACCTGGGTCCTCTTTCCATCTACCCACATCTGCCTGGAAGGCAGTAATTGTGACAGAATGACACCACCCCTACAGGACCCAGCAGGCACTGAATATTGGAGGTTTGGGCTGGCTCCGGATGAGGTGTGGGCAGCCCAAACAATTGAGGATTACATCTCGGATGCCCGCACCTCCCGCACACTGGAGGCAGCCCTGGGGGCTTTGGACATCACAGCTTGGTAACTGGAGCGTACCCCAGACTGTGGAATTGTCCCGAGCTGGCCGGACTGTTGGTTTCTGTCACTAACCTCTGACACAGGTACCACAAGATGGTGAGGAAGATACCTG
Organism: Pholidichthys leucotaenia; assembly: GCA_020510985.1. Classification (NCBI taxonomy): domain Eukaryota; kingdom Metazoa; phylum Chordata; class Actinopteri; order Cichliformes; family Pholidichthyidae; genus Pholidichthys; species Pholidichthys leucotaenia. The sequence continues at coordinate 8,247,592 of CM035838.1, forward strand.
GAATGCCGAAGGCTGCACCAACCATACAGTGTCCTCTGTCTTCGACGCCTCCCCCATCACACCATGCTCTGGTACTCACACCATCTTGCCATTCTCCGGTGACCGCCCAAGCTCCAACACCAGTCTCACCAGCCCCACAGCCACTCCGTGGGCTGGAGAAGAGCGCACCATCTGTACCGTGGCCTGTGCCCACAATAAAGCGTCCCCTGGTCGCGGCATCATGGGAGCCTGTGCCATCGGTATGATGCTCCCTGACTCCGCTATGCACCTCCCCTCACCCAGCACAAGCCTGCAGCTCTCTAGCTCCTGTGCCAGCCTCTCCAGCCCCACAATCACTCCATGGGCAGGAGGAGAGCTCATCTGCACCACAGCCCGCGTCGATGATGGAGTGTTCCTGGGTTCCGGCACCTTTGTCTACCACACCTCCTCGCACAGCTCCAGCTCCGAGACTCCCTCCTATGCTGACTCCTACAGCAGTTGCTACACCTGTTTCCATGCCAGCTGCAGTGCCGGCTCCCACAGCTGCTGTGCTGGTGCCCTCACCTACTGCTGCTCCTCAGACTGCCTCATCCGCTGTCCTGCCAGCGCCCCCAGAGGCCATCACATCACCTCCTCTGGTGTCTCCCAGGGTCGTCACACCACCAGCAGCTTCCCCTGAGACCAACAACCCAGCAGCAGTGAACCAGGAGTTAAGGCAAGTGCTTTTCCCTTTATTTCCAACATCCATTTTTGAAAAGACTTGTCTTGCTCCTGGTGAGGGGCCCCAGGTGCAGTTTCCAGCTGCCCCTGGGTCCTCTCCACCAGTCTCTGCTGCTGGCAACGGTAGTGACCCTTTGTTTCATCCTCCCCATCCAAGGTGGCTGCGGCAGGGATGGAGAAGTACTCTTCAGCTCCAGTGGTCTCCGTGGTGCACGTCACTGCTCTAGCAGTCCCTGAGGTGCACGCAGCAGCTCCGGCAGTCCCCAAGGTGCACGATTCTGCTACAGCTGTCTCTGAGGTGCACACCACAGCTCTAGCTGTCTTCGAGGTGCATGCCGCAGCTCCAGCTGTCTCTGAGGTACACACCCCACCACCATCCGAGCTGCATTATTTTTATGTTCTCTTTGTTGATATTTGCCCTCTGTGTCCCTTGTGATTATTTTTGTTTATTTTCATTATTAATCTCGTTGTCCGTTTGTTCCTCAGTCTCTGGTCATGTTGTCATTCCATGTTTACCCTTACTGATGTCTCTGTGTTTCCCTCTGTTGTGATTATTATTTGCATTGTGTGTCCTCTGTGTTTTCCCCAGTGTCCTTTGTCTGCACAGTGCCACTCGTCCTGTTTTGTAGCTGCTCCCCTGTTTTTTCTTAATCAGTCCTAACTGTCTTGCATTAAGTTAATTATCCGTTTCCCTATGTATGTCAGTCTGAGTTTGTGTTCTCGTGGCGTCATTGTCATTTCTCTCTCAAGGTCTCTCTCTGATTTATCTGTGCACCTCTGTGTCTCATAGTTACCCCTGTGAGTTTCGTTAGTATTGTATTCCCGAGTTACTTTCCAGCCCTCGTGCTGCATTTCTGTTTCTGGTGTTTTGTTTAATAAATTATTTTTTGCACCACATCCCTGCATGCACATGGGTCCTCCTTCCATCTACCCTCATCTGCCTGGAAGGCAGTAATTGTGACAGGAAAAGCAATAAATAGCAATGATAAAGTAATTTCAAACAAAACTAATATGAAAACAGTACACTAGATATTGAAAAATAAATAATTAAACAAATAAATAGAGATAATATAAATAAATACAAACTGCGACAGCACAGCAACTCACCCTTGGCCATGGGATCTCTGGTTCGATCCCAGCCCCTGACCAACAGTGATCTGTGTGAAGTTTGCATGTTCTCCCCGTATCTGCGTGGGTTTACTCTGGGATTTCTCCGGTTTCCTCCCACAGGCCAAAAACATGAAGGTTAGGTTTATTGGAGACTCTAAAGTGGCCCAAGGTGTGAATGTGTGTGTGAATGGTTAAGGGATAGCACCGTACCGTGGCTGCTTCATCCATACAGGTGGACACCCTCAATTTCCCCTCTGGGGATCAATAAAGTATACAAAATCAAAATCAAAAATAGATATTTAAAAAATCATTGTAACAAAGCTGGGAATAAATATCCAGTAATGCAAAATGCATTAGTTTAGTTTAATGTTTATATGAAAGGGACATTACATACTAATGAACATTAATAAAAATGTAAGTATGCCAGATTTAGCAATACTGCTAATTTGCATTTGTTGTCCCCCAGCGGGAGGGTGGCTTCACTGAGGACAGAGAGTCTTGATTTACGCAACACTACCCACGTGACAACTTCATGCATAGTTACATCACCAAAAATGCTCTGTCTCAACTTGCCTTTTCTCAGGGGGCGGGGCTTAAGTGAAACTTTAAAGCAAAAAACAGATATGAGACATATGAATGATTTTGCTCTTGATATGTCTTGTGTGTCAGTTTAGAAGGCCAAGCGGAGTGCAGCTCGGGTGGTTGCTGAAGCAAAAACCCGGGTATGGGAGGAGTTCGGTGAGGCCATGGAACAAGACTTTCAGTCGGCCTCAAAGAGATTCTGGCAAACTGTTCGGCGGCTAAGGAGGGGAAAGCAGCTCCCCGTCCACACTGTGTATGGTGCGGATGGGACACTGTTGACTTCAACTGGGGATATCGTCGGGCGGTGGAAGGAATACTTCGAGGATCTCCTCAATCCCACTGATACGCCTTCCACAGAGGAAGCAGGGTTTGGCGACGAGGGGGATGACTCGCCTATCACAGGGGCTGAGGTCGCCAAGGTGGTTAAAAATCTCCTTGGTGGCCGGGCCCCGGGGGTGGACGAGATTCGCCCTGAGTACCTCAAGGCCCTGGATGTTGTTGGGTTGTCATGGTTGACACGCCTCTGCAACATTGCGTGGAGGTTGGGGGCAGTGCCTTTGGCATGGCAAACCGGGGTGGTGGTTCCTCTCTTCAAAAAGGGGACCGGAGGGTGTGCTCCAACTTTAGAGGGATCACACTCCTCAGCCTCCCTGGGAAGGTCTATGCCAAGGTACTGGAGAGGAGAGTCCGGCCGTTGGCCGAACCTCGGATTCAGGAGGAGCAATGTGGTTTTCGTCCTGGCCGTGGCACATCGGACCAGCTCTTTACCCTCTCGAGAATTCTTGAGGGCTCGTGGGAGTTTGCCCAACCAGTTTACATGTGTTTTGTGGACTTGGAGAAGGCATTTGACCGTGTCCCTCATGGATTTTTGTGGGGGGTGCTTCGGGAGTACGGGGTATCGGGCTTGTTGTTACGAGCTATTCGGTCTCTGTACGACCGTTGTGAGAGTTTGGTTCGTATTGCCAACACTCGGTCGGAGTCATTCCCAGTGAGAGTTGGACTCCGCCAGGGCTGCCCTTTGTCACCGATCCTGTTCATTATTTTTATGGACAGGATTTCTAGGCGCAGCCAGGGAATGGAGGGTGTCATGCTTGGTGACCACAGGATCTCATCTCTGTTGTTTGCAGATGATGTTGTCCTGTTGGCTTCATCCAGCAATGACCTATAGCTCTTGCTGGGACGGTTTGCCGCTGAGTGTCAAGCGGCTGGGATGAGAATCAGCACCTCCAAGTCCGAGTCCATGGTTCTCAGCCGGAAAAAGGTGGATTGTCCTCTCTGGGTTGGGGACAGGCTCCTGCCCCAAGTGGAGGAGTTTAAGTATCTTGGGGTCTTGTTCACGAGTGAGTGGAAAATGGAGTGAGAGATCGACAGACGGATTGGAGCAGCATCTGCAGTGATGCGGACGTTGTACCGGTCTGTTGTGGTGAAGAGGGAGCTTAGTTCAGAATCAGAATCAGAATCAGGTTTATTGCCATTGTTCATGTAGTACACAAACTAGGAATTTGTCTCGGTACAATGCTGCAACATTAAACATGATAAGATAAGAGAAATAAACTATACATGTAATAAAGTGTAGGATAAGATTAAGTGATTCTAAGGCAAAGCTGTTGATTTACCAGTCAATCTACGTTCCTACTCTCACCTATGGTCACGAGCTTTGGGTAATGACTGAAAGAACGAGATCACGGATACAAGCGGCTGAAATGAGCTTTCTCTGTAGGATTGCTGGACTCACCCTCAGAGATAGGGTGAGGAGCTCAGTCATCCGGGAGAGGCTCAGAGTAGAACCGCTGCTCCTCCACATTGAAAGGAGTCAGTTGAGGTGGTATGGGCATCTGATTAGGATGCCTCCTGGACGCCTCCCACTTGAGGTGTTTCAGGCACGTCCCACTGGGAGGAGACCCCGGGGCAGACCCAGGAATCGGTGGAGAGACTATGTCTCCCAGCTGGTCTGGGAACGCCTTGGTATCCCCTCTGAAGAGCTGGAGCAGGTGGCTGGGGAGAGGGAAGTCTGGGCTTCTCTGCTTGAACTGCTGCCTCCGCGACCTGGACCTCCGGAAAAGCGGTAGAAGATGGATGGATGGATGGATGGATGTCTTACGTGTCATAAAAAACATGTTACAGACATGTTAACAAGAAAAAAAACGATTTTTGGCAGCGTGTCACTTTAAAATTGTTTTTAAAATTATTTTAAAAATCTGCAAATACAGAAATAATGCTAGACAACAGATAGACAGATTTTTAAAATAATTCTATTGAACCACAATTCAAAAGCATTGTCTGATTTTCATTGGTTAATTTTCATAGAATTTTTATTTATTACCACTTTTGTCAGATTCAAGTTATTTCTGTGACCATTGTGGGTTTTTCTTTCATTAACAGAGGGGTACCAACAATTTTGTCCACATCTGTATGTTAGAACGTGCAGTTATCATGGAAACGGGATGCTTTTCCTTGTTAAAAACAATGCCTTCAGCATCAGAAATGTGGAAACATGATTTTTTACACCCCAGAAACAGTAATATAATCGTACCACTTCCCACGACTATCGGGGATGGAAAGATGACCTTAAAAAGTGGCCTTGTATACAGTAGCTCTGTTAGCTCCGTTGCTAAGAGGGTAACACTGTAAACAAATAAAAGCTCTGAGACACATCAATATCTCCACCACAATAAAGTCAGTCACATTTTGTTAAAAGATGTTGGACGTAATCTAATTTACCATACAGCAGATGTAGAATCCAGTCAGAGCCACAGAGAATCACAGCACCGTGTTTTGGTGTTTTAATGTCGTGGTAGCTGTCTCTTTTACCATGACATTAAAATGCTCATGCTGCTGTCATGCTGTGAAATTTTCTGACAATTGGCAAAAATTTTATTGATCTATATTTTGTGATAATTTAAAAATTAATTAATGCATGCTGAAGCAGCTAATATCAAGTCCATATCATTGCACTGCTTGCAACAAGTGCAGCAAAAAACTGTTTTTTATATCTTCCCTAAATCATTAAGCCTTAGGAAGTAAACTGGTAACTATTTTTATTTATTTTTTCTTTCACTTAATACAGCCTTGCATTTGGCAACATATGACAGATAAACATCAAATTTGTGACATTCATACAAGTGAAACTACTTGGCGCTCTTGTGTCTGGCATGTGTCTGTACCACCGATCACACAAACAATCCTTTATAGTTTTCAGTGCATGATCTACACATTGCTGATGAAGCCACAGATTTAGCTTTTCTTGGTTTTGAGGACCTTCTGTTACAGTTTATGACACAACCACAAACAGCAGCAACAAGTACCAGAACTACGCAAAAACATTCAAAAATACAAAAACGTCAAGTGCAGAAATTAACTGCTACAAAACACATATGTGGGCTATACATTAAATCAAATTTGAAAAACTTTCAAAAACACTATTTTAAATGCCCTGCTACTCCACTACTGCTGACTGACTAAACACAACTTCCACTGGAAAGCGGTAGTTGCACATATAATCATTTCTACAGCAGCACCCTCAGGAATAAGATGGATACTTTATTTTTAGCTTGTAATCTCACAGGGCAACTCTACCAGTAAGATCTTCCTGCATTACTGGATCAGTTTATCAAAAAAGTTTAGGTATTTACACCTTTAATTTGATGAGAACAACAATTAATAATACATTAAAATAGAATAGAATAGAGTGGTGGCTTAGAGGTAGAGCATCCGCCCCACAACCGGGAGGTCGGGGTTCAAGTCCTGGCCGGGTCATGCCAAAGACCATATAAAAATGCAGCTTCCTGCCGTCCATCTTGATGCTCAGCAAAAATGGAATAGAGGAGGGAAATGTGAGCGGCAGTAGCTCAGGCGATAGAGCAGGTCGTCAAATAACTGGAGGGTTGGTGGTTTGAACCCCGTTCGCCCCAGACATCCTGCCGTTGTGTTCCTGGGCAAGACACCTTACCCACCTTTCTTCTGTCAGGGCTGGCCCTCACGAGCCAGCATAAGACGCCACAGTCCAGTGAAGATGCACAGGTGTTTATTCACAATTAGGGAAAGGGAAGGACAAGATAACCAGCCACGTGGGCTAAGCAATAAGACTACTAATTAACTCACAGGATGATCGTTGACAGCTGAGACGAGGAGCGCTCGCTCAGCATCTGATAAGGAAAAGGATGACAGAGTACGACAATAATCACAAGCGAATAACAAACTTACAAATGAGATGAGAAGGAATCGTTGACGCTTGTTAGACGAACATTAGACAAACGTTTGACGAGACTGCCACAAGATGCTGCCGCTGGCGCCGGCCTTTAAAGCCGGCCGCTAACGACCGCAAATGCAGCACAGCTGTTCAGACCTTGACAGCAGGGAGCTCCCCCGAGCGTTGTCCAATCAGAGCCCGGGGAGCCAGAATAACAACACCACTGTCAAAGCCTGACAGGAATGGTGCATGGCCCGAGCGCGGACAATATTAGCGCTCGGGTCATGACAGGACCTCCCCCTCAAGGGTGGACTCTCGGACGCCTGTTAACATCCAAACCCCCCCCACCCCACCCCAGGGTGGGTAGATGAAGGAGCAGGCAAAGGGGGACAGAATCAGCCTCACCGAAAACCAAACAGCCCGATATCCTACCACACAAATCACAATAAAGACAGGGCAGGAACAGAAAACAACCAGGGCATACATTCATAGGAAAAAAAAAACTATACAACACAGGAGCACATACGGGGTACGAAAAAAGAGAAAAAACCCCACAGGGTAACAGTCTCATCCCTCCAACAGGAGAGGGGGAAAAGAAAAAGAAACACACGCTAATTCAAGCAAGCATAACCAAAACACAATGGTATAGTCTGTTATAAAGCTGGGGGGGGGGGGAGGGCAATTACAGACACGATAACAGAGAATACGGCACTCTCAAATGCACATATCAAAACTGAGCCACCACAAGACAAACTAAATGGGGAAAAAACAGTATAATGGCTATTGGCTACATTAATTAATTATATAGCTGCAGAACTGAGGGGCAGAGAAAGAAACCGGGATGACAGGCAAAATGTACAGTTCAGGGGGCCTCCCCGCACCCCGCATCCAAGCCGCTAACCGGGGTAACGGGAAGTGTTCTGGCGGCCTACCCAAATCCCAGGCCGAGGATGACCGAACCTCCGGCAGCCGGACCAGGTTGCCAAAAATAGGGTTCAGTTTATCAGGGGGCTGGCCCAGGACGCCAAATGGGAAGAGCAGGCTTCCAGGTGGTCGGCCCACATCAACCTGCCAACAGGACCACTGGCGAGAGCTCGGCCACGGCCTCCCAACGGAGAGAGGAAACAAGGGAGAGCTGGGCCAACTATGGGTAGTCCCCGCGGTTCCTGGTGCAGGGGAAGAAAAAATGTGACGAAGATAAGGGATATGTTCAGCGTTACTCAGCGGCGGGTCTGCAGCTCCTTCTCCGGATCCCACATGAACAGGCGCTGATTGGGCCAGCACCAATCCGGTAATGAATCCCGACTGGGCCGACGCTGCACCCATGGTGGACCCCGATCGGGCTGGAACCAAGCCGATGACGGACTCCGACTGGACCACGGCTGCACCCGCGTCGGACCCCGATTGGGTCGTGGCCGCGCCAGTACCAACCTCCAACTCCGAACCCGGAACCTCCAGTACAGCGGTTGGCGTCTGTTCTGCACCGGCGACCTTGGGAGAAGGCTCAGAAGAAAAAGAAGAACTGGGATCAGGAACACTGGCAGCGCCAGAACCCGGCGAGACCAGCTCGGATGCAGTGGACGACTGCACCCGGCTCGCCCCCCCAAGAGACAGGCAAAAATGCTCAATAATAGAAAAGGCAAAGACAACACTAAGCACTTGCCTGATCTCAAGTTCGGACGCCATCCAGGACTTCGACGATCCGGGCTCAGACGGGAGGAAGTCGTCTTCTGGCTCCCATTTAGCTGCGTCAGGCTCCGCAGCTGGCACAATGGCTTATGCAGCCTGAGGATCCTCCGGCGCTGTCGTCCACGCTGGCAACCCGTACGGCGTGGTGGCAGGGGGACCCTGGCCCGCTGGATCGGACTGTTCATCCGTGGAGACCCGGGGATGCTTTGTCGTCGGCGCAGGCTCCATACAGCAGTCTGCTCTCCTCCTCCGTCCTTGACGCGGCTGCGAGGCTGGAATTACGTGCTCCAGGGCCGCAGGCCCCCTCCTCATCCGATGACGCTTGGCTGACGTCGAGGATCGCTCCGTGGAGGGAGACACAGAGGCAGCGGGTTTAGTTATTATCTCAGCAGGTGGTGGAGGCTTGGGGGGCTGCGAACCCCGAACCTCACCCCCAGGAGTCAGATAAGACAAATCACTATTAGGAGAGGAAGAGTGAACTTGTACTCGCCTGTCTCCCGGAGGGAGGATGGTGCCTGCTGCAGGGAACGTTGCTCCTTCTCGCCGAATGGTGGCAGAGGGCTCCCTGGAAGGACGAGGGGATGCCGCTCGTGATGGACTTGGCTCCGGGCTCACTGAAGCAGAACTCCTCGTACACCCAGCAGCTGGAGGAGGCGTCGGAGAGGAGGGGGCGACAGCCGAGACGGGCCGGGCACGGCGTGCTGATGGGACAGCGGGGGACGATGGCCCGGGGAGAGAGGCTGCGGGGGTTCCCTCCTGGCGAGACGCTGAAGAGACAGCTGTCAGGTTGATGGGGTCATTCCGGCTACCCGGAACCGGATCCGGACGGGGTTCTTGCTGAGGTTGTCTCTGGCCGCGGCGCTGACGTCTTCGACAGGCCTCAGATGGTGCGAACTCCTGGCCTGGATCAAGGAGAGGATCGGGATCCCAAAGCGGGGAGCGGGGATGCCTTCTCCTCCGCTTTCGGTCGTTTTCTTCCTCGTACATCCGGAGTGTTCTGCCCTCAGTAGTGTGTGTTTATATAATGTTAAGAATAGTTCATAAGTTCATAATATATATCATAATTCGTCTGTAATAATTTACGTTAAAAACAGTTATTGTGTTAAAAATAATTTCTGTACAGTTAGTAGTGATTCAGTTGTATTTTATGTTGAAAGCGCAGCCAGTTGCCGCTATGATTTGTGGGTAGCAGAAACGGACATCGGTAAGAGAGAAGGAAAAAAAGGCAGAAGAATATAACCTGCCCGCAAATGTCTGAAATGTTCCTCCTGTGTGTTAAACCCTTTTCCTACACCTTCGAAAGCAATGGCTGTAAGTTCAATTAGAATTTTGTCAGTTTATAAGTTTTTGTTAGACGTAAACTTGGTATCGTTTTAGTGTTGTCGTTCCAGGAATTAGTCCTATCCCAGGGCCCCGCTAGCTTGTTGAATGTATTGAGTTTATTTGTTTCCAGAAATTAGTCTTACCCCAGGGGCCAGCTAGCTTGTTATATGTATTTATTTTCTGTTTTTATTTCTTTTCAGTTTCACTCGGGCTTTTCATTGAGCTTCGAGCCACAGTTATAAACAACTGTAAGCTGTCTAAGAAGACTGGAAATAAAGGAGCAGGACGCTCGGTTTCCTGGCTCGTGAAAAACGAGTTTGGCTTGCTGTTGATCTGCGTTAACATACACAGTGTATACAACACGTAGGGATAACAGTACAGTGAAAAGCCACGTCAGCAGTTGGTGAAGATAAGACTCACGACACAGCGATGGACGACACTCAAGAGAAGAGGGCAGAAGAAAAGGCGAACTCTGAAGCCAAATCATCGCACAATGCTAGCTCCAGCTCCAAACGTTCTAGCTCCAGGTTATCCTCAAAGTCCAACGTAATGGAAGCAGCCATTATGGCATGAGCCTCTGCTGAAGCTGCGAATGCTAGAACCTCATACAGTAAGAGACAATTAGAAATTAAAAAACAAGCAAAGCTAGAACAAGCAAAGCTAGAACTGGATCTAGAGATGCTGGAGATAGAGAAGGAAACAGCGGCCGCCACAGCAAAAGCAGAAGTTCTAGAAGCTGCTGCAGCTGCCGAGCAAGACGAAGGAGAGAGTGTAAGGAGCGCAATTCCATTACAAGCTGTCAGACAGAGAACTATGGAGTATGTGCACCACCAAATCCAGCTAAAGTCACAGGCGCGACCAGCTGAAGAAGAAACACCTCAAGTTGAACCTGCACAAAGGGCGCAATCATTCACTCCGAGGAGACCCGAACAAACTCTCTCTCCACCAGCATTCAAGAAAATGTACGTGAAAAATGAATCCATCGACATACCGAGAGGCTATGTCAGGCCAAACAGCTACCATGCTTCCCACAATGGTGACCCACCTATGGCAGACTTTGCTAGGTTCCTCGCGCGCAGAGAGCTAATCACAACCGGACTCTTTAAGTTTGACGACACCCCCGAAAACTTTAGAGCATGGCAGTCGTCATTCATAAATGCAACTGAAGAAGTTGGTCTCACATATAGCCAGGAGTTAGATCTCCTAGTCAAGTGGCTTGGTAAAGAGTCCTCAGAGCACGTTAAAAGAATCAGAGCTGTCTACGCCACTAACCCCAAAGCTGCTCTCCAATTGTCATGGGACAGGTTAAAAGAATGTTACGCTACCCCAGAAGTAGTAGAAAACGCCTTGTTCAAAAAATTAGATAACTTCCCTCGCCTTACAAACAGAGACAATGTAAAACTCAGGGAACTTGGAGATTTACTCTTAGAGCTGCGGGTCGCCAAAGATGAAACTTATCTCCCAGGCCTCGCCTACCTCAACTTTATTTATTTATTTATATAGCGCCATTTCACAACAACAGTCATCTCATAGCACTATCAACTGAAGGGGGACCCCCACAGTTGCAGAAAGACCCCAGCAATCAGGCGATCCCCTGTGAGCAAGCACTTGGCGACGGTGGAGAGGAAAAACTCCCTTTTAACAGGAAGAAACCTCCAGCAGAACCAGGCTCAGGGAGGGGCAGTCATCTGCTGCAACTGGCTGGGGGGTGAGGGGATAGAGAAGAAGAAAAGAACAGACATGTAGAGAGCAAACAGCACGATGGGGACTCAATCTATGGGAGAGAACAAACAAATGTTAATGACCAGCAAAAAAAAAAATATTTCATAGAGAGTGAGGAAAGGAGTGAGGCCCAGTGCATTACTGGAGGTCCCCCGGCTGACTAAACCTATTAGCAGCATAACTAAGGGAGGGTTCAGAAACACATGATCCCTCCCTAATTGTAGGCTATATCAAAAAGGTAGGTTTTAGCCCTATTCTTAAAAACAGAGATCGAGTCTGACTCCCGAATCCAGATTGGCAGCTGATTCCACAGGAGAGGAGCTTGATAACTGAAGGCTCTGCCTCCCATTGTACTTTTGGAGATTCAGAATCAGAATCAGAATCAGATTTATTGCCATTGTTCATGTAATACACAAACTAGGAATTTGTCTCGGTGCCATGCTGCAACATTAAAAACATAATGAGAAAAAGGGATAAACTAAAAAACTAAAGGACTAGAAACGTGCAATGAGTGTAGAAAAATAAGTAATAATAAGTAATAATAATAATAATACTAGTAATAATGAGTAGTACTAGTCAAGGCAGTTTTAAAAAATTAGCATGTAGCAGATAATGTGAAGTACCACATAGTGCAGTCAATAATGCAACAGAAAAACAGTGATGATTGACATGAGTCTGGTTGAGCTGCTGTACATAGTGCACGAGAGTCAAAAGTCACTTATTGTTCAGCAGTCTGATGGCAGAGGGGAAAAAGCTGTTCATGTGCCGGGAGGTTTTAGTCCGAATGGACCGAAGCCTTCTACCTGAGGGGAGGGGGGCAAACAGCACGTGACCAGGATGTGAAGGATCGGCTATGATCCGGCCAGCACGCCTCCGGGTCCTGGAGATGTACAGGTCCTGGAGAGATGGGAGCTCGCAGCCTATCACCTTCTCAGCAGTGCGCACGACGCGCTGCAGCCTTAGTCTGTCCCTGGCAGTGGCTCCTGCATACCACACAGTTATGGAGGAGGTGAGGATGGACTCGATGATGGCCGTGTAGAACTGCACTAACATCTTGGTGGGTAGCTTGAGCTTCCTCAGCTGCCGCAGAAAGAACATCCTCTGCTGGGCCTTTTTGATGAGGGAGCTGATGGTTGGCTCCCATTTGAGGTCCCGGGTGATGGTGGTGCCCAAGAAGTGGAAGGAATCTGCAATGGTGATGGGAGAGCCTGTGATGGTGAGAGCCATACCAAGATTCTAGATATTACAAGTAATCCTGCATTTTGGGAGCGTAGTGCTCTGTTAGGATGATACGGTAGTATCAGATCTTTTAAATAAAAAGGAGCCTGATTGTTTAGAGCTTTGTAAGTAAGAAGAAGGATTTTAAACTTAATTCTAAACTCTATGGGAAGCCAATGAAGGGAGGCCAGAACCGGAGAGATATGATCTCTCTTTCTAGTACCTGTTAAAACTCTTGCTGCAGCATTTTGGATCAGCTGAAGACTTTTTAAAGATGTTTCAGGACAGCCTGATAATAAAGAATTACAATAATCTAATCTCGAGCTAACAAAAGCGTGGATCAGCTTCTCAGCATCACTCTGAGACAAGATGCTCCTAATCTTGGCAATATTACGCAAATGATAGAAGGCAGTCTTAGAAACAAATTTAATATGTGAATTGAAGGACAAATCCTGATCAAAAATAACTCCAAGGTTCCTCACAGAGCTATTAAGAGAAAGAGTAATTGCATCCAAACTGAAAGTTTGATTTGGAAAGGAATTTCTAAGGTTTTTTGGACCAACAAGAATGACTTCAGTCTTATCTGAATTTAATAGCAGGAAATTACAAGTCATCCAAGCTTTGATTTCCTTAAGACAGGCTTCTAACTTGGCTAATTGATTAGTATCATCTGGCTTCATTGACAGGTATAATTGTGTGTCATCTGCATAACAATGAAAATGTATACAGTGCTTTCTAATAATGTTGCCTAACGGAAGCATATATAAACTAAAAAGAGTAGGGTCTAGCACAGATCCCTGTGGAACTCCATGACTAAGCTTTGAGCTGAGAGAAAACTCATCATTTACATGAACAAACTGGAACCTATCAGATAAATAAGATCTAAACCACTGCAACGAAGTTCCATTAAGTCCAACATAGTGTTCTAATCTATCAAGTAGAATATTATGATCAATAGTATCAAAAGCTGCACTAAGATCTAAAAGGACAAGTACAGAAACTAGTCCATTATCAGATGCAATGAGGAGGTTGTTAGTGACCTTCGCTAAGGCTGTTTCAGTACTATGATGGATTCTAAACCCAGATTGAAACTCCTCAAGTAAACCATTTCCCTGCAGGTGGTCAAATAATTGCGTAGCAACAACTCTTTCTAAGATTTTTGAAATGAAAGGGAGATTAGAGATTGGTCTATAGTTAGCTAAAGCTCCTGGATCTAGCGTTGGCTTTTTGAGTAAGGGTTTAATTACAGCCGTTTTAAAAGCCTGCGGTACATGGCCTAAGGTTAATGAAGAATTGATTATATGAAGAATAAAGCTACCAATAAGTGGGAAGACTTCTTTAAATAACCTGGTAGGAATAGGGTCTAAAAGACAAGTTGAAGGTTTGGATGAGGAAACTGTTTTGTCTAACTCACATAGGTCGATTGGAGTAAACTCATCAAGACAGACATCAATAGAAGGAGTTGTAGTAGTTACAGTATTTAAGTTAACTGTGGGAAGAATCTGATTGATTTTATCTCTGATGGATGAAATTTTATTATTGAAAAAGTTCATAAAGTTCTGACTAGTAAGCTCTAAGGGGATGCTAGGATTGACAGAGTCCTGACTCTTTGTCAACCTGGCTACAGTACTGAAAAGAAACCTGGGATTATTCTTGTTCTCTTCTATTAATGCAGAGTAATAACTCGTTCTAGCTTTTCTAAGAGATTTTTTATAAATTAAAAGATGATTTCTCCAAGCTAAATAGATTTCATCTAAATTAGTAGAGCGCCATTTTCTTTCTAATTGACGAGTCTTCTGTTTTAAGCTACGAGTTTCTGTGTTGAACCAAGGAGTTAAAAATCTCTGATTAGACTTTTTCTTTTTTAAGGGGGCCACCAAGTTAGAGCCTGATGCAGAGAAGCTGAAACACTATCCACCATGTTATCAATTACAGAAGGAGCAAGCTGTCTATAGCTTATTTCCGTTGTGTTGACACATGGCATAGAGGAAACAATCTGCATAAATTTGGAAACAGCATCATCTGAGAGGCATCTACTGTGATAATATTTTTCTTTAGGAGCCAAATAGTCAGAAATAGTAAAATCAAAGGTTAACAGACAATGGTCTGACAGTACAGGGTTATGAGGAGACACTACAAGATTTTCTATTTCTATGCCATATGTCAGAACAAGGCCCAATGTATGGTGGAGGTAATGAGTAGAATTTCCTACTTTCTGAGAAAACCCAATCGAGTCTAATATTGAATTAAAAGCCACATTAAGGCAGTCACTATCTACATCCACATGTATATTAAAGTCCCCTACTATAATTATTCTATCAGATTTCAGCACTAAATCAGCTAAGAAATCAGCAAATTCGGATAAAAATTCTGAATAGGTTGATGGGGGACGATAAACTATGGCAAATAAAATTGGGTTTAACCTGAAATTGCTAAAGTGCCCAACACTGAGGACCAGGCCCTCAAAGGAATTATAACATGTTTTTGCTTTACATTAACTAGTAATTTGGAATGGTAAATTGTTGCTACTCCTCCTCCACGACCAGAACTTCTGGGATTTTGACAGTTTAAATAACCAGAGGGAGTTGATTCATTTAAACCAACATAATCCTCTTGCCCTAACCAAGTCTCTGTAAGGGAAATTAAATCAATCTGATGATCAATTAACAGATCATGGACTAACAGAGACTTGGGAGTTAGAGACCTAATATTTAATAAACCACATTTAATTTTTAAATTATGAGGAGGAACAGAGGCCAAATCATTCAATTGAGAGGCTTTATGTTTAATTTGAGTTTTACCAATATTTTGCTTTATCACTTTGGGATGCTTATACATTATATTTTTATTTACTTTGGAGGGAGCAGACAACGATTCTCTGATGGGGAAGACAGGAGCTAAGCTGAGGAGTGGCGGATGAAGAGGAGCTGCAGAGAGGCATGTAGGACTACTACTCTGCTTCCTGGTCCCAACTCTGAGTAGTCATGGTTTTGGAAATTTGGATAAAAAAGATGCCAGATTGTTAGATAAATGAGAAGCACCATCCAAAGTGGGATGAATGCTGTCTCGTCTCATAAGACCAGGTTTTCCCCAAAAAGAGCTCCAATTGTCAATGTAGCCCATGTCATTTTTAGGACACCACACAGACAGCCAGCGGTTCAAGGATGACGAGCGACTAAACATGTCATCACTGGTCAGATTGGGGAGGGGCCCAGAGAATACTACAGTGGCAGACATCGTTTTTGCAAACTCACACACCGATTCTATATTAAGTTTCGTGACTTCCGACTGCCGGAGACGGATGTCATTAATGCCGGCGTGAATAGCAATTGTGGAGTACAGTGATCCCTCACTTATCGCGGTTAATGGGTTCCAGAACCGTCCGCGAAAAGTGAAAAACCGCGAAGTAGCGTCACCCCAATGACGTCATCCATGAATAATACGTACGTTCATTCTCTCATTCTCTCTCTCTCATATGATACGTGTGTGTGTGTGTACGTGTACATACATACGTAGATGTAAACAAAGTGTACATAAATATGTTTTTAGAACTCTTTTATTCTTATAACAAGATACGTAACTCAAGATGAAAATGATTTACTGCACAGGTTAATGAGAGCTTTACTGCTCCTCAGGTGACGCCTCATCGTGAGGTGCTGGAGGCGCAGGATCATCGAGGGCAGCTTCCGATAGAGCTGAAGCTGCAGGAGGCGGCGTAGTGCCTCGACGGGAAGACTATTTCGCACAAAATGGCACAAGAGAACAGCAAAAAGTTCCACGCGGCGAGACTAAGTAACACGAGCGATAAAAAGCAATGAATGCGGTCTTCTTCCCGTCATGGGTGCTCGGCAGGGAGAGGAGGTGGGTGAAACGTCTCGGCCAATCAGCTTGCGAGATTTCCGAGCCGAGCCAACACGACAACAGCGAACAGAGAGTTGTGCTGCTCTCCGTGTTGACACGTGATGGTCTAATGTAGTCTCCCTGCCTTCTGCTAGCGCCCGCCCATTATTTCTCAATTTTGAATTTTTGATGAATATTTTTGAAAAATCCGCGATGCACTGAGGGCGCGAAAGGTGAAGCGCGAAGTAGCGAGGGATCACTGTATTTACAGTTACTTTTAGCCAGCATTTCCAAATTTGACTCGATGTCGCCTGCTCTGGCCCCAGGAATACATGTGACTATGGCCGATGGAGTCTCTAGGTTCACGTTTCTGACTACAGAGTCGCCAATGATCAGAGTTTTTTCCTCAGTGGGTGTGTCGCTGAGCGGGGAAAAACGATTAGAAACGTGAACAGGTTGGTGGTGAATCGGGGCTTTGCGACTAGGCTTCCTTCTCACCGTCACCCACCCAGTCTCCTCGCTGCTGAGGAGAGCCGGGGAACTGCTGACAGTTCGACCTAAGCTAGCTAGCTCCGCTGCAGCTAATGGGCGTCCGTCGAGATTAACTGGCGCAGACGGTGTTTCAATGCAGCGGAGCCGGGATTCCAAATCAGACAACCTCGCCTCGAGCGCCTCAAAAAGACAACATTTATTACATTTACCGTTATCACTAAAAGAGGCAGAGGTGTAGCTAAACATCTGACAGAGAGAGCACACCAGAGGAGGAGAGGAAAGAGATGTAGTAGCCATAGCTAGTGGCTGGAGAGCTGGAGAGCAAACCACACAGGCAGACAGCAAAACAGGAAGTGACGATACGTTACCACAAGGAAGTGACGATCTCCCAAAGAAGTGATCTACCTCGACACACCCCGTGGGGTTAAGCCCATAGTTGAAAAGTTGCCTCCAAATTTACAAGATAAATGGCTGCACGCGGGCTCAAAATACAAACGAAAATATGACGTAACCTTCCCTCCCTTCTCATATTTTGTAAAGTTTGTCCAAGACGAGGCTAAAGCAAGAAATGACCCAAGTTTTGCGACATGCAGCAGCCAACCCTTCACCATTCAAACAAACTAGCTACAGAACGCCTCTAACTGTAAACAAAACAGAGGTTGACACAACTGATCCCGCTAGTACTAAAGAGGACGATTTAACACGCTACTGTCCAGTCCATAAGAAAATGCATCCTCTAGCCAAATGTAGAGCTTTTCAGAATAAACCGCTACAAGAGAGGCGAAGCATACTCAAAGAACACAAACGATGTTTTCGCTGCTGCTCTCCCACGCACGCAATAAAGGACTGTGACATGAAACTCAAGTGCGAGGAGTGCCAAAGTGAAAGACATTGCTCTGCCATGCATCCCGATTCAAGTCAGCAACCCCAGCCAGGAAACACACCTGAACCAGAGCCTCAGCCCCGAGACAACATGCCACCTGAGGTAACGTCACGGTGCACTGAGATCTGCGGCGAAGGTAATCCTCCACGTTCTTGCTCAAAGGTATGTCTAGTTCGAGTTTTCCCTAAAGGCCAACCAGAACGCTCCGTTAAGATGTATGCAATCCTTGACGATCAGAGTAATAAATCGTTGGCCCGTCCTGAATTCTTCGAGCTGTTTGGGATCAAGGGTAGCCCTCTGACATACCACATGAGAACATGTGCTGGTTTAACTGAAATGCTTGGCAGGGAAGCAGTGAGGTTCCAAATCGAGCCAGTAGGTGGAGGCCCACGCTTAGACCTCCCTCCTCTTCTTGAATGCGACGAGATAACGTTCAGTAGGGATGAAATACCTACGCCCGAAGTCACTCTTGCTCACGCCCACTTAAAACACCTCGCTCCTCTCATCCCCAAGTATGACCCAGATGCTCAGATGGCAATTTTACTGGGCAGAGACATCCTACAAGTCCACAAAGTAAGGCAACAAGTCAACGGACCCCACAGTGCTCCCTTTGCTCAACGCCTGGACCTAGGCTGGGTAATTGTGGGGGAGGTGTGCCTTAACGCTCACAAGCCAACCGTCAACATTTATAAAACGTACATGCTCTCCAACGGACGCCCATCTCTCTTCACTCCTTGTCCTAACAGCATCAACATCAAAGAGAAGCCATGCTACGGCGGGGAGCACAAGGACGGCCTCTCTAAACGCAGCTCAAAACCTAATGCAGTGGAGGAAAAGCTTGGGGACAAAGTTTTTGAGTGCACAGAGAACGATAACAAGTGTGCCGCGTCCTTCGAAGATGAGACCTTCCTAAAGGTAACGGAGGAAGAAGTCCACCAGGATGGAAATAACAACTGGATCGCTCCTCTGCCATTCAAGTTTCCTCGCTTGCCGCTCCCAAATAACAGGGACCAAGCATTGTCTAGACTCAGCTCACTAAGACGCAACTTAACAAAAAACCCTCAAATAAAGGACTTGCTCAAGCGCGCACGCGCATCCTTGGCCGAGTCCAATCTCAAGCTCCACAAAATCGCCTCGAATAGTGTCTCAGTCATGCAAGCCTTCAAGCCAGAAGACCTGGCCACCGGTATTAAAGACTTGAGTCTGGGCAATGACACTCTACCAGCTCAGAGAAGTCTAGGCCTGTGCTGGGACATAAACACTGACTCTTTCACGTTCAAGGTTGCTGTTGATGACAAACCCTACACCCGCCGCGGGGTTCTGTCAATAATTAACAGTATCTTCGACCCCTTGGGACTAACGTCACCAGTGACAATCAAAGGCACTCTTGTTACGTGAACTGTCGAATGGTGTCCAAGGTTGGGATGCTCTCCTCCCTCAGGACAAAATGGACACATGGGAAACATGGAAAATGTCCCTCCAAGATCTTAGCAGTCTTAAAGTGCCACGCTGCTATGTACCAGCTTCCCTCTCTAAGTCCACATCCCCTGAACAGTGGCACTACGTCACATCAGAGCAAAACCCAGCTGATCTAGCCACCAGGTCAATACCTGCATCACAGCTCATGGACACTATGTGGTTTAAGGGACCAGACTTCCTTTACAAACCACCTGAATCCGGGACACCTGAATCCTTTGAGTTAAACGAGCCTGAAGTAGACTCTGAAATCAGCAAAGTCGCTACCTTTTTTACTCACATTCAGAAGAACGGGCCCTTACCAGCGTGCTTCCAGCGCTTTTCAAGTTGGAACTCATTAGTACGCTCCATTGCATTCCTAATTCACCAGGCTCGTTCTCACTCATCAAGCAACCTGTCAGATCATTCATGCAGGGGCTGGCATTGATGTAGCAAGCCACGCACTCCAGAGGAGCTGGATGCTGCCAGTAACCTCATCCTCCAGTCTGTTCAAAAAGACGCTTTTCCCGACGAGTATGCTGCTCTCCATGCCAACCAAACCGTCCGCAGTTCAAGTCCCATCGTAGCTCTTGATCCCTGTATGAGTGAAAGCCTCATCAAGGTTGGAGGTCGCCTCAAACACGCTTCATTGAACACAGCATCCAAGAATCCAATCATTCTCCCAAACAAGCATCACGTAACTCAACTGCTTGTCCGTCACTATCATGCCAAAGTTGTGCATCAAGGAAGGCAGTTCACGGAAAGTACAATTAGGCAAGCCGGACTGTGGATTGTAGGTTGCAAAAGACTGGTCTTGTCCATTATCCACCATTGTGTAATGTGCAGGAGACTCAGGGGAAAACTAGAGACTCAGAAAATGGCAGATTTCCCACCTGAGAGACTCAAAACATGCCCTCCATTTTCATATGTCGGGTTGGACGTATTCGGTCCATGGTCAGTAGTCACTCGACGCACACGAGGTGGAGCTGCTCAAGGAAAAAGGTGGGCAATACTCTTCACGTGTATGACCACGAGAGGCGTGCGCATTGAAATCATTGAATCTATGGACGCTTGCAGCTGCATAATTGCAATACGCAGATTCTTCGCAATACGAGGCCCAGCAAAGCAAATGCGATCTGACAGAGACACCAACTTCATTGCAGCGAGCGTGGAGCTAGGCATGGCACAACCAAACAAGAACCCTCCCAACATTGTCAACTATCTCCATGCCAATGGTTGCACATGGGAGTTCAATCCCCCACATGCCTCTCACATGGGAGGTGTCTGGGAAAGACTGATTGGGGTCACTCGCAGAATACTGGACTCCATGCTTTTGCAAAACAAACACACTCGTTTGACGCATGAGGTGCTTTGTACTTTAATGGCTGAGGTAACGTCCATAATCAACGCAAGGCCCTTAGTTCCCATCTCAACAGACCCTTCCTCACCATTCCTACTCTGTCCCGCAATGATCTTGACCCAAAAGCAGCATGTTCCCCCTCCACCAGGAGACTTTTGTGGAAAGGATCTGCTCAAAAACCAGTGGAAACAAGTGCAAGCACTCTACAATGAATTTTGGAGCCGCTGGAGAAACGAATATCTCAACACCCTCCAATCAAGGCACAAGTGGCATACAACACACCGCAACCTACAGACAGGTGACATAGTGCTGTTGAAACAGGACCAAGCACCCAGAAATGAATGGACAATGGCCATCATCACATCCACCTTTCCAAGCAGCGACGGGAAGGTCAGAAAGGTCGAAGTGAGGACATCATCCCAGGGTGTTTCAAAGACTTACCTACGTCCTATCTCAGATGTTGTTATGCTCTTAGAGAGTGAAAAGTAGATGAGAGGAAGTAGTGGCATTAGTAATGCCAGGCGGGGAGTGTTCTGCCCTCAGTAGTGTGTGTTTATATAAAGTTAAGAATAGTTCATAAGTTCATAATATATATCATAATTTGTCTGTAATAATTTACGTTAAAAACAGTTATTGTGTTAAAAATAATTTCTGTACAGTTAGTAGTGATTCAGTTGTATTTTATGTTGAAAGCGCAGCCAGTTGCCGCTATGATTTGTGGGTAGCAGAAATGGACATCGGTAAGAGAGAAGGAAAAAAAAGGCAGAAGAATATAACCTGCCCGCGAATGTCTGAAATGTTCCTCCTGTGTGTTAAACCCTTTTCCTACACCTTCGAAAGCAATGGCTGTAAGTTCAATTAGTATTTTGTCAGTTTATAAGTTTTTGTTAGACGTAAACTTGGTATCGTTTTAGAGTGTTGTTGTTCCAGGAATTAGTCCTATCCCAGGGCTCCGCTAGCTTGTTGAATGTATTGAGTTTATTTGTTTCCAGAAATTAGTCTTACCCCAGGGGCCCGCTAGCTTGTTATATGTATTTATTTTCTGTTTTTATTTCTTTTCAGTTTCACTCGGGCTTTTCATTGAGCTTCGAGCCACAGTTATAAACAACTGTAAGCTGTCTAAGAAGACTGGAAATAAAGGAGCAGGACGCTCGGTTTCCTGGCTCGTGAAAAACGAGTTTGGCTTGCTGTTGATCTGCGTTAACATACACAGTGTATACAACACGTAGGGATAACAGTACACGGAGTATCTCTCGTTGGGCGGCGATGTCATCCCTCCTTATGCCGACTTCTGGGTGGTCGGCTTTGCGGGGAAAATGGTTCAGGACGTCCGCAGCGCTGTCCAGGTACCAGCGTACGTCGGGGTGATAGTCGAGGAGGGAGGCGGCGATGAGGATTTCATCAACTTCATCCAGCGCCTCGGTCAGCTTGTGGCTGGGACTCCAAGCGCGGCCCCTCCGCGACGGCATACTTCCAGCACACCGTACCCAGACAGGAAAGAGCAAAGTTCTCCTGAATGCAACTTCACCGAGAACGGCGTCTCCTTCTGGTGGCAGTCTACTGTCAGGGCTGGCCCTCACGAGCCAGCATAAGACGCCACAGTCCAGTGAAGATGCACAGGTGTTTATTCACAATTAGGGAAAGGGAAGGACAAGATAACCAGCCACGTGGGCTAAACAATAAGACTACTAATTAACTCACAGGATGATCGTTGACAGCTGAGATGAGGAGCGCTCGCTCAGCGTCTGATAAGGAAAAGGATGACAGAGTACGACAATAATCACAAGCGAATAACAAACTTACAAATGAGATGAGAAGGAATCGTTGACGCTTGTTAGACGAACATTAGACAAACGTTCGACGAGACTGCCACAAGATGCTGCCGCTGGCGCCGGCCTTTAAAGCCGGCTGCTAACGACCGCAAATGCAGCACAGCTGTTCAGACCTTGACAGCAGGGAGCTCCCCCGAGCGTTGTCCAATCAGAGCCCGGGGAGCCAGAATAACAACACCACTGTCAAAGCCTGACAGGAATGGTGCGTGGCCCGAGTGCGGACAATATTAGCGCTCGGGTTATGACATCTTCCAGTGTCCATGACACTAGGCATGAATGTGTATAAATGTTCGGTAGTAGTCAGGAGGCCGTTGGCACAGATTGGCAGCCACGTTTCCATCAGTCTGTCTCAGGACAGCTGTGGCTACAGTAGTAGCTTACCACTACCATTGTCTCTGGAGCGAATGAATAACGTATCCATTGTACCACCAGAGTGGTGGCCTAGTTGATAGAGCATCTGCCCTACAACTGCGAGGTTGGGGGTTCAAGTCCCGGCCAGGTCATACCAAAAAAACATATAAAAATGGTTCTTCCCACCTTCTAGCTTGGTGCTCAGCGTAATAGAATGGGGGAAGGAGAAGTTTGTGTTTGTGGCAGTGCCTTGCGTGGCAGCGACCCCTCTGATTCTACATGTGATTAACATTGTAGATGGAAGAAACGCAATTTCGTTCTACTGTGCACAGTTGGCTGTATGGACTGAATGACAACAGAGATGGCTTCTTCTTCTTCTTGTAAAGCATATTTGACTGTCTATGAAAAGCGCTATATAAATCCAATGCATTATTATTACCTCCGCCAGGCCGCAGGCCAGGAGGTTATGTATTTGCCAGCGTTTGTCTGTCTGTTTGTCTGTCTGTCTGTCTGTTTGTCTGTTGGTTAGCAAGATAACTCAAAAAGTTTTGGACGGATTTCGATGAAACTTTCAGGCGTTGTTGGAAATGGTACAAGGAAGAACTGATTAAATTTTGGGGATGATCCGGATCACCGTGTGGATACAGGAATTTTTTAAAGGAATCTTTAACATTGTGAGATAGGGCCATTTTCAACATGTGTGCAGGCGCAATGGAGAGCGCTGGTCGTCGTGTCTGACGAACACGAACTCCGCGTTCTTCAAAGTTTTAGGCACAAAAGCACGTGGAAAACAGTGGTGGGCAGGGCCCGGCAGCGTGCCTGTGTTTGCGCTACGCTGCAAAAGCTGAGACGGGCAGCTGTCCTGCGCCGGATTATTTGGCAGAAATTCCCCGGGCAGCCATAGGGGCTGCGTAAAAACAAGCTCTCTGCCTGGGAAGCTTCCAAATCCTCTTTTGCCGCGGAGCGCAACCCCAATATAAAACCCACGGCAACCTGTCTACCCAAATTGCATCCGTCAGTGAACCCCTGAGTGCTGCTTTCAGTAATCTATGAAAACGCTCACATAACCCATTGGCCTGTGGGTTGTACGCGGTTGTGCGATGAATTACAACGCCCGCAGCCTGGGAGTTTGGAGATGGAGGAGATGGACACAACAGCAACACTTCAGTTTATTACCTCCGCCAAGGAGGTAATGCTTTTACTACTGAACCACTAATCCTATCATTGTGAATCCACTTGCTAGTCATATGTTTTCATGGTCAAGGAATCTGAAAACGTACACACAAACACTGTATGGGGGGAACTGTGGCCTGCGCTCTCCAAGTGCTTTTCTAGTTAGTAATAGGCTTTATTGTCATTGTATAGTCAAAGTACAATGAAATTTTGGGTGCTCCACCAGGCTACTGTACAGTAAGATAAAGTAGGGGAAAATATACACTACCGTTCAAAAGTTTGGGGTCACTTAGAAATTTCCTTATTTTTGAAAGAAAAGCACTGTTTTTTTCAATGAAGATAACTTTAAACTAATCAGAAATACACTCTAATATCTAATATACATTGTTAATGTGGTAAATGACTATTCTAGCTGCAAATATCTGGTTTTTGGTGTAATATCTACATAGGTGTATAGAGGCCCATTTCCAGCAACTATCACTCCAGTGTTCTAATGGTACAATGTGTTTGCTCGTTGTGTCAGAAGGCTAATGGATGATTAGAAAACCCTTGTGCAATCATGTTAGCACAGCTGAAAACAGTTTAGCTGGTTAGAGAAGCTATAAAACTGACCTTCCTTTGAGCAGGTTGAATATCTGGAAAAAAATATTATTTCAACTACAAATCATTATTTCTAACCTTGTCAATGTCTTGACTATATTTTCTATTCATTTTACAACTCATGGTGGTAAATAAGTGTGACTTTTCATGGAAAACACAAAATAATTGTCTGGGTGACCCCAAACTTTTGAACGGTAGTGTATATAATATATACTGTATATATATATATATATATATATATATAAATATAAACAGGATTACAAAACACACATTTGAATAAAATAGCATACATTAAGTAGAAAAATAAGTATAAAAAATATGCACATTGGTAGTGTCTTCACAGAGGGATCAATGTAATGAAAAGTGCAAAGTGCAAAAACAGGTGAGAGTTTGTTTTTTTTTTTAATAATAATTAAAAGGTCCTCAGTTCTATGCATGTGAGTGTTGTTGGGAAAGGGGGAAGTGGCTGTAGTATAAGGAAACTACAGGGTTAATGGGCACCGGCGTGATGATGCGGCCATGTGGTGACATCATCACGTCGAGCCAATACAGTATAAGAGGAGAGTGGGCCATCTTAGGCCGCTCTCGGCTCCTGACTAAATAGCACTTTGCCAGCGGTAAACCAGTACTGTAACTATAACAGCTTGTTCAATAAAATTTGTGTTCCGAATCAGCACCACTTCCGTTGGTCATTCCGTGAGGTCTGGAAGCGCGGCATACGCATTCTGCATGGTGGAGCTGGACGATGTTAACTTGCCGCTCCTGCTCGACACCGCTGCAGTGAGATCAGTGTTGAATTGGGACACAGTGAAGAAGTTCTTTCCCAACTACACGATTGACAAGAACCCAGCAGTACTGTATGGGTATGGTGGCTACCAAGTTAGCAACATAGGGACCATCACGCTGACGGTCCGCTATACGTCAAGAGTCATTACTGACTTTGTTTTTCAATTGGCCATGCATGGAGACAATATATTGGGATGTGATTTGTTTCATCAACTGGGCTTCTCTATATCCGACAGTGATGGACTCAGTTTGACCGATATTGACGAATGGGGCACAGCATGCCCGAACGGCGATAACAAGGGTACACCTGTCCCTTGTACACAGGAAAAAAACTGCCCGGAGAAGGGGCAGTGGCTGGACTCACCTCAGATCCTCACCCAGCATGAGTCCACAAGAGCCACTGTGGAGTTGCAGGAGAGGAAGCCCGCGTCTACCAGGAATCCCGGGACACCACAACCCGGCGAAGATTCTCACAATGATGACAGCGACACACCACCATGACCAGACTCCCCAGGTGAAGGAAAGAAGGGGCTGGACTGCTTCCAAATCCACGCACAGCACCAGTCTACAGGAGCCTCAGCTGAACCACTGGGTGAAGAGTCCACGATCATGCAAAATACAGCATAGTCACCGGACATCTTCCGAATCCACGATCAGCATCGGCCTCCTGGGACGGCTGCAGTGATGCAGGATGAAGAATCCCTGACCCACCAGGAGACAGCAAAACCACCACAGCCTGGTGGACACCCCACGACAAACGTAAGAACTACACCAGCACAGCCTCAACGCCATGTACAGCCAAACAAAATGCCACTTGCAGTGATGGACTAGGTCCGGGTCCGCAGAACCAAATGGCCGGACCCACAGTCGGCCCCAACACAGCTCCCACCACCACTGACACCCATCAGGATCATCGCACAACTTTGCCCAGAGACCTTCAAACTGACAGATGCTTCGGTGTGGCATGGCAACCTTCTCCGTCCAGTTCGAGGGACAGCTCCGGATGATGAGGCTTCACGGGAGCCAGCTCGCACAGTGTGGGACCCGAACTGGAGTTTTGTGAGGGACGGTCCAGGTCCGGGGGCCCCCGCATTCCCAGGGGCACGCCCACCACGGGCTCGCTACAAGGCCCCTTCGACTGGACTGCCTTCCTTTCCTCATGGAAAAGGAGAAGAAAGAAGGACTGTTTAGCTAGGGAAGTGGCTGCCCATGGATAGTGGCAGAATAACCCACTCAGCCGCACTGGGCTACATGATGGTCTACCCACTAGCCCTACTTAGTTCTGTGTTCTGTATGTACCAAATTGGGTTGGCCAAATTCAATATACTAGTGCATGCCCATAGAAAGCAAGGTTTCCTGTCTGCAACAGGTAGCACAATCAGGTTTTACAGGCTCAAACGTAAGCTGTGTTTGAAAGTGGAATACAGAGGTGTAGCCTATATGTAGGCAATCACACGCTCTTTGACAAATATGAAAGGGACTGAACTGAGATTTATTTGATTGTGTGAATATTAATTACAGAACTAGAAAAGCACTCGGAGAGCGCAGACCTCCGCCAAGCGCCACAGTTCCCCCCATACAGTGTTTGTGTGTACGTTTTCAGATTCCTTGACCATGAAAACATATGACTAGCAATTGGATTCACAATGATAGGATTAGTGGTTCAGTAGTAAAAGCATTACCTCCTTGGCGGAGGTAATAAACTGAAGTGTTGCTGTTGTGTCCATCTCCTCCATCTCCAAACTCCCAGGCTGCGGGCGTTGTAATTCATCGCACAACCGCGTACAACCCACAGGCCAATGGGTTATGCGAGCGTTTTCATAGGTCACTGAAAGCAGCACTCAGGGGTTCACTGACGGATGCAATTTGGGTAGACAGGTTGCCGTGGGTTTTATATTGGGGTTGCGCTCCGCGGCAAAAGAGGATTTGGAAGCTTCCCTGGCAGAGAGCTTGTTTTTGCGCAGCCCCTATGGCTGCCCGGGGAATTTCTGCCAAATAATCCGGCGCAGGACAGCTGCCCGTCTCAGCTTTTGCAGCGTAGCGCAAACACAGGCACGCTGCCGGGCCCGGCCCACCACTGTTTTCCGCGTGCTTTTGTGCCTAAAACTTTGAAGAACGCGGAGTTCGTGTTTGTCAGACACGACGACCAGCGCCCTCCATTGCGCCTGCACACATATTGAAAATGGCCGTATCTCACAATGTTAAAGAATCCTTTAAAAATTTCCTGTATCCAGACGATGATCCGGATCATCCCCAAAATTTAATCAGTTCTTCCTTGTACCATTTCCAAGAAAGCCTGAAAGTTTCATCGAAATCCGTCCAAAACTTTTTGAGTTTTTGAGTTATCTTGCTAACCAACAGACAGACAGACAGACAGACAGACAGACAAACACTGGCAAAAACATAACCTCCTGGCCTGCGGCCTGGTGGAGGTAATAATGGAAATGAATGGGACATCCAACATAAGCCACTGTTTAAGAACCGCTTGTTTATTTTTTTGTCAGATCACTTATTTGTGTGATCTTTTATGAGTTATATTCATAAATGTTGTATGTTGCACTTTGGTAGTAGATTAGTTTATTTGACAGGGACAGTGCAATAAACATAGACAATTAATCAAAGACAATCAATCTGATGTGTTGCACATAGAGTGTATAGCTATTAGCTAATTTGCAACTCTTGTCCCTGGATGGGCTTTAGAAAAAAGAATCAAGATAAAAATATACACAATAACCACATACATCAATGCAGAAAAATTATAAATACACAATTATAAATATTATAAATATTATAAATACACAAATATAACAGCCTGACTCACATTTAACACATATAACATAACTCACATTTGCCTATTTCAGGCCTTCCTCCCTCCGTCACTCACTATAAACAAACACATTTATTCCTTCCCTTCATTCACTCTCACTTTGCAGACAAATAATTCATACATGAGTACATTCTTGTTTATTTTTCAGCCAGTTTTTAACATTTTTAGTGAATGTTTTAAAGTCCGTTATTATTTTAATTTCATTTGGCATTGTGTTCCAGATGTGACTGCCCTTTATAGAGAAAGCTGTTTGTCCAAATGTGGTTCTGCGGTGGAATATTTTACAGTTATTGTTAACAGAACTCCTGGTGGCTCTGCTGCTGTCCTGTCTTTGGACGAAACCAGCAAGTGGCTCGGGTGCTGATTTATGGAAACATTTGAACGTTAATTTCAGAAGACAGAGGTCAATGAAGCTCTCAAAACTCAATAGGTTGTATTTTTTTAAAACATTACAGTGATGCCACCTAATGGGCTTTTTGTCCAAGATTTTTAGGGTTTGATTATATAATGAACCTATATGTCTTATTGTGGAAGGGGCTGCTTGAGCCCAGACTGTCAAACAGTATGATATATGAGAAAAAACCATAGAATGCATATACAGTGCAGCTGCTTCGTAAGGTATGTAATATCTAATTAATTTAAAGCAGTTCAGATTTTTTTTTACTGTTTTTGAAATTTTCTTTATATGAAGATTAAATTTGAGTTGAGGATCTAGTACAATGCCAAGGTATTTGAATTCTGTAGCTAAACTGATGTCATGATCATGTATATTAACTTTAAAATGTTGCAGGTTACATTTTTTGATTGAAAAGCACATTGAGACTGTTTTCTGAAGGTTCAGCAATAGATGGTTCTTGAGGAGCCACTCTTGGACATCAACCATACTTGTAGACAGTACATCTGCAGCCTGTGCTGGAGTCTTGGCAGCTGTGTAAATAACTGCATCATCTGCATAAAGTTGGCATGTTGCAGCTGAGCAGTGTAACGGCAAGTCATTAATAAAAATGCTGAAAAGTAAAGGACCAAGAATGGACCCTTGTGGGATACCCATGCGGTTGTTTAAAAATGAGGATTTATCCTGGTGAACTTTTACACACTGTTCTCTATTCTGGAGATAAGATGCAAACCATTCTAATGTATTTGGGGAGAAGTTAAAAGATACCATTTTGGATAAAAGCAAACTGTGGTTTACAGTATCGAAAGCCTTTTTGAGATCTAGAAAAACAGCTCCTACCACATTACCCCTGTCCAAGGACTGTTTGACGTTTTCAATAAGGCAACAATTTGCTGTTTCTGTTGAGTATCCTGGTCTAAAACCAAATTGATGTGGATGAAGAAGTTGACTGTCTTGTAAGTAGTCTATCAGCTGTGTAGCTACAACTTTTTCAAGAACCTTAGATAGGACTGGTAAGATAGAGATTGGGCGGTAATTGCATATATCGTCTTTACTGCCTGATTTATGAACTGGTATGACGACAGCTTTTTTCCAGCCAGATGGAAATGTACTAGACCTAATGGAGAGATTAATGAGATGAGTCAGTGGTTTGATTAATATTTTGCTGTGCATTTTGAGAAAGGAGGTGCTCATATTGTAGATATCACTAGTTTTTGAGTTTGACAGTGTTTTAACAATACCAGCAATTAACTTCTCATTTACCTCATCGATGTGAAAAGTATCTGTTGGGAGTATGGAATTTGTGTTGTTGAGCACATTTGGCAGCACAAAAATTTTTGTTAAGTCTTCCACAGAGCCCACAAAGTGTGAATTAAATTCATTTGCCAAAGTAGCCTTGTCACTGACGGTCTTGCCATTGATTCTAAGTTCCTTTACCCCCTTCTGATCGTTTTTTTTATTAGTTAAGTTATTTAAATGCCTCCATAGGGAACTGTTGTTACCCTTTGCATGATCTATCAGTTTATTGTAATAAGATATTTTTGATTTTCGCAGCTCATGTACCACTTTATTTCTTAAACTTTTGTACACAAGGTGATCATTTTGTAGTTTGGAGGTTAGTGATGTTTTCAGTGCATAGTCTCGCCTCTTCATAAGTTTTCTTATTTCATTATTTAACCATGGTAGGCTAATCTTCTGTTGTCTACTTTTAATTTGCTTTGAAAATTTTTCTATAGACTTTGTGATTGTTGCAGTTATAAAATTACAACAATCATCTACTTCACATGTTGCCATGAGCTGCTCCCAATTTTGATTCTCTAAGTAATGTTCAAACTCCTCATTTTTTGATTTGGGGATAATAAAATTTGATTTGTCAATATCGACTCCCCCAAAATACTGTAGTCGCTTTTTAGTAAGTTTCCTGACAGCAAGAACCATGTTATGATCTGAGAGACCAGTTACAAGATTATAGGTTCTGGTTATTCGTTCTGGTTTATTAGTAAATACCATGTCAATAAGTGTTCTGGATTGTTTGGTTATCCTGGTGGGTCCTTTGATGATTTGCTGGTAATTAAATTTAGTCATGAGGCTTTTCAGTTTTTGTTTGTCTTTTTTATCAGACCAGTTGATATTAAAGTCACCATGAATTATTGTTTCTCTGTTCTTCTCAAGTTGTTTAACCAGATCACTTAATTCATTATAAAAGGAAGAGTTGTGTGACGGTGGGTTGTACACTACTGCAATGTTGAAATTCATTACCGGAGAGAGACATACATTAACAGCTAAACATTCAAGTGAAGTATTCAAATCAACCAGTTGACATTTATATTTCTCTTTGATGTAAATTAAAACACCTCCTCCCCTCCCTACCTGCCTGTCTTTTCTAAAACACTGGTAGCCCACAATATCGATCATATTAGTGTCTATGTTACTGTGTAGCCAGCTTTCTGAGAGACAAAGGTAGTCCAGATTTGAGTCCAACAGCAACACCGAAATCTCATCTCTTTTGGGGATTATGCTCCGTATGTTTAAATGACCGCCGAGGATCCCCTTTGGTTTAGCCTTGGTGTCCCAAAGAACTCGTGCATGATTAACAGTTTGGAAAAATAAATGTTGTTTTTGCTTTTGTACAGCTCGGTTTTGTGCTAACCCAGTGGTCTGCTGTTTAATAGTGGCAGGTCCAGGGTTAAGGTGAATATCTCCTGCCAGAAGTAGCAGAACTAACAGAACTTTAACTGTATATCCTCTGCCATATTGTGATTTTTGCTTAACAGCCATGTTTGCCTTAATTTGGAAGTTTTTGCTCAGGGCTTTTAAAGACCACATAGAGTGTAGGGTGAGATGTCCAAGCCCAAATCCATACAGATAAAACTTTTTAACTTCACCTTTGGTTGAGTTTGTCGGAAAATCCTTCTTGTTGCAGGTCCAGACACACAAAGACAAAACGAAGAGGAAGTAGAGAAGTAGAGAAGGCTTATTAGTGGTGCCCATCAGCCCACTTTTTAATCCGGTGGCAGCCATCTTCAGTCCTTCTTGGAAAGAAGGAAAAGGAAAATCTGTGGATAGTAAAATAAATTCTGCTTATATCGCCAGAATCTGATCCGATCGTCCTCGAATCCAGCTGGGCCTCAGCTAGCCAACTAGCCCCTTCCGTTGCTGGTCTCGTTGCTCATAGTCGCCGTAACTGGTCTCCCGTCCCGCTCCTCCAACCGAGTCTCGTCACACACCGCCGCTGCCACCGAGCTCCGCTGAGGTCACGGTAAATCCTCCGCTAGGCACCGCCACCTACCGTCGTCTGCCTGGGTGAAATCTCTGCTGAGCCCCGTCAACAAATAGCCGCTTGCCTGGTAGTATCTCCGCTGGGCCTCGCAGCTGGGCTTCGATTCAGGCTGGTGGAAGGTGGAATGACTGGCGCCAGCATTAAGCTAACTAGCGTTAGCTTAGCAATCGCTTCGGGTAGTCTCGTCGCACACCGCCGCTGCAGTCACGGTAAGTCCTCCGCTGGGCACCGCCGCCTACCGCCGTCTGCCTGGGTGAAATCTCTGCTGAGCCCCGTCAAACAAATAGCCGCCTGCCTGGTAGTATCCCCGCTGGGCCTCGCAGCTGGGCTTTGATTCAGGCTGGTGTTAGGTGGAATGGCTGGCGCCAGCATTAAGCTAACTAGCGTTAGCTTAGCAATCGCTTCAGGTAGGGCACATCAGTGAATCACAAGGAAGCGCTGGAATCGCTGGTCAGTTTACTCACAGTGGCCGGATAAAAGCGATCAAAGGGGTAATCCACCGGAGGTATATCCGATCGCTGTAGGTAGTTATTTAGAGACTGGCGCCAGCATTAAGCTAACTAGTGTTAGCTTAGCAATCGCTTCAGGTAGCATTAAGCTAACTAGTGTTAGCTGAGCAATCGCTTCAGGAAGGCGCAGGAAGTCGCTGGAGAAAGGCGATTAAAGGGCAATCCAACGGAGGTGGCAATTCAGCCCGTGCGTGTTCGCCACGAGCGCCGATCGCTGCAGGCCAGCCACTTTTAATGGCAAAATCAGTGACTTTGTCTCAGCACTGAAAAAGTGTGACCATCCCGGTCGCCATCTTGAGAGAAGATCCAATGCGAATGCGAGTTGTTCAGTCACCATTATAATTTAGTTTATATGTGTAGTTTATAGTTTGTTGTCAGTAAAGTCACGCAGTACTATAACAGGACACGTTTACAAATATTTGAGACCCATTGTAGTACATCCGTTTATATTTTAGCAATATTATAAGTACAAAACACTGAACATTATTATTATTATTTTTGTATTTGTATCTTGTATACTTTATTGAGCACCATAGGGAAATTCAGGGCATCCACAGTACGGCGCCGATCCCTTCACCAGTGTCACTCTCACACACACAGCAGAATGACCCATTTGGCTGCAAGTTTTGCATCAGTGTTGCCCGTTTGTCTGTAAATATTTAAATAAAAATGATTTATTCCGTTATTTGGACATTTTTGCATCTTGCTGTCGTTTAGTCAAAGCATGTGTCCGCATGTAATATGCAGTTTATCTGGTCATTCCGCTCCGCAATGAAGCAGCAGTCAGAACTTTCATCTACCACTGACCGGGCAGGCTGAGAGTGCCTTCCCCCGAACGTTTGTGGAGCACACGGTGGGACACCGGTGTTGGCTGGTTTAACAGGAGTCTCGGCTGCTGCCTTACCCGTGTGCCAGTGATGTCAATGTGGCACCACGGGACCCCAGCAGCACCCCCCCCCCACCCCGCACCTTGTGTTCTCTATGACAAATATATCCATTAGACCTATGCAACTTTATGGTATATATTTTGACTGAGCGGCTCCATACACGTGGATGAGCGGGTCCCCGGCAGCCCCCCCCACACACACACACCTCATGCTGCCTATGGCGAATATATCCATTAGACCAATGCAACTTTATGGTATATAGCGGCTCCATACTTGTGGATGTGCGGGTCCCTGGCAGCCCCTGCACCTCGTGTTCTCTTTGGCGAATATGCAACTTTATGGTATATATTTTGACTGAGCGACTCCATACTCGTGGATGCACACTCTCATAACCTCAGCAGCAAGCATCGTGGTGACTGACAGGTCATGATGCCGTGTTATCCAATCAGCATGGTCGTGATGCTGCGTATTGTCCAGTCAGCATGGCTGTGATGCCACATATTCTCCAATGAGAACGGAGTCAATCCGAAACCCCGCCCATGCTTCTTGAAGCCAGGGGATGAAGACATAGAGCAGTCACACAGTGGTGGCTAAACTTTTATTGATAAAAATTACATATTTTGACTGAGGGACTCCACATTCGGGGATGCACACCCTCGTAGCTTCAGCAAAGTCACGTTTAAAATCTTAGGTCAGTGTGACAAACGGTTTGAGAGATATATGAGAAACACACACACAAATAGACAGAGATGTCTTGAATTTATAGATAGATGCCGTTCTCTGTTTTTCCGGGGGGGGGGGGGTGAATGTAGTATAAGGAAACTACAAGGTTAACGGGCTCCAGCGTGATGATGCAGCCGTGTGGTGATGTTATCACGCCGAGTCAATATAAGAGGAGAGTCGGCCATCTTTGGCCGCTCTCAGCTCCTGACTAGATAGCGCTTTGCTAACAGTAAACCAGTACTGTAACTATAACAGCTTGTTCAATAAAGTTTGTGTTCCAAATCAGCACCACTCTCCATTGGTCATTCCGGGTTTCCAGACATAACAGGGGCCTCTGGCTGTTTGCTGTACGGATGGCCCAATGGAAGAAACTGTAAGTCTGGAGGTGTGGGACCTAAATGATCTGAACTGTCACCCGGAGGGAACCAGGTCAAACAGGCGGTGGGTGGGATGTGAGGGGTCTCCTGTGATGGCCAGTGTTGGGATTAACGCATTGTTACTGTAACGCCACTACTTTTGCAGTAACATGCTGTGTAACAAAATTACTGTTTAAAAATTCAGTAATGCATTACAGTTACTGAAATTTTATCAGAAGAATTACTCGTTACTCGTTATATTAATATGGATAGATATTTTTAGCACAAATAAATGATTATACAAACTGACCTTACCATAGCCGAGACATAGCCATCAGTCGACGTGACCTGTTGCAAAGAGCCTGGGTCTGAGTCTGAGTCTACTGAGCAGAGGAAAAGATGAAGCTACTTTGTTTTTGTGGAACTAGACAGATTATTTTTCCTTTGTCGCAGTGAAGACAAAAGCATATTAGTGGGTTGTAAACTAGCTGCCTGTTGAGGCCTACTGCCATCTTCAGAATCTCCTGAAAACAGCAACACGCTCCAACAAAGCTAGTGCTAAGTAATGGCTAGCTATGCTAACAACTAACACCGTGTTAGTGGATCTACTGTATTCTGAACAGCCACGGCTGGATGTAAAGTGGAAATACTCTTGTCTCAACACCCACGGCTGGATTTCAAGCACAACTCAGAACTCAGAAACTCAGAAAAGATTTATTGCCAAGTACATTAACAGATACAACTGATAATATACGAGGGATTTGACTTGACACAGAAAACGACCTACATTTCCGGTGACACGGCAGCATCTGTGAACGCGCCTGTCAACAGAAGGGTACAGGATGCGTAGGGAAGAAAGGATAATACAATAGGAAGGAGCAAAAAAACCATTGATTGTCAGAATGGTGGTCATATATGATCAATATTATGATTACAAGAAAAAAAAGCCCTCAATGCACAGTTAGCAGACAAAAAAGTTCACAAGGACACAGAGAGAGCAGTGAGTGAATCATCTTTATCATCAGTTTTTGAATCAGTGTGGGTGTAATGTTGAATGTAGGTGTTTCTATCAGTTAAGAACAACAAGGTCTCTTTGGCAGGAGATGTTTTGTCTAGCTGCTGGCATTTGTCCTTGGGCCATGCAGCTGGCTGTTCGAAAGGCCGTGAGCTCAATGTTTTGAAAACAAAAAAACTGCAGATAATCTGGAGGATTTGTGTGAGGGGAGTCAGATTCGTTGAATAGTACTGATCTCAGAGAGAAAAAAACTTTATATTCTCTTACAGATTCAGTACTTAATCCTTCATTGCTGGACGTTGAATCCTTCATGGACAGCTCTAAGCGTAATCATGATGTAATCCACCTTCCGAGACAGTTCTCCATTTGCCGCTATCAGAGTCCTCTCCATTTTTTCAATTTGATGGTTGAACCTCGCCTGGCCAGCGTTTTGATAGGTTGTGTCCATCTTCATCAATTTGCGGTACACCAGGACAATCCCAGATCCAATCAGAACGATCCCAATCACCATTACTACGAAGACGTACAAATCTTCTACATCTTCGATGGAAAGATCAGACAGGCACAAGAGTTTCCAATTACTTGTGTCCCTCAAATAGCCCGCAGCAGCCGTTC
Source organism: Pholidichthys leucotaenia (assembly GCA_020510985.1). NCBI lineage: Eukaryota > Metazoa > Chordata > Actinopteri > Cichliformes > Pholidichthyidae > Pholidichthys > Pholidichthys leucotaenia. Next base: position 8,283,502 of record CM035838.1, read on the forward strand.
CTGCAGGGCAAACAACCTCCCCTGGGGCACTTTTCCTCGTTGAAAAAATAGTGTCAATTGCGTTCAAAGCCCAGCTTATTAATTCCATAATTTCTTTCGATAATCAGCAGTAAAGACACGCAGACAGACGACAGCAAGCTGGGATCCAGTTAGTTAGGGGAGGAAGGAGATAAGTCAGAGCAGGAGAGAAGAAAAAAGGCGTCTGCTCTCTTTGGAGGGCGGAAGTGAAGCTGGTATGCATACAGGTATGCATCTGGACAGTTTGTGACCCAGCAAGAATTAAACCAACTGATTGCCCTGATACACCGTTTTAGAATGAAGACGAGATATTAATAGTTACTTTCCATCAGACAGCTGAGACTGTGAGCCACTGAAGTTAAAATACATTTACTTGCAACCTGGATAAAAATTATTCAAAAATGGATTTTGATCTCCAAAAGGAATTTGAGGGACTGGATCATGTCTCTGTCACAACAAATAGCTGGACTGTGGATAATGGACATTTTCTTTGGATCACTGCACATCAGATTAAATCCATATCATAAAGGTAAGATAAACATGAACAGCTTTATGCAGTGTTGCCAACTCTCACTCCTTTTCCCTCTCTTTCACTCCACAAACCCTGTCTCACTCCAAAATAAGGGATAGGGACCTGCACTTATATAGCGCTTTTCTAGTCTCAAAGACCACTCAAAGCCTTTCACTAGTACTAACCCTCTATTCTAAGGGCCTATAGGAGACAGATATCTAGGGACAATTTAGAACAACCAATTAACCTAACATGCATGTCTTTGGATTGTGGGAGGAAACCGGCGCCCCCGGAGTAAACCCACGCAGCACAGGGAGAACATGCAAACTCCACACAGAAAGGTTCCTACCCCTGTCAGCCTGGGGATTCGAACCTGGAACCTTCTAGCTGTTAGGCAACAGTGCTAACCACTGCACCACCGTGGAAATTACTGGCAATATCATGTTTTTCTTCAGATTTTTCCAACAATAAGAGCTCCCAAGGCAGGATAAAGCAAACTGAACATGTTCTAAAAGCTTTGTCTGAAACAGTCTGTTTTCAGCCTGACATTAATGAGCCCATAATGTAATCCATTAATTAAATTATCTTGCTATGTGTGCAAGATGATCTAAGTATGCATTTAAAAGTAACGTGAAAGTTACTTTTCAAAGTAAGTAATTACTTTAATCATGCAGTAATTGGTAAAGTAACTCAGTTACTTTGAAAAGAAGTAACTAGTAACTGTAATTAGTTACTATTTTTTAGTAATTCGCCCAACACTGGCGATGGCCTTGGTCTTCCAGAGACAGAAAGATCTGGACATGTCCTCCAGGGAGAGCAGAGGGCCGTTGATAATTATTGGTTTTGATTCCAAGAGAGGTTAGAGGTGATGTGGGTGCCGAGGAACCTAAAGGTGGTGACAGTTTCCACGCGGTCTCCATTTATTGTGGGGGGGGGGGGTGTCCTGTCTGTTATTCCTGATGTCCATAATGAGTTCTTTGGTTTTATGGACATTCAGTTTCAGGTTGTTTCCTGAGCACCACATCAGCAGATTCTCTACCTCCGCCCTGTATGCCTTCTCGTCATCGCCAGTGATGAGCCTAACCAAGGTGGTGTCCTCCGTGTACTTCACGATGACAGTGGTTGGGTGGGTTGGAATACAGTCAAAGGCGTACAGGGCGTACAGTAGAAGGCTTAGCATGCAGCCCTGGAGGAAGCCAGTGCTGAATGACAGTGAGGAGGAGTGGTGGGGGCCAAGTCTGACTGTTTGTGGGTGGTTGTTGCGAAAGTTACTGCTTTACATTGGGCCTAATTCACCAATATCTTCCTTAGCGTTTTGATTTTTTTTTCTTAAAGGTGACAAGATTCTGCCTTCCTGGCCAGTAGGGGTCACACTCATTTTTGACTCACTGTGATGCTGTACTAGTTGCCAGGTAGAGAGAAACAGCGCTTCCTGGAGTCAAGCATCAATGCACTGCAGACTACATTAAAATCTCAGTTATTTGGTGATTATGAGCCAGATGGTGTGTCAAATGAGAACTCTTTTGTGGTATAGAATCGTAAATTTAACATAATCCTCTCTGATGCACATCTACGTTAAATATTTTTTTTAAATAACTACAGTGGTGTGAAAAAGTGTTTGCCCCTTCCTGATTTCTCTTTTTTTTTTTGTATGTTTGCCACACTTAAATGTTTCAGATAATCAAAAAAAATTAAATATTAGACAAAAATAACACAAGTAAACACAAAATGCAGTTTTTAAATGAAGGTGTTTATTATTAAGGGTAAAAAAAAACTCCAAACCCACATGGTCCTGTGTGAAAAAGTGATTGCTGCCCCCTCGTTAAAACATAAATTAAGTGTGGTTTATCACATCTTTGGAAAGCTGACTTCAGTTTTTCTAGCCACACCTAGGCCTGATTACTGTCACACCTGTTCTCAATCAAGAAATCACTTAAATAGGACCTGCCTGACAAAGTGAAGTAGACCAAAAGATCCTCAAAATCTAAACATCATGCCGCAATCCAAAGAAATTCAGGAACAAATGAGAAACAAAGTAATTGAGATCTGTTAGCCTGGGAAAGGTTATAAAGACATTTCTAAAGCTTTGGAACTTCAGTGGACCACAGCGAGATCCATTATCCACAAATGGCAAAACGTGGAACAGTGGTGAACCTTCCCAGGAGTGGCCAGCCGACAAAAATTACCCCAAGAGTGCAGCGACGACTCATCCACGAGCTCACAAAAGACCCCACAACAACATCCAAAGAACTGCAGGCCTCACTTGTCTCAGTTAAGGTCAGTGCTCATGACTCCACCATAAGAAAGAGACTGGGCAAAAATGGCCTGCATGGCACAGTTCCAAGACAAAAACCACTGCTGAGCAAAAAGAACATAAAGGCTCATCTTAGTTTTGCCAGAAAACATCTTAATGATCCTCAAAACATTTGGGAAAATACTCTGTGGACTGATGAGACAAAAGTTGAACTTTTTGGAAGATGTGTGTACCTTTACATCTGACGTAAAAGTAACAGCATTTCCAAAAAGGAATATCAAACCAACAGTAAAATATGGTGGTGGTAGTGTGATGGTCTGGGGCTGTTTTACTGCTTCAGGACCTGGAAGACTTGGTGTGGTAAATGGAACCATGATTTCTGATGTCTACCAAAAAAATTCTGAAGGAGAATGTCCGGCCATCTGTTTGTGACCTCAACCTGAAGCGCACTTGGGTTCTGCAGCAGGACAATGATCCAAAACACACCAGCAAGTCCACCTCTGAGTGACTTAAGAAAAACAAAATGAAGACTTTAGAGTGACCTAATCAAAGTCTTGACCTGAATCCGATTGAGATGCTGTGGCATGACCTTAAAAAAGGCAATTCATGCTTGAAAACCTTCCAATGGGATTGAATTACAACAACTCTGCAAAGATGAGTGGGCCAAAATTCCTCCACAGTGCTGTAAAGACTCAATGCGAGTTATCACAAATACTTGATTGCAGTTGTTGCTGCTAAGGGTGGCCCAACCAGTTATTAGATTTAGGGGGCAATCACTTTTTCACACAGGGCTATGTAGGTTTGGATTTTTTTTTCCCCTTAATAATAAACACCTTCATTTAAAAACCGCATTTTGAGTTACTTGTGTTATCTTTGTCTAATATTTAAATTTGTCTGATGATCTGAAACATTTAAGTGTGACAAACATACAAAAAAATGAGAAATCAGGAAGGGGGCAAAACACTTTTTCACACCACTGTATATCATAGTGTAATTGACAGTAACGCTAATGTAGCACAGCAGTCACTGAACCTGATATTTCTCTAATTTTGATGATGTAATTATGACAACACTTTAATTCAGACAGTAAGAAATCTGACTGCTGTTAGCTGTTGTGTGGTTTGTGTAGATATGCTTAATCACACTTTTATGGGCTGTATATGTTCAGCTGTTTTAGCTAAGTATGATTTTAAAAAAAAAAAAGCCTTTGCGATGACGCTGCAGCAGTCACTTATGTCAGTTCCAGTTCATTTTAGATAGTAAATGTCCATCCATCCATCCATCTTCTACTGCTTTTCTCTGAGGTCCAGGTCACAAAGACAGCAGCTCAAGCAGAGAAGCCTAGACTTCAGTTTTCCCAGCCACCTGCTCCAGCACTTCAGAGAAGACACCAAGGTGTTTCCAGGCCAGCTGGGAGACAGTCTTTCCAGCGTGTCCTGGGTCTGCCCCAGAGTCTCCTCCCAGTGGGACATGCCCGAAACACCTCAAGTGGGAGGCGTCCAGGGGGCATCCTGATGCGCAAACCGCCTCAACAGGCTCCCCTCAATGTCAAGGAGCAGCGATTCTACTCTGAGCCTCTCCTAGGTGACTGAGCTCCTCACCTTATCTCTAACAGTGAGTCCAGCAATCCTGTGGAGAAAGCTCATTTCAGCGGCTTGTTTCCACGATCTCATTCTTTCAGTCATTACCCAAAGCTCATGACCATAGGTCAGGGTAGGAGCGTAGATTGACCCGTAAATCAACAGCTTTGCCTGAGAGCTCAGCTCCCTCATTATCGCAACAGACCTGTACAACATCCGCATCACTGCAGCTGTTGCTCCAATCCATCTGTCAATCTTCCGCTCCATTCTCCCTTCACTCGTGATTAAGACCCCAAGATACTCAAATCTCTTCACTTGGGGCAAGAGCTCATCCCCAACCCGGAGAGGACAATCCACCCTTTTCCGGCTGAGGACCATGGACTCCGACTTGGAGATACTGCTTCTCATCCCAGCCACTTCACACTCAGTAGCAAACGATCCCAAAAAGACCTGTAGGTCATTGCTCGATGAAGCCAACAGGACAACATCATCTGCAAACAGCAGAGATGAGATTCTGTGGTCACCAAATATGACACCCTCCGTTCCTTGGCTGCGCCTAGATATCCTGTCCATAAAAATTATGAACAGGATTGGTGACAAAGGGCAGCCCTGGCAGAGTCCAACTCTCACTAGGAACAAGTTCCCAAAAGTCAACCTGGAGATGCTCAAAGTAGAATTACTGCTGCTCTATATCCAAAGGAGTCAGCTGAGGTGGTTTGGGTATATGATCAGGATGCCTTCTGGACACCTCCCACTTGAGGTGTTTTGGGCATGTCCCACTGGGAGATGACCCCGAGGCAGGATCGGTGACAAAGGGCAGCCCTGACGGAGTCCAACTCTCTCTGGAAATGAGGTTGACGGAGTGTGGGCAATATGAACTAAACTCTTGCAACGGTTGTATAGAGACCGGATAGCTCATAGCAACAAGCCTGATACCCCATACTCCCACTGCACCCCCACAAGAGAACATGAGCGATGTGGTCGAATGCTTTCTCCAAGTCCACAAAACACATGTAGATTGGTTGGACAAACTCCCACGAACCCTCGAGGATTCTTGAGAGGTTAAAGAGTTGGTCCGATGTGCCATGGTCAGGATGAAAACCACATTGTTCCTCCTCAGTCCAAGGTTCAACCAATGGCCAGACTCTCCTCTCCAGTACACTGGTATAGACCTCTCCAGGGAGGCTGAGAAGTGTGATCTCCCTAAAGTTAAAACACACCCTCTGGTCCTGCCTCTGAAAGAGAGGAACCACCACCCCAGTTTGCCGTGCCAAATGCACTGTCCCCGACCTCCACACAATGTTACAGAGGAATGTCAACCATGACTGCCCTATAACATCCAGGGCCTTGAGGTACTCAGGGCAAATCTCATTCACCCCCGGGGCCCGGCCACCAAAGAGTTTTTTTTAACTACTTCAACAACCTTAGCCCCTGTGATGGGCGAGTCATTCCCCTCATCCTCAAGTTCTGCTTCCCCTGTGGAAGGCGTATCAGTGGGATTGAGGAGATCTTTAAACTATTCCTTCTACCGCCCAATGATGTCCCCAGTCGAAGTCAGCACCGCCCCATCTGCACAATACCATACCTGTCAAGTGATACGGTTTCGCCGTATTTTAATACGGGGAAAATGCAATTTTAGCAAATACGGGCGTATTGCCATTTCTGTACACCAAAAAGAAAAATATACGGGAAAAAAAATTATTGAGAGTGTGGAGGAACACCTCGTGTGTGACCCCCATAGCGTACAGGGCTGGCAGTGCGCTCAGCGTCCGCCTGCACTTATTTTGATCCTCCACAAGCACACCTAAGCAGTGTTTTTGCGAGTTTCAAAATGGCTTCTTGCAGCGCGCCACCAGCGAAGTAAACAAAGCTTGAAGAAAAGAGATATCGAGGGACTGGACGTCACCGTTCTCCTTCACCGTCACCATTTATTTATTTATTTTAGATTGCACAATATTCCATGGCAGAATGTTGTGGGCTTTGGTTCGGACAATTGCAACACGATGGTGGGTCGAGACCTTTCCAGACTGAAGGAGAAATCTCCAAATGTTTTCAGGTATGGGCAGTATTATTCACCTTCAAATATTACCTAAATATAACAAAAAAAATGCTTTAAAATCTTAACAAACATGCTTAGAGGTAGCCCAAATCCCCTATAGTGTACTGTTATTTTGTATCTTGGAACTTTGCTTTACATTCAATTCAATTCAATTCAACTTTATTTATATAGCGCCATTTCACAACAACAGTCATCTCATAGCACTATCAACTGTAGGGGGAACCCCCACAGTTGCAGAAAGACCCCAGCAATCAGGCGATCCCCTGTGACCAAGCACTTGGTGACGGTGGAGAGAAAAAACTCCCTTTTAACAGGAAGAAACCCCCAGCAGAATGTACATCTGAATGTATAGCATTATATTGAAAGGGCTGAATAAGATTGATATTTTCATTGTTATTATTATTAACACAATTTCAAAGAGAATTATTTCTGATATTTAACTTATGAAACAAAAATCCATTCTGCTTTTGTTTCAGCATTGGCAGCATAAATGAATGAATTTGAAATAGTTCATGTTGCAGTTGCTGTTTGTTTGGTTTTTGTTTGGGTTTTTTTTTTTTGGGGGGGGGGGGGTTTGGCTTCAGTTTTCTTTCATCTGCCGATAAATACAGTTTTTAAGTACTCAGTACAGGCGTGAAAGCGCCCCCAATAAGGGAGGCATGAGGTATGCCTTGACAGGTATGCAATACACAGTGTGGACAGGGAGCCGTTTCCCCCTCTGGAGTCACTGGACAGTTTGCCAGAATCTCTTTGAGGCTGACCGAAAATCTTGCTTCATGGCCTCACCGAACTCCTCCCACACCCGAGATTTTTCTTCAGCAACCACCTGAGCTGCACTACATTTGGCCTATTGGTACATCTCAGCTGCTTCAGGATTCCCAAGTTTAGTTAACTTTAGTTAGTTGTTTAGTTAGTTAAGTTAGTTTAGTTAGTTCAGTTAAATTTACTTAAGTTTCGTTAGTTAAGTTTGTTAGTTTAGTTAGTTAAGTTAGTTAGGTTAGTTAGTTAAAGGCCAAATGTCACGTAACAGGGTCCTTAAAATGTCTTGAAACTAGATATAAAAGGGAACCGATCCGTTCGGGTCTTGGTGCATATGCTTCAGTAACGCCGGAATATTCGTTAATTTAAAAATGCCGCGCTTGGCCTGACGTTCCTACTCACGGCCCCCGGAATCGCCTGGGGAAGAAGGCGGAAGTGACGAAATAGATTGTACCTTAGTTTGATGCTTGGGATATCCCGATTGATTGTTTATATGGAGACTGGAAGATTGAAGTGAGCAACAAGAAAGAAAAAATTGGATATTTCACCCATACCTTAAAACGGGGCTATAAGGGACAGCTGGGTAATAAGGGACACTTTTCTGGGAAATGTTTTCATACCTGTCAAGTGATACGTTTTCGCCATATTTTAATACCGTAAAACGGGGCTATTAGGGACGGCGGGGTAATAAGGGACACTTTTCTGGGAAATGTTTTCATACCTGTCAAGTGATACGTTTTCACCGTATTTTAATACCGTAAAACACGGCTATAAGGGACGGTAGGGTAATAAGGGACACTTTTCTGGGAAATGTTTTAAATGTAATTCGTGTTGTTATTGTCAAATATTTCAAGGATTCATGGATATTTGACAATAACAACACAACTCAGCGTCAGGCTCAAAATAAAAAAAGCAGAATTCTGGATTTGGAAGGCGATTCCTTTCTGTTCCGCAGCCGCAGGACAGTTGAAAGTGTGAGGCCATCAGCCTAATGACTTCTAACTGTAGTGATAATAGCTCACGCTGATCGATCTGCCCGCCCCGGCCATCAGCCTAATGATTGAGTCCACACTTCTAACAGTAGTGAGAATAGCTCCCGCTGAGCGATCTGCCAGCACCCTAGCTGTGGGGGGTCTCACACACACGACGTGTTCCTCAACACACTCAATAATTTTTTTTCCCGTATATTTTTCTTTTGGGCGCACAGAAATGGAAATACGCCCGTGTTTGCTAAAATTGCATTTTCCCCGTATTAAAATATGGCGAAAACGTCTCTCTTGACAGGTATGCGCCTCCATTCTCATTCTGATCTGGTAAATTTCTTGACAGCAGCGGCTCTCCTCCACTGTAATAATAATGGCTTCTGAAAAATCAATATTTATGGGGCGCCCTCGACAGACCCCCTTCGGCTTCCCAATTCTGGAGGCGATTAATGTCCAATTCAATGACATTTTCCATTGGTTCTGCTCTCTGGTCATCGTCGGAACTGTTGTCATCAGACAAAGCATCTGATTCCGTCTCGAACCTGTAAGGTTCTATGCCCCTGTCACTGTCTGAACCACTGACAAAAAAAAGACAAAAAGAAAAGACAAAAAACACAAAAAAAAGACAAAACTAAACTAATTTGTTCACAATCGCTGTCACTTTCCGTCATGATTGTCCAGTGTTGATAAGTGTGAATGTGGATAGGCAGGGCAGCCAGGGTGAAATTTGTGACGTCAAAATCATGGCCGCGGTCTGGATTGGCTGTCACAAGCCAGCGAGCAAGGCGGGGCCTTCGCCTGGTGTATTTTGTGCAATTATGTAAATACGGGTGGGTGATATGGTCTCCGGTATGAATATTTGGTTTAAGCTATGTGTATTTTATCAAAATTTGTTGTCATTTAGAAAAAAAAATTACGTGACATTTGGCCTTTAAGTTAGTTAATTAGACAGCATAAGGAGCATTGCAATAACAGGATACACAAACAATTGTAATCAATTGCTGAGCTATGTGTATGGCTATGTGACTATGGTTATGTGACTAGTCTGGCAACTAGCCATGTCCTGTCTAGCGTATATTATATATTGTTACAGCCCTGCTCCTCTCCGGAGTGGGTCCTTTGTGTGATTTTTTTCTTGTGTTGTAGGTGGAGCTGTGAAGGACCACCCCTGGCTGAGGCTTGCTCTATACCCACCCACCCCAGCACAGAAGGTTCACACTTCTACTCTCAGGCTGGAGGTACAGAAATGTGAAATGCAGGACATCCAGACCAAAAAATTCCTTCTTTCCCACTGCCATCAGACTCCTGAATAAATAACAAAATCCAACACAGCTTTGCAAATAGGAATTCACACACAGTTTGCCAAATTTGCGCATTGCTCACTTGCACAGTGTACATAGTCTCACCCCGTCTCATGTACATATAATCTCTGCTGCTAAATTATCATTATACGGTCTACTGGGTATTATCATTACAGAGAAATTCTCACACTGGGTGCTAATTTGTACATTGCTCATTTGCACACTGTACATAGGCTTATGTTATCTCAGGTTCATATCATCTCTGATATTAACATACCATTGTCCATCACAGTCATCCAGTGAATTTTCAATTTTCATTCTTCTTGTTTCCTTTAGTTTAACTGCTTTAACTGTTTTGATTGCCTAATGTGTGTTATTAGTGTTCATTAGTATTAGTACTTAGTATTAACGGTGTGTTTAAGGTGTCCTAATTGCCTAATGTGTGTTATTAGTATGTGTTACTAGTATCCATTAGTATTAGGTGTGTTATTACCTTATTAGTATTGATGTGTATCTATTACCTTGGCATTCGTTCGGAGAGCAGAGTAAGAATTTCATTGCTCAGGAAATGTTGCATTTCTTAATTGTGCACATGATAATAAAGCCTTTGAATCCTTGAATAAGCCACACTTGCGCACTTGTCAGCAGTGCTTTTGGCTCCTTTTAGAGGCCGGGTGCTGCTCTGCTGTGTTTGCGCTCTGTCTGCTTCCCGCTGTCTGTCGTTTGGTTGGGGCTGTGCTGGTGGCCCCTGTCTGTGTTGTTTGTATCCTGTGGGCTTTTTGTTTTGGGGTTTGCTGCTGGGCGCATTTGCAGCTCCAACAGAGACATATGGTTGCTGGGTTGGCCAGTGACTGGTTTGTTCATTTGTTTGACTCAGGCATCCAATACTCACACACCACTGATTATTACAGACACCCTTTTATTTTTTTTTCTAAACAATAAACTTGTATTTAAATTGGCACCTCTGTATGGTCTCCCTTTTTTGTCCAGCCTCAAGCCGGGCTTGTGACAAAATGGGGGCTCGTCCGCTTGTCTGTACCTGTCCGTCCGTCTGAACTCATCCACCTGTCTGAACCTGGTCTGTTTGAGCCTTTGGACCCTTTGTGAAAAAAGTGAGGCTTGTTTGTTTGTTTAAACCCGGTTTGTTTGTTTGAGCTTTTTGGTCCATTTGTAATGGGACAAATGGGAGCTCATCCATCCTTTTGAACTTGGTCTGTGCCCTTTGGCCCATTTGTGAGAGAATGGGGGCTCATCTGTCTGTCTGTTTATTTGAATCTGCATCTAGTTGAGCCTTAAAACCACTTGTAATAGGACAAATGGGGACTCGTTCGGCCGTCTGAACTCGGAACCGTCTGTTTCGACTTTGGTCTGTTTGTGATGGGATGGGAGCTTGTCCGTCCGGTTGAACCTGGTTCGTCTGTTTGAGCCTTCGACCCGTTTGTAAAAGGACAAAGTGGGGGGGGGGGGCTCGTCTGTCTGTTGGAGCTAGACCCATTTGTGAGAGAATAGGAGCTCATTCATTTGTTTGAATGCGGTTCATTTGTTTAAATTTAAATCGATTTGTGAATCCGGACTTGTTTGCTTATCTATGTTAGAGTGGACCTGTGTGTGGAAATAGAAGCTCATTTGTTTGTTTGGCGGATTTGTCCGTGTGTTTATTAACTGGGTTAAACTGTCTGTCTTTGGTTTATTACAGCGGTGAACATGGTTTGGGGCCACTTCCACGGGAGTACTGTGAGCTGCTGCGTAGCAGTTGCTCAGCAACCCAGTGGGCTCATGAGTAAAGATCCTCCCGCCAGTAACTGCTTGAAGACGTGGCTCTACGTTAGGTAGATAGGCTTCTGTGACCAAGTAGTCAGGGAGGAGAGTTTCCAGTGTGTCATTTTTTGTATGGAAACACTTCCTTCTGTTTGTGGCCCAGTTCGGTTTGGTCTGGTCGCGCAATCGATTCATGTGTGTGAGCAGAAGTGTTGATGGTGGTTTTGTGAATGAGCGAGTGGCTGTGGTGTCCGTGTGTTCATTATTGTGCAGCGTTTGCTGAGAAGCATGCACCTGTTGGGGAGACACGGAGGTTGGTGAGTGTCTGTTAATTTGGAAATCTGTTTGTGGCATTTTTTTTGTTTTTTGTTTTTTTGTTTTGTTTTGTTTTTTTGGGGGGGTGGAGCGTGAATTAATTGATTTCAGGTTGTGGGGCAAAGCGCTGCACCTGTGTTAACTTGATGCATCAGTCTAGTTTGTTTGAACATGTTGGCATGCATAACACCTGTTATGATGTCTGGAGTGGGTATGACTAGTAATGTTGCCAGGTTGTTTTTAGAACAACGGAAGGCGTTCTTACTGCGGGAGTTAGAATGGAGACGGGCACGATTGGAGAGACTTAGACTGAGTGTTGGTGCTACTGGTGGTGCCAATTTGGGTCCAGGCAGTTTTCTTCGCTGTGCGCACTCAGGTGATGTTTCCTCTGATTTCTGCCCAGATCCCTCTGTTTCAGAGACGGTGCACACTCAGAATGTTTCAGAGATGGTGCATGATCATAATGGTTGTGAATTAGTTCCAGCTTGCACACTGACACCTGTGGTGTTGGCCGCTCCAGTTAATTTTGTTAATTCTGAAAACCTGTGTGTGGAGCCTGCACGTGTGCCTTCTAACTGTGACTCATCAGTAACACCAGTTGATGTGTCAGAGGATTTAGCTTCAGGGGCAAACTGTCAGCAGGAATCTGACAGGTCAGGGATCTCTGGGTGACACTGTTAAAGAGCCTGTCATACTGGTTTCTGATGAAGTTGGTTTGTTTACATCTGAGCGTAAGGAGGAAACGCAGCTTTGTCAGGTTAATCTGCTGAAATCAGATTACTCCCGGGAAAAGCTGGTTTGTGAACCAGGGGGGAGTGTGTCTCAGCAGCCTGCTAGCTCAGCAACTGCAGGGTCTGTGAACAAGCATGTGTCAGATGCTTCTGATCAGTGGAGGTTGCAGGGTGAGTGGAAGAAATCTGAGTCACTGCAAAACCTGCATGAATTGTGTTTTTTTGCTCCTGAGCTGTGCCATCTTGCTCCTAGGCTGGAACCTCTGGTTATTTTGTGGGGTTTTGATAGTGGTCTTCCTCCCAATGGGCACTTCTATTTTGTCTGGTTGGCTGTGGATTTAGATCAGTCTCCTGACAGGTTTTTCCTTCCTGTCCAGTTGACCCTGGATTTTGGTCGTCCTTCCACAGGACATCTGTTTTCCATTCGTCTATGGACTACAGGTTACTAGTTTTGACTGATGTGTTTGTTTTTGTTTTTTGCAGACCTACTGTTTGGACGTTCACCATACTAAGGGCTTGGATTGTTGTGGTGGAGGCCATGTCTAGAGTACCAAGTTTAAGGTGGTGTCATGGCGGCCTCTGGGCCGTCATTAGTGTCATTAGCCCCAGCTGCACACAGACCAACAGGTGTGAATCAACGGCTGTTAAAAGCCAGTGTCGCTGACAGCCCGGCTCGGAGTCGTCTGTCTTCCTCAACGGAGAATGAACCTGCACTCCGCTCTCTGGTCTCGTCAAGAATATCTCTTGTCTCGTCTGGAACTTTGTCTGTCTCGTCAAGAACTTTGTCTGTCTCGTCAGGAACTTTGTCTGTCTCGTCTGGAACCTCGTTTGTCTCGTCTGGAACCTCGTTTGTCTCGTCAAGAGCTTCACTTGCTGCATCCAGGAACTCTTCCCAGCGTCAAGCAAGTAAGCGCACCATTTGCTACTCAACGCCAAACCTTTGCCCCTGTGCACAGGTGGACCACCTTGGCGGCGGACCTGCGTCCCCAGCTGACGGGGTAACGCCATCACGTCTTCGTAGCGGCTCGCTACCACCACGCCTACCGGTACGTCTTGCTCCTCAATTGCCAGAACTATTATTGTATCAATTACAGGAGTATTGGCCAACGTTATCGGTGGAATCACTGTCATCAGCATCAGCTGTGTCATCATTGCCACTGTGTGTGGAGTCACTAACCTCGTCTTTGTCTGCATCATCATCTGTGTCATCGTCATCCCGGTCTGTGGAGTCACAGCCGGCGTCATCGTCAGGATCATCGTCATCCCGGTCTGTGGAGTCACAGCCGGTGTCATCGTCAGGGCTGTCATTGTCACAGCCGGTGTCATCGTCAGGACTGTCATTGTCACAGCCACGGGGAGTAACCCCAGCACGGTCACGGACGCCTTCACCTCCACGCTGCCCGGCCGCTGGAACTCAGCAGAGCGAAGCCAGTGCTGCTGTCAAGGTTGCCGGGTCTCCGTCCAGGTCGCTCAGCTCCAGTGACCAGAACGATATCCTCGCACTCACACTCGCATTACACTCACTCACAATTAAATAAAGATTATTGTCACTATCTGCTCGTGTCAGTGTCTGTCTCCTGGGTCCTGAAACATGTCAGGTGGTATACTTTAAAATCTTGTTTGTGGTTATCTAAGCCATATGTTTAGCTTTTGGCACTCTTAAATTGCTTCTCCAGGCGCCGGAGTTGCTGGGTGGCTGAGGGTTGTGATGGATTGGTTGGATGCCCACATTAAAACTTTGTGAGTGCATAGTAGATCTGCAGTTGTGGTATTTTAATTGTATGTAGAAAACTGTAAATTAAAAAAATGAAAACTAGGAATATTTGTTATTGAATGATAAATTTTTGTTAATTTGTTTGTAGATCAGTTTGTGCTGGCCTTTCCAATAGGAAGTCCATTGTTTGTGTGTGTGGGGAGGGGGGCATTACGGCCCCGCTCCTCTCTGGAGTGGGTCCCTTGTGTGTTTTTTTCTTGTGTTCTAGGTGGAGCTGCGAAGGACCGCCCCTGGGCGAGGGTTGCTCTATATAAGCCATACCTGCGCACTTGTCAGCAGTGCTTTTGGCTCCCGTTAGAGGTTGGGTGCCTCTCTGCTGTGTTTGCACTCTGTCTGCTTCCCGCTGTCTGTCGTTTGGCCAGGGCTGTGCTGGCGGCCCCTGTCTGTGTTGTTTGTGGCCTGTGGGCTTTTTGGTTTTGCCGCTGGACGCATTTGCAGCCCTGACAGAGACATACGGTCACTTGGTTGGCCAGTAACTGGTTTGTTCCTTTGTTTGACTCACACATCCAATACTCACACACCAGTGATTATTACAAACACCTTTTTATTTTGTTATTTTTTCTAAACAATAAACTTGTATTTAAATTGGCACCTCCGTGTGGTTTTCCTTTTTTATCCAGCCTCGAGCCGGGCTTGTGACAATATCTATGGTCAGTAAGGATGTCACAGCCGGTCACAGTCAATAGCACAACTGGGCTGATGTCACGCATCTCTACCAACCAGTTGGGTCAAGAGTAAGTGTGACACCTACTGGCCAGGAGGGCAGACTGTTGTCTCTATCACCTTTAATAGAAGTATATATCAGGGTTGGGAATATTAAGCAAGCAATCATGAAGAATGGTGGCTCATGAAATACAAAATAGTTCCCAGAAGTTAGCAACAAGGGCTAGCACAGTGCTTCTCAATTATTTTCCGTTACACCCCCCCTAGGAAGAAGAAAACATTTCGCGTCCCCCCACTCTCCGCCGCGACTATAAATAGCATCATTTGTCTATAAAATTGTTATAAGTACACCTCTGCATAACACTGTATCCTTATTAACATTAAAGAAAACAAAAAAGAAAAAAGAAAGAAATATAGATCAACTTACAACAAAGAATAACTTTATTAACATTGTTTTTTAGTCTGTAACAGAAAAGATTTAAAGTGCATCAATTTGCCTGAAATTAAAAAAAAAATTAAATCCTTATTTAAACTATAAACATTTTTTGACATATTTACAAAAAAGTAGATCCTCAGACAGGGAGTTTGTCATGTCAAAACGTACATAAGCAATAAACAAAGTCTTTGTTGCTGTCAGTTGCTTCATCAAATTGTAAGGCAAAACGTTTGTCTTTGAGTTTATCTACCAGCTCTTCTTGAAGATCGTTAGCAATGTCATTTATACATCTGGCGACAGCGTCATTTGACAGAGGTGTAGAGGATGACTTTCACAAACGAGACTGAGTTTATTTCTCGGGGTTGGTTTATTGCAAGATCACATCCTCTAACAAGAACAGGATCTCAGGAAAGCAGCAGAGCAAAAAAAAAAAAAAAAAAAAAAAAAAAAAAAAATCCTCCAACACAGCTCTTATAGTCTCACCAGACACAAATCCCCCCACATCAAATCACACACCCCCAACCCACAGTCTTAGGTAAACATCCAGCGCCCGAGGCTCCTTGGCGTCTCCATTGTCCTCTGACCCTCTAGCGTCCGGGGCTCCTGCTGGGGCATTCTCTCCAGCTTCACATCTCCTGCAAGGCCAACTTCACACCTCCCGTAGGTCCTCACAGGGTCAGGTCCTCTTTGGTCCTTAAGACGTGAAGCTTCTGGAATATGCACCGTCATTCCTACTAGGTGAATGCGGGGGATATGAATACAATATATGCGCCTTAAATATGCGCCATAGAGGGATAGTTTTTAATTTTTGCAGCACTTGCGTCATCCAGCATGACAGAGATCATGCCTAATGTTGCAGGCAGTATCAGCTCCTCTGCTATGGTGTGGGGTTTTTTGCACTGAGCAATTTGGTACGCCACCTTATATGATGCTAACAGTGCTCGCTGGTTTACTGAAGTAGCATTCACAAAGCGGGATGATTGTTGGCAATATTCGGCACGTTATCGCTGAAAAAACTCAAGCGGCTTATCAGCGTGACTGGGGTATAATGTCTTTAAGTGACACCTTAATTTATTTGGCTTCATGCTGTCCGCTGCCAACATTTTTAGACACAGTAAACACACTGGTCTTTCCTCGTCTCCCACCGTAGTCACAGTGAAGCCAAGCGCTAGATAAGCTTCGTCATATTTCCTCGTCTTAGCTTTCGGGTGATTTCGTTTGTCTCATTATCTCTGTCTCTCTCTGCTTTTCTTTTCATCCCTGTTAAATATTTTCACTGGTGTCTCTTGATGGTTTGTTCACTGCACTTCATATCTCCTGCTCTGTGCAGTGTGTGCGCATGCTCAGTGCAAAAAAAAACCCTTCACCATAGAGCTAATACTCCCTGTGCACACTCTGACAATGAGAGCGCCACTGCCACCTACTGTAGTGGATGTGCAATTACACTTTATTCTAGTACGGCAAAAAAAAAAAAAAAAAAGCATGTTCCCCGGGGTCACATGCGCCCCCCCTGGCATCGCACCCCACTATTTGAGAAGGACTGGGCTCGCATCACCATACAGTTACAGTGGAATGGACCAGTTCTAATCTACTTTCAAGGGGGTAAGACTTTTAAAGTTTACCATTTTATATTATCAGTACCAGAATCAAATAGGCCTGATTAGTTTAGTATGTTTTGAATATTTCCCATTGGATTAGTAAATTCAGTCAACATTAATAAATACAGTATTAGGCTAAGATATTGTGCACACTTAGCAACACTACATTAACCACCATCAGTTTATTTGTAATTCTGTGAATGCAGAAGTGCTCTCAACTTAGGAACCATTTTAATTCTGTAATTATTATGTTTCTGGCCTTTTAACATTTTATCTCACCTATGTGACAGTTCCAGCAGCTAGTGCAATGTAAAAGATAAGGCCTTGTTTTTCAGGTGTTAAATTTGGAAAGTTTGCACAAATCAGACAGCAAACTCTTTGAACTCTTAGAAGCTCAGTTGGTGCATTGTTAAAAACTAAGCTGTTGCAATTTAAAAAAAAACAAACAAACAATAAAATGCTGTGTAAAATACTTTCATTGTTCATTATAATTTTAGCAATTAATTAGAGTTAACAAATTACTTAGTTAATATCAATTAATTGTGATTAAGCATGATAAATTATTTTTTAAGTGGGTGTGATTAATTAGTTAAAAAAATTAATCAATTCCCAGCACATGGTTTAAAGTACTTGTGATATCCTACCGTGTAGCAATGATCACACTTGAGTTATTTCTTTGGCTAACTCTGCCGTTTATTCTGCAACACACATAATATACTGAACATGGATTCTGCGCGGGGTTTTCACACTCTTGTTCTAATGTGTCCCCTTAATAGTAGTGCTGAACAATACAGGTAGTTCCCCCTCGAGGCATGTGCCAGTAATGTTTTAAATTAGACTTGCAGTCTACCACATCCCTCCCCTCTAGATTAAACTACTTTTAATTACACTAGCCAATTATGCTAGACATCCTGGAACTCCCATTTAACCCTAAACAATCACAGTTACTTTTAACTTCTTAAACACATGTGCCATACACATAATTTCTTTCTCTTTTTTTTTTTTTTACATGTATAACACACATAACAGTCTAACTGGGGATTTGGTTTGACTACCGCATCCCAGTGAGGTTCCAGGACGCATTCTTGTCCTGTGGCTGGGGAACTCACTACTGACTAAGTATAGTCCTTCAAGTAGTCTGGAGCTTTCCTAGCTCGCTGAGATCTTCTCACGGCGGGTGAGCCAACTGCAGGTGAAGACTCAGACTGCTCCACTGTTTCGGCTGCTGCAGTGCTGCCCGTAGAATCTGCAGAGACGGGTACCTCAGGTATCACCTGAAGTGGTGGTTCGTTGATGCTCTCCTCAGAATGGGTGTCAGACAACACCTCTGGTGCCATCGGCAGGGGAATGGAGCTCCTACCACGAACTTGGTCGATGTGTCGCCTCACCACTTGTCCATGACCTAATGTCACCTTGAATGACACAGGGCCTGTCTTTTCTGTTATTTCTCCTGGTACCCAGGCTGGTCCTGAGCCAAAGTTGCGGGTGTAGACCACGTCTCCTTCTCTCAGTATTCTCTCTCTAGCATGCATGTCATGATAACCTTTTTGTTTCTCTTGTTTATCATGCACTTTGTTTCTGAAGTCTGGATGTATTAAGTCAAATGTTGACCTCAACTTCCTTCCACACAACAGCTCAGCTGGTGACTTGCCAGTTGTAGATTGGGGTGTTATTCGATAGCTGAACAGAGCTCTCGACATTCGGGTTTCAATAGAGTCTCCTGTCATCTTTTTCATGAGTGACTTGAATGTCTGCATGGCCCTCTCGGCTAAGCCGTTAGAAGAAGGATGGTATGGCGCAGTCGTGATGTGACGTATGCCATTCTTTTCAGAAAACTCTTGGAACTGTTCACTCGTAAAACATGTACCGTTATCTGATACTATGATTTCAGGTAGCCCATGTTGGCTGAAACTCTTTCTAAGACATTCAATGGTAACAGTAGAAGTAGAGCTACTCACAGAATATGCATCGATCCACTTTGAGTATGCGTCAACTATGATCAGGAACATTCTTCCCATCCATGGACCTGCGTAGTCAATGTGAATTCTTCTCCATGGTTTATCTGGAACTTCCCAGGGATGTAGTGGGGCTGCTGGAGGACTGTTCCTGTTCTCCTGGCATGCCGCACATGACTTCACAAGCGCCTCCACCTCTGCATCCATGTTGGGCCACCACATGTAACTCCTCGCCAACGCTTTCATGCGAGTGATGCCAGGGTGTGCTTGGTGTAGTTGTTGCAGTAAGGCATTCCTACCAGGTGGTGGAACAACCACGCGTCCTCCCCACAGGATACAACCTTCCTGGGTGCTGAGCTCATCCTGTCGTCGGGCATAGGGAATGAACTCAGGACTGTTCATCTTCGGCCATCCTCGCAAGATGTATTCTCGCACTCTTGCTAGAACAGGGTCTTTGTCTGTCCACTTCTTTATTTGTTGTGCGTTCACCAGGGGCACGCCGATATCTTCAAACAATAGCACTCTCTCCTCCTCCTCAGGCGTGCTGTCTCTTCCTCCATCCAAGGGTAGCCTACTCATCGCGTCAGCATTTGTATGGTCCCGTCCGGCTTTGTAAACGATGGTGTACTCATACGCTGCTAATGTAACGGCCCATCTCTGAATTCTCTGAGATGTCATCTGGGGTATGGCTCTCATTTCACTGAACAGTGAAATTAGTGGCTTGTGGTCAGTCACTATAGCGAACTGTCTCCCGTACAGGTATTTGTGGAATTTTTTTACACCAAATACTACTGCAAGGCCCTCCTTGTCTAGCTGGGAGTAGTTTTTCTCAGCTGCACTAAGAGTTCTTGAGACGAACCCTATGGGTCTCTCTGAGCCATCCTCCATACGATGAGAGAGTACAGCACACACACCGTAGGGTGATGCGTCACACGCCAGGATGAGTGGTTTGTTTGAATCATAGTGCACTAACACACTACAGGACTGAAGTAGCGCTTTGGACTCTTCAAACGCCTTCTGCTGCTTGACCCCCCATGACCATTTTTCTTCCTTCTTAAGTAAGGTATGTAGTGGTGCCAGCAGCGTGGAGAGCTTTGGGAGGAACCTATGGTAATAGTTCAACAAGCCCAGGTAGGCTTTTAACTCAGTAACATTTTGTGGCTCAGGCGCCTCCGCAATGGCTTCCACTTTGTCTGTTAGAGGGTGTAGACCACTGGTGTTGATCTTGTGGCCTAGGAACACCACCTCTTTTCCCATGAACTCACACTTGCTTCTTTTCAACCTCAGACCGCTTTTCTCCAACCGTTGAAGCACTTCCTCCAGCGTTTTCAGATGTTCTTGTTCATTTGGTCCTGTACAAAGGATGTCATCCAAATAAATGGCAACATTCGGAATTCCACCTAGGATGCCCTCCATAGTTCTCTGGAATATAGCAGGACTGGAAGCTACTCCAAATGGTAAGCGTGTGTAGGTATATAAGCCTTTGTGTGTATTGATGGTTACATACTTTCTTGATTCTTCTTCCAGGACTACTTGTTGGTAGGCGTGACTCATGTCTAATTTCGTGAAGTGTCGGCCGCCGTTCAGCTGTGCGAAGAGGTCCTCCACTTTAGGAATTGGATACTGATCCACCCGTGATGCTCGATTGACAGTGAGTTTGTAATCTCCACATATTCTAATGGAGCCATCCGGCTTTCTCACTGGGACTATGGGCGCCGCCCATTCTGCAACCTGCACTGGCTCAATGATCTTGTCATCCAGCAGCCTCTGTAGCTCGCTTTCAACCAGTGGCTTGACTGCATAGGGTACCGGTCGGGGTTTGCAGAATCGTGGTTGGGCCTCCTTGTCCACATTAATCTTTGCAGTGACACCTTTTAGCTGTCCTAAGCCTTCTTTGAACACCTCAGCGTGTCTTTCGAGGATCTCCTCCAGCTGCAATTTGGGCTGAGATTCCACTTTATTCACCAACTGATCCATCATGGCCAGTTCTTGTAGCCAACTTCGCCCTAGTAGATTTGGTCCTTCGCTCCCAACTACTACTACAGGTAAGTCCTTTTCTTTGTTTTCGTGCTGCACCTTCACTTGTGCCATGCCTAGCACGTCTAGCTTCTCTCCTGTGTATGTTTTTAATTTTAATGAACAGGGATTTAATTCTGCTGTGTCTGTTTTCTTCCACAGTTGTGTATATTGCTGTTTACTTAATATGGTTACTCCACAGCCTGTATCAACTTCAAATGTTACTTTCATTCCATTAACATTCATGGTACGCGTGATGGGTGCTACCTTGGTCAGCTCCTCTGACGTGTTGTAAATTGTGTGAAAACCCATGTCTTCTGTATCACTTTCTCCCTCCCCTCTCAGTTGATTCGCTCGCTGTTCCTTTCCTGGGCCCTTTTTTTTTTTCTTTTGCCCATTAACTGTTGCTTTCAGCACCTGTGCGCTGTCCACCTTTATTCTACATGCTTTCTTAATGTGCCCTCGCTTGCCACAATTATGACACAGCTCAGTGGCAAATTTGCACTCGGCGGCATTGTGCTGGCCTTTGCAGCGATAACAACTGGGGAATTTGCGATGATTTTTATCAGTTGACACTTTGTGGACACCTACTTGGGTCTTAGGCACACGAACATGCGTTGCTGCGTCCTCTGCCAGTTTCCACTGCATTTCTCTCACATCTTTAGCTGCTGTTTCCATCGCTTGGCATAATTCCAAAGCCTTCACAAAAGTGAGTTTTGTTTCAGATAAAAGTCGCCGTTGCATTCGGTCATCATTCACTCCACACACAAGTCTGTCTCTTAACATTTCTTCCATTGAGTCTTTGTAATCACAGTGCAGTGTTAATTTCTTCAATTCTGCCACATACTCTGCTATGGACTCAGTGTTCCTCCTTATGCGTGAATTAAATTTGAATCGTTGCACGATTTCACTTGGTTTGGGGCTGAAGTGCTTCTGCAGCTCAGCAGTAAGCTGGTCGTACGTTTTATCTTTCGGTAATGCAGGGCTTATTAAATTTCTCAACAAGCTGTAAGTAGTTGCACCAACTCCACTCAACAGTACAGCCTTCCTTTTGTCTGGCTCCTCAATCTCATTAGCTTGGAAGAAAAAGTCCAACATTTCACTATATTCTTCCCATGACTGAGTCGAGTTATCAAAAGGGGTTACCGTTCCGATTACAGCCGCCATTGCTCGTCGTGGTGGGGAAACCTCGTTTTTCCTCCTCTGAACTTGCACTCGAACTACTGGAGTCACTTGAGTTCGCCACACTCGCAATGTTCTCTGTTTCTCGCCGCTGATTTTTTTTCTTTTAATCCTCGTCGCCAATTGTGTGATATCCTACCGTGTAGCAATGATCACACTTGAGTTATTTCTTTGGCTAACTCTGCCGTTTATTCTGCAACACACATAATATACTGAACATGGATTCTGCGCGGGGTTTTCACACTCTTGTTCTAATGTGTCCCCTTAATAGTAGTGCTGAACAATACAGGTAGTTCCCCCTCGAGGCATGTGCCAGTAATGTTTTAAATTAGACTTGCAGTCTACCACAGTACTGATTAAAAGTTGCTGAGGCAAAGTAAAACATGAGTCAAGGGGGAAATAAATTGCACATTGCCAACATCCTCAATATGCTTACCTGCATCCCACAAGACAAGATGTCATCTGTCTTTTCAAGGTAAGGACCTCTCCTGATGTGATGGATCATCCAAAGGAGCCCTATGAATGCAGAAATCATGGGACAAACTATTATAAATTTGCTATATACAAATGACAGAGATATGCAACCAGTAGTCTATAAAAGCCCCCATGTGCCTCTTTACATCAAAACTCCTTCGAATAAAATATGTGCAAACCTCTAACATCTCTGGAAAGGTTACTGAAGAAGCAAGATTTTGGTTCTTTTGGAGGGCTTTATGCGGGGGGGGGGGGGGTTGAGAGGGGTTGTGAGACATCTTACTCTTACCAGAACAAACCTTACTAATAGCAGAGTGAGTTCAGTTTTCTAACAGCATGTCAAAGTCAGTGTCAAGGTTGTTGCTCAGACTTGCAATGAAATACTGTATGTAGACATGCTGCAATGCAGAAAAAAGAAACAACAGTAAATTTACAATGGATTTAATTACTGATAAAAGCCTTTGGAAAAAAATCAGTATATAGTATAGTAAACTATAGCTACTGTACTTTGTCCCTTTTTGAATGTTTCACTTAAAGATGACAGCACTAGTCTGTGACACATACAGTCCTCAGGAAGTCAATCAAAAGAGAGAAGCTAATAGAGAAATGCTGAAAATTCAGTTTTAAGAAGCAGTTCTAAGACAGCTTTATCTTTCTATCCTCGACACAGCAATGTGGTAGAGTAACTTTTCAGTATTATGACAACTTTGGCACTTTTTGCTGCACCTTTTAGCAGTTAGTGGTTCAAAATTTTTTTGCAAAAATGAAACCATAATCCTGCAAAATAGTACACTGTAGAATGTAATAAGATGTCCTTACTCAAAATAATTATGTGCCCCATGATGCTTTTAGGGGTTTTCCTTTTTTTTAGTGGTTTATGTGGGTTGTTTGTTTTTTTTTTTTCAACAACAGTCCAAAGTCTGCCTGTACAAGAATTCTCCTCTCCCACAGAAACTGGGACTACCAGTCAGGCTGAAAGGCTTCGTCTGGATTTGCTGTTCTCTTTATATGAAGTGATCATGTCATGTCCTTACAGACCTGATGCAGACCTGCCCTCCTGGCAAGACTTGTGCACCATCAAACTCTCAGAGGTAAAAAGGGTGGGAAAATTCCTATTGAACCTCGGAAGAAGACTGCTTTTTGCCCCTGCCCTATGGGTTGCAGCTTTGTCATGAACCTGAAGGACCTGTCTACCTCAGTCTCATCCACACTCACAATGTCATAAATCTGCCTTCCAGGCAGATGAAAGTCAATGGATGGAGGACCCAGATGCAGGCAAGAATGTGGTGCAAAATAATAATTTATTAACAAAACACAAGAAACAAAAACACAGCATGAGGGCTGGAAAATAACTCAAGATTACTAGGGTAAATAAACTCACAGGGGATAACTTAGAAACACTAGGATGCACAGAGAATTCACAGAGAGATCTTGATAGAGAAATGACAATGACGCCACAAGAACACAGACTCAGACTGACATATATATATATGCGACCCGTGCTGGCAAAATGAGTTGGAATGCTCAGAACTCAGAACTCAGAACTCAGAAAAGGATTTATTGCCAAGTACATTAACAGTAAACAACTGATAACATACGAGGGATTTGACTTGACACTGAAAACGACCTGCATTTCCGGTGACGCGGCAGCATCAATAACGCGCCTGTCATCAGACGGGAACAGGAAGCATAGGGAAGAAAAAGGATAACACAATAGGAGAGAGCAAAAAAGCATTGATTGTCAGAATACCGGTCATAAATGAGAAATATTATGATTACAAGAAAAAAAAGCCCTCAATGCACAATTAGCAGACAATAGAATGTACACAAAGACACAAAGGGAGCAGTGAGTGAATGATCTTCTCATCAGTTTATTGAGTCAGTGTGGGTGTAGTGTTGAGTGGAGGTGTTTATATCAGTTAAGAACAACTGAAGTCTCTTCAGCAGGAGATGTTTTGTCTAGCGGCTGGCACTTTGTCCTTGAGCCAGGCAGCTGGCTGTCCATAAGAGTCAATGCAGCTCAAATGTTTTGGAAACAAAAAACTGCAGATAATCTGGAGGACTTGTGTGAGGGGCAGGTCATATTAGTCGAATAGTACTGTTCCGAGAGAAAAAGACTTTATATTCTCTTACAGATTCAGTACTTTAATCCTTCAGTGCTGGACGTTGAATTCTTCATGGGCGGCTCTCAGCGTGATCATGATGTAATCCATTTTCCTAGACAGTTCTCCATTAGCCGCTGTCAGAGTCCTCCCCAATTGTTCAATTTGATGGTTAAGCCTCGCCTGGCCAGCATTTTGATAGGCTACGTCCATCTTCATCAATTTACGGTACACCAGGACAATCCCAGATCCAATCAGAAGGATCCCGATGACCATTGCTACGAAGATGTATAAATCTTTGACATCTTCGATAGAGAGATCAGACAGGCACAAGAGTTTCCAATTACTTGTGTCCCTCAAATAGCCCGCAGCCGCTGTTCCTGCGGGGCAAACTACCTCCCCCGGGGCACTTTTCCTCGTTGAAAAAATAGTGTCAATTGCGTTCAAAGCCCAGCTTATTAAATCCATAATTTCGTTCGATAATCAGCAGTAGAGACATGCAGACAGACTATAGCAAGCTGAGATCCAGTCAGTTAGGGGAGGAAGGAGATAAAAAGTCAGAGCTGGAGAGAAGGAAAAAGCGTCTGCTCTCTTTGGGAGGCGGAAGTGAGGCAGAATGCACACTGTGTCATTACGATCTACAGGCAGGAGAAATCATAAATCATGACTCTTTCTTTCTTTGCTAGCAGCAAGTCCCGGGACAACCCCTGTGAATGCCTGGTATCATTGTAGAGCTTAGAAATCGTACTTTTTAAAAATACATATGTTTTGGCGGAAGATGTAACTCCCGACTGATCGAGCGCAAGTTTTAAACCTAGCCAAAACATGAACAAATCAGCTTTTTCCGGGTCCATTTTTGCACACTTCCTACAAATTAAATATCATTTTGAAGGTCTTTCAATACAGAATATAGAAAAAAATGTTACTTCAGTTTTGATAATTTCCTCAAAGTGACTCATTTTGCCAGCATGGGTCACATATAGGGAACAGATAATTAACTAAACATAAGACAGCCAGGACTAATTAAGAGACAACAGGGAAGTAGCTACGAAACAGGATGGATGGCACTGTGCAGACAATGGACGTTGGGGGAAACAAAGAAGACACACAATGCAAATAATCATAACAAAGTAAAACACAGAGACATTAATAATGGCTTTAGGGGTAAACAGGGGATGACAACATGGCCAGTGACTGGTGAACAAAAGGACAATGAAATCAACAATGAAAATAAAGGAGATAATCACAAAACACAAGACAATCACACAGAGGGCAAACATCAACAAGGAGAACACAAAAACAACCAAACAACCTCAAAGTGTGGGCATGGTCCCCAGACCCTGCCCAGATCACAACAGTACCCCCTCTTAAGGGGTGGATTCCAGACACCCCTAAAACAACAATGAAGAAACACCAAGATGGGCAGGAGGAGGGGGACACGGCATGGTGGGGCAAAACAAGAACACAAACAAGGAGAAAAAAAATGTCCATCAGGTGGTTGGCCAAGGTCCCATGACCATCAGCAGGAGGAGCATGGGACCAAGCCACCACTCTTTGGAGTGGTGGCTTAGAGGTAGAGCATCCGCCCCACAACTGGAAGGTCAGGGTTCAAGGCCCGTCAGGTCATGCCAAAGACCATATAAAAATGGAACTTCCTGCCATCCAGCTTGGTGCTCAGCAAAAATGGAACAGAGGAGGAAAATGTGGGCGGCAGTGGCTCAGGAGGTACAGCAGGTTGTCTAATAAGGAGGGTTGGCAGTTCGAGTCCCACTCTCCCAAGAAACCCTGCCATTGTGTCCCTGGGCAAGACATTTTACCCACCCTGCCTCTAGTGTCCATGATACTGGAAATGAATGTGTATAAATGGTCGGTAGCGGTTGGAGAGGCCATTGGCGCAGATTGGCAGCCACATTTCCATCAGTCTGCCCCAGGGCAGCTGTGGCTACAGTAGTAGTTTACCACTACCATTGTCTGTGGAGCGAATGAATAATGTATCCATTGTAAAGCGTCTTTGAGTGTCTATGAAAAACGCTATATAAATCTGATGCATTATTATTATTACTATTATTATTATTATTATTATTATTATTATTATTATTATTATTATTATTATTATTATTATCATCATCATCATCATCTGGTGGCTTATCAGTGTTCATGGCCCACCAGGCAGAAGAACAGAGTACATCAGGTTGCCTACCAAAGCCTAAGGACCACGAAATGGATGAACACAGTGCATCAGGTGGCCTGTCCAGTCCATAGGCCACCTGACAGAGGAACACAGTACCATAGAGGTGAGCCTTTCATGAGCCTTTAACATGGGTGATAGCATAGGAACCTCTTGCACAGAGGACAACAACACAGAAGCATCACACTCTGGAGATAATGACATCAAAACTTTACCCTCAGAAACTTTAACCTCTGAAGAAGACAACCTTTAAACTCTGGAGATGACAACATGGAAATCTTGCACTCAGGAGATCATGACAACGGACAACAAGTGGACTGCTTGGACGGACTAGGTGAAACATGCAGCTCAGGCGATGGTAGAGCATGCAGCTCAGATGGTGGTGGGGCATGCACCTTGGAGATAGCTGTAGCTGTAGCATGCACCTCAGAGACAGCTGGAGCTGTAGCATGCACCTCGGAGACAGCTGGAGCTGTAGCATGCATCTCGGAGACAGCTGGAGCTGTAGCATACACCTCGGAGACAGTTGGAGCTGTAGCATATAACTCGGAGACAGCTGGAGCTGTAACATGCACCTTGGAGACAGCTGGAGCTCTGGCATGCACCTCAGAGACCGCTGGGGCTGAAGTGTCTTCCTCCATCTCTGAAACAGCCACCTTGGACATGGGGGGAGAAACACAGGATGGGTCACCACAGTTGTCAGCGGCAGAGACTGGCGGAGATGACCCAGAGGCAGATGGGAACTGCACTTGGGACCCCCCACCAGGAGCAAGACAAGTCTTTTCAAAAACAGCTGTTGAAAATAAAGGGAAAAGCACTTGCCTTAACTCGTGGTTCACTGCTGCTGGGTTGACAGTCTCAGGTGAAGCTGATGGTGGCGTGATGACCTTGGAAGACACTTGAGGAGCTGATGTGACGGCCTCTGGAGATGCTGGTGGAACAGTGGATGAGGCAGTCTGAAGTGAAGCTGTGGGTGAGGGCACCAGCACAGCAACTGTGAGAGCCGGCACTGCAGGAGGAGGGTTATGTGGAGCTGGAGTGGTACGAGGAGGTGTGGTACTGAGGGCTGGTGTTGGGTGAGGAGAGGTGCGTAACCAAGCCAGGGTGTGTCTTACCAACGGCACAGACTCCTGAGATGCCAAGACCAGGAGACGCATAATTGTTGGTGCAGGCCACAGCACAGATGGTGATCTTTTCTTCAGCTCGTGGAGTGGCTGTGGGGCTGGTGAAGCTGGAGTTGGAGCTGACGAACGGTGTGATGGAGGAAACGCCGGGACCTGGGTGCAGTCTTCCATCGGCACAGGCTTCGGCATTGCAGCTCTGTCTCCCACCATATCACAATGCATGCACCAGAGGTTAGAGACAGAAATTAACAGCCCCGACAGCTCAGGGTAGCTCCGCAGGCTGGGGTATGCCTTTACTACCCCAGCTGTGATGTCCAGAGGCCCCAGGGCTGCCTCCGGCAGGCGGGAGGTGCGGGCGTCTGAGATATAGTCCTCGATGGTTTGAGCTGCCCACACCTCATCCGCATCAAGCCCAAACCTCCAATACTCCATGCCTGCTA
The DNA here is from genome assembly GCA_020510985.1 of Pholidichthys leucotaenia. NCBI lineage: Eukaryota > Metazoa > Chordata > Actinopteri > Cichliformes > Pholidichthyidae > Pholidichthys > Pholidichthys leucotaenia. Next base: position 8,311,723 of record CM035838.1, read on the forward strand.
AGTCCTGTTTTGGTAGCGTCATTCTGTCATAAGTGTGCCTTCCAGGCAGGTGAATGGTTGGAGGACCCAGATGCAAGCAGGGATGTGGTGCAAAATAATAATTTATTAATAAAACACAAGAAACAAAAATGCAACACGAGGGCTGAAAAATAACTCAAGGCTAAATAAACTCACAGGGGGTAACTAAGAGACACTAGAATGCACAGAGGATTCATGGAGAGGTCTTGATAGAAAAACGACAATGACACCACAAGAACACAGACTCAGACTGACATATACAGTATATCTGGAACAGATAATTAACATAAAATAGCTGAAACTAATTAAAACAACAGGAGAGTAGCTACAAAACAGGTTGGGCGGGGCTGTGCAGACAATGGACACTGGGGTAAACACAGAGGACACACAATGCAAATAATAATTATAACAGAGGAAAACACAGTGACATCAATAATGACAATGGGGAAAACGGGATGACACAACACGATCAGAGACTGGGGAACAAAAGGAAAATGAGATCAACAATGAAAATAAAGGAGAACAATCACAAGGGACACAGAGAGCAAACTTCAACAAGGAGAACACAAAAACAACCTCAAAGTGTGGGCATGGTCCCCAGACTCTGCCCAGATCACAGCACACTAACCAGTTCCATCAACAACACTCAAGAGGTGACTCATCTTTATGGAGACAATCTTGGGGAATACCAAGAATACTGTCAGTGGACAGTGATCCTTTTTTTGCAGAAGTTTAGGCTTGTACTCTGGAGTTTTTTTCTCTATCCATATATGTTTGTTGTTATCTGGTGAATAAAATGATTCCTCCCTCTCTCTCCCTCTCTCCCCTTCTCCCCCTCATCAGGATATAGTACAATGTAACATTAAGAGGAAAACAACAACAAAATGAAAAGGAAAAAAGTACAGACTGCGAAAACACCCCGGAAAAATTGAAACACTTTATATCGGTATAATTCCTTATATGGTTATAGCCATGACCAGCTGTGGTCTAAATGACAGTGGGTGGTGGTCCAAAGAATAACTCCCAAGAAATCATCTGTTTTCTTTTAATATATTCCAGACTTCAGAAAACATAAAACACACATATAGAAAAAGTCATGGACTAGGAGACCTGTAGATTTTGTTCAAACAAAGTTATTCATATAATAAAATCCCCAAACTGTCTGTCAGACCGTCTAGTGGTTCTTTGCTCATGTTCACTACTTGGCGAATCAAAAAGAACTCCAGCGACATGTGTTACGACCAGTGTTGGAGTAAAAAGTAATGCGTTACTGTAAAGCAACTACTTTTGCAGTAATGTGCTGTGTAACGAAATTACTGTTTAAAAATTCAGCAATGCGTTTCAGTTACTGAAATTTGATCAGATGTGTCACTCGTGTTACTCATTTTATTTATACTAGTGCATACCCGTGCATGCCCGTAGAAACCTGTGCATGCCCGTAGAGGGGATGCATTGAAACAGAATTTTTGCCAGTTACAGGACAGTTGGTATAGCAACACAGCACTAAGTGGCAATCACATGTGACGGCTTTTGTATGCAGCAAAACATAAAAATCACACAAAATATGCCCTGCCATCTGCGGCTGTTTTCCCCTGCTTGTTACTTCTCCTGCCTGTCACTGTTCTGTGTTATGTTGCTTGCCTGTGTCAATATACATTGGGGCAAAAAAGTACTTAGTCAGCCACCAATTGTGCAAGTTCTCCCACTTAAAAGAAGAGAGAGGTCTCCAATTTTCATCATAGGTATACCTCAACTATGAGACACAAAATGAGGAAAAAAAAAAATCCAGAAAATCACATTGTATGAATGAATGAATGAATTTTATTTATTTCAGATAGTACATTACAGGTTAAAAGAAACTGTATAATATAACAACAAGGTCAAATTAGACAAAGACTCCTTCTACTATACAATTCCACGTGAGTTATCCGAAATGGGTGATGGCTGAAGCCGCAGCTTATATTGCCCACCCATATTCCATCCAAGAATTTAAAGGAGAAAAAAGAGAAAACAAGACAAGAGCGATTACAATTTAAAACAAGGCTAAGACAAAATGTGACTGAGAGAAAAAGAAAACTGAGCTAGTCTAAGTTAAGCGGTTACTATTCAAAAACAAATCTAAGACATAGTGTCACAGAGAAAAAAAGAAAAAAAGAAAAACTAAGCTACAACACAACACAGGCTGGAAATGTCAATCCTTATGTGAGTTTACATGTCGTCTTGTAAATATGTTTGGAGTATTTCTTCCTTTAGTTTTTGTTTAAATTGTCCAAGCTTTGTACATGATTTTAATTCAGGTCCAAAATCGTTCCATAATCTGACTCCTTGCACTGAAATACAGTGTTGCTTGGTAGTTATTCTCACTGTAGGCTTTTGAAATATACATGTTCCTCTGAAGTGATATCGTTTCTCCCTTGTTTGGAACAACTTTTGGGTATTTGCGGGCAGTGATAGATTCTTCACTTTGAAAATTATTATTGCGGTTTTAAAGTCAATCAGATCTTTCAACTTGAGAGTTTTTTGTTTAAGAAAAAGTGGGTTTGTTGGTTCCCTGTAAGCAGCTTTGTTGATTATTCTAATAGCTCTCTTTTGAAGCATAAAGAGTGGATATATGTTTGTTTTATATGTATTTCCCCATACTTCATTACAATATGTCATGTATGGGAGTATTAATGAATGGTACAAGGTGTATAGTGTGGGTTGATTCAGCAAATTTTTCACTCTGTGTAATATTGCAATTGATTTGGATACTTTACCTTTTATATAATTAATATGTGGCTTCCAACACAGTTTGTTATCAATTATTACTCCAAGGAATTTAGTTTCGGATACCCTTTCAATCTCTACACCATTTACACTGAGTTTGGGTACTGGGTAGTTGTGATGGTTGTTAAAGACTATAAATTTTGTCTTGCTTAAATTGAGCGTTAATTTGTTTGAATCAAACCACAGTTTCAGCTTTCCTAATTCCTTTCCGAGTGTATCCAGAAGTTGTTCCAAATTGTTTCCACTGCATAGCAGATTAGTGTCATCAGCAAACAATATTAAGTCCATTTTTTCTGAAACTTTACATATATCATTTATATACATATTGAATAATAATGGTCCCAAAACTGAACCCTGTGGGACTCCACAGGTGACCTTCAGTAACTCTGAGTTTTTGCTGTTAACACATGCAAACTGATATCTATTCTTTAAGTAACTACTTAACCAGGACAGTGCTACCCCTCTAATACCACAATTTTGTAGTTTCTTTAATAATAGATTGTGATCTACTGTATCAAATGCTTTTTTAAGATCCAGGAATACTCCAACTGAATACTCTTTATTTTCAATGGCTGTTGATATTTTTTCTGTAAATTCCATTAAGGCATATGCTGTTGTCCTTTTGTGTCTGAACCCATATTGCTGCTCACACAATAAATCATTCTTCAGTATGATGTTGTCAATTCTCTCATAGAATATTTTTTCAAGTATCTTGGAAAATTGCGGTAATAGTGAAATTGGTCTGTAGTTGGAGAGTTCCCCTCTGTCGCCTGTCTTGTAAATCGGAATTACTTTAGCTATTTTCACTGCATTGGGAAATATACCTGATTGGAGAGACAGGTTACAGATATACGTCAGTGGTTTCACTATGCATTCGATAACAGTTTTGACTAGTAGCATGTCAATACCATCGCAGTCAGTAGATGTTTTACTTTTGAACGATTTAACAATTTCAATGACCTCTCTTTCGTCTGTGTTCTTTATGAAGATGGTGTCTTTTACAGCAGTGTTATTGCATATTGTATCACCTGTAGGCGCCGTAGTGGGTATTTCTCGGGCCAGTTTAGGTCCAATGTTAACAAAAAAATTATTAAATTCATCTGCAGGTGAAGCTATATTCACATTCGGAGTCGATTTATTATTTTTTGGAATATTAGTTGGGTAGCTAGTATTTCTGCTTTTATTTCCAAGGATACTGTTGATTATTATCCATGTATTTTTAATATTGTCTTTGTTTTTTTCCAGTTCTTTACTGTAAGTCCTAGGTGCACAACCGAGAGGTTTCGTAGGTCCTTCCTACCAACGGCTGTCAGACTGTACAACCTAAGCAGGGCTGCTCGCAGAGATAGCAAAAAGATGTAACAAACTAATAGTTTTTTGAATGCAAAAGATGCAATAGACTTACACAATGGTCCTCTCCGGCATACAACTAGGAACATACCGGTCGCTATGGAGGGTGAGAATATGTATGGGCACATAATCATACCATGTAGGATAACTAAGTAGACGGTTATGCTGTTTCATTCCATCTAGCAACAATGCTCTGCACTGTGTGTGTTTATATATTTGCATATTTATTCCATCTAGCTACAATGCTCCGTACTGTGGGTGTTTATATATTTATATATCTACATATTATTCCATCTAGCTACATTGCTCCGCACTGTGTGTGTTTATATACTTGCATATTTATTCCACCTAGCTGCAATGCTCCGTACTGTGGGTGTTTATATATTTACATATTTATTCCATCTAGCTACAATGCTCTGCACTGTGTGTTCATATATTCATATATTTATTCCATCCAGCTACAATGCTCTGCACTGTGTGTCTGTGTGTGTGTGTATATATATATATTTTATAGTAATACGTACATATGTTTATTAGCTGCTCTTGCTTGCTTGTTTTTTTTTCTTGCCTTCTGATTGTTGCTCTGAGTGTTGCTATCCCTGTGCTGTTGCAATCCTGGAATTTCCCCGTTGTGGGACTAATAAAGGCTTATCTTATCTTATCTTATCTTATAATAAATTTTTCTTTTTACACGCCTTTTGTAGTCCTTTGGTTAACCATGGTTTGTCAGCAAATTTGTGTTTAAGCTTTTTTTTTAACTAATGGGCAGTTTTTTTCATAAAGAGTGGTTACAATGTTTATAAATGTGTCATAGGCTTCATTTACATCTGATACATAGACTTCTGTCCAGTCTTGCTTCAGCAAGTCCTCTTTAAAAGAACTGATTGTGTTTGGTGATTTGTGTCTGAACGATTTTGAGATTTTTTCTGGGTTGGGCCCCATGTGGCCATGGATAAGTGCAAAGATTGGCAAGTGGTCGCTTATATCATTTATCAATAATCCACTTTCTATTTTCTTATCAAGAACATTGACAAACAGGTTGTCAATAAGTGTAGCAGAGTGAACTGTGATTCTACTGGGATGTGTTATTGTGGGATATAGACTCATGCTGTACATAGAGTTCATGAACTCTGTAACTACATTTTGTTGATGTGGATTAAGTAGGTCAATATTGAAATCTCCACAAATTGCTACCATTTTCTTACTCGTAATATTATTGTACAGCTCGGCTAATTTATCTCTGAATGTCTCAATGCCTTGTCTGATTTTTAAAGAATTTATTTGCAAATTATGGTGGAAAATAAGTATTCGGTCACCTACAAACAAGCAAGATTTCTGGCTCTCACAGACCTGTAACTTCTTCTTTAAGAGGCTCCTCTGTCCTCCACTCGTTACCTGTATTAATGGCACCTGTTTGAACTCGTTATCAGTATAAAAGACACCTGTCCACAACCTCAAACAGTCAGACTCCAAACTCCACTATGGCCAAGACCAAAGAGCTGTCAAAGGACACCAGAAACAAAATTGTAGATCTGCACCAGGCTGGGAAGACTGAATCTGCAATAGGTAAGCAAATTGGTGTGAAGAAATCAACTGTGGGAGCAATTATTAGAAAATGGAAGGCATACAAGACCACTCATAATCTTCCTCGATCTGGGGCTCCACGCAAGATCTCACGCCGTGGGGTCAAAATGATCACGAGAACGGTGAGCAAAAATCCCAGAACCACACAGGGGGACCTAGTGAATGACCTGCAGAGAGCTGGGACCAAAGTAACAAAGGCTACCATCAGTAACACACTATGCCACCAGGGACTCAAATCCTGCAGTGCCAGACGTGTCCCCCTGCTTAAGCCAGTACATGTCCAGGCCCGTCTGAAGTTTGCTAGAAAGCATTTGGATGATCCAGAAGAGGACTGGGAGAATGTCATATGGTCAGATGAAACCAAAATAGAACTTTTTGGTAAAAACTCAACTTGTCGTGTTCGGAGGAGAAAGAATACGGAGTTGCATCCAAAGAACACCATACCTACTGTGAAGCATGGGGGTGGAAACATCATGTTTTGGGGCTGTTTTTCTGCAAAGGGACCAGGACGACTGATCCATGTAAAGGAAAGAATGAATGGGGCCATGTATCGTGAGATTTTGAGTGAAAACCTCCTTCCATCAGCAAGGGCATTGAAGATGAAACATGGCTGGGTCTTTCAGCATGTCAATGATCCCAAACACACCACCCGGGCAACGAAGAAGTGGCTTCGTAAGAAGCATTTCAAGGTCCTGGAGTGGCCTAGCCAGTCTCCAGATCTCAACCCCATAGAAAATCTTTGGAGGGAGTTGAAAGTCCGTGTTGCCCAGCGACAGCCCCAAAACATCACTGCTCTAGAGGAGATCTGCATGGAGGAATGGGCCAAAATACCAGCAGCAGTGTGTGAAAACCTTGTGAAGACTTACAGAAAACTTTTGACCTCTGTCATTGCCAGCAAAAGGTATATAACAAAGTATTGAGATGAACTTTTGTTATTGACCAAATACTTATTTTCCACCATAATTTGCAAATAAATTCTTTAAAAATCAGACAATGTGATTTTCTGGATTTTTTTTTTCTCATTTTGTCTCTCATAGTTGAGGTATACCTATGATGAAAATTGGAGACCTCTCTCATCTTTTAAGTGGGAGAATTTGCACAATTGGTGGCTGACTAAATACTTTTTTGCCCCACCATACATGTCTTGTAGGGAGTCATGTGCTCTGTCTATGTGCCGTCATATAGACATCATCTGGTGGGTCTTCTTCTTCGTTCAGACCACTGAAGGGTCTCCTCCTGTCTCAGACGGCAGTGTTGCTCACAGTCATGCCTGTGGCGTACTGGTGGAACCTGAGGTGTTTCATGTTCACGGCATCCTTTCTGACATGCAGCAGTTCTCCTCATTCTATTGCTCTCCATCTGGTGGGTCTTCTTCTTCTTCATTCAGACCACTGGTTGAGGGATAAGTGCGTCGTAATTCTAGTTCATGGGCACGATCCTGAAAAAGTGGCTTTCGACCCTGTTCAGGAAGGCCCATGCATGCTCGTAGAAGGCAAGAAACTGGAGCACTCAGAGAAAATCAGCACTTTGCTTGATATTTTACACATTTGTAGTGTAGACTGACATTCGTCAAGGTTACACATTTGCTGTCGTGTAGGCATGGCGAGTCGTCCTATGATGACTGAGTTCATAGGATGCGCTATGATGATGATGCAGAGATCGTAGAATCAGAATCAGAATCAGATTTATTGCCATTGTTCATGTAGTACACAAACTAGGAATTTGTCTCGGTGCAATGCTGCAACATTAAACATGATAAAATAAAAGAAATAAACTATACATGCAATAAAGTGTAGAATAAGAGTGAGTAATACTAGTCAGCAGTTTAAATATATTAGCGAGCAGCAGATAATGTGGAGAACCATATAGTGCAGTCGGTAATGCAGGAAGAAAACAGTGATGATTGACATGAGTCTGGTTGAGCTGCTGTACATAGTGCACGAGAGTCAATAAGTCACTTAGTGTTCAGCAGTCTGATGGCAGAGGGGAAGAAGCTGTTCATGTGATGGGAGGTTTTAGTCTGGATGGACCGAAGTCTTCTACCTGAGGGGAGAGGGGCAAACAGTACGTGACCAGGGTGTGAGGGATCGGCTATGATCCGGCCAGCACGCCTCTGGGTCCTGGAGATGTACAGATCCTGGAGAGATGGGAGCTTGCAGCCGATCACCTTCTCAGCAGTGCGCACGACGCGCTGCAGCCTTAGTCTGTCCCTGGCAGTGGCTCCTGCGTACCACACGGTTATGGAGGTGGTGAGGATGGACTCGATGATGGCTGTGTAGAACTGCACTAACATCTTGGTGGGTAGCTTGAGCTTCCTCAGCTGCCGCAGGAAGAACATCCTCTGCTGGGCCTTTTTGATGAGGGAGCTGATGGTCAGCTCCCACTTGAGGTCCCTGGTGATGGTGGTGCCTAGGAATCGGAAGGAATCAGCAGTGGTGATGGGAGAGCCTGTGAGTGTGAGGGGTGGCAGAGGGGTTTTGACTTTCCTGAAGTCCACAATCATCTCCACTGTCTTCAGAGCGTTCAGCTGCAGGCTGTTGTTGTTGCACCAGGACGCCAGCTGGGCCACCTCACTCCTGTAGGCGGACTCGTCGCCGTTGGAGATGAGCCCGATGAGGGTGGTGTCGTCCGCAAACTTGATCAACTTGACAGACTGGTGACTGGAGGTGCAGGAGTTGGTGTAAAGGGAGAAGAGTAGGGGGGAAAGTACACAGCCCTGGGGTGATCCGGTGCTGATGCTAGCAGAGTCTGAGACAGTCTTTCCCAGCCGCACATGCTGCCTCCGGTCCGTCAGGAAGTCCGTGATCCACCTGCAGAGGGAGTCAGGCACGTTGAGCAGGGACAGCTTGTCCCGGAGCAGATCGGGGCGGATGGTGTTGAATGCGGAGCTGAAGTCCACAAACAGGATCCTGGCGTAGGTTCTCGGGGAGTCTAGGTGCTGCAGGATGGAGTGGAGGGCCAGGTTGACTGCGTCGTCTACAGACCTGTTGGCTCAGTAGGCAAACTGCAGCGGGTCCAGGAGGGGGGTGGTGATGGACTTGAGGTGGGGCAGGACCAGGCACTCAAAGGACTTCATGACTACAGAGGTGAGCGCTACAGATCTGTAGTCGTTAAGACCAGTGATCCGTGGCTTCTTGGGGACAGGGATGATGGTGGAGGATTTGAGGCAGGACGGCACGTGGCATAGCTTAAGGGAGGTGTTAAAAAGGTCTGTGAAGACAGGAGCCAGCTCTTTCGCACAGTGTCTCAGGGTGGAGGGAGACACGCCATCCGGACCGGGGGCCTTGCGCGGGTTCAGTCTGGAGAACTGTTTGAGCACGTCCTGCTCACTGATGACAAGGGCAGGGGGGAGGAGGGGGGGCGCCTTTGATGAAGTAGGGACCGTGGAGGCTGTGGAGCAGGAGGGAGTGGGGGAGTTGGACACAGATGACGGGGTGTCAAAACGGGCATAGTGTTGGGACAGTCTTTGACAAAGGGCTTTGTCATCCTGACCTTTAGGAGCCTGAGGCCGATAATTGGTGATTTGCCTCAGTCCTCTCCACACAGAAGCTGAGTCATTAGCAGTGAACTGCTGCTGGAGTCTCTCAGAATACACAGATTTAGCTCTCCTCAGCTCTCTGTTAAACCGATATTTAACCTCCCTGTAGCAGCCCGTCTCCACTTTTCAGCGCTGCTTCCTTCTCCTTCCTGATCTGTCTGAGCTTAGCAGTGCTAAGCTCAGACAGCCTTAGTAGGTCGTCCTATGATGTCCTAGAAATGTGCTTTAAAGTCTGTCGTACCCTATGCTGGTGAAGGGTGTCCTCCTGTCTCAGACGGGTGCGATATACTGCTGGAACCTCAGGTGTTTCATCTTCATGGCATCTTTTCTGACGTGCAGCAGTTGTCATTCTATTGCTCTCCATCTGGTGGGTCTTCTTCTTCTTCTTCTTCTTCTTCTTCTTCTTCTTCTTCTTCTTCTTCTTCTTCGTTGAGACCACTGGTTCAGGGATAGGTGCGTCGCAATTCTAGTTCATGGACAGGATCATGAAAATAGATCTGAGCAAAAAGAGTTCATAGGACATCCTATGATGTTCAGGCAGAGATTATAGGCCGTCCTATGATGTCCTATGAACGTGACACACACAGACAGACACACACACAGAGCTTTCTTGCTTTTATAGAGTGTGATATCATAAAGACACAGAGTGTGACATCATAATGACACATTTGTCTATGTGTCCTATGATGCCTGAGTTTGTGTGACATGAAGACACAGAGTGTGACATCATAAAGACACAGTGTCCTATGATGCCTGAGTTCATAGGACATCCTATGATGATCAGGCAGAGATCATAGGCAGTCCTATGATGTCCTATGAAGCGTGACACACACACAGACAGACACACAGAGATTTCTTGCTTTTATTAGAGTGATGGACAGATATTTTTAGCTCAAATGAATATGAACTGATCCTACATAGCTGACACAGCCGTCAGTCTCCTCCGCGGGTTGGTTTCCTGTCCTGCTCACGCCACAACCCGGTTTGGAAGAAATGCTGTGGCGGTGGTGACTTCTCAGTCCTTATCACCTGTTGTCCGAGCGGCGAGTAGCCCCAGCATGAGCTCCTACCTCTGTGGTTAAACATGAGTATTTTTAGAGCAAGAAACTGCATTTAATGTCCACAGTTATATACTGTAAATGTTTTCTTACCGCACAGAGAAAAAGTGACTGTGATTTGTTGCAGCAGAGAACAGCTTGAGGTGAACTTTCATTTATCTGTGCTTTCTGTTTTATTTTATGTTATTCATTTACATGCTGTTGTGATATGCAAATATTTCATGGAAGTAAATCCTCTAAATATGCGTTTTAATGGGCTCGTCCAGGGGTGTCAAACATATGGCTTATGGGCCAAAAACAGCCCACCAGGGGGTCCAAAATTTTCTGTGAATTTACAGCTTTATTTCTAGTAAATTTCTGACTCTACTAATTACAATAATTTGTGTAAATCTGAGACATTTTTTTTTTCTCTGTAAGATGAGACTTTTTTTCTCATCAGTTTTCTTTTTCCTTCTTTTTTCTGAGAACAAGGGGCCCTTGATCTTGCTGTGCGCAAGATGATTTAAGTATGCATTTAAAAGTAACATGAAAGTTACTTTTCCAAGTAACTAGTTACTTTAATCATGCAGTAACTCAAAAGTGACTCAAGTTACTTTTGAAAAGAAGTAACTAGTAACTGTAACTAGTTACTATTTTTTAGTAACTTACCCAACACTGGTTACGACCATTTGCAAACATGTTATAACTGTTAGCAAACAACTATCTTGCAAATGTTTGCAGCTGTTTGCAGAAAAATACATTGGACAAAAAATTTTAACATGTTGAAATTTTTTTTCAATTCAATTCAAACACTTTATTCATCCCCGAGGGGCAATTAAAAGGCTCAGAGAGCACAGCTATAAACAAGACATAAAAAAACACATCACAACAAACAACACTGTAGATATACTGTCTACAGAAATCAATTAGCTAAATGCTTAAGGTAAGATAAAGTGCCATGTGCTATTCAGTCACAGGGAAACTGTCTGTGGGAGAAGGGGCAGGGAGAGATTACAACGCTGGAGCAGAGAAGGATCAGAATTTAAAAGCTGGACTGCTGTAGGGACAAAGATGGCTCTCCTCCTCTGTGTCCTACATCCTGGACAACGCAGTCTATGTCCTGATGGAAGCCACTCAAACAGGATATAAAATGTGTGAGGGGTCTTCAAGGATCCTATAAGCAATATTAAATATCTGTTGTTCACAGTGGGCAGTCATAGCTCTAACAGGATGTCCAATAATTTTAGAACAAGTCTTAATTATCATGTTTAAATGTGTCCAATCCTGGCTGATGGAGTAAAACCAGCAAGTGAATGAGAAGGTAAGCACACCCTCGATGAAGGAGTGATAAAAGTTGGTTAAAATATTTTTACTAACTCCAAAAGAACTCACCTTCCTGAATAGATGCCGGCGCTGGTGGCACTTCCTCAGGAACTCCACAATATTGGAGGAAAACCTCAGGAAGCCATCAAAGATTGTACCCAGGTACTTATACTCTTCCACCATCTCCACCGGCTTCCCCTGAATGATGGTAGTAACATCCTCTGCCAACTGTCACTGCCCACTTGAAAAGGTCACAATAAGCTCTTTTGTCTTGTTTACATTCAGCTCAAGACAAGAACTTTCACACTGGGAGACAAAACTCTGCAAAGCAGAGCTGTGATGTGGGGCAGATTAGATTAGATTAGATTAGATTCAACTTTATTGTCATTACACATGTATGAATACAAGGTAACGAAACACAGTTTAGCATCCAATCAGAAAGTGCAAAGGACAGCAGTGCAGTATATACGGTAATTAGCAGTATGTGCAATTTAAGCAAATATATGCAAATATATGCAGCAGTGCAGAAAGTTAAGAGTACTGTTATGTGCAAATAATGTACAATAAGTTAGATGTAGTTATGCAGTTATGTACAGGTGAGGATGGTAAGAGATGATGGTAAGAGAGTCAGCGGGGAACTAAGTTCAATAACGTGACAGCTGTTGGAAAGAAACTGTTCCTAAACCTGCTGGTTCTAGTCCGAAGGCTTCTGAAACGTCTTCTGGAGGGGAGAAGCTGGAACAGTCCATGAGCAGTATGGTTGGAGTCCCTAAGAATGCTGCGTGCCCGGCGCAGACATCTTTTCCTGTAGACGTCCTCTATAACTGGAAGTGGAGTCCCTGTGATGCGTTGGGCGGTTTTCACCACCCGCTGCAGCGCCTTACAGTCAGCAACAGAGCAGCTCCCATACCAGACTGTGATACAGTTGGTCAGGGTGCTCTCTATCACGCAGCGGTAGAAGTTGCCCAGGATGTCAGTTGACAGATGGTTCTTCTTCAGTGTCTTCAAGAAGAAGAGGCGCTGATGGGCTTTCTTGATCAGGCTGGTGGTGTTAACTGACCAGGACAGGTCCTCCGAGATGTGGGTCCCCAGGAATTTGAAGCTGGGGACACGTTCAACAGCTATGCCATTGATATGGATGGGGTCATGTGTCTCTTCCCTCTCCTTCCTGTAGTCCACTATGAGCTCCTTGGTTTTGTTGGTGTTAAGGAGCAGGTTATTGTCAGCGCACCAAGTAGCCAAGTGCTCAACCTCTGCCCTGTAATCTGACTCGTCGTTGTCCCTGATGAGTCCAATCACCGTGGTGTCATCTGCGAACTTTATGATGGAATTGGATCCATACATAGGCCTGCAGTCATGGGTGAAGAGGGAGTAGAGGAATGGGCTGAGCACACAGCCCTGTGGTACACCAGTGTTGAGTGTGATGACGGAAGAACGGTTGGGGCCTGACCTAACATGCTGGGGTCTGTTGGTCAGAAAATCCATGATCCAGTTGCAGGTGGAGGTACTGATTCCCAGGTCCCCAAGTTTAGTGAGCAACTTGGAGGGGATAACTGTGTTGAATGCTGAGCTGAAGTCAACAAACAGCATTCTTGCGTAGGTGTTCTTGTCATCCAGGTGTGAGAGTACATAGTGCAGCGCTGTAGAAACCGCATCCTCTGTACTCCTGTTGCTCCGGTACGCAAACTGGTGAGGGTCCAGTGTAGGGGGCAGGCCTTTTTTGAGCTGTGCCAAGACCAGTCGCTCAAAGCACTTCATGACTATGGGCGTCAGTGCCACAGGGCGATAGTCATTTAGGCACGATGGTGTTGAATGTTTCGGCACTGGAACCTGGGGTCATATCAGATATCAGAGAGAGCAAGACTGTCATCAGCAAACTTCACCATATGACAGGCTGGATGGACCTACAGTCATCAGTGTAAAGGATGTAAAGCAAGGGTGATAAGACACAGCCTTGCGGGGAGCCAGTGGAAGTGTGGAAGACATCTGAGTAAGAGTTATTGACAAACACCCTATGTGATCGATTAGTGAGAAAGTCAGTAATCCATAATATGAGTTGATGATCCAGGTGGAAGGTAGCTGTTAATTTCTCAGCAAGGATGTGTGGCTACATGGTGTTAAACACAGAAGAAAAGTCTGCAAACAGGAGCCTGGCAACGGTATTTGGGGACTCATGGTGTTTGTGAATGGTGTCAAGAATAAATATTTTCTAATGGTGTTGGACGATTAAAATTTTTAATCGTGATTAATCTTTTGGAATGCTGAGTTAATCGTGATTAATAACGTGTTAATCGTGTGTTTTTCCATACAGATACAGTATACCTTAAGTTTGCAATTTTTCAAGTTTGTCAAACTGTTATGAACATGAGAGTGGACAAATATGCTTGCTGTCTTCACCTGCAGGTTTATTAACGTTCTCAACATATCCAACATGACAAAAACTATCCAGAATATTCTCCAGAAAATTCTCAAAAGTATTACTGTATGTGAAAACAACAAAATGCCAGGGCTCAATAACAGCACTGAAAAACAACCAGCCAGCAGCCACAAAAGGAGCTTGCTCTTTCTCCCATTGCAAATCAATCAACTTTATTTATAAAGCACTTTAAAAAGCAACACTCACTACACAAAGTGCTGCACAACAAGGACACACATAAAAACATAAAAGCAAGGAGCAGGACACTAGCATAAAAACAATATAAAACCAACAAGACAATGTAAAACTCAGCACGAGTAGAAACCACAGTCAATAAAATCAGTAAAATAAAAGGTAAGAGAAGCAAACATCCACCACTTTTAAGGAGATCAACACAAAACCTCGTGTGCCACAACAGACACAGTTTCCCTTTTAGCAGAAAAATTGCAAACATAAACAAACAACTACCTCACTCGCCCATGATGACATCCCACCGTGCTCCAAAAACGGTGGGGGAGTGAATGGACATTACGAACACAGCTTGAGAATTTTTTTAGACTAGTACTCACCAACAGATGGACCCAAAGCTATGCAGCACTCTGAGGATGAAAACAGGCAAATTTCTGTCCTCGTCAGCTATAACCTAGCATGTACTAGCTAGCTAGCTTACACAGAAGAACAACCCAACATCCTCACAAAGTTTTGGAGGAGGCTGTAACAATTATTCAAGTGAGAGCTCCGACAGATAACATTGTAAACTTAAACATGACAGCACTTTGGGGATATCCATGGCTGTCATCCAGCTTGTTTGACTTAGCAATGTCTGCATGGCATGCACAGTGTCTGTGGCCAGAACGGCTTTGGCACGGAGAGCCGCTAGGCCAAAAAGTACAGTTTGCGCTTTCTGCCGTTAACTGCCGCTAGCCGCGATCACAAAATTTGTCACCGTTAAGGGGGGCAAAGCATTAACGGGCGATTAACGCGATAACGCCAACACCACTAATATTTTCACATCATCCACTCCCCTGCCAGCCCTGTATGCAAACTGTAATGGGTCCATCATTGGATCAACAATTCTGGTGATGTGGCTTTTAACAATCTTCTCCAAGGCCTTCATCAACAGTGAGGTGAGAGCTATGGGCCTCAGATCATTCAGAAGCTTTGTAGGGCCCTTCTTTGGTATGGAGATGATGATTGAATGTTTCTACTTCTGGCGTACTGTGCTGAAGTCTGAAACAAACGGTGGAACACACTCCCCAGCTGTTCAGCACAGTGTCTCATGGTCAGTCCACAGATGTTATCAGGTCCTGAGGCATTGTTGAGTTTAGTCCATTTAAGAGCACTCACAGCCTCCCCTCTATTAAAAGAGAGAGTTGATTCACCCAAATAAAGTGAGGAAATAACAGTCTTCGGCTTAACACTATTGTCCTTCTCAAATCTCGTAAAAAAATAAAGAGTTGAGGTTGTTGGGAAGTGATGTAGCACTGCAGCCATCAACCTGAATAAGTTTACGACTGGATGAGACAGAGTTCACAGCTGCCATGTTCTTAAGGCCCTGCCAGGCAGAGCAAAGGTTCCCCTAAGTAAAGGAGAGCTCCACTTTATTTTTATATTTTGTTACAAGAAAAACTGTTTAGGACCTTAAAAGCTGTTTGCAAACTGTTTGGCAACCTGCCGAAACCCTGAAGTCATCACGTTCACCAGCATTTGCTGCTCCGTGACATACAGGCTCGGGGAGAGGGACTGCCCTCTTCCTGAACCTGGTTCTGCTGGAGGCTTCTTCCTATTAAAATGGAGATTTTCCTCTCCACCATTGCCAAGTGCTTGCTTATTGGGGATCATCTGATTGTTGGGGTCTTTCTGCAGTTGTGGCGTATTTCCCCTACAGTTCAAAGTGCTATGAGATTACAGTTCATGTGAATTGGCGCTATACATATAGTATATAATATTGAATTGAATTGATCAAATGTGCTATATAAATGAAGTTTGACTTCACTTTTGCAACAAATTACACTTAAACTTTATTATTATTATATACAGTATATAAGGTTTTTGTCCAGCTTGAAAGGAAAACGCTTCACAGAACTGCCCTCACTGTAAATGTACAACTGATATGATTGATGTGAAATGAGCAGTTAATGTTTAAATACATCAGGGATTGAAGTGATCAGTATTACCAAAGACTGCATAACCAGGGATCAGATCAACGGTCAGATGAGGAGCTTGTACTGTAACTGAATTTCTCTCCATGTGCAGACCTGCAGAAGAGTGATAAAATGGAGGAACAAGCACACACACATAAGCAGGGTTGTTAAGAACCTACCATCCTCTCCTCAGAACACCAGGGGCAAGTGCCAGTCTCTCTGAATCCCACTCATTTCTCACCAGATAGTGCCATGTGAAATAGAGCTCTCCTGCCCCGTAGACATGCATCTCAGTGTTAATGTGCAGTGGAGCAAACACTTAATTTAGGGGGAAGAGGATGAAAGAGGGAACTGGGTGCTGGGACTGGGCCTAGTGGGAAATTGTGAGGAGGATTTTGTATTGGTGCCCTAGGTGACTTTTCATGCATACATACAAACAGTAACCACAAACAAGAATAACTGCTGCAGTGGGGCCCAATGAAAACCCCCAAACCACAGCTGGAGTGCTGCAATGGCTTTGGTTCACAGAAGATTTGAGATCTCCTTTTTGTTTTGTGGATGGCGAGTGTCAGTAGGTGCTTCATACGCTCTGGTGAAAGGAAAAGTTACACGAGGAAAACTGATTAATCACCAGAGGAGCGTCTACATGCATAAGTGCTCCTACTGGTCCCCCTTGCTTACTCAGCATATTGATTCAAAACAGTATAAACAGGCACCTGCAGAGAAAGCTTGAGGCTGATACCCACTTAGAGAGGGCAAGGGATGGGTGATTTAGAAGATGTGAATGTGGATGAGGGAGGGTGACTGCTGCACCACGGTTACATGCATAGGTTCTAAAGCAGTGACAGATCATCAACTCACTATTTTACTGCATGTTATCTGTATGAGTTTTTATGTAACGTGTATGAGAAAGACACTAAAGTTTAGTAAAGGTGGACAGTTTAGAAGATATTTAAAGGCATTTAGCATCTATATACGTTTTAAATGGTGATTTGTTTTCCTTTTTGCCTGTGTTCAGCAGTGATACGATCCAAATGTACATAAAGTGACTTCCAAAATACATTTTAAATAAAATACAGTACTTAAATTATTCAAAAGTTGTCCATCAACCCCAGACAACACTGCAATGTGTATAACTGTATCGTCCCACTGTCTAATGGGTCTTATGGGGTCATATGCATTTTGAAAGACTAACAAAACTCACCATACCAAAGTTAATTTTTTGTCCTTTATTTTTCATAACATTACTTTGTGATATATGGGATGTTTATATGGGACTTTTTTCTTTATACTAGAAAACAGGTATGTTGATGTCTAGTGTAAGAACATTTGTCGAATCAAAATTAGTTAGACTCCAGTGGATATACTGTAAATCCACTACAAAAACAAATCTACATTGTCTAAAATGGTATCTTACGCCCTTTTTCTACAAAAAAAAAAAAAAAAAAAAAATTTTGTCTTAGTTTCACGTCAAAATCTTTTCCTCCTCCTTCAAATGCCAGGATCTGTGAATAGGCCCACAAACATCCCACAAGGTGGCTGTGGCACAGATGTAGTGTGGCCGACTACTGATCGGAGAGTCAGGGGTTCGATTTCCATTCTGTCTGCAGTCTGCATGTCGAAGTGTCCTTGAACAAGACACTGAACCCCTAGTTGCACCTGGTGGGTCAGGCCAGTGCCTGTGTATGGCAGCTCCGCTGCCATCAGTGTGTAACTGTGTGTGTGAATGGGTGGATATCAGGATCTGTAAAGCACTTTGGTCATCTAAAGATGAGAAAAAGCGCTATATAAGTGAACGCCATTTACATTTACTAAGGCTAAGGGTGGCTAGCGTTACGATAAACAGAGTAAATCCTGTGATAAAAACACTTACTGGTTGAAGGACACGCCCGGTTGTATGCACGGTGACCTAGGATAATGATTGGTCCTTAAAAGCGGTTTAACGGTAAAACCATCTTAATTTGTGTCAGGTTTTCAAAGCAACTGGGCAAAAATGCTAAATGGCCCTGGAAGCTTTTTTTGTGTGCGTAAATTTGTGAATGATGACAGTAATACATATAGAATTCCCTTTATATTTACTCTGGAGAAAATGTTGTGTTTACAACCCCCCCCACCACCACCACCACCACCACCACCAACAAGGAAATGAAATATCTGCCCATGCAGCACGTTGGCATTGTTCTGTACCTCTGGAAAAAAATGAATATGGACCTTTCATTAAAAAGTTTGAGTACCCTGGTCTAGATCGTCACTTCCTTGTGGTAACGTATCGTCACTTCCTGTTTTGCTGTCTGCCTGTGTGGTTTGCTCTCTAGCCATTAGCTATGGCTACTAGCTCTCTTTCCTCTCCTCCTCTGGTGTGCTCTCTCTGTCAGATGTTTAGCTACACCTCTGCCTCTTTTAGTGATAACGGTAAATGTAATAAATGTTGTCTTTTTGAGGCGCTCGAGGCGAGGTTGTCTGATTTGGAACCCCGGCTCCGCTGCATTGAAACACCGTCTGCGCCAGTTAATCTTGATGGACGCCCATTAGCTGCAGCGGAGCTAGCTAACTTAGGCCCCCCTGTCAGCGGTCCCTCGGCTCTCCTCAGCAGCGAGGAGACTGGGTGGGTGACGGTGAGAAGGAAGCCTAGTTGCAAAGCCCCGGTTCACCACCAACCTGTTCACGTTTCTAATCGTTTTTCCCCGCTCAGCGACACACCCGCTGAGGAAAAAACTCTGATCATTGGTGACTCTGTAGTCAGAAACATGAACCTAGAGACTCCAGCGGCCATAGTCCAATGCATTCCTGGGGCCAGAGCAGGCGACATCGAGTCAAATTAGAAAATGCTGGCTAAAAGTAACTCTAAATATTCCACAATTGTTATTCACGCCGGCATTAATGACATCCATCTCCGGCAGTCGGAAGTCACGAAACTTAATATAGAATCGGTGTGTGAGTTTGCAAAAACGATGTCTGCCACTGTAGTATTCTCTGGGCCCCTCCCCAATCTGACCAGTGATGACATGTTTAGCCGCTCGTCATCCTTGAACCGCTGGCTGTCTGTGTGGTGTCTTAAAAATGACGTGGGCTACATTGACAATTGGAGCTCTTTTGGGGGAAAACCTGGTCTTATGAGACGAGACAGCATTCATCCCACTTTGGATGGTGCTTCTCATTTATCTAACAATCTGGCATCTTTTTTATCCAAATTTCCAAAACCATGACTACTCAGAGTTGGGACCAGGAAGCAGAGTCGCAGTCTTAGACGCCTCTCTGCAGCTCCTCTTCATCCGCCACCCCTCAGCTTAGCCCTCAGCTTAGCCCCTGTCTTCCCCATCAGAGAATCGTTGTCTGCTCCCTCCAAAGTAAATAAAAATATAATGTATAAGCATCCCAAAGTGATAAAGCAAAATATTGGTAAAACTCAAATTAAACATAAAGCCTCTAAATTGAATGATTTGGCCTCTGTTCCTCCTCATAATTTAAAAATTAAATGTGGTTTATTAAATATTAGGTCTCTAACTCCCAAGTCTCTGTTAGTCCATGATTTGTTAATTGATCATCAGATTGATTTAATTTCCCTCACAGAGACTTGGTTAGGACAAGAGGATTATGTTGGTTTAAATGAATCAACTCCCTCTGGTTATTTAAACTGTCAAAATCCCAGAAGTTCTGGTCGTGGAGGAGGAGTAGCAACAATTTACCATTCCAAATTACTAGTTAATGTAAAGCAAAAAACATGTTATAATTCCTTTGAGGGCCTGGTCCTCAGTATTGGGCACTTTAGCAATTTTAGGTTAAACCCAATTTTATTTGCCATAGTTTATCGTCCCCCATCAACCTACTCAGAATTTTTATCCGAATTTGCTGATTTCTTAGCTGATTTAGTGCTGAAATCTGATAGAATAATTATAGTAGGGGACTTTAATATACATGTGGATGTAGATAGTGACTGCCTTAATGTGGCATTCAATTCAATATTAGACTCGATTGGGTTTTCTCAGAAAGTAGGAAATTCTACTCATTACCTCCACCATACATTGGACCTTGTTTTGACATATGGCATAGAAATAGAAAATCTTGTAGTGTCTCCTCATAACCCTGTACTGTCAGACCATTGTCTGTTAACCTTTGATTTTACTATTTCTGACTATTTGGCTCCTAAAGAAAAATATTATTACAGTAGATGCCTCTCAGATGATGCTGTTTCCAAATTTATGCAGATTGTTTCCTCTATGCCATGTGTCAACACAACAGAAATAAGCTATAGATAGCTTGCTCCTTCTGTAATTGATAACATGGTGGATAGTGTTTCAGCTTCTCTGCATCAGACTCTAGACTTGGTGGCCCCCTTAAAAAAGAAAAAGTCTAATCAGAGATTTCTAACTCCTTGGTTCAACACAGAAACTCGTACCTTAAAACAGAAGACTCGTCAATTAGAAAGAAAATGGCGCTGTACTAATTTAGATGAAATCTATTTAGCTTGGAGAAATCATCTTTTAATTTATAAAAAATCTCTTAGAAAAGCTAGAACGAGTTATTACTCTGCATTAATAGAAGAGAACAAGAATAATCCCAGGTTTCTTTTCAGTACTGTAGCCAGGTTGACAAAGAGTCAGGACTCTGTCAATCCTAGCATTCCCTTAGAGCTTACTAGTCAGGACTTTATGAACTTTTTCAATAATAAAATTTCATCCATCAGAGATAAAATCAATCAGATTCTTCCCACAGTTAACTTAAATACTGTAACTACTACAACTCCTTCTATTGATCTCTGTCTTGATGAGTTTACTCCAATTGACCTTTGTGAGTTAGACAAAATAGTTTCCTCATCCAAACCTTCAACTTGTCTTTTAGACCCTATTCCTACCAGGTTATTTAAAGAAGTCTTCCCACTTATTGGTAGCTTTATTCTTCATATAATCAATTCTTCATTAACTTTAGGCCATGTACCGCAGGCTTTTAAAACGGCTGTAATTAAACCCTTACTCAAAAAGCCAACGCTAGATCCAGGAGCTTTAGCTAACTATAGACCAATCTCTAATCTCCCTTTCATTTCAAAAATCTTAGAAAGAGTTGTTGCTACGCAATTATTTGACCACCTGCAGGGAAATGGTTTACTTGAAGAGTTTCAATCTGGGTTTAGAATCCATCATAGTACTGAAACAGCCTTAGCAAAGGTCACTAACGACCTCTTCATTGCATCTGATAATGGACTAGTTTCTGTACTTGTCCTTTTAGACCTTAGTGCAGCTTTTGATACTATCGATCATAATATTCTACTTGATAGATTAGAACACTATGTTGGACTTAATGGAACTTCGTTGCAGTGGTTTAGATCTTATTTATCTGATAGGTTCCAGTTTGTTCATGTAAATAATGAGTTTTCTTTCAACTCAAAGCTTAGTCATGGAGTTCCACAGGGATCTGTGCTAGGCCCTACTCTTTTTAGTTTATATATGCTTCCGTTAGGCAACATTATTAGAAAGCACTGTATACATTTTCATTGTTATGCAGATGACACACAATTATACCTGTCAATGAAGCCAGATGATAGTAATCAATTAGCCAAGTTAGAAGCCTGTCTTAAGGAAATCAAAGCTTGGATGACTTGTAATTTCCTGTTATTAAATTCAGATAAGACTGAAGTCATTCTTGTTGGTCCAAAAAACCTTAGAAATTCCTTTCCAAATCAAACTTTCAGTTTGGATGCGGTTACTCTTTCTCTTAATAGCTCTGTGAGGAACCTTGGAGTTATTTTTGATCAGGATTTGTCCTTCAATTCACATATTAAATTTGTTTCTAAGACTGCCTTCTATCATTTGCGTAATATTGCCAAGATTAGGAGCATCTTGTCTCAGAGTGATGCTGAGAAACTGATCCACGCTTTTGTTAGCTCGAGATTAGATTATTGTAATTCTTTATTATCAGGCTGTCCTAAAACATCTTTAAAAAGTCTTCAGCTGATCCAAAATGCTGCAGCAAGAGTTTTAACAGGTACTAGAAAGAGAGATCATATCTCTCCGGTTCTGGCCTCCCTTCATTGGCTTCCCATAGAGTTTAGAATTAAGTTTAAAATCCTTCTTCTTACTTACAAAGCTCTAAACAATCAGGCTCCTTTTTATTTAAAAGATCTGATACTACCGTATTATCCTAACAGAGCACTACGCTCCCAAAATGCAGGATTACTTGTAATACCTAGAATCTCCAAAAGTACAATGGGAGGCAAAGCCTTCAGTTATCAAGCTCCTCTCCTGTGGAATCAGCTGCCAATCTGGATTCGGGAGTCAGACTCGATCTCTGTTTTTAAGAATAGGGCTAAAACCTACCTTTTTGATATAGCCTACAATTAGGGAGGGATCATGTGTTTCTGAACCCTCCCTTAGTTATGCTGCTAATAGGTTTAGTCAGCCGGGGGACCTCCAGTAATGCACTGGGCCTCACTCCTTTCCTCACGCTCTATGAAATATTTATTTTTTTTTCCTGGTCATTAACATCTGTTTGTTCGCTCCCATAGATTGAGTCCCCATCGTGCTGTTTGCTCTCTACATGTCTGTTCTTTTCTTCTTCTCTATCCCCTCACCCCCCAGCCAGTCACAGCAGATGACTGCCCCTCCCTGAGCCTGGTTCTGCTGGAGGTTTCTTCCTGTTAAAAGGGAGTTTTTCCTCTCCACCATCGCCAAGTGCTTGCTCACAGGGGATCGCCTGATTGCTGGGGTCTTTCTGCAGCTGTGGGGGTTCCCCCCCTACAGTTGATAGTGCTATGAGATGACTGTTGTTGTGAAATGGCGCTATATAAATAAAGTTGAATTGAATTGAATTGAATAGATCAAAGAGCTGAAATTTTGTCCAGCAAAAAGAGGTGGTCTCGGTCCAGATCAAACTGAACCTTGGTCTTTAGAGTGTGAAAGCAATTTTCAGAGACATTCAGACTATTGGACCAAATAAGTTAATGGTAAGAAATACAGCCTGCTAGTTGCATAAACAGTCATTTAGAAAAAATTATAAAAATAGAAAAATTGCCAGATATTTTTGGAGAGGATGTGACAGCAAGTACTGTATGTAAAAGATTGGATGAGCAACGCCACCTAAAAATCTGGTGGAGTCCTCTCTAGCAACTTAGATACATCCCAAACAAACATCTTTGACAAAACCCAGTGAACGATGTCCTGCTGTGTCCCCTCTTTTTGAGTTTGTCAGCATAAAAGTTCCACTTTTACACACCGAGAAAACGACAGCAAACAGGCATGCATGTTCTGCACCTGCGCTCACTCATTCACTACGTTCAGCAGCTAATCAGAGGGCTCCCTTTCACCGATAAGTGAGGCCAAAAAATTGCAGAAACAGACCAAGCCAAAAGTTTTTTTTTATGTCTCTGATGTGCCCTCAACTGCAGAAAACACTTCAGCGGGTGATGGGGTTGCTTGCGAACTACCACGGTTTGCTAACTAAATAAATGTCATCATGACAACTGGATGTAGATGGGCCACGTAAAGTTGTTTGGTTCACTTGGATAAGAAGCCGTGTGAAACCAAACCTGACTGGACCAAATGAAGACAATATAATAAAAATCTGAATCTTGGTCTGGATCTTAATGCAGATTTTCAGGTGTGAGAGCATGTCTATTTTAGGCCATTTGTTTTGTCCTGCACACATTAGTTATTATAATGACTTGTTCCTTATTTGGTGATTAAAAAAGTTAACAACCACATTGCAACCCCAATAGAAATACAGTACATCCTCATTTAATTTCCTCCTTTAACCCTTTTTGAACTTTTATGATAAATCAATAAGTCACAACAGCATTCCTTAAGTACATAACGCATATCACAAAGAAAGATGTCTCTGCCATAATGTCTACATCAGTTCCTGACTTGATGCCAAAAAACACACTCCATGCAAGATCTATGGATTTAGGTTTCTTATCCTGTCAAGGCTTTGAGCCAGACGTGCTGTGCCATAAAGGGAGTAGACAGGGATCGCATTCACCATCAGCTCATTTTATGTCCTCACAAGAGACTGAGCTATCGCACCTGATGGCTTCGTGGCCAACAAGCCTTTTCAGCCTTGCATTTGTGCAGCATGGTGAGACCATAATTGCCCTCCTTGTCAGCCAGTGTCATTAAGACAGGCAAAGTGAAACATGGCATCCGGTTAAAGCGATAGCACACACAGGAGGAGACTGCATGGCTAGTTGGAAGCTGCGCTGAATGCCAAACAGCTGAGTTGTTTACAAAGAGGAGGGATGGATAAGAGATGCTTCGTGATGGGCTGGATCTGTGCGGTGACCTCAGGCTGATTCTGTGCTGGGCAAGTTGATGTAGAGGGCAAAAAATCCTTGAATGATTTGGACCAGAGGTTTGCAACCTGCTTTCTTTTGACCAGAACCAGCGACTGCATGTGATTTGACAAAAAAGAAAACAAGCACCAAATTTTTCAGAAAAAAGTTGCAAATTTTTAAAAAAAGAAAAAAAGTATGTGTGCGTGCGTGCGTGAAAAATCTAAATTAAAAAAGTTGTAAATATGGAGTAGAAAACTTTAAATTTTAAAGAAAAAATATAACAAAATGTCACAAATTTAAAAGATTAAAGACAATTTGAGGAGAAAAAAGTCTCTATGAAAAAAATCTAATTTGTAAAAACAGTTGAGTTGAAAATCTATTAAAATGTTTCAAATGTGTGAGAAAAGTTATAATTTTTTTTACTAGAGAGAAGCTGCAAATTTTTAAAAAAAAAAAAAAAAATCTTCTAAATATATGAGAAAATATGTCCAAATTGAACAAATTTACACTTTTACAGGGGAAAAAATGTAAGATTTTTAAAAAGTTTATGCTGCCCTCACACATAACCAGAGTGGTGGCCCAGAGGTAGAGCATCCGCTCCACAACTGGAAGGTTGTGGTTTCAAGTCCCAGCCGGGTCATACCAAAGACCAAATAAAAAAATGGTACTTCCTGCCTTCTAGCTTGGTGTTCAGCAAAAATAGAATGGAGGAAGGAAGGTTGGTTACCCAGCTACAGGGGGTCCAGAGGCCAGTGTACTCCCTGTGCCAGTCCCAAGTCCGGAAAAATGGGCCACGTTGTGTCAAGAAGGGCATCTGGTGTAAAAATCCTTGCCAAATCAACATGTGGATCATCGTGATATACGTAAGGTGATGATACACTGTGGTGATCTCAAAAGGGAGTAGCTGAAAGACCAAAAAAAAAAAAATACTGCCCTCACAGTGCATGAGTGGCAGAGCTAGACAGCTAGCTAACACCCAGGAGTCTAAATAAATCCACAGTTGACGTTTATTTGTGACGTTTAATGAAAACTCTGTTGTCCCAGATCGTGTTTTCAGCATATATGGAACTGGACTGACCTTTACATTGAATAGATCAAAGAACTCTGTTTTTGCGAGTTATTTGTTACTTTGCTCGTCAAGCACCACATACATCTTGGTAGCTCTCTCTTTTCTTTCTGTAGGATATACTTCAACCAGACAGATTTTGGCACATGAGCGTGGGCTATCTGCATATCCACAAACGTCTGTACACTTGGATCTAATAGACGATGTGACTTCCCTTTGCTCCCCACTTTCCTCTTTGGCAGCTACAGGACTCACAGTGGTTGGAACAGGTGGATCTGGTGTGGTATCGTGAGTGTGTGTGTGTGTGTGTGTGTGTGTGTGTGTGTGTGTGTGTGTGTGTGTGTGTGTGTGTGTGTGTGTGTGTGTGTGTGTGTGTGTGTGTGTGTGTGTGTGTGTGTGATGCCGTACCTGACCACAGGGTGACGTCAGGCGGGCACGGCCACTGGTGTATATAATTCTGTGTTCTGATAATAAAGGTTGGTTGCTGGTTGTTGGTTCCCTACATGATAAGACTCTGACTCTTCCTTATTCATACATAACATTTGGTGACGAGAAGCAGAATTATGGCAGCGTATGGGCTACCTCAACCCTTAATTCCGTTTCTGGAATATGCAGGAGAACCGGTGATCCTATGGCCGAAGTGGCGGGCCGTGTTCGAAGATTTCATCAGGGCGCTGGGTTTGAGCAGACTCGATGGGAGACGACAAGAAGCACTTCTGACCCACCACCTCGGTGCGGAAGGCCAGAGAATTCGCGCTATGTTGGGAGAGATGGAGATGCATGAGGATGCTGTCGAGCGGCTGGCTGAATTCTTTGCCAGGCAGACGAGCACCACAAAGCCATGGGTGGCGGGAGTTTTGGTGCCAAATGAGGCTAGGCTAGTTAGCTTGGGGAAGCTAACGGCCCTGTCAGGAACTTGCCGAGCGGTCAAGGTACATCACAGAAGAGCGAGACTCCCAAAAGTTTGCAACAAGTGTTTTCCCATTTTTTACAGACACTGTGCAGGCAACAACTGACATTAGAACATCCGACACCCAGCCCCCGACCAAATGAAAAACACCTGTTAATATACTTAGTGAGATAATGAGTCCAATTGGAACATACCAATGCCCCAGGTAAGACACTAAATATTCACATTCCCACACATACCCAATAATATCTAAAAAGAGATTCATAAATACATAAATAGTTCTCACAATATTTACAAAGTACACATAATAAATAAACACCATAAATAATACAATAAATAGTATAAACCCCTATTTACATAATAAATCCACCAATCTTCCCCCTCTACTCAACCATTACATACTTCCTCTCCCTGACATCCTTTAAAGGGCACTCAAACCCCTGGGGAATCTTTTGCCCTGGCACCACCAGGAAGCATGCTGGCAAAGGTACGTGGTTCTTAGATTATTCATTTGCCTCACCCAATTAACATAATTAACATTAGCATTGTATTTCACCCAAGTGGACTTCAATTCACCCAAACTATATGTGCATTTTATACATTACAATACATGTTAACATTTAAAATTATAAATCCTTTTACAAATATAATATAGTACTTAATTAAAGAGGTCCATAGCAGTGGCTGCACTCTGTCGTCACATCTCTCCCCCCCCCCCCCCGAGAGTACAGTACTCTAAGAGTCATGTACTCTGGAGAGGCTGTCTGCCACAAGGTTGGCTTTCCCTGCCATATACCGAACAGTAAAATCAAAAGGCTGTAGGGACAAATACCAACCTGTGAGACGACTAATGGTGTCCATCCTATTCAGCCACTGTAGGGCCCGATGATCTGTCTCTAGTGTGAAATGGAGCCCAAGCAAATAATACCTCAGAGACCCCATTGCTCATTTCACGGCGAGACACTCCTTCTCCACCATAGAGTATCTTGTCTCCCGGTCCAGCAACTTACGGCTCAAGAACAGTACTGGATGTCTCTCTCCCTTCACCTCCTGGAGAAGTGCTGCTCCAATACCCACTCCTGAAGCATCAGTTTGTAGAATAAACGGACGGGCAAAATCCAGACTGTAGAGAACCTCCTCAACAGAAATGGCACCCTTCAGATCCTCGAAAGCCCTACCACATTCCTCTGTCCATTTTACCTTAGTCGGTGCTGAAACCTTAGTGAGGTCAGTGAGAACTGCTGCTCTTTCAGCAAAATGGGGGATGAATTTATTATACCATCCTACCAAACCCATGAATGACCGCAAGTAGGCACAGGATAGGCCTGAATGGCATCCACCTTGGATGCCACCTGTTCACAGTCCGGACGCGGCGCACGAACCGTGTACCGCAGCGCACGGAGTCCGGTTCGTGCGCCGCGGTCTACTACGCACAGTTGTAATTTACCCATCGGTCAAAAGTCATTTTTGATTACAATTTTCAGGGATAAAAAATAATTTAGCTTATAATACTTACCTGTCCACAACAGCAGTGTCGCTGGCGAACTTCTCTTCCTCATTGTCAGACGAACATGACGCTGGTCCGCTTGTTACGGACTCGTGGTTCTGGTCACACGACCCGGTCAAACCATAATTCCATTATTGCGGTTTTGCGCTTCCATGATTGCGGTTTTGGCGAACGATTTTTCAAAACAAATAAGAACAATAGTAAGAAAAAAAGACTGGCGAACGTGTGTGTCACCCAGCGGCTCAAAACAAAACAGATTTTGCAAGGGAGGCACGCTTTCGAACTACTGTGATTCAATTGGCTCGCTGTATTCACAGCCGTTGATAGGCGGGTCCTTCTTGCTAGGTTTTCAGTCATTGGTTCTTCAAGGTTTCAGAAACCCAATTCAAGGCTCTTATTAGTCGAATGAGAGGTCAATCACATCTAAACCAATCAAAGCACTCCTTTGGCTTTCTGTTCGCGGCTGTATCTGTAGTGGAAGAACGGAAATGCAGCTTTTTTTTTTCAGTGCCTCCTGCGTCCTAGGACGCCCTCGTGCGCCCTAGGACACAGAGACGTGTCCGCCCGCGGTACACCGAAGTGCAACAGGTTAATAACATATGACACCACATTGTCCTGATCACTCGGTGGACTCTCCCAGTGCTCCTTTAACAAGTCCAGTGGACCCCTCACCTGATGACCATACAGTAGTTCAAAAGGTGAGAATCCTGTTGAAGCCTGGGGCACCTCCCGATAGGCAAATAACAAGTACGGCACCCATTGGTCCCAATCAGAGCCCATACTGGAAACAAACTTCCGCAGCATGTTCTTCAAAGTTTGGTTAAATCGTTCAACCAGTCCGTCTGTCTGAGGGTGATATGGGGTGGTCTTAATTCCCTTTATACCCAACAGCTTATATACCTGCTGCAACAGCTTTGACTGGAAATTCGTTCCACAGTCTGTCAGGACCTCTCTAGGTATGCCTACCCTTGACAATAGTTGTATGAGGCAGTTGGCAACCTGCCTAGCCTTAATAGATTTTAATGGGAAGGCTTCTGGGTACCGAGTGGCATAGTCACAAACAACTAAAATGTATCTACTACCAGAGGAGCTTCTCTTTAGGGGGCCCACTATATCCATCCCTATTCTGTCAAAAGGTGTTCCGATGACTGGTAATGGTTGAAGTTGGGCACGGGCTACTCCCCTAGGTGATGTAATTTGACATGTTTCACACAATGCACAGAACTCCTTAATCTGGGTGTACCTTCCCGGCCACACAAACCTTCTAGCAATTCTTTATAAAGTTTTTTTGAATGCTAGATGACCTGCCCAAGGAACATCATGTCCAAGCTCCATAACCTTCTGTGTGAGGCCTTGTGGCAAAGCTATGGCCAAAACTTCCCCTTGCTGTTGATACAAAATGCCATTTTTGATCACATACACGGCCTCAGCCAAACAGTCTACTCTGCCCTGTTTCACACCCTCAATCTCAGAGACTCTATCAAACCAAGGTGTTAGCAATGGGTCAGCCTTCTGCAGCGCAGCTAAGTCAGAAGGGATGTCAAAGTCTACTGACTGGCTTAGCTGTGGTATTTCTTCATCCAAGTTCTTAACTGTAGCTAAAACCTTGTCTCTTCTTCTCTGGACCTTGGATTTTGGCTGGTTAATTGGGCCTGCCTCTACCCCAGAATCATAAAAGGGTAACACCTGGGGAACATTGCAAGCCCTCTGGGCTCTAGTTGTGACCATGTTACATTTTCCTTCCACGGGTGCATTTAGCCTCTGCTCATTAGCACCACCTGCCTGTCCCTCCTCAGTTTGCTGTTCATCCCTAACCTGTTGTATGATATCCAACAAAGTTGGAACATCATTGCCAAGAATAACTGCATATGGCAAATCAGGCACAAGAGCTACAGGAAGGAGATAAGTTTGACCTCCCCCCCCCCACACACACACACACCACCACCACCACCGCTAAATAAACCTCAGCGGTTGGGTACAGCTTCTTATCCCCATGTATGCAACTGATATTCACTGTAGTCTCGCTCCACAGATCTCTAGGGACCACACTGGGCAGAGCAACAGTCTGAAAACAGCCAGAGTCTAACAGGGCCTCTTCACACTGACCATCTAGCAGCACCGTTGTTCTATATATTTCTCTCTGAACTGGGGCTGAAAGGGTGGATCTTGGAACTGAACACAAGAGTGAAGGCTTACTTTGCTTTGTGGCTGGACATGTATATTGAGTGTGACCGATTTTATTACACTGGTAGCAGCCTATACTGTATCTTGATTAAAGAAAAAACGTGACTTTTTACTGACATTGTGTTTGCCATTTGTGACCTGACTGGAACTGGAATACGGTCTAACCTGAGCTTGACCACCCCTTTCACCCCCATTAGACTTACTCCGTGTGGTGAAAGAGCCGTCACAGCTGAAAGTAGGTCTCCTGCTCCCAGACCTGGCTGACAGAAAGACTTCTGCAAGTTGAGCAGCGCCCCCTGCAGTCTTCGGGTCCCGCTCTCGTATCCAGATTCCTAGTTCAGGGTCCGCCATCTGCAGAAACTGCTCCAGAATCATCAGTTCCGAAATGTCTTTTATCGTTGAGGTCTCTGGTTTAATCCATTTATTAAACAGGTCTTTTAGACTTACATAAAGTTCACGAGGGGTTTCGTCCTGATGAATGTCCAGGGAACGAAACCTTCTTCTATAGGTGTCAGGTGTTATTTCATATTTTGTTGAAACTGCTTCTTTCACTTTCTCATACTCTTCCATGTCTGAAATGTCCATAAGCACATACGCACTACGTGCTTTACCTGTGAGCAGAGGAACCAGTTGAATAGCCCACTCTTCTTTTCGCCAGTGGCAGACCATAGCAATTCTTTCAAACGTCGCCAGATAGTGTTCAATATCGTCATATGGAGAGAGCGGATTCAGCCTGGGCTCGCGATGCATCTGCATTGTCCTCAGCTGCACCTGCAGCAGTAGCTCCTCCTGCAGGCCGACCCGACTGGCCGTTACCCTGGAGACTTCCCCCGAAGCGTCAATGTCACCGTTGCGTTCAGCCCGGCTCTCATACTCCTCTCTCAACTCCGTCACCTGTGTTTGCATCTGGCGAAACTGATACTGCATAGTCTGCCATCTTTGCTCTTGAAGAGAGGCTTCTTCCTCTAACTGACGATCTCTGGATGTCTGTGAACTCACCAAGGACTTCACCAAGCTCATTAATTCCTCCAGCTTGTCCAGTCCACTAGCCCCCTGCTCCTCAGTTGCCATACCTGCTTCATAGTCCTCTAATTGCTCCTGTTGCTTCTTCATGTTTCTTTTGGCCATTGCTCCTTCTGTCCAGTGTTGTCACTCCTTAACATTAATAACATTTTCTTTTGACCATACGTCACATAGTCCACTTTACTTCTGACACCATTATCATACCTTCCGCTTTCTCTTCTCAGTAGCCGCGGTGGGAGTGGAAAACTTCTGACACCACTCATCAGGCTGCGCTTGGCTTCTTAGCAACAGCCATGAGAACAGACCATACCTGACACCATTTGTCAGACTGCGCTTATCTTAACAACGGCAGTGGGAACCGACCACTTCTGACGCCATTTGTCAGAAACTTGCCGAGCGGTCAAGGTACATCACAGAAGAGCGAGACTCCCAAAAGTTTGCAACAAGCGTTTTCCCATTTTTTACAGACACTGTGCAGGCAACAATTGACGTTAGAACATCTGACACCCAGCCCCAACCAAATGAAAAACACCTGTTAATATACTTAGTGAGATAATGAGTCCAATCGGAACATACCAATGCCCCAGGTAAGACATTAAATATTCACATTCCCACACATACCCAATAATATCTAAAAAGAGATTCATAAATACATAAATAGTTCTCACAATATTTACAAAGTACACATAATAAATAAACACCATAAATAATACAATAAATAGTATAAACCCCTATTTACATAATAAATCCACCAATCTTCCCCCTCTACTCAACCATTACATACTTCCTCATCCTGGCATCCTTTAAAGGGCACTCAAACCCCTGGGGAATCTTTTGCCCAGGCACCACCAGGAAGCATGCTGACAGTGGCGACACTCCGTCATCACAGGTCCATTCGCTATCTATGGTTAGGCTAGCAAGCAAAGTTAACAGCACACCAAAAGAGAGTTCCAGGCTGCCAGCTAGACATCGTGGTGGGACTGGGGCTGCGAGTAGGGGAGTCCCTGGTCACTGAAGACGGCAGGCCAGCCGCGAAGCACAGAAGGGTACAGGACCGTAGCGCTGGTGTGTTTGATGGCATGGTGCGTGGCGACAGCGGAGAAGGAGAGTAGCAGCAGGAGTCATCCCCACAGCTGGAGGCTGGCCAGTGGGACCATGGAGGCTGAGAGCCCCGGGGAAGAGCAGCAACAGCCAGGCATGGAGATGACGCAGCGGAGCGCCTGGGACGAGGGTGCTGAGAGCAGCGACGAGATGCCTGGGTCAGAGAGTGATGCCAACGAGAGTGACACTGAGAACCCTGGTGGAGAGCAGCTGCAACCGGGCATAGAGACAATGCAGTGGAGCACCTGGGATGAGAGTGCCGAGAGCAGCGACGAAACACCTGGGTCGGAGAGTGATGCCATCGAGAGCGAGGCTGAGAGCTCCGGGGAAGAGCAGCAACAACCGCGCATGGAGACAACACAGCAGAGTGCCTGGGATGAGGGTGCTGAGAGCAGCGACAAGACACCTGGGTCGGAGAGTGACGCTGAGAACCCTGGGGGAGAGCAGCTGCAACCGAGCATGGAGACGACACAGCGGAGTGCCTGGGACGAGGGTGCCGAGAGCAGCGACGAAACACCACGGTCGGAGAGTGATGCCGACGAGAGCGAAGCTGAGAGCCCCAGGAGAGAGCAGCTATGGCTGGGCACGGAGACAGCGCAGCGGAGAGCCTGGGACGAGGGTGCTGAGAGCAGCAGCGAGGTGCCCGAGGTAGCGAGCAGCGCCAACGAGCAGGCTTCTGTTTTCCCCAGAGTGCAGCCACAGGGGGCCGGAGAGTTTGGAGCCATGACGGCGGTGTTGAAGGCAGTCGGGAGTGGACCTATAGGCATGGAGGGATGGTGTGCTGGACAGCAGCACTGCGGGGCCAGAGGAGAGAAGCGGTTGATGGCTAGAGGAGACATTTTCGCCGGGGAGGGTGGCTTCAATCCTGAGGGCAGACAGTGGCCAAGGGCACGCATGCCGTGGGGTTGCCCTGGGCCTCCAGGCCAGTTTTGTCCATGGCTGTCCAGGAAATGGAGTAACATAAAAATCTCATATGTAAATGCATGTACATAGCCTGCTGGTGTGCATGAGAGTATGTATGTGTTGTGTTATGGGATTAGTTTATGTATTTTAAGAGACTTGGTCCAGTTGTAGTTGTTTTGTGTGAATGTGGTAGGCTATTTTATTAATTAATTGTTCCCCTGTTCTCTTAGTGCATGATTTGGGTCCTAAGTTGGGGAGGGTCTCGATTGTGTGTGTGGTTTTGCATTTTGTAAGGGGGAGGGGAAGTGTGGTGTCGTGAGTGAGTGTGTGTGTGTGTGTGTGTGTGTGTGTGTGTGTGTGTGTGTGTGTGTGTGTGTGTGTGTGATGCCGTACCTGCCCACAGGGTGACGTCAGGCGGGCACAGCCACTGGTGTATATAATTCTGTGTTCTGATGATAAAGGTTGGTTGTTGGTTCCCTACATGACGAGACTCTGACTCTTCCTTATTCATACATAACGCCTGGGTGCAGGGCTGTGATGTGACCTTCAGTTACACTCAAAACATTTTACTGCAACTTTACAGTCTTCAGCAGTGTGTTGGGTAGAGCCACAGCATCTGAAACATATGTGATTCTCTAAGGGCGTTTTCACACCTAAATTCATTTAATTTGGTCCAAATGTGAAGAGAGACTGACTGCTGCAGCAGATGAAAAAAGGACCCGCAGGAAGAACCGCCACAGACCCAGCAGCACGGAGACCACCCACAAGTGTGACCTGTGTGACAGGGACTGTCATTCGCGCATCGGCCTGTTCAGCCACAGGCGGTGCTGTTCCAGCAGAGTAGACGTTTAGGATTCTCTTCCATGGTCATCATAGACCGACGGAGGCTGACGATGGTCCAAATCACTTGACAAGTTTGTTACTTTGTATCATTTTCTCCTGGGTTTGGACCCCTTTCACACAGGCAAAAATTCAATTCAATTCAACTTTATTTATATAGTGTGGAAATGTGAAAATGACGAGGCAGAGTTTATCTCACAAGTCAGGTTTATTCACATTCTCCAACATCAGCAAAAACAGAAAGAGAGAGTAAACAGACATTCGTCCTTTATATACTCAGGACCTTCAAAGCTCACAGTCACATTGCATTTTATCACAAGCAACAATACATCTTCCCTTAAATCCTATAACATCCTGCTCAAAGCTCACAGTCATATTGCATTTAATCACAGGCAACAATACATCTTCCCTTAAATCCTATAACATCCTGCTCATAGTCTCTGGGAGACCAGGAAATCCCCCAAGGCCGTCTCTTGCATACCAAAGACTAAATTCTCACATCCTCCTGTTATCTCACAGGAGGCCCAGTTCTTTGTTCTCTCTGAGATGTGCAGCTTAAAGTGATACACATGTGGTCCCACAATAGCGCCATTTCACAACAACAGTCATCTCATAGCACTTTCAACTGTAGGGGAAACCCCCACAACTGCAGAAAGACCCCAGCAATCAGGTGATCCCCTGTGAGCAAGCACTTGGCGACGGTGGAGAGGAAAAACTCCCTTTTAACAGGAAGACACCTCCAGCAGAACCAGGCTCAGGGAGGGGCGGCCATCTGCTGTTACTGGCTGGGGGGTGAGGGGATAGAGAAGAAGAAAAGAACAGACATGTAGAGAGCAAACGGCACAATGGGGACTCAATCTCTGGGAGAGAGCAAACAGATGTTAATGACCAGCAAAAAAAAAAAATTCCATTGAGAGTGAAGAAAGGAGTGAAGCCCAGTGCATTATTGGAGGTCCCCCAGCTGTCTAAACCTATTAGCAGCATAACTAAGGGAGGGTTCAGAGACACATGATCCCTCTCTAATTGTAGGCTATATCAAAAAGGAAGGCTTTAACCCTATTCTTAAAAACAGAGATCGAGTCTGACTCCCGAATCCAGATTGGCAGCTAGTTCCACAGGAGAGGAGCTTGATAACTGAAGTCTATGCCTCCCATTGTACTTTTGGAGATTCTAGGTATTACAAATAGTCCAACATTTTGGGACCGTAGTGCTCTGTTAGGATAATAGGGTAGTATCAGATCTTTTAAATAAAAAGGGGTCTGATTGTTTAGAGCTTTGTAAGTGAGAAGAAGGATTTTAAACTTAATTCTAAACTCTATGGGAAGCCAATGAAGGGAGGCCAGAACTGGAGATATATGATCTCTCTTTCTAGTACCTGTTAAAACTCTTGCTGCAGCATTTTGGATCAACTGAAGACTTTTTTAAAGATGTTTTAGGACAACCTGACAATAAAGTGTTACAATAATCTAATCTAGAGCTAACAAAAGCGTGGATCAGTTTCTCAGCATCACTCTGAGACAAGATGCTCCTAATCTTGGCAATATTACACAAATGATAGAAAGCAGTCTTAGAAACAAATTTAATATGTGAATTGAAAAACAGATCTTGATCAAAAACAACTCCAAGGTTCCTCACAGAACTATTAAGAGAAAGAGTAATCACATCCAAACTAAGAGTTTGATTTGGATAGGTATTTCTAAGGTTTTTTTGGACCAACAAGAATGACTTCAGTCTTATCTGAATTTAATAACAGGAAATTACAAGTCATCCAAGCTTTGATTTCCTTAAGACAGGCTTCTAACTTGGCTAACTGATTACTATCATCTGGCTTCATTGACAGGTATAATTGTGTGTCATCTGCATAACAATGAAAATGTATACAGTGCTTTCTAATAATGTTGCCTAACGGAAGCATATATAAACTAAAAAGAGTAGGGCCTAGCACAGACCCCTGTGGAACTCCATGACTGAGCTTTGAGTTGAAAGAAAACTCACTGACATGAACAAACTGGAACCTATCAGATAAATAAGATCTAAACCACTGCAATGAAGTTCCATTAAGTCCAACATAGTGTTCTAGTCTATCAAGTAGAATATTATGATCAATAGTATCAAAAGCTGCACAAAGGTCTAAAAGGACAAGTACCCAAACAAGTCCATTATCAGATGCAATAAGGAGGTCATTAGTGACCTTCACTAAGCAAAGATTGAAACTCTTCAAATAAACCATTTCACTGCAAGTGGTCAAATAATTGCGTAGCAGCAATTCTTTCTAAGATTTTTGAAATGAAAGGCAGATTAGAGATTGGTTTATAGTTAGCTAAAACTCCTGGATCCAGCGTTGGCTTTTTGAGTAAGGGTTTCATTACAGCAGTCTTAAAAGCCTGCGGTACATGGCCTATAATGTTAATGAAGAATTGATTATTTGAAGAATAGAGCCACCAATAAATGGGAAGACTACTTTACACAACCTGGTAGGAATAGGGTCTAA
Organism: Pholidichthys leucotaenia; assembly: GCA_020510985.1. Taxonomy (NCBI): domain Eukaryota; kingdom Metazoa; phylum Chordata; class Actinopteri; order Cichliformes; family Pholidichthyidae; genus Pholidichthys; species Pholidichthys leucotaenia. The sequence goes on from CM035838.1 coordinate 8,348,187, forward strand.
AAGACAAGTTGAAGGCTTGGATGAGGAATTTTTTTTTTTTTTTATCTAACTCTAAAAGGTCAATTGCAGTAAACTCATCCAAATAGATATCAATTGAAGGAGTTGTAGTAGTTACTGTATTTAAGTTAACAGTGGGAAGAATCTGACTGATTTTATCTCTAATAGATGAAATTTTATGATTGAAAAAGTTCATAAAGTCCTGACTAGTAAGCTCTAAGGGAATGCTAGGATTGACAGAATCCTGACTCTCTGTCAGCCTGGCTACAGTGCTGAAAAGAAACCTGGGATTATTCTTGTTCTGTTCTATTAATGCAGAATAATAACTTATTCTAGCTTTTCTAAGAGATTTTTTTATAAATTAAAAGATGATTTCTCCAAGTTAAATAGATTTCATCTAAATCAGTGGAGCGCCATTTTCTTTCTAATTGACTAGTCTTCTGTTTTAAGCTACGAGTTTCTGTGTTGAACCAAGGAGTTAGAAATCTCTGATTAGACTATGACTTTTTCTTTTTTAAAGGGGCCACTATGTCTAGAGTCTGATGCAGAGAAGCTGTACCACTATCTACCATGCTATCAATTACAGAAGGAGCAAGCTGTCTATAGCTTATTTCTTTTGTGTTGACACATGGCATAGAGGAAACAATCTGCATCAGTTTGGTAAGAACATCATCTGAGAGGCATTTGCTGTAGTAATATTTTTCTTTAGGAGCCAAATAGTCAGAAATAGTAAAATCAAAGGTTAACAGACAATGGTCTGAAAGTACAGGGTTTTGAGGAGACACTACCAGATTTTGTATTTCTATGCCATATGTCAGAACAAGGTCCAGTGTGTGGTGGAGATAATGAGTAGAATTTCCTATTTTCTGGGAAAACCTCATCGAGTCTAATATTGAATTAAATGCCATATTAAGACAGTCACTAACTACAGCTATATGTATATTAAAGTACCCTACTAGAATTATTCTATCTGATTTCAACATTAAATCAGCTAAGAATTCAGCAAATTTGGATAAAAACTCAGAGTAGGCTGAGGGAGGACGATAAACTATTGCAAATAAAATTGGGTTTAGCCTAAAATTGCTAACATGCCAAAGACTGAGGACCAGGCCTTCAAAGGAATTAAAACATGTTTTTTTGCTTTCCATTAACTAGTAATTTGGAATGGTAATATTGTTGCTACTCCTCCTCCATGACCAGAACTCCTGGGATTTTTGACAGTTTAAATAACCAGAGGGAGTTGATTCATTTAAATCAACATAATCCTCTTGCCCTAACCAAGTCTCTGTAAGGGATATTAAATCAATCTGATGATCAATTAACAGATCATGGACTAGCAGAGACTTGGGAGTTAGAGACCTAATATTTAACAAACCGCATTTAAATTTTTAAATTATGAGGGGGAAGAGAGGCCAAATCATTAAATTTAGAGACTTCATGTTTAATTTGAGTTTTACCAAATTTTTGTTTAATCACAGAGGCAGACCATAAGTAGACCAAACTGTATCACGTTAAATCCCATGAGACTTACGTCAGAATGTTCTCTGTTCTTATTGGTCAGATTTTTTTTGCCGCGAGGACAGGAAAGGTAAATACAGGAAGTAGGGTGACTACCATGTATTTATGTATTTCTGGGAGAAAATAATACAGATCGTCGCGTAATCTACGGGGGGGGGGGATTTCAATGCCCTGGTTATCATTTATTACATACATGCATATACCACTTTTGGCAAATTATACAGTTTGAAAAGGAAGCGCTGCTACAGATGGAAAATAACATGTTAATGTTTATTAATCCTCCAGAACTGTGACGTGTGCAGCCACAGATATTTTCAAAGATCTATCAGGTATGTACAGTGACATAAAATGTTTTACCATTGCCGCTGGTCCCGTTTTAGTGCGGTCGCTTTCTCACCTGCAGGACCACACCAGAGTTCACCATTTAATTTGAACCGAGAGTCTTGGTACGATTGTTTTGGTATGCACTTGAGTGCGATTACAGTGTTCTCACCAGACAAAACGAACCACACTAATGGAGAAAACTAACTTGAGTTTGATTGAAACAGACTAAAGCCTGCAGGTGTGAAAGCACCCTAAAATAACTCATTCATTCTGCTCCTGAAACATACACTTTTTGGTGGGTGAGGCTTTTTGTATATTGGACACTCACCATCTGGTGCAATTGCCTTCTTCCCAGCAGAACCGTCCACACAGTCTGGGTGTTTGGATGGCACATCTGATTTACATACACCCACTAAGATTTTGGTGCTGAACTTTGTACTTTTTTCTCTATTTGAGAGCATGTGACTGCTTGAAGTTGTTAAAGCGAAACTGGGATCTGTCATGAGAGGTGGGAAATTGGACCCAAATGCAATATTTAAAGTTCAGTAGCAATTTATTTTGAGCTGGCCAACTGGCGCAGCTCAGAAAACACAAAATAATGACAGCTCAGAAGCTGAAAAAAAAACTAAACTCACAAGCAGGATAAACGGCAGGATACAAGGCAAAAACAGAAGCGTGTTGTTCACGCCAATATTACTAATGACACATATGACGAGACACAGATTGGGGTTGATATATATGGACACACAGGCAATCAACACAATACAGAACAGGCAGCATAATCAGGTCAAACAGAGAAAGCAGGGAATGAACACTGACACAGAACAGGATGGGCGGAGTTGCGCAGATAACTACACATAGAGGATCAGGAGGGACAAGACCATGGCAATGATGATGAAAATACTAATGATAATAATAATTGAGATAAAAAGCAAACCAACAGAGAAAAGAATCTACAAGGCAAAATAATAACCATAATCAACAAAGAATAAGATAACTCAAAGCAAAGGGTGTGGGCTGAGGCCCTTGCCCTGAAGAGAAGAAAATATAAATTATAAATTAGAATGAGGGCAAGAGACCCCGTCCATGCCCTGACAGGATCTTTTCATATCTTGACTGTCATGATCTGAACATGGTCAGTGACCATGTCCACGCTCTCTATTGTTTTTGGAATAATTTTGTCATTATTATTCTGTTATCATTAGTATTCTCCCTAGTCCTTGGTTATTTATTAATGTTCTGATTTCACTCTTTGTCTGTTTTTAGTTCATATGTCCACTCTTATTTTGAAAGTATTCCATTCCTCGTTTAGTTAATTTTCTTGTCTCTATATGCCTGTCTTTTGGGGGGGTTTTTTGCAGCGATATCATTGGACTTTCCCTCCGGTTTCTTGTTAGTCGGTTCTCTGGTGAATGTTGTTAGCTCAAACCAGCTCTTGTTTTGCTCGTAACTCCCATGCTGAATTTATGTTAATAAATCATACTGAACTGGAGTTCTACCTGCATCCAGAATCCATTATTTCTGACTACTGGAGATAGCCCTGACACTGGCCTGCTGATGAACAAACTGCAAAAAGATGGCAAAAGGTGGAAATGCCACCCTATAGTCCTCTTTGTACTTGGATCCCTGCGTAATCGATTTCTCTTGGAGACTAAAAGGCAGCTTCTCCACTATAGGGTAAGCATTGTCTTTACTATTCAGCTTTGGAAAATCTTTTAATTTTCTTAAGCAGTGTGTGTTCAATAATTTCTGCAGCCCGTAAGAGTCTCTCAAACATTGCCACACCATGCTGAAGTCTGCTGAGGGATTGAGAATGTGGACTGACCAAATTCTTCTCGCTTGCTCTGCTGAATCATATCCCAGTTGCTTCACCAACAAATTCAATTCTTCCCTGGGTAACAGATTCAAGTCCTGTTTGGCTCTGAGAAAAGAGGCTCTCCAGGCCCAATAATGCTCAGGTCAATCATCAAACTGTTGCAGGCATGAGCTCACAAATGCTCTGCGCATGAGATATTTAACAAAGTCTTGCGTACCTTGCGGCTCAAGTACAAACCTTTCAGAATTAATAAACTGCTGAGGCTCCTGTAGGTAGGTCTTTAATGGAGATGCTTTGTCAGTTTTTTTCACATTTTATTTCAGTGGCCTCTAGATAAGGATGTTTGTGACTATACAGTATCATGTAAATGGTTCAGCATCACAATTTGAAGTCATTTTGTTAGGGTTCATTGTTTTTTGTCTTTTGGTCGGTGATTTTTTTTAAGAACAATGCTGAATGCTATTGAATATAGTCACTGATATGATTAACTGGACTGAAATTTTTCTGGAATGTATGGTTCCTGATGCTTCTCCCTGCTTTCTCCTCATAAAGTTGCTATAACGTGCTTCTCCTCGCTTTCTCCTCCTCCTTATTAGCAGCAGCTGCAGCCTCTGCTGCGGCAGCAACCCTTTGACTCTGGAGAAGGTAGAGACTGGTTTCAATGTCTGCTTTCTGTTTTATTACATTATCTTCTTTTTTAGCGTAGGCCAACTCAGCCTGGGCAGCCTTAGCTTTGGTAAGTGCTCTGATAGCAGAAACAGCTGTTGATACTGAGGTTGACCCTCTGCTGGACCAGTGTGATGAGCTACAGGACTTTTAGGAAGATTGTGATCTAGTATCATTTGCTTGTGAAAACCTACAGTATGCCTTTCAGTTAGTTGGCAAGCATTCTTTTCTTTTAATTCTTGACTTGCTGCACTTTCTTGCTGCATAGTTGCATGCTCAGGTTGCTTAGCATTGGATTTGCCTGAGTGTAAACATGCTGTGTTCTAGTACTTGAGCCCGCTGCACTTATGCACTTACTAAGAGGGGTCGGACTGAGTTGGGTGGAAAGTTATTTAAGTAACAGACAACAATTTGTACAAATTGGTGAGCACAAATTACCCTTCATGGACATCACTTGTGGTGTGCCCCAGGGGTCAGTTTTGGGACCCAAACTCTTTATTTTGTATATAAATGACATATGCCAAGTATCAAAAATTCTGAAATTTATTTTGTTTGCGGATGACACAAATATTCTTTGCACTGGTGAGAATTTGCAGCAGGTTTTAGAGGTGGTCACAACTGAAATGAAAAAGTTAACGCAGTGGTTCAACAAAAATAAATTATCTCTAAATCTAAAAAAAAACAAAGATTATGTTGTTTGGAAATTATAAAATAGATCATGAAATAATGGTAACGATAGATGATACCAGAATAGAAACAGTACAGGAAAATAAGTTTCTGGGGGTGACGCTAGATAATAAAATCTGCTGGAAACCTCACATCAGTCACATCCGGGCCAAGTTAGCAAAATGTATAGGCATACTGGGGAAGACAAGACATATCTTGGACTATAAATCATTGGTCTTACTGTACAATTCACTGTTTCTATCTTATCTTAACTACTGTGTAGAAGTCTGGGGAAACACCTACAAGACCAACCTACAGTCAATATGCACATTACAAAAAGAGCTATAAGGATAATAAATAATGTAGGATATAGAGACCATACCAATTCGTTGTTTTTAAAGTCACATGTCATAAAGTTCATCGATTTAGTTAAATTTAAGACAGCACAAGTAATGTACAGGGCAATTAATAATCAACTCCCAACTAATATACAAAAAATATTTTTTTAAAAAAGAGACAATGATCATAATTTGAGAGGAGGCTTAAACTTTACAAAACCCAAGATACATACTACCAAGAAAAGTCTGTGCATATCTGTCTGTGGGGTGGATTTGTGGAACAGTCTGGAGCCGGAACTGAAACTATGTACAAACAGAATTCAATTCAAAAAGAGGTATAAACATTATTTGCTGAAAGGATATATGTTAGAAGGGTAGTATTTATATGTACAATTCACTATGCTCACTCTGGGACACTATGGGACACTATGGAATGGTGGGTGGGACAGCACTGTGTATATCTGTGTTGTTTGAGGCTGGTTTTGATGTATGGACATCAATGTATGTTAGGATGGATGGGTGTTAATGTTGATATGTACAAAATACAGTTAATTGTTTACTTGGGGTCTTAAATGTGGTAATTTATATATAATTCACATGGGTATATTTATGGAAAAGAGGAGATGGAATTAATAAGTGTTCACTTCTTCCTTCTCCCTTTCGAACACTGTATACTGTTACTTTATTGCATTTGTCATTTGTTTTGTTTTTGTTATACTTTTTTGTTCGAAATAAAGTATCTATCTATCTATCTATCTATCTATCTGTCTTTTTACCAACCCAATTTCAGTAAAACATGTAACTAATGACGTATTTCACCCATCTAAAAATGTACATTTGTACGTAAGTCAAAAAAAATAGAGTGGGGGAAATAAGTATTGAACACATTATGGGGGATCCATGCTGTGGTATTCATCTCAGACTGAAAGACATGGAGATTCAGTAGTTTCCTCTGATGGAAGAGCATGGAGATCAAAGGGCTGGGGGACAAAAGGAATTGTCATGGGGGAGTGAATTGTAATGCAAGACCTCAGGTAGCAGGGACGTGTGAGTGTTGTGATATAAAAGAGAATCCCTACGACATGAGGTTAATATTTCTGATTCTGGAAAATGTGAGAGAGTGAATAAAGTTCGTCTGCTCGGAAAGCTCGGTCTAGTTATTCCTTTCTCCACACTGGTGACCCTTGACAAATAATGGAACATGAGGCGAACACCCCGGAGATGACCAGGACGGGAAGCCCCAGCAATGCATGTGCCGTTTCGGTCAAACTACCAGACTTTTGGCTGCACGACCCGAAGTCTTGGTTCCTCCACACCGATGCCCAGTTCGCGCTCAGGGGAATAACAGCAGATGGCACCAGATATTACTACGTGGTCGCAGCGCTGGACGCTCGCATGACTCAGCAGGTAGCGAGCCTGCTCCAACAGCCCCCAGCCCACGACAAATACAGGGCTCTCAAAACCGTGCTGACCTGGCACTACACGCCCTCGGACTGCGAAAGAGCAGAGAGGCTCCTGACACACTCCGAGTTAGGAGATTGGTCGGTGGTCGAACTGATGGAGAAGATGCTGGCGTTGATGGGCACGGATGACAGGCATTTTCTATTTGCCCACCTTTTCCTCCCGAACCTCCCAACAGTGGCCAGAGCAGTCCTTGCCAACTCGCCGCTGCTGGCCGCATGTGACGACCGTGCGCTAGCCCAGGAGGCAGAGCGGATCATCCTCACCACCAGAGCCCTCACAGTGAACGCAGCGGTGTCGGAACCCAGCGAGACGACCAGTGGAAGCGGGGACCCAGCGATGGTAGCAGCAGCGGAGGCCAGGAAGTGCCAGAAAGACACGCTCTGCTCCTACCACCACCGTTTTGGAGAGGACGCACGCCAATGCATGCCACCGTGCCAATTCAAGCGTTCGGGAAATGCCAGGACCGGCAGTCGGTAGCGGCTGCGACTGCCGGTGAAGAAAGCAAGCTGCTCTATGTGACAGACACGCTCGGGGAGACGGTTCCTCGTGGACTCCGGCTCCCAAAAGAGCCTCATCCTGCCGTCCTATGCCGACCAGCTAGTGGGAACTAGCGGCCCAGAGCTGATGGCCACAAACAGGTCAGACATTAGGACTTTTGGTGAGAGGACACTGACTGTATCCCTGCACAGCCGTATGTACCAATGGACATTCGTCATAGCGGCATGCAGTTTCCCAATCTTAGGCGCTGATTTTTTTGTGTGCACACGGACTACTAGTCGATGTTGCTAACAGATGCCTGATTAATGCAATGTCTTTTGATTCTCTCCCCTGTACAGCTCGAGGAACCGGGCCAACAACGCTAGCCAACATCACAGCTCCAGGTGGTAAGTTCCACACACTGCTCACCCAGTTCCCAGCACTCACGGTCCCGACGTTTTCGGCGGCCATCACTAAACACGGGGTGGAACACTTTATTACCACCACCGGGCCACCCGTTTTCGCACGACCTCGGCGCCTGGACACAGCTAAACTGGCCATAGCGCGCGAGGAGTTTGCCAACTTGGAAAGGCTGGGCATCATCAGACAATCGAACAGCCCATGGGCATCCCCACTACATATGGTTCCTAAGGCCAAGGGATCGTGGTGACCTTGCAGAGATTTCCGCAGATTAAACAACGCCACAGCGCACGACCGCTACCCCATCCCCAATATTCAGGATTTTTCCGTTCACCTCGCCGGGGCACGCATTTTTTCTAAGATAGACCTGGTCCATGGTTACCACCAGGTCCCAGTGTGTGCGGAGGACATACCTTAAAATGGCAGTAATAACCCCGTTTGGTCTGTTTGAGTTTTTACGCATGCCTTTTGGGTTAAAAGGTGCAGCACAGACATTCCAACGCATGATGGATGCGGTGTTGTGCGATCTGTCGTTTGTGTTCGTCTACCTGGATGACATCCTGGTGGCCAGCGCGTCCGAGGACGAACACGTAACCCACCTCAGGACGGTTTTCCAGAGGATAGAGGAGTACGGGTTAACAATCAACCCAGCAAAATGCCACTTCGGCGTGATGGGGATCGATTTTTTGGGACACCGCATCTCACCAGAGGGAGCGATACCCTTGCCGGACAAGGTGCGCGCAGTGGCAAATTTTCCCCAGCCTCAGATGGTCAGGGCGCTGCAGGAGTTTTGGGGGATGGTTAACTTTTATAACCGTTTCCTCCCCCGCGCAGCCCAGCTCATGCAGCCGTTGTACGCCGCGCTCAAGAAACGGAAACCAGCGGACAGAGTCGACTGGACTCCTGAGCAGGAGCAGGCGTTCTCTGAGGTTAAAACAGCCCTGGCAAACGCCGCACTACTGGCGCACCCGGACCCGGCGGCTCGGATAGTGCTCATGACCGATGCCTCAGACGTAGCCATAGGGGCCATCGTGGAGCAATGCGTCGCCGGTTCTTGGCAGCCGCTCGCCTTTTTTAGCAGGTCTTTGAGCGACAGTGAGCATAAATACAGCGCGTTCGACAGAGAGTTACTGGCTCTCCATCTGGCCATACACCATTTCCAGTTCTGGCTGGAAGGGCGCACCTTCACTGCGTTCATGGACCACAAGCCGCTAACGTACGCGATGGCCAAGGTTTCGGAACCATGGTTGGGCCGGCAGCAGAGACAGCCGGGCGCGATCTTGGAGTTTATGACTGACATTCAGCATGTGGCCGGTAAACTCAACCTGGTGGCAGACTGCCTCTCGCATGCATTAGTGGCCCCAGTCTACGTAGGGATAGATTACATGGCTATGGCCGTGGAGCAGATCGGCGATGCAGACGTGTGCACGCTCCAGTCTGGACCAACAGGGTTAAGGCTGGAGAGCAGAGTACTGCAAGACGGGGGCCCCCCCCCAATCTGTGACGTCTCCACAGGACGCCCGCGCCGGTGGTCCCACGGGCTTGGCACTGCCGCGTTTTTGAGTCGTTCACTCCCTTGCACACCCAGGAGTGCGCGCATCAGTCAAAATAGTGGGAGCGAAGTTCGTCTGGCCGAGCCTGTGCAAACAGGTGAAAGAGTGGGCTGCAGCCTGCGTAGCATGCCAATGAGCCAAAGTGCACAGGCACACAAAGGCCCCCTTGGGGCCATTCCATATCCCGGCTAAGAGGTTCTACCACGTTCACGTGGACCTTGTGGGCCCCCTCCCACCATCGCAGGGGTTCACGCACCTCCTGACAGTGGTGGACTGCACCACACAATGGCCAGAAGCAGTTCCGCTAGCTTCCACCGCGTCCACAGATGTGGCATGCGCTTTTTTGACAACATGGGTGGCACGTTTTGGCACCCCTTCGGACATCACGTCCGATCGGGGCCCTCAGTTTGTTTCCGACCTCTGGTCCACGATGGCCCGAAGCCTGGGCATCTCAATTCATAGCACGACTGCGTACAACCCACAGGCCAATGGGTTATGCGAGCGTTTCCATAGGTCACTGAAAACAGCGCTCAGGGCTTTGCTTACAGATGCAAATTGGGTGGACCGGTTGCCGTGGGTTCTATTAGGGTTGCGTTTCACACCGAAAGAGGATTTGGAGGCTTCCCCAGCAGAGCTGGTTTTTTCTCAGCCACTGCGGCTCCCCGGGAAATTTTTACCAGATAACCCTGCGCCGAACACCCATCCATCCCCGCGTTCACGGCATAGTGCAGACGCAGGGACGCTACCTGGCCCAGCCCACCACGGTTTTCCCCGTGCTTTTGTGCCAAAAACCTTGAAGGACGCGGCGTTCGTGTTTGTCAGGCACAATGCCCACTGGCCTCCATTGCGCCCACCCTACGATGGCCCGTTTAGAGTGCTGGAACCCGGGGACAAACATTTTGTGTTAGACTTGGGGGGTCGCCGGGAGAGAATCTGTATAGACAGGCTTAAGCCCGCCTTTGTTGTGGCAGATGAGCAGGTGGTGTTGGCCCGAGCTCCTCGGTGCGGAAGACCCCCCCTGAGAACTCCCCAGGTAAACGATTCATCAGAGCAGTCACACGAGCATGCTAAATGTCCCCCCCCCCATTGTCCCCCCACAGACGAACACACCCCCAGGAACCCCCCACCGGCACAGCAGCGCCGCGGAGCCAAAGACCCCCAGTTACAGCAGCTATGGGCGGAGGCTGAAGCTGAGAGGATGTGAGGGTTAACACTCAATCTGAGACTCAGGGGGAGGGGGCGGTGTGGGGGACCCATGCTGTGGTGTTCATAGACTAAAAGGCATGGAGATGCAGTAGTTTCCTCTGATGGAAGAGCATGGAGATCAAAGGGCTGGGAGACAAAAGGAATTGTCATGGGGGAGTGAATTGTAATGCAAGACCTCAGGTAGCAAGGAGGTGTGAGTGTCGTTATATAAAAGAGAGTCCCTACTACATGAGGTTAATGTTTCTGATTCTGTAAGATCTGAGAGAGTGAATAAAGTTTGTCTGCTCGGAAAGCTCGGTCTGGTTATTCCTTTCTCCACAACATCAACATTTTTCTCCTTAAACATATTTCTGATGGAGCCATTGACCTGAGATTTTCACCAGATATCAGTAACAACCCAAATAATCCATACAAAGAAATTAAGGCAACTGTGCTCACAAAACAAGTTGCATTTAAAAAAGTGGAATGACACATGGAATAAGTTTTGAATACGCTTAGTGAAATTAATTTAATATTTAGTAGAAAAGCTTTTGTTGGTAATAACAGCTTCCAGACACCTTCTGTATGGAGAAACTAGGCGCAGGCATTGCTCAGAAGTGATTTTAGCCCATTCTTCCACACAAAACATCTTCAGATCTTGAAGGTTCCGTGGGTGTCTTCTATGAACTCTGATCTTCAGTTCGTTCCATAGATTTTTAATTGGATTCAGGTCAGATGTCTGACTGTGCCATTCTAGCAGCTTTATTTTCCTTCTCTGGAGCCAGTTCAGCGTTTCCTTGGCTGTTGTGTTTGGGATCATGGCTTGCTGAGATGTCCACCCCCGTTTCATTTTCAGCATCTTGGCAGATGGTAACAGGTTCTTATCATGGATGTCTTTGTACATTTGTCCATTCATCTTTCCTTCAATTATATGAAGTCTGCCTGTACCATGTGCTGAAAAACACCCCCACACCATGACGCTCCTATCTCCAAACTTCACTGCTGGTATGGTGTTTGGGGGCTGATGTGCAGTGCCATTTCTCCTCCAAACATGCTGTGTGTTGTGGCATTCAAAAAGTTCCATTTTGGTCTCATCTGATCAGACTCTATCCTCCCAGTATTTTACTGGCTTGCCCAAATGTTCTCCAGCAAACTTTAAACAAGCTTCAACATGCTTTTTCTTCAGCAATGGAGTCTTGCCAGGTGAGCAGGCATACAGCCCATGTCTGCTTAGTGCATATACTTATTGTTTTCTTTGAAACAACAGTACCTGCTAACTCCAGGTCTTTGACTCTTGGATAACTCTTCTGATTATTCTTTTGACTCTTCTGTCAGAAATCTTGTGAGGAGCTCCTGATTATGGCCAGTTTATTTTTAAAATGATGTTCTTTCCACTTCTGAATGATGGCTCCAACAGTGCTCACAGGAACATTCAGCAGTTTAGAAATGTGCCTGTAACTAATGCCATCATTATATTTTGCAACAATAAGGTTGTAAAGGTCTAGAGATAGCTCTTTGCTTCTACCCATCATGAGTTCTTTGTGATGTGACAGTCTGATATTCACAGACCTTTTTAAAGGCTATCAATCAGGACTTAACCAGCTGAAATTAATTTGCACTGATGGGGGATGGGGAGGCTTCTAAATTCTGATAGATTTCAGCTGGTTTCTTGGCTTGCTATGCCTTTTTGGACCTCTTTTTTCTTCGTGTGTTCAATACCTATTCCCTGCATCATTCCACGTTATTAAATATAACTTGTTTTGTGAACACAGTTGCCTTGATTTCTTTGTATGTATGGATTACATGGGTTGTTACTGGTATCTGGTGAAAATCTCAGGTCAATGGTCCATCAGAAATATGTTTAATGGAAAAAAATGTTGACGTGTTCAGTACTCATTTTCCCCACTGTATATACCTGGATACGTTTTTACAAATGGAGTACATGCCTAGCACTGCGGCAGCGCAGCAACTCACCCTTGGCCGGGGGATCCTGGGTTCAATCCCAGCCCCCGACCAACAGTGATCTGTGTGGAGTTTGCATGTTCTCCCCGTGTCTGCATGGGTTTACTCCGGGATTTCTCCGGTTTCCTCCCACATGCCAAAAACATGCAAGTTAGGTTAATTGGCATCAAACTGGGGATTCTAAATTGTCCTTAGGTATGACTGTGAGAGTGAATGGTTGTCTGTCTCTCTGTGTTGGTCCTGCGATGGACTGGCGATCTGTCCAGGGTGTACGCTGCCTCTCGCCCAAAGATGCTGGGATAGGCTCCAGCCCCCCCGTGACCCAAAAAGGATTAAGAGGAAGAAGATGAATGAATGAATGAATGAATGAGTACATGCCTTCACTCACTGCGCATGCGCAAATGCACACAAGGAAAAAAAAACAGTCCTTACCTTGCATGAGCAGAAAAACACCTTTTTTAGGTACAGTGGGGAAAAAAGTATTTAGTCAGCCACCAATTGTGCAAGTTCTCCCACTTAAAAGATGAGAGAGGTCTCCAATTTTCATCACAGGTATACTTCAACTATGAGAGACAAAATGAGAAAAAAAAAATCCAGAAAATCACATTGAAGGATGTTTAATGAATTAATTGGTAAATTCCTCGGTAAAATAAGTATTTGGTCACCTACAAACAAGTAAGATTTCTGGCTCTCACAGACCTGTAACTTTTTCTTTAAGAGGCTCCTCTGTCCTCGATTCATTACCTGTATTAATGGCACCGGTTTGAACTCATTATCAGTATAAAAGACACCTGTCCACAATCTCAAACAGTCAGACTCCAAACTCGACTATGGCCAAGACCAAAGAGCTGTCAAAGGACACCAGAAACAAAATTGTAGACCTGCACCAGGCTGGGAAGACTGAATCTGCAATAGGTAAGCAGCTTGGTGTGAAGAAATCAACTGTGGGAGCAATTATTAGGAAATGGAAGACATACAAGACCACTGATAATCTCCCTCCATCTGGGGCTCCACGCAAGATCTCACCCTGTAGGGTCAAAATGATCACGAGAACGGTGAGCAAAAATCCCAGAACCACACGGGGGACCTAGTGAATGACCTGCAGAGAGCTGGGACAAAAGTAACAAAGGCTACCATCAGTAACACACTACGCCGCCAGGGACTCAAATCCTGCAGTGCCAGACGTGTCCCCCTGCTTAAGCCAGTACATGTCCAGGCCCGTCTGAAGTTTGCTAGAGAGCATTTGGATGATCCAGAAGAGGATTGGGAGAATGTCATATGGTCAGATGAAACCAAAATAGAGCTTTATTGTAAAAACTCAACTTGTCGTGTTTGGAGGAGAAAGAACACCATACCTACTGTGAAGCATGGGGGTGGAAGCATCATGCTTTGGGGCTGTTTTTCTGCAAAAGTACCAGGACGACTGATCCGTGTAAAGGAAGGAATGAATGGGGTCATGTATCGTGAGATTTTGAGTGAAAACCTCCTTCCATCAGCAAGGGCATTGAAGATGAAACGTGGCTGGATCTTTCAGCATGACAATGATCCCAAACACACCGCCCGGGCAACGAAGGAGTGGCTTCGTAAGAAGCATTTCAAGGTCCTGGAGTGGCCTAGCCAGTCTCCAGATCTCAACCCCATAGAAAATCTTTGGAGGGAGTTGAAAGTCCGTGTTACCCAGCGACAGCCCCAAAACATCACTGCTCAAGAGGAGATCTGTATGGCTGTGTTGTGAGACATGTATATGTTGGACACTGCATATGTGATTTAACCTCACGATGAAGGAGAGCCAGCCCCCTGCGGTGCGGAGCCACAGAGCCTGGACCCCCTGCGGAGGACAGGGGACAGAAGACTTCCTGACCACTGAGGCTCGAGAGGAGAGAAGGGGGAGTTATGTAAATAAAAGGCTAATGAATGTGAATAAAGAGACTTTGATATAGATGTGTGATTTCCCCCGCGAGGGAAATGGTTTGATGTGAGAATGTTTAAATGAGAGAACTCTGGTGTGTTCACTCTCTTTGTTCGCTGCTCAGGAATGAGAGCAGACAGTGGAATGGTTACTTGAAATAAACTGAAATTAAAGGCAATTCGGTTTCGTTATTCAAGTCTCCCCACATTGGTGACTGACGACGTTGAGAATGAACGAAGAAATTCTCAGGGTCCCGGACTCACAGCGCTCAGAGCTGGCGAGCGCAGTGGCCGTTAAGCTGCCTGATTTCTGGCAGGATAACCCACGGTCGTGGTTTCTGCAAGCAGAGTCGCAGTTCGCGCTCGCAGGAGTAACGGTGGATGACACTAAGTTCCACCATGTCATCGCTAAACTGGACAACAGCACAGCTCGGTGCGTGCAGAGCTTGGTGGAGCAGCCACCCGCGACCGACAGGTACGGCAAGCTGAAATCCACCCTCATCAAGTTTTTCACCCCCTCGGCTGAAGTGAGGGCGAGGAGGATCCTGTCTTTGCTAGACCAAGGTGGACACAGGCCGAGCGCCCTGATGGAGGAGATGATACAGCTGAGAGGGTTGGACAACGATGATTTCATTTTTCAGTTCATCTTCCTCTCCAACCTCCCGGCGCATGCGAGAAGCACGCTGGCCGGCAAAAAGTGTCACACCCTGGAGGAGTTCCGGGAGCTGGCCCAGGAGGCAGATGGGATCCTGGACACCTGCGGCGGGCAAGCAACCACAGCGGCGACCCGAGACAGCGGGGAGCCAGAGGCGGCAGAACCAGACTGGCCGACGACGGCGGCAACACGGCCGCGACGAGGTGGAGCCAATAGCCCGGCGGCAGAGGCGCGGACACGACACAGCGGAGGAGAAGATCTCTGCTTCTACCATCGGAGGTTCGCAGAGAAGGCACGCAGGTGTGTGCCGCCCTGCATCTTCAGGAGTTCGGGAAACGGCAAGACCGGGGGTCGCTAGCAGCTTCGACCCTCGGAGAACGCAACAAGCTGCTCTACATCACGGATGCGTGCTCCGGACGAGAGTTCCTCATCGACACCGGAGCACAAGTGAGCTTCATCACCCCAACATACGCGGACCGGGTGGCTGGACCCCACGGTAGCGGAGCTACAGCGGCAAATGGCTCGAACATCAACACCTACGGGAGAAGGACCTTGCCTTTGTGCTTACATGGCCGCACATATGAATGGACTTTTGTAATAGCGGCGGTGAGTTTCAACATGTTGGGCGCGGATTTTTTGTGTTCGCACAATCTGTTAGTTGATCTTGCTAATAGACGGCTGGTAAATGCACTCTCTTTTTACTCTCTCCCCTGTTCAGCTCGAGTGTCCCCGCCACCAGTACAGACCCACGTCGCTACAGCAGGTGGTAAGTTTCACACACTCCTCACCCAATTTCCAGCGCTCACTGTGCCCACTTTTTCAGCGACGGTCGCGAAGCACGGGGTGAAACACTTTATCCCCACGTCTGGTCCTCCCGTGTTTGCAAAAGCTCGGCGCTTGGATGCAGTGAAGCTCGCCATTGCGCGCGAGGAGTTCGCCAGCCTGGAGAGGCTGGGCATCGTTCGTAGGTCGAAGAGCCCGTGGGCTTCGCCGCTGCACATGGTACCAAAAGCCGATGGCTCCTGGAGACCGTGCGGGGATTACCGCAGGCTAAACAATGCTACGGCGCACGATCGTTATCCCATCCCGCACATTCAGGATTTTTCGGTGCACCTGGCGGGGGCGCGCATTTTTTCAAAGATTGATCTAGTTCGCGGCTATCACCAAGTCCCGGTCCAACCGGAGGACATTCCTAAAACAGCGGTAATAACCCCGTTCGGACTTTTTGAATTTTTACGCATGCCGTTTGGTCTCAAAGGGGCAGCGCAAACATTTCAGCGGATGATGGATGCCGTGTTACGCGATCTCCCTTTCGTGTTTGTGTACCTCGACGACATTTTGGTCGCGAGTACTTCAGAGGACGAACACGAAACGCACCTCACAGCAGTTTTTAGGAGGCTGGGAGAGCACGGCTTAATAGTTAACCCAGCCAAGTGCCAGTTCGGCGTCGAGCGGATCGATTTTTTGGGTCACCGCGTCTCCCCGGAGGGAGCGGTTCCATTACCAGAGAAAGTACGCGTGGTAGCAGATTTTCCCCGTCCACAAACGGTCAAATCACTACAGGAATTCTTGGGGATGGTGAATTTTTATAACCTATTCCTGCCCCACGCAGCTCAAATCATGCAACCGTTATATGCCGCGCTCAAAAAACAAAAACCGACCCAGGCGGTCGAATGGTCCCCGGAGCGGGAGCGCGCGTTCACAGAGGTTAAAAAAGCCTTGGCTGACGCTGCGCTCCTGGCCCACCCAGACCCTGCAGCACGTATCGCGCTGACGACAGACGCTTCAGATTTAGCCATAGGGGCCGTTATTGAGCAACAGGTAGCCGGGGTTTGGCAGCCTTTGGCTTTCTTTAGCAAATCTTTAAGCGCGGCTGAACGAAAATACAGCGCGTTTGACAGAGAACTGTTGGCGCTGCATTTGGCTATTCGTCATTTCCAGTTCTGGCTGGAAGGACGGTGCTTCACCGCTTATGTGGACCACAAGCCGCTCACATACGCCATGGCCAAAATTTCAGATCCGTGGTCCGGCAGGCAGCAGAGGCAGCTGGCCGCAATCTCGGAATTTACCACTGACATTAGGCACGTCGCGGGCAAATTCAATGTAGTAGCGGATTGTCTCTCACGCGCGTTCACGACCCCAACACGCGCAGAGGCAGAACGGGCCACCGTGACCGCGCCGCAGGAGAGTGGCACGGTGGCGCGCGCAGCCCCGGTGCACGTGGGTATAGATTACGCAGCCATGGCAGCGGACCAGGGGGCGGACGCAGACGTGCGCGCGCTCCAGTCTGGACCAACAGGGTTGAGGCTGGAGAGCAAGTGTTTACAAACCAGTATGCCCCCCCTGATTTGCGACATGTCGACGGGGCGCCCGCGTCCGGTGGTTCCGGCCACGTGGCGCCGCCGTGTTTTTGACTCGGTCCACTCACTGGCGCACCCGGGGGTGCGCGCGTCGGTGAAACTAGTGGCGGAAAAGTTTGTTTGGCCGTGCCTGCGCAAGCACGTGAAGGAATGGGCAAAAACCTGCATTTCCTGTCAACGGGCCAAAATTCACAGGCACACAAGAGCCCCGTTAGAACCGTTCCGCATTCCGGCTAGAAGGTTCGACCATGTGCACGTCGACCTTGTGGGCCCCCTACCGGCATCACAGGGGTTCACGTATCTTTTGACAATGGTGGACCGCACCACACGTTGGCCGGAAGTGGTCCCACTTGCGACGACCACGGCCGCGAAGGTGGCTCGCGTTTTTTTAACGGCTTGGGTGGCGCGCTTCGGGGTTCCGTCGGACATTACGTCCGATAGAGGACCGCAATTCATCTCTGAGCTGTGGTCAGCGATGGCCAACGGCTTAGGAGCCAAAATTCACCGCACTATGGCTTACCACCCTCAGGCCAATGGTTTATGCGAGCGTTTTCATAGGTCTTTGAAGGCAGCACTCAGAGCGTCGCTCACGGATGCAGATTGGGTAAATAAACTTCCATGGGTTTTATTAGGGTTGCGTTCTGTGCCTAAAGAGGACTTAGACGCCTCCCCAGCGGAGCTGGTATTCGCACAAACTCTGAGGCTGCCGGGCGAGTTTTTACCAGAGCACCCAGAGCCCCCACCTCTCTCTGCTCTGGGACCGTTAGTCGGCACGGGGGCAGACACGCTCCCGGGTCCGGTTCATCACGCTTTTCCACGAGTTTTCGTCCCCAAGGCTTTGAAAAATGCCGATTTCGTTTTTGTCAGGCGCGAAGCCCTTAAAGCAACGCTCAAACCACCTTACGAAGGGCCATTTCGAGTGCTGGAGGCAGGTGATAAGCAATTTGTACTAGATTTTGGAGACAGAAAAGAGACAGTCAGTATTGACAGACTAAAACCTGCTTTTGTCATGAAGGACGTGTCTGTACCGGTCGCAGTGGCGCCTCGACGAGGCAGGCCCCCGCAGAGGGCAATTAATCACTCTCTCCCTCAGTCAACAGAACCGAAGCAGAAAAGCACCGCAGGCAAGGCGGGGCCAACTCACAGCAGATTCGGCAGACGGCTGAAGCTCAAGCGGCGCACAGACTGAATGTTGGTGTTGATTATTCAGTAGTGAGTAAGGTGCTATTAAATTTTAGGAATTAGTCTGTTCTTCATCGTTTGGGGGGGTTAATATGGCTGTGTTGTGAGACATGTATATGTTGGACACTGCATATGTGATTTAACCTCACGATGAAGGAGAGCCAGCCCCCTGCGGTGCGGAGCCACAGAGCCTGGACCCCCTGCGGAGGACAGGGGACAGAAGACTTCCTGACCACTGAGGCTCGAGAGGAGAGAAGGGGGAGTTATGTAAATAAAAGGCTAATGAATGTGAATAAAGAGACTTTGATATAGATGTGTGATTTCCCCCGCGAGGGAAATGGTTTGATGTGAGAATGTTTAAATGAGAGAACTTTGGTGTGTTCACTCTCTTTGTTCGCTGCTCAGGAATGAGAGCAGACAGTGGAATGGTTACTTGAAATAAACTGAAATTAAAGGCAATTCGGTTTCGTTATTCAAGTCTCCCCACAATCTGCATGGAGGAATGGGCCAAAATACCAGCAACAGTGTGTGAAAACCTTGTGAAGACTTACAGAAAATGTTTGCCCTCTGTCATTGCCAACAAACGGTATATAACAAAGTATTGAGATGAAGTTTTGTTATTGACCAAATACTTATTTTACCAAGGAATTTACCAATTAATTCATTAAAAATCCTTCAATGTGATTTTCTGGATTTTTTTTTCCCCTCATTTTGTCTCTCATAGTTGAGGTATACCTATGATGAAAATTGGAGACCTCTCTCATCTTTTAAGTGGGAGAACTTGCACAATTGGTGGCTGACTAAATACTTTTTTGCCCCACTGTAGCTTCCAACACTCATTCAGAGGTGGGAGGGGGTGGTGAATGGTTAGTTTCAAACAGTTTTAAGCAACGAGTCCAACAACATGCGAGTTCGAGTCCCACAGTGATCTTTGAATGACTTAATTTTTTTCATTTTTTTTTTCACTTGTGGCGGTTCGTTTTAACCCCACAACAGACTAAGGACACTCAGCCCTCTTTTCTCTGTTTTCCTGCTACACTACTGAGATGCAATGTGCCATTCATGTATTTGTGATGCAAACATGCATGTATTGTGATGTAATGCGCCATTCTGTATAGTGTGCATATGGCTTGTCCTTACTGTGCTTTTTCTGAGCATCTTACATATGTAGATGTGCTTTGGTGTATTAATGTCTACAGGTAGACGAGTTTCTTCTGTCTCATCTATGTGATGTTAATCGATGCCTTTCATGCATTGTATTCATGCGTCCTGTCCTTACTGTGACCTAGAGACTCAGATCAATATTTAGATGTGCTTGTTAGCCTCTTTGTCTTGCACTTAGAGCGAGGTCTAGCTAATCTGCCCATTGTGATGTATGGCTTACAAATGCAAATACCTCCTGCCTGTTCTGTTGTCCCTTTGATCATTCTAAACTGTGGAGTATGTCTCTTTCATGTATTGTTATGATCAAGTATTTAAGGTGCAACTCTGTAACGCAATCTCCCTCTCTCTCTTTCACTCTCACTCTGATCCTGCAACTGGTGGACACACTGTGTCTGCCTCTCCTGCTCTGAGAGCCTAGGGATCCCGCTCCGGGCTGCTCACACTATGCACCGGAGAGGGGATCCCGTGACGGCGGTATGATTAATAAAACTCTACTTAAAACCACAGCACCTGCTGCTTATTTTTTCATGCCGCTTCACTGGTGACCCCTCGAACACGCACACGTTTTGTGCAAAAGCAACCTTCCGAGCTGGACAGCCGCACAGCTGCGTTGGTGACCCCGCCTGAAAGCACACGCTTTGTGCAAAGCAACTTCTGGTCTGGACCGCTGCAGTGACCCGACACTGAAACGAACATGCTGCCAGCGAACGCAACAGCTCCCTTCTGCTTCAGGGAGATTTCGACGCAGAGTTTCCAGGTTGAAACCCTCCGGAGACCACCCACGACCGGGAAAGCTGCAGCAACGTTTCATGGTGAGATCTGCACAACCACGCTGGACCGGCCGCTCTCACAGAGAGCGCACGCACCTCGTCCTCTCTCCAAGACGGCAACCTCCAGGGCCGACGGGGAGCGCAGCGCGTGGAACTGAACGCACCATGGCCGCACGAGCGACAACGATCGTCTCCTCCCTCTCACCGCTCCAACGCAGCTGCACGAGCCCGGGGCACAAAGATCGTCTATTGCCTCGCACCGCTCCAACGCGTCTCCACGAGCCCGAGGGACGGAGATCGTCTACTTCCTCACACCGCTCCAACGCAGCTGCATGAGCCTGAGGAACAAAAGATCGTCTATTCCCTCCCGCCGCTCCAACGCATCTGCACGGGCCTGAGGGACTAAAGATCGTCTATTTCCTCTCACCGCTCCAACGCACCATGGCCAATCTACAGCAACAGCTCAACCTGGATTTTATCGGCGCCGTCTGCGCCGGTCTCCACCAAGTTTCTGCACCCTGACTCGCCACTCCAGCGGCCCACCCACGCACTGAACCCCCACGCACGCATCGGGGAGTTACAAGGACGGCGCATCACGCACGGGACAAGTAACGGCTCCACAGACTGCCTTCCTCCTTCGCCGCTGCCTTTCAGGGCTGCTCGCTCACCTGAGGCACGCATGCAGCATGATCGAAGGATTTGTTAACAGTCTCAGCCACGCCACAGACCGCCATCGTCCTCCGCCGCTGCCCACAGAACCTTCAGGGCTGCTCGTTCACCTGAAGCAAGCACGCAGCTCGCCACTGGATTTTTTAATGGTCTTAGCCACGGCACAACGGGATTTCAGCCGTCAGCTGTTCCCGGGAGCTTTGGGGTTGCTTCAGCACCCAAAGCCAACAGTCCCTATGCTTTGTTTACTTTTTTTCTTACAGCCGCCCCTGCTTTTCTTCATGGCCACGAGAGGAGTCAGAGACTAATTTTTCTTCTTGTGATCTCCACACGTGCAACGGGACAAACCCTCGACGTCACGGAGCAGCAAGCAATTTTTGCGCGGCTCAGGACGATTTCACAGCTCCTGCCGGCACTTCCTACCCCTCCCCTCCCTCCCCCTCCGCCTGCAGCAAGCTTCTCCCACAGCTCACTCACACAGATGGATTATCGAGGTCGCGGCCCCCTACCGCGTCCTCTGGGGGGGAGCGTGTGTGGCGGTTCGTTTTAACCCCACAACAGACTAAGGACACTCAGCCCTCTTTTCTCTGTTTTCCTGCTGCACTACTGAGATGCAATGTGCCATTCATGTATTTGTGATGCAAACATGCATGTATTGTGATGTAATGCGCCATTCTGTATAGTGTGCATATGGCTTGTCCTTACTGTGCTTTTTCTGAGCATCTTACATATGTAGATGTGCTTTGGTGTATTAATGTCTACAGGTAGACGAGTTTCTTCTGTCTCACCTATGTGATGTTAATCGATGCCTTTCATGCATTGTATTCATGCGTCCTGTCCTTACTGTGACCTAGAGACTCAGATCAATATTTAGATGTGCTTGTTAGCCTCTTTGTCTTGCACTTAGAGCGAGGTCTAGCTAATCTGCCCATTGTGATGTATGGCTTACAAATGCAAATACCTCCTGCCTGTTCTGTTGTCCCTTTGATCATTCTAAACTGTGGGGTATGTCTCTTTCATGTATTGTTATGATCAAGTATTTAAGGTGCAACTCTGTAACGCAATCTCCCTCTCTCTCTTTCACTCTCACTCTGATCCTGCAACTGGTGGACACACTGTGTCTGCCTCTCCTGCTCTGAGAGCCTAGGGATCCCGCTCCGGGCTGCTCACACTATGCACCGGAGAGGGGATCCCGTGACGGCGGTATGATTAATAAAACTCTACTTAAAACCACAGCACCTGCTGCTTATTTTTTCATGTCGCCTCACACTCTACTAATCAAAGGTTAGGTTTAGGCGTCACCTCCTGTAGTTGTTAAGAGTTAGGAAAAAATGTTTCGGAGAGATGTCACCTCTGGTAGTAAAAGAAAGTGAAACTAGCCAACTTTTAAGGTGCCCATAGACACATTTCTTAAAGCTGTAAATGCCATGTATTCACTGCACATGAAAAAACGTTTTTTCGTGTCTATGCATGTCGAGTTATAAATAGGTTAATAACCTTTAAAAGAAAATCATCTCAACAAAAAAAGTTCATTTATACACGATAATTCCTTCTTACTTTAACCACCTTCGAGTTATTAAAATATTATTATATTATATTATTATATTAGTTATTATATATTAGTTATATTATATTATACATGACCATCTTTGGCTTCTATGAATGTAATATTTTAATCTATTTATTACACTTTTAACCTATTTATTGTAGCAAAAGTTTTTAATACTGTTTTTAAATAAGACTTCCCATACTTGTATACCAAAATGAACCACTCATAACCAAAATGACAACCCAGTTTACTTTGACAAATTAAACTCAACTTCATCCATATCATTTTACTACTACACCTATTGATGTTATGCTTGACACCACCCACTCGACACTGACGCGAGCAATATAACGTGGAAGTGTCGTGAGCAGAGTGTCGAGCACTGTGTCAACATGCCCACAGTCACGTGACCATAGCAAACGAGGCCTTGTTATGTCGGTCACATCACGTGACTTGAGGGCTCACGGGAAATTTGAGAGGGAATTAGTTGGGGGGTTTTTTTGTTTGTTTGCTTTGTATTGTTTGTTCCTGCCATCCAATTTTGAATAGACCTTGGATGGCCAAATACTCAAAAAAAAATTAAAAAAAATTGAGACTTTTTTCAGGTTTTTCAACTCTGATGCAGTTCTGACAGTCAGTCACCAGATGGCAGTCTTTATTAGATGTTTCATAGCACTGTGTTGCTCATGAAGCAATTGTCTCAAAGTTGCTCATTGTTTCATGAGGCCTCGGTTTTAACGTGACTAACCACACACCTACTAACATAGCATCCACATTATACTTTTACATTTCTAAATTATAAGCAAGATTAAGAAAAGTAAACAGCCAATTATCCAGTCAAATGACCAAAATACGCGCAGAATCTCAACAATTAATCAATTAAGTAATTAGTAGTGATCTTATGCACGACACCACCCACTTGACACTGATTCGAGCAATATAGCACGGAAGTGTTGTGGGGCTGAGTGTCGAGCACTGTGTCAACATGGCGACAGTAATGTGACCGTAGCAAACGAAGCCTCGTTGTCACAGCATGTGATTTGAGACCTGGCGAAAAATTTGAGAGGGCTCGGCATTGCATACGTTAATAGTGAAGGATTTAAAAGGGATCTGATTCACCAATCAAACTGAGGGTTTTTTGAGAGGAGATTTGTTATCATCATTGCATTCACTATTTGAGTAGAAGTCAGGGACAGTATTACACAAGTTAGTAGATACATTAGTGATGGTGAAACTGAGGCCTTATAAAACAATGAACAACTTTGAGACAGTAGCTTCATGATTGACACAGTGTTAGGAAACACTTATCACTTCCAGCGCCACACGAGTAGGCTGCCTTTTTGCAACAGCGGATCAATTTCTTCCCATTTCTATTTACTATCTGGCTCTCTTGCTAATCTTTCTGATCCAGCGACACCTTTATTCCATCACAGACACGTAGGTCGCCCAAATGTCTCCTGAGCCAGCGGACGGAGCCACTGTTTCTTGCAGGAAGCAGTACAATAGAGACCAGCTGTTAGCACTTAACCGGCCCACGATGCTAACGCAAAAACTTGACATACCGGGAGAAATAAGACGGAAACGGCGTGGATGTTGAGCTGGAGTAAGACGGCGGGCGAGGAATATAAGGTACAGACCCGTCCTCCCATCGTGGATGACGTCACGCGCTGTCCCAGCGTTCACCGTCGGATTTGCATAAATAACAATGCAGATCACGTGTGAGTATTCCCTCGGGAGATAGGTAGGTCGCATGCTAACAGCTAGCAACTCAATGTCTTTGTTGCAGTGTTGTTGTTTAACCGTGATATGTCCCGGTCTGCACCAGCAGGTTTTATATATATCAGAGGTTTTGTTCACTGAAAATTGTCCTTCCACAGAATTTTTCCAGCAATGACTACAAATTCTGAAAGCTATCATTTGACAGATTATATGGAGGGTGATCTAATTAAAGTCAATTAAAATGATAGATAACTGACAGAATTTTTATGAGCCTGTCTGAGAAAATGACATAACAAAAATTGTAGTGCAACCTGCGATATAGTAGAGTATTGCCCGTTTTCAGATTTTCAACTCAAATGCAGTTCTGACAGTCAGTCATCAGATGGCAGTCTTTATTAGATGTTTCATAACACTGTCTCCCGTGAAGCAATTGTCTCAAAGTTGCCCCCCCCCCTTCCCGTGACCCAACAAGGATTAAGTAGTAGAGGAAGAATGAATGCTTCTTTTTCCATCTCCAACTACTTAATCCTTGTCGGGTCGGGGGGCTATCCCAGCATCTTTGAGCAGAAGGCAGGGTACACCCCGGACAGATCGCCAGTCCATCGCTGGGCCAACACAGCGAGACAGACAACATTCACTCTCACATTCATACCTAAAGACAATTTAGTATACCCAGTTGATGCCAATTAACCTAACATGCATGTCTTTGGACTGTGGAAGAAAACTGGAGCACCCAGTGAAAACCCATGCAGACACGGGGAGAAAATGCAAACTCCACACAGAAAGCTCACCGCCCGCTGGCCAGGGGTGGGATTAAACCCACAACCTTCTTGCTGTGCTGCCGCAGTGCTAACCACTGCTCCACCGAGCTGCCCTGTTTGCTCTTTTTTAAAAATTAAATGTAGCCATTGTGTTTAACATGGAACTGATACCATCATTATGAAAAGGTGCTCACTACAAGCACCGTTTAAAGTAGCGGTATAACACTTGTAGTACATTTTTGCTTATTTGAAATGAAAGAAAACATCTCTTGATGAAGATTAGTTCCCCCCCCCCCCTTTTAGTGTGACGCTTGGGAAATAATTTTAAAAATGGTTCAAAATTCTTGATGAAATCAAAGCTTACAGTGGTGTGAAAAAGTGTTTGCCCCCTTCCTGAGTTCTCATTTTTTTGTAGTGTAACGTCGGGGCCGTGTTAAGGGGGGCAGGGATTTCCCAGCATGCTTTGCCAGCTGAAAACATTACTGTGTGCGTGTATTAAATGTTGTTACTGAGTTATTATACTGCTGTCATTATAACTGCGTTATAATGACCCAGCAGTGTTTTATAAGCAGGATTAGGGCAAGATGTATCATGTGTTGTATAACCATGATTGAAACGGAGGTCTGGGAGAATGATCTCCCCTCCTGTCTGTGCTCAGGGGTTGTTGGGGTTGGATTGTTGAATAAAGCTTGTTCATCACAACCATCTGCTCCTCTTCTTTGTGTGAACCTCGCCTACGTCACAGTATGTTTGTCACACTTAAATATATTTTTTTTATTATTACTTATTTTGTACCCGTAGGTAGATTTGTTTTGCAGTCTGGTGACAAGCCACCGGCTGCCGGTCGCTGCGTGCGCAAGCGCCCCTTATCCCTAACCTGCATGTTTTTGGCATGTGGGAGGAAACTGGAGAAATCCCGGAGTAAACCCACGCAACACAGGGAGAACATGCAAACTCCACACAGATCACTGTTGGCCGGGGGCAGGGATCGAACCCATGATCTCACGATCCCCGCGATCCCCCGGCCGAGGGTAAACTGTGCTGCCACAGTGCTAACCACTGCGCCACCGTGCAGCCCCAATTTCAGATCATCAAACAAATTTAAATATTCGACAAAGATAACACAAGTAAACACAAAATGCAGTTTTTAAATTAAGGTGTTTATTATTAAGGGGAAAAAAATCCAAACCTACATGGCCCCGTGTGAAAAACTGATTACCCCCTAAACCTAATAACTGGTTGGGCCACCCTTAGCAGCAACAACTGCAATCAAGCATTTGCCATAACTGGCAATTGTAGGGAGCGTGAAATGAAGAAGCGATGTGATTTTATAAATCAAGTTTTATTATCAGCTTCCAGTCCCTAACATGTCTCATCTCGATGCAGAAGCAGAATGAAGAGGCTGAGCGCAGTCAGACCTTCATACTTATACCCACACTCAACAAAAGACATTGCATATCAAAGCTGACATCCCGCATTAGCGTAATCCCTCTCCATTGTCCTCTCTCTCCTCCACCTGACCCTGGGGGGTCAGGAAGTTCGATCAGGTCTCCACCGCTGCGACTCCGTCTGCTCCTTGATCTTCGCCGGTGGTCGAGACCTCTTGTCCTGCTCTGAGACGTGAGGTCATTCCACATATGCAATCTCTAAACATTCCACTTATGTCTATACATACGTAGGTATGGATATATGAATAATATAAGCCACAGCCCCCCCAAACGTCTAAGAAAAGGACAATCAAATTAAGTTTACAGCTTAAGATAACATCCATGACATATTATACCGTTATACATCTCAACAGGAAAAAGGAAAAATATCTTCAGCAGTCATGTTAACCTTCAAGTTATGCAGCATGATCCTGTTAAAAATCCAGTGGTAACAACAGCAGTATAGTTAATGTCACAAATCAGCCTTAAAAATGCAACGGCACAATCCGACAACATAGTTAACAACTCTTTGTCAATTTTACATCAGTCTATGTGTCGTCTGGGTTTTAATCTTCTCCCGAATCTGCTGTAGGCCCGCTTTGGCGTCCTGGCGGGACTGTCCTGTAAGGGATCTGCAGCTTGGGGAGGAGAGTGGTTATTTGTTCCCTGCAGGGGGGCTGAGTCTTTTCTCTTGGGGGGTCTACCCCGCCGAGGTGCTCTCGCCACCCGTGCAGGCTCGTCGCTCAACAAGAAAGCAGGTTTAAGTCTGTCAATGCTGACTGTTTCTTTTCTGTCCCCTAAATCAAGCACAAAATGCTTATCACCAGGTTCCAGCACTCTGTATGGTCCATCGTATGGAGGGCGGAGGGTTGGTTTTAAAGCTTCGTGTCTAACAAAAACGAACTCGGCGTTTTTCAAAGCTTGGGGGACAAAAACCCGCGGAAAAGAGTGATGTACGGGTCCGGGGAGCGTGTCCGGTCCCGTGCTGCTTAGGGGCCTCAGGGCTGGTAGGTGCCCGGGCTCTGGATGTTCTGGTAAGAACTCCCCTGGGAGCCTGAGAGGTTGTGCAAAAACTAATTCTGCCGGGGAGGCGTCTAGATCCTCCTTAGGCACAGAACGCAACCCTAATAAAACCCAGGGAAGTTTATTCACCCAATCTGTATCCGTTAGTGAGGCCCTGAGGGCGGCCTTTAAAGACCTATGAAAACGCTCGCATAACCCATTAGCCTGAG
This sequence comes from Pholidichthys leucotaenia, assembly GCA_020510985.1. Lineage (NCBI taxonomy): Eukaryota > Metazoa > Chordata > Actinopteri > Cichliformes > Pholidichthyidae > Pholidichthys > Pholidichthys leucotaenia. The sequence goes on from CM035838.1 coordinate 8,375,969, forward strand.
GGTGATACGCGGTGGTGCGATGAATTGTCGCCCCTAAGCTGCTGGCCATGGCTGACCACAGCTCTGAGACAAATTGAGGCCCACTATCGGACGTGATGTCCGATGGGACGCCGAAACGCGCCACCCAGTTTGTTAAAAAAACGCGAGCAACTTCCGCGGCTGTGGTTGACGTCAGCGGGACCGCCTCCGGCCAGCGCGTGGTGCAGTCTACCATTGTTAACAGGTGTGTGAACCCTTGCGACGACGGTAGTGGGCCCACGAGGTCGACGTGTACGTGGTCAAACCTCCTGGCTGGAATTCGGAAAGGTTCTAGAGGAGCTTTTGTGTGTTTGTGTATTTTGGCGCGTTGGCAAGACATGCAAGTCTTTGCCCATTCCTTTACATTTCTACGCAGGCCCGGCCAAACAAACTTCTCCGCGACCATTTTAACCGAGGCGTGCACCCAGGGGTGCGCGAGGCAGTGAACCGAGTCAAAAATGCGGCGGCGCCACACGGCAGGAACTACCGGGCGAGGCCGGCCGGTTGACACGTCGCAGATTAGGGGAGGAACACCGTCACGCAAACCCCTTTCCTCCAGTCTTAACCCTGTTGGTCCAGACTGGAGCGCGCGCACGTCCGCGTCACTGCTTTGTTCCGCTGCCATGGCCGCGTAATCTATCCCTACGTGGATTGGGGCCGCGTACGCATCCGCGTTGGCCATGAGTTCTGCGGCTGCAGTAGTATAATCTGCTTCCTCGTGCTCTGACGATGTCACAACGTGGGAGAGGCAGTCTGCTACCACATTAAGCTTGCCTGCCACATGTCGAATATCTGTGGTGAACTCTGAAATTGCAGCTAGCTGTCTTTGTTGCCTGCCTGACCATGGTTCTGAAATTTTAGCCATCGCAAAAGTGAATGGTTTGTGGTCTACAAAAGCCGTGAAACGCTGCCCTTCCAGCCAGAACTGGAAGTGGCGGATGGATAAATGAAGCGCTAGCAGCTCCCTGTCAAAAGTGCTGTATTTGCGCTCGGTTTGGTTTAAGGATTTACTAAAAAATGCTAACGGTTGCCAGGTTCCGCCAACATGTTGTTCCACGACTGCCCCTATGGCCAGGTCTGAAGCGTCTGTGGTTAACGCTATGCGGGCCGAGGGATCGGGGTGAACCAACAATGTGGCATTCGCTAGTGCACTTTTTACTTCCACGAAGGCGCGTTCCCGCTCCGGGGTCCATTCGACCGCGTTGGAGGGCTTTTGTTTTCTGAGCGCGGCATATAGGGGCTGCATGAGTTGAGCTGCGCGGGGGAGGAAACGGTTGTAAAAATTCACCATTCCTAAAAATTCTTGTAGCGATCTGACCGTTTGTGGTCGTGGGAAATTTGCTACCGCGCGCACTTTGTCCGGCAATGGGACTGCCCCCTCTGGTGAAACTCTGTGTCCCAAAAAATCAATTTGTGACACGCCGAATCGGCATTTGGCTGGGTTGATTATTAACCCGTGCTCTTCTAGTCTCTGAAAAACTGTAGTGAGGTGTTGTTCGTGTTCTTCCTCTGACGAGCTGGCTACCAGAATATCGTTGAGGTAGACGAACACGAAAGGGAGGTCGCGTAATACCGCGTCCATCATACGCTGAAAAGTTTGAGCAGCGCCTTTGAGGCCAAACGGCATTCGCAAAAATTCAAAAAGACCAAAAGGGGTTATTACAGCCGTTTTGGGAACGTCCTCCGGTCGAACCGGAACTTGGTGGTAGCCGCGGACCAGGTCTATTTTAGAGAAAATGCGCGCACCCGCCAGATGTAGTGAAAAATCTTGGATGTGAGGGATTGGGTAGCGGTCATGCGCTGTCGCATTGTTTAATCTGCGGTAATCACCGCAAGGTCTCCAAGAACCGTCGGTTTTCGGGACCATATGTAGTGGTGATGCCCAAGGGCTTTTCGAGCGCCAAATAATGCCCAATTTTTCTAGGCTGGCAAACTCGACGCGTGCTATGGCGAGCTTGGTCGCGTCTAAGCGCCGAGCTTTGGCAAAAACAGGTGGGCCTGTTGTGGGAATGAAGTGTTCAACCCCGTGTTTCGCTACTGTTGCTGAAAATTTGGGAACTGTGAGTGCTGGAAATTGGGTGAGTGGTTGGTCAAACTTACCTCCTGCTGTGGTGACGCTGGCCTGCACGGGTGGTGGAGAGACTCACGCTGAGCAAGGGATAGAAGAAAATGATGCATTAACCAAGCGTCTGTTTGCAAGATCGACTAACAACCCATGTGCACACAAGAAATCAGCGCACAACAAGTTAAAACTCACCGCCACTATAATAAATATCCACCTATAGTTGCGGCCGTGAATGGACAGAGGTAGGTTTCTTTCACCGAAGGTGTCGATGATCGAGCCATTAGCTGCCATCGCTCCGTTTCCACGGGGTCCCATTGCCCGGTCTGCGTTGGACGGGGTGATGAAGCTCACCTGAGTTCCAGTGTCGATGAGGAACTGTCTCCCGGAGCGTCCGTCAGTCACGTAGAGCAGCTTGTTTGTCTCGCCGAGAGCCGTAGCTGCTAACGGTTCCCGGCTTTGGCGTTTTCCCGAGCTCTTGAAATTGCAGGGGGGCACGCATTTGTACGCTCTCTCGGCGAAACGTTGATGATAATAGCAGAGGTCGTTCCGCTTGCTGCGCCTTGGTCGCGTCGCTGCCATGGTGGGCGGGCTCTGCTCTGTTGTCTGCGGTTCTCCGCTGGTCTGGGCTTCCGCGCCGAGATCTGCAGATGTTGCTGTGGCCATCTGTTCGCCGCAGGAGATGAGCCGCTGCGCTTCTCAGGCCAGCGCGCGGAAGTCCTGCTGGGTGCTGCACCGCATGTTGGCCAGGGTCCCTCTCATGTGCGACGGCAGAGTGCTGAGGAAGATATGTTGGAAGAGGAAGTTGTCATTGTCTGCCTCCCTCAGCTACAGCATGTCCTCCATGAGGGCCATCGTTCTGTGTCCTCTGTGGCCGTGAGTCGCCAGAATCCTCCCTGCTCTTTCCTCGGCCGAGGGGACGAAACTCTCGATGAGGGTCGCCTTCAGTTCTTTGTACTTGTCGTGGGCGGGCGGTTGTTGTATCACGCTCCGCGCGCATCTTGATGTAGCGGCATCGAGTCGGGCGACGATGTGGTAAAATTTTGTTTCATCCGCCGTAATCCCCGCCAGTGCAAACTGAGCCTCAGCTTGCTGGAACCACGAGCTCGGGTCGTTTTGCCAGAACTCTGGGAGTTTGACGGTGACGGCGCTTGCCTGGGCCGTCTCCGATGCGTCTGCAGGGCGAGAACGCCTTTCTTCCGTTCTCGCGGCAGGGCTAGGGACGGTGCTCGGTTGAGCCCTCTCTGACGATTCTGCTGTGGGGGAACGTCTTCCATCCGTTCCCCTGTCTGCGTTGGCGACAGCGCTCGCCTGGGTCGCCTCTGATGAGCTTGTAGCGGGAGAACATCTTTGGTCCATCCTCACGTCTGGTCACCAATGTAGGGAGCGTGAAATGAAGAAGCGATGTGATTTTATAAATCAAGTTTTATTATTACTCCACACAGATCACTGTTGGCTGGGGGCAGGGATCGAACCCACGATCTCATGATCCCCACGACCCCCGGCCGAGGGTAAACTGTGCTGCCACAGTGCTAACCACTGCGCCACCGTGCAGCCCCAATTTCAGATCATCAAACAAATTTAAATATTCGACAAAGATAACACAAGTAAACACAAAATGCAGTTTTTAAATTAAGGTGTTTATTATTAAGGGGAAAAAAATCCAAACCTACATGGCCCCGTGTGAAAAACTGATTAGCCCCTAAACCTAATAACTGGTTGGGCCACCCTTAGCAGCAACAACTGCAATCAAGCATTTGCCATAACTGGCAATTGTAGGGAGCGTGAAATGAAGAAGCGATGTGATTTTATAAATCAAGTTTTATTATCAGCTTCCAGCCCCTAGCATGTCTCATCTCGATGCAGAAGCAGAATGAAGAGGCTGAGCGCAGTCAGACCTTCATACTTATACCCACACTCAACAAAAGACATTGCATATCAAAGCTGACATCCCGCATTAGCGTAATCCCTCTCCATTGTCCTCTCTCTCCTCCACCTGACCCTGGGGGGGTCAGGAAGTTCGATCAGGTCTCCACCGCTGCGACTCCGTCTGCTCCTTGATCTTCGCCGGTGGTCGAGACCTCTTGTCCTGCTCTGAGACGTGAGGTCATTCCACATATGCAATCTCTAAACATTCCACTTACGTCTATACATATGTAGGTATGGATATATGAATAATATAAGCCACAGCAATGAGACTTTTACAGCGCTGTGGAGGAATTTTGTCCCACTCGTCTTTGCAGAATTGTTGTAATTCAGCCACGTTGGAGGGTTTTTGAGCATGAACCGCCTTTTTAAGGTCATGCCACAGCATCTCAGTCGGATTCAGGTCAGGACTTTGACTAGGCCACTCCAAAATCTTCATTTTGTTTTTCTTAATTCAATTCAACTTTATTTATATAGCGCCATTTCACAACAACAGTCATCTCATAGCACTATCAACTGTAGGGGGGAACCCCCACAGTTGCAGAAAGATCCCAGCAATCAGGCGATCCCCTGTGAGCAAGCACTTGGCGACGGTGGAGAGGAAAAACTCCCTTTTAACAGGAAGAAACCTCCAGCAGAACCAGGCTCAGGGAGGGGCAGTCATCTGCTGCGACTGGCTGGGGGGTGAGGGGACAGAGAAGAAGAAAAGAACAGACATGTAGAGAGCAAACAGCACGATGGGGACTCAATCTATGGGAGAGAACAAACAGATGTTCATGACCAGCAAAAAAAAAATATTTCATAGAGAGTGAGGAAAGGAGTGAGGCCCAGTGCATTACTGGAGGTCCCCCGGCTGACTAAACCTATTAGCAGCATAACTAAGGGAGGGTTCAGAAACACATGATCCCTCCCTAATTGTAGGCTATATCAAAAAGGTAGGTTTTAGCCCTATTCTTAAAAACAGAGATCGAGTCTGACTCCCGAATCCAGATTGGCAGCTGATTCCACAGGAGAGGAGCTTGATAACTGAAGGCTCTGCCTCCCATTGTACTTTTGGAGATTCTAGGTATTACAAGTAATCCTGCATTTTGGGAGCGTAGTGCTCTGTTAGGATAATACGGTAGTATCAGATCTTTTAAATAAAAAGGAGCCTGATTGTTTAGAGCTTTGTAAGTAAGAAGAAGGATTTTAAACTTAATTCTAAACTCTATGGGAAGCCAATGAAGGGAGGCCAGAACCGGAGAGATATGATCTCTCTTTCTAGTACCTGTTAAAACTCTTGCTGCAGCATTTTGGATCAGCTGAAGACTTTTTAAAGATGTTTTAGGACAGCCTGATAATAAAGAATTACAATAATCTAATCTCGAGCTAAAAAAAGCGTGGATGAGTTTCTCAGCATCACTCTGAGACAAGATGCTCCTAATCTTGGCAATATTACGCAAATGATAGAAGGCAGTCTTAGAAACAAATTTAATATGTGAATTGAAGGACAAATCCTGATCAAAAATAACTCCAAGGTTCCTCACAGAGCTATTAAGAGAAAGAGTAACCGCATCCAAACTGAAAGTTTGATTTGGAAAGGAATTTCTAAGGTTTTTTGGACCAACAAGAATGACTTCAGTCTTATCTGAATTTAATAGCAGGAAATTACAAGTCATCAAAGCTTTGATTTCCTTAAGACAGGCTTCTAACTTGGCTAATTGATTACTATCATCTGGCTTCATTGACAGGTATAATTATGTGTCATCTGCATAACAATGAAAATGTATACAGTGCTTTCTAATAATGTTGCCTAACGGAAGCATATATAAACTAAAAAGAGTAGGGCCTAGCACAGATCCCTGTGGAACTCCATGACTAAGCTTTGAGTTGAAAGAAAACTCATTATTTACATGAACAAACTGGAACCTATCAGATAAATAAGATCTAAACCATTGCAACGAAGTTCCATTAAGTCCAACATAGTGTTCTAATCTATCAAGTAGAATATTATGATCGATAGAATCAAAAGCTGCACTAAGGTCTAAAAGGACAAGTACAGAAACCAGTCCATTATCAGATGCAATGAGGAGGTCGTTAGTGACCTTCACTAAGGCTGTTTCAGTACTATGATGGATTCTAAACCCAGATTGAAACTCTTCAAGTAAACCATTTCCCTGCAGGTGGTCAAATAATTGCGTAGCAACAACTCTAAGATTTTTGAAATGAAAGGGAGATTAGAGATTGGTCTATAGTTAGCTAAAGCTCCTGGATCTAGCGTTGGCTTTTTGAGTAAGGGTTTAATTACAGCCGTTTTAAAAGCCTGCGGTACATGGCCTAAAGTTAATGAAGAATTGATTATATGAAGAATAAAGCTACCAATAAGTGGGAAGACTTCTTTAAATAACCTGGTAGGAATAGGGTCTAAAAGACAAGTTGAAGGTTTGAATGAGGAAACTATTTTGTCTAACTCACAAAGGTCGATTGGAGTAAACTCATCAAGACAGACATCAATAGAAGGAGTTGTAGTAGTTACAGTATTTAAGTTAACTGTGGGAAGAATCTGATTGATTTTATCTCTGATGGATGAAATTTTATTATTGAAAAAGTTCATAAAGTCCTGACTAGTAAGCTCTAAGGGAATGCTAGGATTGACAGAGTCCTGACTCTTTGTCAACCTGGCTACAGTACTGAAAAGAAACCTGGGATTATTCTTGTTCTCTTCTATTAATGCAGAGTAATAACTCGTTCTAGCTTTTCTAAGAGATTTTTTATAAATTAAAAGATGATTTCTCCAAGCTAAATAGATTTCATCTAAATTAGTACAGCGCCATTTTCTTTCTAATTGACGAGTCTTCTGTTTTAAGGTACGAGTTTGTGTGTTGAACCAAGGAGTTAGAAATCTCTGATTAGACTTTCTTTTTTAAGGGGGCCACCAAGTCTAGAGTCTGATGCAGAGAAGCTGAAACACTATCCACCATGTTATCAATTACAGAAGGAGCAAGCTGTCTATAGCTTATTTCCGTTGTGTTGACACATGGCATAGAGGAAACAATCTGCATAAATTTGGAAACAGCATCATCTGAGAGGCATCTACTGTAATATTTTTCTTTAGGAGCCAAATAGTCAGAAATAGTAAAATCAAAGGTTAACAGACAATGGTCTGACAGTACAGGGTTATGAGGAGACACTACAAGATTTTCTATTTCTATGCCATATGTCAGAACAAAGTCCAATGTATGGTGGAGGTAATGAGTAGAATTTCCTACTTTCTGAGAAAACCCAATCGAGTCTAATATTGAATTGAATGCCACATTAAGGCAGTCACTATCTACATCCACATGTATATTAAAGTCCCCTACTATAATTATTCTATCAGATTTCAGCACTAAATCAGCTAAGAAATCAGCAAATTGGGATAAAAATTCTGAGTAGGTTGATGGGGGACGATAAACTATGGCAAATAAAATTGGATTTAACCTAAAATTGCTAAAGTGCCCAACACTGAGGACCAGGCCCTCAAAGGAATTATAACATGTTTTTTGCTTTACATTAACTAGTAATTTGGAATGGTAAATTGTTGCTACTCCTCCTCCACGACCAGAACTTCTGGGATTTTGACAGTTTAAATAACCAGAGGGAGTTGATTCATTTAAACCAACATAATCCTCTTGCCCTAACCAAGTCTCTGTAAGGGAAATTAAATCAACCTGATGATCAATTAACAAATCATGGACTAACAGAGACTTGGGAGTTAGAGACCTAATACTTAATAAACCACATTTAATTTTTAAATTATGAGGAGGAACAGAGGCCAAATCATTCAATTTAGAGGCTTTATGTTTAATTTGAGTTTTACCAATATTTTGCTTCATCACTTTGGGATGCTTATACATTATATTTTTATTTACTTTGGAGGGAGCAGACAACGATTCTCTGATGGGGAAGACAGGGGCTAAGTTGAGGGGTGACGGATGAAGAGGAGCTGCAGAGAGGCGTGTAAGACTGCGACTCTGCTTCCTGGTCCCAACTCTGAGTAGTCAGGGTTTTGGAAATTTGGATAAAAAAGATGCCAGATTTTTAGATAAATGAGACGCACCATCCAAAGTGGGATGAATGCTGTCTCGTCTCATAAGACCAGGTTTTCCCCAAAAAGAGCTCCAATTGTCAATGTAGCCCACGTCATTTTTAGGACACCACACAGACAGCCAGCGGTTCAAGGATGACGAGCGGCTAAACATGTCATCACTGGTCAGATTGGGGAGGGGCCCAGAGAATACTACAGTGGCAGACATCGTTTTTGCAAAGTCACACACCGATTCTATATTAAGTTTCGTGACTTCCGACTGCCGGAGACGGATGTCATTAATGCCGGCGTGAATAACAATTGTGGAATATTTACAGTTACTTTTAGCCAGCATTTTCAAATTTGACTCGATGTCGCCTGCTCTGGCCCCAGGAATGCATTGGACTATGGCCGCTGGAGTCTCTAGGTTCACGTTTCTGACTACAGAGTCGCCAATGATCAGAGTTTTTTCCTCAGCGGGTGTGTCGCTGAGCGGGGAAAAACGATTAGAAATGTGAACAGGTTGGTGGTGTACCGGGGCTTTGCGACTAGGCTTCCTTCTCACCGTCACCCACCCAGTCTCCTCGCTGCTGAGGAGAGCCGAGGGACCGCTGACAGGGGGGCCTAAGCTAGCTAGCTCCGCTGCAGCTAAGGGGCGTCCGTCAAGATTAACTGGCGCAGACGGTGTTTCAATGCAGCAGAGCCGGGGTTCCAAATCAGACAACCTCTCCTTGAGCGCCTCAAAAAGACAACATTTATTACATTTACCGTTATCGCTAAAAGAGGCAGAGGTGTAGCTAAACATCTGACAGAGAGAGCACACCAGAGGAGGAGAGGAAAGAGAGCTAGTAGCCATAGCTAGTGGCTAGAGAGCAAACCACACAGGCAGACAGCAAAACAGGAAGTGACGATACGTTACCACAAGGAAGTGACGATCCAACCAGTCATTTCTTAAGTCATTCAAAGGTGGACTTGCTGTGTTGTGGATCATTGTCCTGCTGCAGAACCCAAGTGTGCTTCAGCTTGAGGTCACAAACAGATGGCCAGACATTCTCCTTCAGGATTTTTTGGTAGACAGCAGAATTCATGATTCCATTTACCACAGCAAGTCTTCCAGGTCCTGAAGCAGCAAAACAGCCTCAGACCATCACACTACCATCACCATCTTTTAATGTTGGTATGATGTTCCTTTTCTGAAATGCTGTTACTTTTACGCCAGATGTAATGGAACACACACCTTCCAAAAGGATATTGTTGTGCGGTCTTTTGTGACCTGTTGGATGAGTCGTCATTGCGCTCTTGGGGTAATTTTTTGTCGGCCGGCCACTCCTGGGAAGGTTCACCACTGTTCCATGTTTTCGCCATTTGTGGTTAATGGCTCTCACTGTGGATCGCTGGAGTCCCAAAGCTTTAGAAATGTCTTTACAACCTTTTCCAGACTGATAGAGCTCAATTACTTTGTTTCTCATTTGTTCCTGAATTTCTTTGGATTGCAGCATGATGTCTAGCTTTTGAGGATCTTTTGGTCGATTTCACTTTGTCAGGCAGGTCCTATTTAAGTGATTTCTTGATTGGGAACAGGTGTGGCAGTAATCAGGCCTGGGTGTGGCTTAAGAAATTGAACTCAGCTTTCCAAAGATGTGATAAACCAGTTATGTTTTAACGGGGGGGGGGGGGGGAGAGAGAGATCACTTTTTCACACAGGGCCATGTAAGTTTGGATTTTTTTTTTTTTTTTACCCTTAATAATAAACACCTTCATTTAAAAACTGCATTTTGTGTTTACTTGTGTTATCTTTGTCTAATATTTAAATTTGTTTGATCTGAAACATTTAAGTGTGACAACAAAAGAGAAAAATAAATATAAAAAATATAAAATAATGTTATTTTGCAAAACTTGGGCTTCTCCTTTTTTGACCTCTTTTTGGTCTAAAGATCTGTTTGTTGTGCTTCAGCTCACATATAGCTCCAGTTTTCTTTGCTGTTAAATATTACACATTGATTGCTTGTTTTGATAGAGTTGATTTAATAAGCATTTCTAAAACATCACTTTTGTGTTTGTCTGATGTAGTAAAAGAATCAATAAAATATTACAATGGTTAAGAAGATTTAAAAATTTATATCAGGGCTTGCTTGGATGGTTCACAAATTTGGAAACAGTCCACCCAAAGGTAACAGTAGGGCTGGTGATGAGTTATCAGACCAACGTGTAATACAAACTCAGTACAAACTGAGATGGCCTAGGACTGACCAAAAAAAAAAAAAAAGAGACTATTTTACATGACTTCTACTAGTATAATAGTTGCAACAATTGTATTTTACAGGTGCAAGAAAAAGTATGTGAACCCTTTGGAATTATCTGGTTTTCTGCATTAATTGGTCATAAAATGGGATCTGATCTACATCTAAGTCCCAAGTACAGACAAACCACATGCTTGACCCAATACCACACAAACCATTACATTATTTCATGTCTTTATTGCACACATCCATAAACATTTATAGTGCTGGTGAAAAAAGTGAACTCAACACAAGCCAGGAGTTAGCAAACCTCGAATCCAAACAATGAAACAAGATTTGAGCGAGGTGTAAAGCTCCTTTGTCTTATAAAATCATTAAACTTTTTTGAGCTTGCTATTCACAAGAAGCATCTGCTGATTTGAAAAATGCATCGCAAAAAAAAAAAAAAAAAAAAAAAAAAGATCTCTGAAGACATACGATCGAGAATTGGTGATTTACATCAAAAGGGTTACAAAGTAGTCTTCAAGATTTTAGGCATTCACCAGTCCAGTTAGACAAACGGTCTACAAATGGAGATGATTTAGTACTGTGATTACTCTTCCTAGAAGTGGGTGCCCAGCCAAGTTGACTCCAAAGGCACTGCAGAATGTGCAGTGAGGTTAAAAAAAAAAAAAGAAAAAAAAAAGTAAAGAAACCTAGCATCACAGCTAAAGGCTTGGAAGGAAACACGAACTGGTTAACATCTCACTCAGTTCATGAGTCTATGGCACAGGTGTCAAACTCATTCCATGGAGGGCCAAGACCCTGCAGGTTTTACCTCCACCCAGTGTCTTCAACAGGTGATTTCATTGAATTTCTTCCCACTGATTGCTGATCAGTGAAAACACCTGCTGAAGACACTGGGTGGAAGTAAAACATGCAGGGTCTTGGCCCTCCATGGAATGAGTTTGACACCCCTGGTCTATGGTGTCCATGGCGGGACATCTTGGAGAAAGCCACTGCTTCCCCCCCCCCAAAAAAAAACATCACTGCACACCCGAAGTTTGCCAAAAAGTATCCTGACACTCCACACTAATGGGAAAATGTTTTGTGGACTGGTGAAACCAAGGTTGAATGGTTTGAGAACACACAGTGCTATGTATTGCATTAAAAGGGCACCTCATACCAACATAAAAATATCATCCCAATAGTGTAATATGATGTAGGGAGCATCATGATTTGGGGCTGCTTTGCTCTCTCGGGGCATGGACCACTGATTATCATTGAGGGGAAAATGAATTCTCAAGTTTATCAAGAGCCGTTTACACCAGACAACCTAAGAATATCGCTGAGCTGAAACAGTTCTGTAAGGAAGAATGACCCAGAATTCATCCTGAATGCTGTACAGGTCTGATAAGCAGCTACTGCCAAAGGAGCTTCGACCAGCCAGTAAATCCAAGGTTTCACTTTTTCCACCAACAGTGAATGTTGGATGTGCCCAATAAAGACATGAACTATTATAACCGTTTGTGCTGTATTTGGTTAAGCACATCGTGTTTGTCTGTAGTTGGGACTTACGTAGATAAGATCACATTTTATCAGCAATTAATGCAGAAAACCAGGAAATTCTAAAGGGTTCACATATACGTAGTTTTTTGCCACTAAGAATGGACACTTTAAAACACTACTAGGCAAGAATTGTTGGTTTGAAATAGACTAGCAACCCAAGGGTGTGCACCATCATTAAAAAAATAAAATATCAAGCTTTTAAAAGGCAGACCACATTTTAATAAAATAAAAGAGTACAAATCAAACAGTCAGCATAATGCTTCACATGAAGAAACAGCTGCACTGATGTAGATCATTCACATATGAAGGTAAGTGCTAGCAGAACTATACAATTAAAAAAAAAAAAAAAAAAGTTCTGCTTCATTTGTAATAAAGGTAATACAGCAGGTAAAATGCATTTCCTTCAAGCTTTAAAAGCATATTCTTAAAAATGACAAGATTCCATGTATGAGGAATGTATTCAGTTGGGATGTTGGGATTTATCTGAACCTGAAATGTTCTTTTGCCTGTTTTGGTTACAAATAACCAGTGACAGCTTCAAGGATGGTTGAAGTTGTCTCAGAAAAATAAACTGATAAGGATTTGTACATGTGTATCAGACAACAATGTGGGGTCTTCATTCTGGGAACAACTGTTGGTGTGGGATACTGTCGACCATGGAAGACTGTAGGTGTGTGGGTTTGTAGTGGGTTTATATACACAGGCGTCCATGTGGTACGCCTAAATCAGTGCACTAAAAAAAAAAAAACAGTGGATGAATGGCCTGATGGATAGATGAATAGATCGAGAAATGCAAAGGTTATGTTGGTGGGGCAATGTTTCACGCAGCAGACCGTCGACGGATAACGAACGCCCCCCTATGCAGTTGTCCCAGGTAGATCCTCATCTTTGTGCTGTCGCTGGTCTTCCTCACCCAAATCTGGACAACAAACACAGGACAGTTTATTCAGTTTGGACATTCACTGTGTATTGTATCACCCTTCTTACTGGGACCCAAATTCAGAATTTTGGTTTCAAAATGTAAATGTGTACTTTAGATGTGGTGGTTTATATTATTTTGTTGAAATATTTGATACAGAATCTGAAATTGCTGGACCTGGTGTACACAACTCACAAGAAAGCATACAGAGCCTCCCCCCTTCCCCACCTGGGTCTCTCTGATCATATCATCTTGTTAAGGCTGGCATACAAACCCAGAGTGAAAACAATCAGACCAACAAAAAAGCAGGTATGTGTGTGGCCAGAGGAGGCCTCTGATCCTCTGAAAGTCTGCTTCAGCACGACAGACTGGGACACTTTTAAGCATGCAGCCACTCACAATAGACACACAAACTTAGAGGACTACACTGAGGTTGTTGTGACATACATAGCTAAATGCACTGATGATGTCACTCACTGCAAAACAATCACTGTTGGTGCTAACCAAAAGCCATGGATGACAGCAGAGGTCCACAGGCTCCTGAGGGCTCGGGACGCAGCCTTGAGGGCCGGCCACACTGCAGGACTAACAACAGCTAGGGTCAACCTGTCCCGTGGCATCAAGGAGGCAAAATGACAATACAGCAAGAAAATGTCCGGCCACTTCAGCAATACCAGAGATGTCGTTTCGACCGCTTTGAAGCACAAAACAGCACATCAGCACAGAGGACCACTCCTCCTCCAGATGAGCAGACCGTGAGTCTGGATCCTGCTAGCGTGAAGAGGACCCGCTGCAGGATCAACCCACGCAAGGCAGCTGGACCAGACAACATACCGGGTCGCATTCTGAAGGACTGTGCAGAGGAACTCAAGAATGTCCTGGCTGACATCTTCAACATCTCCCTGATTCAAGCTGTTGTCCCCACATGTTTCAAAACTGCCACCATAATACCAGTCCCAAAGAAGCCCGTCCCATTCAGCTACAACGATTACCAGCCCGTAGCACTGACCCCCATCATAATGAAGTGCTTCGAGCAGCTGGTCATGCAGAACATCATGTCCATCCTCCCTCCCTCCCACAACCCACCTCAGTTTGCATACATGTCAAACAGATCCACAGAAGATACCATTGCTGCTGCTCTCTATCCAGCCCTCACCCACCTGGACTCAAAGAACTCCTACGTGCGAATGCTGTTCTTGGACTTCAGTTCAGCATTCAACACCATCATCCCCCAGCACCCAATACAAAAACTCACATACTTGGGATTCAAAATCTCTCTCTAATTGGGTGCTGGACTTTCTCACAGGGAGGTCACAGAGCGTGTGGGTTGGCAGCAACACCTCCCAGACCATCACACTGAACACAGGGACCCCACAAGGGTGCGTGCCCAGCCTGCTGCTCTTCACCCTGCTGACCCATGACTGTGTACCAGCCTACAACACCAACCACATCATCAGGTTTGCAGATGACACAACAGTGGTGGGCCTCATCACCAACAACGAGGAGGCCAACTACAAAAATGAGGTGAGCTGACTGGTCCAGTGGTGTAAAGACAATAACCTTTTCCTGAACATGGGAAAAAACAAGCAGATTGTGGTCGACTTCAGGAGGGGACACACACAGCAGCCCCCTCTGATCATTGATGGCGCCTCCTGCCGGAAGACACTACAACACACAGTGAAAGCAGCCAGCAAGATCATCGGTGCCCCTCTGACCCCCCTCCCCCTCCGGGACATCGACCTCATCCACAGAGCCATCAACATTGCAGGCGATATCTCCCACCCCTCACACTCCCTCTTCAGCTCTCTGCCCTGAGGGAAAGTACTAGCGCTTCCGGACCTGCTCCCCAAGATTGCAGGTTAGTTAGTTAGATTGCTAAACAGCTTTGTTCATCAGGCTGTCAAGACCCTGAACTCTGTCCACACACCCCCAAACTGTAACACAGCTCCTACGACGGCACTGGTGCCAAACTATAGCAGCCCTGCTGTTCCTTTGGATTCATCAGTGACGTGGAGAGGGGGGACATGCTGCATGGGTAACATCTTGTCCTCCATATCTTCCTGCCCAGGCTTGAATCCTACCAACGCCCAACGCTGGAAGGTAAAACACCGGTGCACATCGGCCTGTTCAGCCACAGGCGGTGCTGTTCCAGCAGAGTAGACATTTAGGATTCTCTTCCATGGTCATCATAGACCAACGGAGGCCGACGACGACTAAGGAGGCGTACACCTCATCACCACTCCCCCCACTCAGGAGATCGGATCACAACTTGGTTCATCTCCTGCCGGTGTACAAACCCCTAGTGCACAGACAACCTCCGGTCATGCGCACAGTGAAGTTATGGTCTGAGGAGGCAATGGACACTCTAAAGGACTGTTTTGAAACCACTGCCTGGGAGCAGCGCTGCGATCCACATGGTGAGGACATCGATGGCCTCACTCACACCATCACGGACTACATCAGCTTCTGTGTGGACAACACCATACCCACCAAGACCATACGGTGTTGCTCAAACAACAAACCCTGGATCAACCCTGAGATAAAAACACTTCTGAGAGTGAAGAAGAGGATCTTCAGGTCGGGGAACAGGGAGATGCTCAAGTCCGTACAGAGGGAGCTGAGGAGGAAGATCAGAGAAGGCAAGGACAGTTTCAGGAAGAAGATGGAGGACAAGCTGCAACAAAGCGATATCGGCGGGGTCTGGAGAAACCTTAAAACCATCTCTGGGCTCCAGAATACCTCCTCCCAGGCCACGGGGGGCAGGGAGTGGGCGAACAATCTGAACCTTTTTTTTTTTTTTTTTTTTAAATATTTCTGACCAACCGCCCCCCCCCCCCCCCGACTGCACAACAACCACTGCTGCCTCTAAAGTCATCGAGACCTGCTGTCCACACCCCACTCCACGAACACCCCCCCACTCCCAGCACACAGCCCCCCAACCTGACCCTCACTAAGACCCAGGTGAGGACAGAGCTGAGGAAGATCGAGGCGAGGAAGGCCTCGGGACCGGACGGCATCAGCGCAAAGCTCCTCAAGTCCTGTGCAAACCAGCTGTGTGGGATTGTGGAGCACATCTTCAACCTGAGCCTGAAGCTGGAGAGACTACCATAGTTGTGGAAAACATCTTGTGTGGTACCTGTACAAAAGACTTCCCACCCCAAAGACCTGAACAGCTACAGATCAGTGGCCCTGACGTCTCACATAATGAAGACCCTGGAGAGACTGCTCCTTGCTCACCTCCACCCCCTGGTGGGACCAGCGATGGATCCACTCCAGTTCGCCTACCAGCATGGCATTGGGGTGGAGGATGCAGTGATCTTCCTCCTTCACCATTCTCTATCCCACCTGGAGAAGCCCGGAATGCGGTGAGGATCATGTTCTTTGACTTCTCCAGTGCTTTCAACACCATTCAACTGATGATCCTGAAGGACAAGCTGCTGTGCGCAGGGGTGGACCAGCACCTGTCATCATGGATCCTGGACTACCTCACTAACCAGCCACAGTTAAGATAAGATAAGATAAGATAAGCCTTTATTAGTCCCACAACGGGGAAATTCCAGGATTGCAACAGCACAGGGATAGCAACACTCAGAGCAACAATCAGAAGGCAAGAAAGAAAAAAAAAAAAAAAAAAAAAAAAAAAACAAGCAAGAGCAGCTAATATACATATGTACATATTACTATAAAATATACACACACACACACACACACACACACACACACACACCCACAGACACACAGTGCAGAGCATTGTAGCTGGATGGAATAAATATATGAATATATGAACACAGTGCAGAGCATTGTAGCTAGATGGAATAAATATGTAAATATATAAACACCCACAGTACGGAGCATTGCAGCTAGGTGGAATAAATATGCAAGTATATAAACACACACAGTGCGGAGCAATGTAGCTAGATGGAATAATATGTAGATATATAAAAACACAGTGCGGAGCATTGTAGCTAGATGGAATAAATATATAGATATATAAATATAAACACACCCAGTGCAGAGCATTGTAGCTAGATGGAATAAATATGTAAATATATAAACACACACAGTGCAGAGCATTGTTGCTAGGTGGGATGAAACAGCATAACCGTCTATTTAGTTATCCTACATGGTATGATTATGTGCCCATACATATTCTCACCCTCCATAGCGACCGGTATGTTCCTAGTTGTATGCCGGAGAGGACCATTGTGTAAGTCTATTGCATCTTTTGCATTCATTCGACTCTGCGGTTGTCGGCCTCATCTCCAACAGAGATGAAGCTGAGTACAGAGGACTTATCCAGGACTTCATGGACTGGTGCCATCGGAACTGCCTCCAGATCAACGCAAGGAAAACTAAGGAGCTGGTGGTGGACTGCCGCAGGCAGGGACAACCCCTCACAGCACCAGTAAACATATAGGGAACAGACATTGAGATGGAGATATCCTACAAGTACCTGGGTGTTCATCTGAACAATAAACTAGACTGGTCACACAATACCGATGCACTCTACAAGAAGGGACAGCGCAGGCTGTTCCTACTGAGGAGGCTCAGGTCTTTTGGTGTACAAGGGGCGCTGCTGAAGACATTCTATGACACGGTGGTGGCATCAGCCATCACTTTTGGAGTGGTCTGCTGGGGCAGTGGCATTACAGCAGCTGATAGGAAAAGACTGAACAAACTGATCAAGAAAGCTAGCTCTGTCCTGGGGCAACGCCTTGACCCAGCGGAGGAGATAGGAGAGAGAAGGATGGTGGCTAAACTGTCATCTCTGCTGGAGTCCAAGTCCTACCCTATGCAGGACATACTGAACGCACTGAGGAGCTCATTTAGCAGTAGACTACATCATCCTAGGTGCGCAACCAAGAGGTTTCGCAGGTCCTTCCTACCTACGGCTGTCAGACTGTATAACCTAAGCAGGGCTGCTCGCAGAGACAGCAAAAAAACGTAACGACCTAATAGTATTGAATGCAAAAGACGCAATAGACTTACACAAATGGTCCCCTCCAGTATACAACTAGGACATCATCAGTCGCTACGGAGGGTGACAATATGTATGGGTACATATTCATACTATGTAGGATAACTTAGGTAGACGGTTATGCTGTTTATTCCATCTGGCTGCAATGCTCCGCACTGTGTAAATATATTTATATATTTATGTGTACGTATGTATATTCACTGCTCTTATTTTTCTTATCTTCTTAATTATTGCTCTGAGTGTTGCTATCCCTGTGCTGTTGCAATCCTGGAATTTCCCCATTGTGGGACTAAAAGGCTTATCTTATCTAAATACTGTAACAATCAACTATTAAATAGAGACTTTTACCCCCAAAAAAAAAAGGTTACAAATTATTTCAAATGCACAAGCAAATATGGTGTTAAGATTGTGTTGTAATTCAACTCCAAAGACAAAAAAATAATAGTTACACATTAAATTATTTGTTTACAGGTTTACCGGTACATAAAATTGTTTTCATAAACAACTAAATATAATTTCTCAGTCCATTACACTTAGTCTCTTATCATGCACATATGCCAACTCCAAACACAAACAACAACAAAAAAAACCTCAGATAGTCCGTAGTAATGTTCTCACAAATTTTCACTGGCAAAAAAATTTTTTTAAAAAAAAATGAACAAGTGTCCAGATACTCCACCAAAATAACTGGAAGTTAATGTCTTTAAAATAATGGAAAAACACCCTGAGCTCAGGAAAAATTGCAGTTCGTATAGGAAGAGAAAAAAAGGCTCAATCTTACCAGCATGCAGCCCCGTCATCCCGGGTCGTTTTGACAGCTCAGCTTAACATAAATAAATGCAACAATACTGTGAAACTTAAGACAGCTATAGGTCCACAAACAACAAATGAAGTTTTCTACATTATGTAGCAGAGTCAATAAAAGCATTCTACTTGGCTTGTCAAGTGGGTCAAACCTTCTTGCAACACAGGTAGAGTGCTGGACTCTGGAGCCGGAGGTTGTGGGTTTGAACCCACCACTTCAGCTTAACTGCCCCATTGGGTACAATTACACTTTATTATTTATGACAATTAGGCCTATTTCTATGTATCTATAATTTTATTCATAAAGTGCAATGCATCAACACACTTTATGAAGCACTTTAAGTGGCAGTGCTACAATATTGAAACCATATCAATGTTTACATCGTCCATCAACGTCAAACAAACATAGCATCTAGAATCTGCACTTTCCATTTCACTTTCCATTATTACCATTTTTTGCAACTCCAAATGTACACCAAACATGACAAAAATAGTCGGAAAAGCTTGATGGAAACTGTTTATCATAACTCTGGTTTTATTTTCCCTATCAGCACAATTTAAAAACTGGGAAAAACTTTCGGATCTACACTAGGCCAAGGACCACCTCTGGTGAAAATTTAATCCAAATCCATCCAGTAGTTTTGGAGTATTTTTGCGCACACATTGTGAGAAGATAAGAGCCTTGGCAGAGGTATGCATTCTCAGATCATCACCAAATGTTATGGGTTCCTCTCTAGGCCAAAGACCACCTCTGGTGAAAATTTAATCCAAATCCATCAGTAGTTTTTGTGCAATCCTGCTGCACAAATACAAATAAGGTCCTTGGTGGAGGAATGCACTCTCAGATCACACCAAAATTTAACAGATTCATTCTTGGCCCAAGAGCTACCTCTGGTGAAATTTTCACCAAAATCCATCCAGTAGTTTCTGCATAACCCTGGGGGGGGGGGGGGGGGGGGGGGAATAAATTGGCCTAGGCCATAACATAACCGGGGTGTAATCTAACCTGGACGCTTTAAGCCCAGGTATAGTCTGGACTGGGGGTACACTGTGGCCTGTTACACCAGCACAACATCCGCATCACTGCAGATGCTGCTCAGATTCATCTGGCAATCTCCTGCTCCATTCTCTCTTCACCTGTGAATAAGACCCAGAGATACTAGAACTTCTTCACTTGGGGCAGGACCTTGTCCCCAATCCAGAGGGGACAACCTTTTCAACTGAGAACCATGGACTCGGAGGTACTGATTCTCATCCCAGCCGCTTCACACTCCATAGCATACCGGTCTGCTCCCGAGGTTTGCTGCACCCTTATTCCTGAGATATCAAAACTGATGCACTAGACAGACTGCACCTCGGACACAGTCCAAGGACGGATAATTTTTTTTTCCACACATAAGGAGCCGTTCAGAACTCCTTGTACAAAGATATAGAGTGACGATGGTCGGATCGGTGGCAGTGATGCACCTGTAAGCTGGTTGCCAACTGCCAATCAAATCTAAAAGAAGAAGAAGAACTTTGTGACATCATACAGGAACTTTGAAGAATTACCCTCAAGTGTCCTAAATCCTTCTGCCAGCATTTATTACACCAGTGATGGTAAAAATCAACAAAAGTAGATGAGCTAGCGGCTATCTCCCGCTACAACAGCATATACCAGGAGTGTAGCCTGTTTCTATTCACAGAGACCTGGCTAACTGAATTAGCAGCAGATGCTAACATTGAACTGGAGGGTTTCCACGCGATACGGGCAAACCGAACATCAGACAGTGGCAAAGCAAGGGGCGGTGGAGTGATAATGTATGTTAACAACAACTGGTGCAGACCGGGACATATCACTGTTAAACACCAACACTGCAGCAAAAACATTGAGTTGCTAGCTGTTAGCATGCGGCCTACATATCTCCCGAGGGAATACTCACACGTGATCTGCATTGTTGTTTATGCAAATCCGACGGCGAATGCTGGGACAGCGCGTGACGTCATCCATTCAGTAACTGGCAGGCTGCAGACAGAACACCCAGATGCTCTTCTCCTCATCTCAGGCGATTTCAACCATGTTTCACTATCTCCCATTCTACCTACGTTTACCCAGTATGTCACATGCCACACTAGAGACAATAAAACACTGGACTTATTCTACGCAAACACTAAGAAGGCGTACACCTCATCACAACTCCCCCCACTCGGGAGAACGGATCACAACTTGGTTCATCTCCGGCCGGTGTACAAACCCCTAGTGCACAGACAACCTCCGGTCATGCGCACAGTGAAGTTATGGTCTGAGGAGGCAATGGACACTAAATGGCTGTTTTGAAACCACCACCTGGGAGCAGCTCTGCGATCCACATGGTGAGGACATCGATGGCCTCACTCACACCATCACGGACTACATCAGCTTCTGTGTGGACAACACCGTTCCCACCAAGACCATACGGTGTTGCTCAAACAACAAACCCTGGATCAACCCTGAGATAAAAACACTTCTGAGAGAGAAGAAGAGGATCTTCAGGTCGGGGAACAGGGAGATGCTGAAGTCTGTACAGAGGGAGCTGAGGAGAAAGATCAGAGAAGGCAAGGACAGCTTCAGGAAGAAGTTGGAGGACAAGCTGCAACAGAGCGACATCAGCGGGGTCTGGAGAAACCTTAAAACCATCTCTGGGCTGCAGAATACCTCCCCCCAGGCCACGGGGGGCAGGGAGTGGGCGAACAATCTGAATCTGTTTTTCAATAGGTTTGACCAACCGCCCTCCCCCCTGACTGCACAACAACCACTGCTGCCTCTAAAGACATCAAGTCCTGCTGCCCACTCCCCACTCCACCAACACCCCCCCACTCCCAACACACAGCCCCCCAACCTGACCCTCACTAAGACCCAGGTGAGAACGGAGCTGAGGAAGATCAAGGCGAGGAAGGCGTCAGGACTGGATGGCATCAGCGCAAAGCTCCTCAAGTCCTGTGCAGACCAGCTGTGTGGGATTGTGGAGTACATCTTCAATCTGAGCCTGAAGCTGGGGAGGGTACCACAGCTGTGGAAAACATCTTGTGTGGTGCCTGTACCAAAGACTTCCCACCCCAAAGATCTGAACAGCTACAGACCAGTGGCCTTGACGTCCCACTTGATGAAGACCCTGGAGAGACTGCTCCTTGCTCACCTCCGCCCCCTGGTGGGACCAGCGATGGATCCACTCCAGTTCGCCTACCAGCATGGCATTGGGGTGGAGGATGCGGTGATCTTCCTCCTTCACCGTTCTCTGTCCCACCTGGAGAAGCCCGAGAATGCGGTGAGGATCATGTTCTTTGACTTCTCCAGTGCTTTCAACACCATCCAACTGATGATCCTGAAGGACAAGCTGCTGTGCGCAGGGATGGACCAGCACCTGTCATCATGGATCCTGGACTACCTCACAAACCGGCCTCAGTTTGTGAGAGCCCGGGACTGTGTGTCCGACACGATCATCGGTAGCACAGGGGCCCCCAGGGAACGGTTTTGGCTCCCTTCCCGTTCACCCTTTATACTGTGGACTTCTCACACAACACAACACACTGCCATCTACAGAAGTTCTCTGACGACTCTGCGATCGTCGGCCTCATCTCCAACGGAGATGAAGCTGAGTACAGAGGGCTTATCCAGGACTTCATGGACTGGTGCCATCGGAACTGCCTCCAGATCAACGCAAGGAAAACTAAGGAGCTGGTGGTGGACTGCCGCAGGCAAGGACAACCCCTCACAGCACCAGTAAATATACAGGGAACAGACATCGAGATGGTGACATCCTATAAGTACCTGGGTGTTCATCTGAACAATAAACTAGACTGGTCACACAATACTGACGCACTCTACAAGAAGGGACAGCGCAGGCTGTTCCTACTGAGGAGACTCAGGTCTTTTGGTGTACAAGGGGCGCTGCTGAAGACATTTTATGACACAGTGGTGGCATCAGCCATCACTTTTGGAGTGGTCTGCTGGGGCAGTGGCATTACAGCAGCCGATAGGAAGAGACTGAACAAACTGATCAGGAAAGCTAGCTCTGTCCTGGGGCAGCGCCTTGACCCAGTGGAGGAGATAGGAGAGAGAAGGATGGTGGCTAAACTGTCATCTCTGCTGGAGTCCGAGTTCCACCCTATGCAGGACATACTGAATGCACTGAGGAGCTCATTTAGCAGCAGACTACATCATCCTAGGTGCACAACCGAGAGGTTTCGCAGGTCCTTCCTACCTACGGCTGTCAGACTGTACAACCTATGCAGGGCTGCTCGCAGAGATAGCAAAAAGACGTGACAAACTAATAGTTTTGAATGCAAAAGACGCAATAGACTTACACAATGGTCCCCTCCGGTATACAACTAGGAAAATACCGGTCACTATGGAGGGTGAGAATATGTATGGGTACATAATCATACCATGTAGGATAACTAAGACGGTTGTGCTGTTTCATTCCACCTAGCTACAATGCTCCGCACTGTGTGCGTTTATATATCTACATATTATTCCATCTAGCTACAATGCTCCGCACTGTGTTCATATATTTACATATTTATTTCATCCAGCTACAATGCTTCCGCACTGTGTTTATATATTTATATATCTATCCCATCTAGCTACAATGCTCCGCACTGTGTGTCTATATATATATATACATATTTATATTTATATGTACATATGTATACTTGCTGCTCTTGTTTTTTTTTTTTCTCTTGCCTTCTAATTGTTGCTCTGAGTGTTGCTATCCCTGTGCTGTTGCAATCCTGGAATTTCCCCATTGTGGGACTAATAAAGGCTCATCTTATCTTAAGTTTCATAGAGGTTTTTCTCTCCCAGAGGAACAGTAAAGGGGTCAGGCTCAAATGACATAATGTTACACACTCTTGTACAGTAAGTGGCAGTATGCATCGTTCAGCAGCTTGCTATCTGCCAGTAACCTGTGGCTGCACGGTGGCGCAGTGGTTAGCACTGCGGCAGCACAGTTTACCCTTGGCCGGGGGATTGTGGGGATCGTGGGTTCGATCCCAGCCCCCGACCAACAGTGATCTGTGTGGAGTTTGCATGTTCTCCCCGTGTTGCGTGGGTTTACTCCGGGATTTCTCCGGTTTCCTCCCACATGCCAAAAACATGCATGTTAGGTTAATTGGCTGTTCTAAATTGTCCCTAGATATCTGTTTCCTATAGGCCCTTAGAATAGAGGGTTAGTATTAATGAAAAAGCGCTTTGAGTGGTCTTTGTGACTAGAAAAGCGCTATGTAAGTGCAGGTTAGTTAGTTAGTTAGTAACCGAGAGAAGAAGAAGAAGGAACAGCAAAGCAAAATAAAATTAAATTGTTAATTAGACATAAGCTTAAGCTAGGTTTCTGTAACAGAGCATGACACCCCATCCTCAAGGTCAGACACTTCAGAGGCACCTCATTCTTAGATCTAACATAATGCAAACAGAGCTTCACCTTTTAAGTTACAGAGGACAGTCAGAGGTAGTAGCTCCAAGATCCACCAATGTGCCAAGGTTAGCTGACATTTCTGTGGATATGTCAATCAGTTTGGCACATAAATTACATTAAAGGGGTCACTGACTGAAAAATAGTGTTTTCTTAGGTTTAAACCTTCTCAAAGGAATCTCACTTTTTTTTTTTTTTAAGAAAAAATGGCCTTTATATCATATTTCACTCCAAAAAGCAAAACTGACTGTTCTAGATTTGCCAAGAGTAGGGGTCAGACAATGGACAACATTACTGTTTATCGAAATAACATATGCAATAATTCACTGCAGAGAATTTCTATTATCTCGATCTTCATTTATTGCAATGATCACCCATATCCTTGCATGACAGAGCTCAGAAAGCCATTCCTCTCCTACAGTTCTGGTTTCCTCAAGCATTCTGAGCTGCAACCACCAAGGGGAGCCTGTATGATATCAAGTCTTCCAAAGGTCTTTTTACCTGTCAGCGTTACTGCTGTCAGCTGACCAAGAGTCGGAGCCACCAAACTCAGCACGTTTCCACCTGCACCTCCAAAAAAGGTGAAGCCCGAGGTCCGGGACCACCATAGATTCCAGACACCAGATCAACAGAGAGACAAGGCGCCCACTCACAAAATCCACCGGAGGAAAGCACCGCTCCCTGGCGCAACATAACCAACCCACACACAGACCCCAGCCTGTCCACCAAGCCCCACATGAATCCAACCATGGCAAGTTAAAAACTTCACTGTAACACAGCATATTTTGGATAACTTAACTTGGATAACATTTAATGGAAAGTTCATTACGATTGGATAGTTAGCATTTTGTGAACATCAACTGTTGGTTTACGTTATGGCAACTGGATGCTAACTAGCTGAATCATTTATGTGTAGTTGTGCCAACATCGGGTTTCTCGGCTACTATCTTTTTAGTTTTTCCTTCACAAGTTAGCTAAATATATACACTATAATATAAACTGATTACATTTATTGATCTTCACTGTCGTATGGAAACCTTTTTAAAACTATTTTTCACACTTCACATCAGATTTTTTTTTTTTTTTTTTACTAATATCAAACCACAAATACATATTTTAAAAAGCCCTGTGAATAAATCTCGTAGCTGCTAGATTATTCAGATCATAATTTTTCTCATTTGCTCAAAAATGTCTGCTTCATAAAGTTTGCACCTGACGGCACAGATGAAATACATTTCCTCAAAGTCGCAATCCATATCAACATTAATTTTAATACCACCTTGCCAGTTGGGCTTTTTTGCTACAATTCCTTTATTTAAGGAATTTCATGTTATTTTTGACATAAAAATAATGCACTCTTAAAGTGCAATAAAAAATAGCTTCCAGCAGAATTTATTCTACTGTGATTCTATTATGTTTCGGGGCATTTTCAAAGTTTTAAGCATAACATGATAATTACAGTGATAATATTGTCTATCGTGATAATTATGGGAAGAATGATCGTGAGATGAAATTTTCTTATCGTCCCACGCCTAGCCACGGGATGTCACTTAGCTAGTAAACCCAGCCCAGCATTGTCCTTGATACCCATCCGCTGCTCTATTAATTGGCCAGCCTCATCCAGCTGATCCTGCTGGAGCTGTCTGTCAGCAAACAGGAGCCGCTGCTCACTTGAGTGAGGCAACAATAGCACAAACTCTCAAAGGATGTCTCTTTAAGAGAAAGGTGGCTAAAATTTATTTTAACAGATGTTCGACATGAGTGTTGGCTATCCACAGGGAGCCAATGCCATTTCTCTGTGCTCATGCATCCGCCCAAGACTTCAAGCTGCATGGCAACATGCCGACTTACAATTAGGACCCTCCACAATCACAGAAGCATTACAAGGGGTGGTGGGGGGGGGCTGACTAAGAAGGAGTTATGTCTTTGAGGATCAAGAATAGAGCTTCTATACCGCAGGGATCCAAGCACTGCAACACCAATGTTGAAAAGCTGAAAAATATGTTGAAAAATAAACCACATTTGGTCAAATTTGACCACTGTATCATGGTCAGCCAATGAACTTTTCAGCTCCCACTCGTAGAGTTTATTTTTATAGGCATGATATCTTCATTATGTTCTTTATAGTCACATTTACACTGTCTGACTTTCGTGTTTTGTGTACGGACTGTTCTGATTAGTCAAAATGGACCCTGCTGTAGGTTACACCTCTTCACTTGTGGCTGGAGTAGGTTCATTTTGTCTTTTCAATTATCCTCACCTGTGATTGGCTTTGCCATGTGTCAGTTGCAAAGCTTTCACCCAATCAGATTAGGGGCCCATGAATAAAGCTGGATTCATGTTGCACCTCTGCTGTCCACGTACACGCAACCGGAAGACTTGTGTGACAAAATTTACGCCATATCCTCCAGTCCACTAGTGTCCACAAAGCTCTTCTGTGGACGGCCGCGTGCAGCCCAAATTTTCTGACCGCGTTGACTGCGCATGCACAAGATTGAACATCCCATTCATGAGTTAGCGCTACCAACACAGCATACAAAGTCAAAGTAGACGAAGATGATGAAGAGCAAGTTCAGAATAAACATACATGAATTGTTTTGCAGCAGCAGCTTGAGCAGAGAACAGCACTGAAAAACGGTAATTCCTCCTTTTTCTTGAATCGACGCCATTGTTGTTGCTACCAAAAAAAACGCGCGTCGCTCTTGCGTTTACAGCTGGTGAACAACCTCGCGTGTAATCCCATCTGTGCTACCCATAGAGCTGGGGCGAAACTACAAACAACAGTTGTGCGCATGCGTCAACCACCTGGCCTAGTAGACAAAAAAAGTGAGCATGTACAGCGCTGCGTGCACACCGGGCTGGTCCAAAATGCACACATCCAGCTTAAGAATGAGGTGAGCTGAAACACAGCATTTTCTACAGAAGTCAGAGAGTGGCTTTCTGGATGTCATGAAAACAACAAAGAAATTATTTTTTGTTTATCATAACACAAACATACTGTATATTCATGATGATGTTAGAATTTGAGATCATTTCACGGAAAAGGCAGTCAATGATCCCTTTAATATTTTTTGCAATTCTGGGGCAGTCCCCCCGCCCCCCATCCACATTTACACATACAGTGGTGTGAAAAAGTGTTTGCCCCCTTCCTGATTTCTCATTTTTTTGTATGGTTGTCACACTTAAATGTTTCAGATCATCAAACAAATTTAAATATTAGACAAACACAAGTAAACAAAAAATGCAGTTTTTAAATGAAGGTGTTTATTATTAAGGGGAAAAAAAATCCAAACTTAGATGACCCTGTGTGAAAAAGTGATTGCCTCCCCTGTTAAAACATAAATTAACTGTGGTTTATCACATCTTTAGAAAACTGAGTTCCATTTCTCTAGCCACACCCAGGCCTGATTATTGCCACACCTGTTCTCAATCAAAAAAATCACTTAAATAGGACCTGCCTGACAAAGTGAAGTAGACCAAAAGATCCTCAAAAGCTAGACATCATGCTGTGATCCAGAGAAATTCAGGAACAAATGAGAAACAAAGTAATTGAGATCTATCATTCTGGAAAAGGTTATAAAGCCATTTCTAAAGCTTTGGGACTCCAGTGAACCACAGTGAGAGCCATTATCCACAAATGGCGAAAACATGGAACAGTGGTGAACCATCCCAGGAGTGGCCGGCCAACCAAAACTACCCCAAGAGCACAGCGAGAACTTGTCCAAGAGGTCACAAAAGACCCCACAACAACATCCAAAGAACTGCAGGCCTCACTTGCCTCAGTTAAGGTCAGTGTTCATGACTCCATCATAAGAAAGAGACTGGGCAAAAATGGCCTGAATGGCAGAGTTCCAAGACAAAAACCACTGCTGAGCAACAAGAACGTAAAGGCTCATCTCAGTTTTGCCAGAAAACGTCTTGATGATCCCCAAGACTTTTGGGAAAATACTCTGTGGACTGAAAAGACAAAAGTTGAACTTTCTGGAAGGTGTGTGTCCCATTACATCTGACGTAAAAGTAACAGCATTTCAGAAAAGGAACATCATACCAACAGTAAAATATTGTGGTGCTAGTGTAATAGTCTGGGGCTGTTTTGCTCTTGCTGTGGTAAATGGAACCATGAATTCTGCCGTCTACCAAAAAGTCCTCAAAGAGAATGTCCGGCCATGTGTTTGTGACCTCAAGCTGAAGCGCACTTGGATTCTGCAGCAGGACAATGATCTAAAACACACCAGCAAGTCCACCTCTGAATGGCTTAAGAAAAACAAAATGAAAAGTTGGAGCGGGCTAGTCAAAGTCCTGACCTGAATCCAATTGAGATGCTGTGGCATGACCTTAAAAAGGCAGTTCATGCTCAAAAACCCTCCAATGTGGCTGAATTACAACAATTCTAAACAGATGAGTGGACCAAAATTCCTCCACAGCGCTGTAAAAGACTCATTGCCAGTTATTGCAAACACTTGATTGCAGTCGTTGCTGCTAAGGGTGGCCCAACCAGTTATTAGGTTTAGGGGGTAATCACTTTTTCACACAGGGCCATGTAGGTTTGGATTTTTTTCCCTTAATAATAAACACCTTCATTTAAAAACTGCAATTTGTGTTTACTTGTGTTATCTTTGTCTAATATTTAAATATGTTTGATGATCTGAAACATTAAGTGTGACAAACATACAAAAAAATGAGAAATCAGGAAGGGGGCAAACACTTTTTCACACCACTGTACACTGGGGTGTACATTAGACCAGAGGTTCTCAAACTTTTCAGCCCACAACCCTCAACCCTGACAGAGACCGGCGCTCCCCACTATCCCCAGAGGTGACTGAAACATCAAAAAACGCACACACAGGACTCACGCACTAATAAGCGTAAACACAGGCCTAACACAAAAGAACAGAACAGCCTGACAACCATGATATGATTTTACATACAGTATAACAATTTACTAAATGATTAAAGCAGAATACATTATAGTAATTTCCATGTAATTTAGGAGTGAACATTGTTGCTGTCGTGCAAACTTAATTTTGACACAATGCTTTCATTTCCATGTGAGCAGAGCAATCAGTCAAAGTAACAGCCATAAATTGTGGCATTGCGTAAACACGTGAATACTGTTACGGTGCAAATGTATATTTTGACAAACTATGTTTCAGCATTAATCTCACCTAATGAGATGGACGGGCAATAAGCGTGGAGCACAACAAGTCAATTCTGGGTTTAATTTTGGAGATGGCCACTTGGAGATCATCCTCCACGTTTAGACGCGATCTGTATTTACTTTTAACATATGTCAGTGCCAAGAAAGTCTTTTCGCCCAGGTATGTAGAGCCAAATGGCATCAGTACATCCATTGCAGCCCTGGATAGCTGTGAATATTCTCTCTCAGCTGAAATCCAGAACTCAGCAAGCATCTTTGAATGAAAAGCTGACTTTAAGGTGCGGTCACTTGACAGCTCAATCAGTGCGTCCTCCATGTCGGATGGCAGATGACTTGCGGCCGTTACAGTGAACGGTGATCTTATCCAGTCATATTTTTCTGGAGTGGTTTCCTCGGGGAAAAACTTGTTAAAGTGTTCCAAGAGGGCTTGAAGGTGGGTAGTGATGGACTTCTTCACAGTGTTAACACTCAGATTATTTTCCTCCATGAACTCCTTCAGCTCAGGAAACATATCCTGCCCCTCTCAACTCTTGCAGTCCAGCGATCCACTTTCCTTTAGAATGCACGGATTTTATCATTCAGCGACATAAGATAAGATAAGATAAGCTTTTATTAGTCCCACAACGGGGAAATTCCAGGATTGCAACAGCACAGGGATAGCAACACTCAGAGCAACAATCAGAAGGCAAGAAAAAAAACAAGCAAGCAAGAGCAGCTAATATACATATGTACATATTACTATAAAATATACTGTATATATACACACACACAGACACACAGTGCAGAGCATTGTAGCTGGATGGAATAAATATATGAATATATGAACACACAGTGCAGAGCATTGTAGCTAGATGGAATAAATATGTAAATATATAAACACCCACAGTACGGAGCATTGCAGCTAGGTGGAATAAATATGCAAGTATATAAACACACACAGTGCGGAGCAATGTAGCTAGATGGAATAATATGTAGATATATAAAAACACAGTGCGGAGCATTGTAGCTAGATGGAATAAATATGTAAATATATAAACACACACAGTGCAGAGCATTGTTGCTAGGTGGGATGAAACAGCATAACCATCTATTTAGTTATCCTACATGGTATGATTATGTGCCCATACATATTCTCACCCTCCATAGCGACCGGTATGTTCCTAGTTGTATGCCGGAGAGGACCATTGTGTAAGTCTATTGCATCTTTTGCATTCAAAAAAACTATTAGTTTGTTACGTTATTTTTCCTATCTCTGCGAGCAGCCCTGCTTAGGTTGTACAGTCTGACAGCCGTTGGTAGGAAGGACCTACGAAACCTCTCGGTTGTGCACCTGGGATGATGTAGTCTGCTGCTAAATGAGCTCCTCAGTGCATCCAGTATGTCCTGCATAGGGTGGAACTCGGACTCCAGCAGAGATGACAGTTTAGCCACCGTCCTTCTCTCTCCCATCTCCTCCATCGGATCAAGGCGCTGCCCCAGGACAGAGCTAGCTTTCTTAATCAGTTTGTTCAGTCTCTTCCTATCGGCTGCAGTAATGCCACTGCCCCAGCAGACCACTCCAAAAGTGATGGCTGATGCCACCACCGTGTCATAGAATGACTTCAGCAGCACCCCTTGTACACCAAAAGACCTGAGTCTCCTCAGCAGGAACAGCCTGCGCTGTCCCTTCTTGTAGAGTGCGTCAGTATTGTGTGACCAGTCTAGTTTATTGTTCAGATGAATACCCAGGTACTTATAGGATGTCACCATCTCGATGTCTGTTCCCTGTATATTTACTGGTGCTGTGAGGGGCTGCCCATGCCTGCGGCAGTCCACCACCAGCTCCTTAGTTTTCCTCGCGTTGATCTGGAGGCAGTTCCGATGGCACCAGTCCACAAAGTCCTGGATAAGCCCTCTGTACTCAGCTTCATCTCCGTTGGAGATGAGACCAACGATCGCAGAGTCATGACACTTGTGTTTTCACCTTGTAATGACATGTTAAGTCCATTCAGTCTGTCAAATATGCAGAACAAATACGCTAGCTTTGTGAACCAGTCAGGGTCAGTCAGGTGGTCAGCGAGCTGGGACCCGTTCTCCATCAGAAATAAGCGCACCTCATCCCGCAGTTCATACAGGCGGCTGAGGACATTTCCTCAAAGGCACCTGACCTCTGTGTGGAACAGCAGGACCTGATGCTCCGATTCCAGTTCATTGCAGAGAGTAGCGAACAGCCTGGTGTTGAGTGGGCATGATTTTACGTAGTTGACAATTTTTATTGCAGTCTCAAGAACACTCAAGATCTGGGTCGAGCGTTTTACTTGCAAGAGCTTCTCTGTGAATAATACGGTGCGTAAAGTTTACATGGGGTGCCACTTGTAAGACTCTTGCTTTTAATCCTTTTTTCCCCAGCATTGCTGCAGCACCGTCTGTACACACACCGATGCACTCATCCCAAGACTGTCTCTCTTCTTTTAGTTTGTCGTCAAGTTTTGTGAAAATGTCCTCACCTGTGCACTTTACATCCAGCGGGTGCAAAACAGCATGTCCTCGCTAAGTTTTCCATCAAAACTGTATCTGACAAAAACAAGCAGCTGGGCTGAGTTTGATATATCTGTGGATTCATCTAATTGCAAAGCATATTTCCCTTTCTTCACTCTGTCAATCAGCTGACACTTTATATCCTGGGCCACGTCCGTGACGCGGGGGATATGGTCCCGTCAGACAGCGGCACTGCTTCCAGCTCCCACGCCTCTTTACCCCATGCACTGTCCGACTCATAGCAATAGCAGCAGGTTTTATTAGGGTTTCTCCGATTGTGTGTGACTTTTTTGCCTGTGCAATTAAATATGCCACCTCATATGATGCCTTTTGAGCTTTGGTTGTGGATGTTTGGTTAGTTACGACTTTCTTTTGGCCTTGCAATTCTCTCTCCTTTCCGCGGAAAAAATCTGCTGGTTAAGCGGCAAGAGATGGGCGCTTAGTTTTCAAGTTTCTGAGCATTTTTACAGGCTTTAAAGTCTCATGTGCAAGCACCTCGGTGCACACTCCACATTGGGGATGTTCTACTTCATTGACAACGATGCATGTGAATCCATACTGAATATAATCCTCTTGATACTTGCAACACTTGGAGGAAGGCTTGTCTGGTGCAGGAGAAGGAGAGCACTGTAAGCATAAAGGGCTCCAGCAGTCAGACGTTGGTCTTTCTGCCGGCATGTCTCCGCTCTCCTCTTCTGCCATCTCTGCTGGCCTCACTGTATTGTCTTTGGTCGGTATTAACCAACGTTTCATTTTTAAAAATAATATCCTGGGCTTAAAGTGTAGTGTTGTGGAGGATGAAAGCAGACGAGACACGAGCTGATGACACAGAGGTTTATTTCCCCTCCAACACAGAACAGACCGACTCGCCTCTGGCACTCAGGTTAAACACATTTACATACCTGTTACCAAGTGTGAACACACATCAACATACACAGATTAACACAGTCACGCCCCTGCGTCCTCAGGTGTGAGCCTGGCACAGCGGGGGCGAAAGGCACATCTTTATTTACTACCTACCCCCCCCCCCCCCCGGTGCTCTGGCACCCCTGGCTAGCACCCCCAACACCCCGAAGTACTGGGTGGAGTGTCATCTCCTTTGTGTCACCACAGTGTGTTGATTTGAGCTGTTCAGATGAAATCTACTTGTGATGTTTACTGTGGCATAGTTAAAGTGACATGTCACCTGAGTAATCACCCAAGGATTCTGAAAATCATCTCGTGATCCCCCCTCAGCGTCTCGGGACCCCCCGGGGGGTCGCGACCCCCACTTTGGGAATCTCTGCATTAGACCATTACTTTAAATAAATCAAGAAGTTCAAAATCTCAGTAGGGTGACAGCATAACAATCAGACACTCTTAAGCCTGTAGAGTAGCGGGTGAATGTGGCTAGTAGTTTTAAGTGCTCTGAGTGGTCATAAAGACTTGACAAATACTATACTAAGGTCGCATACCAGATCGTCAGATGTCCAAGCAGTGAGTCAGAATGGCATTCCTTCCATGTTAACAGCTTTCCAACAAAATGTTGCTGGAGTGTTTTTATGTGCAAATTTCTGCATTGTTTTCAGTGAATGTTGTTAACAAAAGAACCAATGCTCACTCAACTCAACAGTGCATGGTAATATGCACATAAAAACACCACAGCATTAACTTGCAAGTGACAAACATTTTAACCTTATTGCTCCAACATCTGGCATCCCTTCAACATTGCACAATACAAGCCCAGTAAGTCTATGCATCATAATTCTGAAGAGATGTTGCATAAGTAAATAAAACTAAAGTTGTTTATTAGGTGTAGTGCTCTGTGGACTGTAGGAAGATGATGGTAGTTTTTACAAATATATTCGTAATATTGTACATTTGTATATTGACCGTTAATGAAATATCACCCAGTAAATTGGCGTTTTAAAGTGTTTTTTAAAATCATCGTTTATAGAAAACAGCAGAGCATTATTGTACAGAACTAGAGCTATGCGATTTGACCTCAAATCCACATCAGTTAACTGAAGCTTCATCTTTTTTTTTTCCTCCCTCCTTTCTTCTCCCTTATAGGTTACTGACCGGGCTCGTAATTAAGCAATATTACACAAGAGTGCAACATCAATGAATATAACACTACAGTGATTTGGATGTAAATGAGCACAATATAATAAATCAGACCTACTGTCATTTCACACACAACCAAATTAAATATTGTCCAGTGGAGACGTCAGGTGTTAAAAATACATACCTCTTGAAGGTTTGTGGGTTACGTGACTCACGCCGACAGCTAGTTAGCCGTTAGCTGCATTGGGGGAGTCCTTTCCACAGCCATGATTATGTTATCACCATATAGGAATTACAAATCTCTGATTGGGTTCTTAAATACAGCCTCAGCTTGTCCATTTTGTTGTCCATTACTGCTGTAAAACGGTCAAGATGACATCGATAGTGGTCAAAAGCTAACAGCAATTTAACGTTGGTGTATTTTCGTGTTAATTTCTGGACACTGCGCTCACTTTTTCTTGGCATCTTCAGATGAAACAAAGAGTCAATCATTTCGCACTATGTGGACAGACAGCACATTTCTTTTCAGTACAAGCAGTTTTAATTTTTCCATTGTGTTCTGCTTCTGAACAGCGCTGACTGTGCTGCTTCTGGGTTGCAAAGTCACATGACCACACAAGCAGGAGACATTTATAAGGGGCAGTACATGAAGCCTCTCATACACACACACACACACGAGGAAGAAGGAAAGAACCGGAAAAAAAAAACGACAAGAACAAGATAACGTCGGTTTTATATCCCGAACGTCGGTTTCTGTTTTATTTTGGTTAATTCCACAGCCCTATATAGAACATACAGACTTTATAAAGAGCTCTTCAATAGTGAAGCCCATGCATCTTGATCACTCCACTGAGGTTGGCTGTACTGATACAATAAGCCCCTCCTTCCCACTATTGTGTGTGGCACTATGCCAAAATGGAAACTAAAAATATTCCTTGAATAAAGTTTTAAATGATTGTTTCTGCCCTTGTTGGTAGTTCTTTTTTGTTAAACTTTGGCATCATTACCACCACGTGTGGTAATGACTGGTCATGCTTGAGGGAGTTGCTTATGGGCTGTTGCATAGACTAATGGGTGGCCATACAGGCAGGAACTCGATGCGGCAGTTCTGCTTTATGGTTGCTACTATGCAGACTCTACGTAATAGGTCAAATAAGTTCATTTTGTCTTCTTTCAATTATTTATCTTTTGTTCTTATAAAAGACAAAAATAAAATAGAAAGGAGATGTCTTTACCTTCTTAACATGTTTCGACTGTACACTGCAGCCTTCGTCAGAAGAGTCAGCTGACTGCTGCCAGGTGACATTTATCAGCTGATTTTCGTAGGCGGGGCCAGCTCAGCAGATCTGAGCACACACACATTATTGGATCCACATTATTGGATCGGAGAGCAACAGACACAAACGCTGGATCAAGGAGGCCATAGAGATCAGGAAGCGGGGACAAGACGCCATGAACCGAGATGAGGGGGCCTTTATGCTTTCCCACACCTGGGATCACATTCTCCAGAGACCACAGGACGGCGGGAGGCGGGGCCAGCTCGGTGGATCTGACAGATCTGCTGAGCTGGCCCCGCCTACGAAAATCAGCTGATAAATGTCACCTGGCAGCAATCAGCTGACTCTTCTAACGAAGGCTGCAGTGTACAGTCGACACATGTTAAGAAGGTAAAGACATCTCCTTTCTATTTTATTTTTGTCTTTTATAAGAACAAAAGATAAATAAATATGCAGAATCTGGCTTCAAAAGTGAAAGATGGCAGCAACCAAAACCCAGAAAGAAGAGCTTCACATTTTAACAATGGAAGTCAGTGGCGGTAAATAGTGTCAAAATGATAATGCTCTTCCCATTGGAAGAAGCTTGTAACACAATCAGCACTGGGTTACAAGCACCAAGCAACTCTTTATGAAGTGGACCTGAACAATAAAAACTCACCTCATTAGTCCCTACTGTGCTGATGACGCAGCTAATTTTTGTGTTGTCCTTCGACTCCAGGTAGATGGCCTGGCTCTTGTGGTACCTATAGATAAGATAAGCCATTATTAGTCCCACAATGGGGAAATTCCAGGATTGCAATAGCACAGGGATAGCAACACTCAGAGCAATAAATTAGAAGAATATCTTATTCAATATATTAAATAAGATATTAATAATATAATTATTAATACTTAAGTAATATATCCATCCATCCATCTTCTACCGCTTTTCCGGAGGTCCGGGTCGTGGAGGCAGCAGTTCAAGCAGAGAAGCCCAGACTTCCCTCTCCCCAGCCACCTGCTCCAGCTCTTCAGAGGGGATACCAAGGCGTTCCCAGACCAGCTGGGAGACATAGTCTCTCCACCGAGTCCTGGGTCTGCCCCGGGGTCTCCTCCCAGTGGGACGTACCTGAAACACCTCACGTGGGAGGCGTCCAGGAGGCATCCTAATCAGATGCCCATACCACCTCAACTGACTCCTTTCAATGTGGAGGAGCAGCGGTTCTACTCTGAGCCTCTCCCGGATGACTGAGCTCCTCACCCCATCTCTGAGGGTGAGTCCAGCAATCCTACGGAGAAAGCTCATTTCAGCTGCTTGTATCCGTGATCTCGTTCTTTCGGTCATTACCCAAAGCTCGTGACCATAGGTGAGAGTAGGAACATAGATTGACTGGTAAATCAACAGCTTTGCCTTAGAACTAAGCTCCCTCTTCACCACAACAGACCGGTACAACGTCCGCATCACTGCAGATGCTGCTCCAATCCGTCTGTCGATCTCTCGCTCCATTTTCCCCTCACTCGTGAACAAGACCCCAAGATACTTAAACTCCTCCACTTGGGGCAGGAGCCTGTCCCCAACCCGGAGAGGACAATCCACCTTTTTCCGGCTGAGGACCATGGACTCGGACTTGGAGGTGCTGATTCTCATCCCAGCCGCTTCACACTCAGCGGCAAACCGTCCCAGCAAGAGCTATAGGTCATTGCTGGATGAAGCCAACAGGACAACATCATCTGCAAACAACAGAGATGAGATCCTGTGGTCACCAAGCATGACACCCTCCATTCCCTGGCTGCGCCTAGAAATCCTGTCCATAAAAATTATAAACAGGATCGGTGACAAAGGGCAGCCCTGGCGGAGTCCAACTCTCACTGGGAATGACTCCGACCGAGTGTTGGCAATACAAACCAAACTGTCACAACGGTCGTACAGAGACCGAATAGCTCGTAACAACAAGCCCGATACCCCATACTCCCGAAGCACCCCCCACAAAAATCCACGAGGGACGCGGTCAAATGCCTTCTCCAAGTCCACGAAACATGTAAACTGGTTGGGCAAACTCCCACGAACCCTCAAGAATTCTCGAGAGGGTAAAGAACTGGTCCGATGTGCCACGGCCAGGACGAAAACCACATTGCTCCTCCTGAATCCGAGGTTCGACCAACAGCCGGACTCTCCTCTCCAGTACCTTGGCATAGACCTTCCCAGGGAGGCTGAGGAGTGTGATCCCTCTAAAGTTGGAGCACACCCTCCGGTCCCCTTTTTGAAGAGAGGAACCACCACCCCGGTTTGCCATGCCAAAGGCACTGCCCCCGACCTCCATGCAATGTTGTAGAGGCGTGTCAACCATGACAACCCAACAACATCCAGGGCCTTGAGGTACTCAGGGCGAATCTCGTCCACCCCCGGGGCCCGGCCACCAAGGAGATTTTTAACCACCTTGGCAACCTCAGCCCCTGTGATAGGCGAGTCATCCCCCTCGTCCACAAACCCTGCTTCCTCTGTGGAAGGCGTATCAGTGGGATTGAGGAGATCCTCAAAGTATTCCTTCCACCGCCCGACGATATCCCCAGTTGAAGTCAACAGTGTCCCATCCGCACCATACACAGTGTGGACGGGGAGCTGCTTTCCCCTCCTGAGCCGCCGAACAGTTTGCCAGAATCTCTTTGAAGCCGACCGAAAGTCTTGTTCCATAGCCTCACCGAACTCCTCCCATACCCGGGTTTTTGCTTCAGCAACCACCCGAGCTGCACTCTGCTTGGCCTGCCGGTACACCTCAGCTGCTTCGGGAGTCCCACAAGCCAACCAAGCTTGATAGGACTCCTTCTTCAGCTTAATGGCCCCCCTCACCACTGGTGTCCACCACTTGGTTCGGGGGTTGCCACCACGAGATGCACCGACCACCTTGCGGCCGCAGCTCTGGGCCGCCGCTTCAACAACAGAGGTGGAGAACATGGCCCATTCAGACTCCATGTCTCCAGACTCCCTCGGAATGTGGTTGAAGTTCTTCCGGAGGTGGGAGTTGAAGACCTCCCGGACAGGGGCCTCAGCCAGACGCTCCCAGCACACCCTCACTATACGTTTGGGTCTACCAGGTCTGAATGGCTTCCTCCTCTGCCATCGGATCCAACTCACCACCAGGTGGTGATCAGTTGACAGCTCTGCACCTCTCTTTACTCGGGTGTCCAAGACATACGGTCGCAGGTCTGATGATACGATAACAAAATCAATCATCGACCTGCGACCTAGGGTGTCCTGGTGCCAGGTGCACATATGGACACCCTTATGCTTGAACATGGTGTTCATTATGGACAGACTGTGGTTAGCACAGAAGTCCAATAACTGAACACCACTCTGGTTCAGATCGGGCAGGCCGTTCCTCCCAATCACCCCCCTCCAGGTTTCACTGTCGTTGCCCACGTGCGCATTGAAGTCCCCCAGTAGGACAATGGAGTCTCCAGGAGGAGTACCCTCCAGCACCCCAGTCACAGACTCCAAAAAGGGTGGGTACTCTGAAACATCATTTGGTGCATAGGCACAAATGATGGTCAGGACCCGTTTCCCAACCCGAAGGCGCAGGGAAGCAACCCTTTCGTCCACCGGGGAAAACTCCAATATAGAGGCAGCAAGGTGGGGCGATACAAAAATACCCACCCCTGCTCGTCGCCTCTCGCCTGGGGCAACTCCAGAAAAGGCCAAGCTCCAGCCCCTCTCCAGGAGACTGGTTCTGGAACCGGAGCTGTGTGTTGAGGTGAGGCCGACTATATCTAGCCGGTATCGCTCAACCTCGTACACCAGCTCAGGCTCCTTCCCCGCCAGAGAGGTGACATTCCACGTACCAAAAGCCAGTTTAGAAAGCTTGGGATCGGTCCGCCAAGGTCTCCGCCTTTGACCGCCACCTAATCCACATAGCACCGGACCCCCATGATCCCTCCTGCAGGTGGTGAACCCACTGGAGGGCAGACCCATGTAACTCCTTCGGGCTGAGCCCGGCCGGGTCCCATGGGTGGAAACCTGGCCACCAGACGCTAGCCTTCGAGCCCCTCCCCCAGGCCTGGCTCCAGGGTGGGGCCCCGGTAACCCCATACCAGGCGGGGTACACTGAATCCTTGATATACAATTTATCATGAGAGTCTGTTGGATCGTTCTTAGTCTGGCCCTTCACCCAGGACCAGTTTGTCTTGGGAGACCTTATCAGAGGCAAATTGCCCCCGGACAACATAGCTCCTGGGATCACTGGGGCACGCAACCCCCCCCCACCACGATAAGGTGACGATCCATGAGGAGGTAAATAATATACAGTATATTATATAATAATAATAGCACCTATCAGCATAAACACACACAAAATACAATCAGTCTGGCACTGGTTATAATAAATGTGCAAGTGTAAATGAGCAAGTAAGGAAGTTCATAATATTTTCACCCAGCTGAACAAAAAGCATTCCTCCTGAGAAGGCACTAAGTAGATAATTGGAATGAGAAGTCAAAACAAAAAGTTTTTTTTTAATGGCTTGGATGTGACAGAATCAACCCAGAGGAAGAGACTGACAGTCAAAGTGTTTCATTATTAAGGCGCCACTCCAGAATAATGACGCATACATCTCCCTGTGGCTCTCTGAGAAGGCAATCCAGTGGAGGCGTCTTTTTCAATAAATGAAGCTTTGCCTTGAAAGACGGAGATCTTACCTCACACCTCACAGCACCCTCCTCTTGGTTTTCTCTCGCTTTATCAGACATCAATGGGACAGAATTCTTTTTTTTTTTTTTTGTTCACGCTTCTTCAAATGACCCTATGTTCTAGCATGCTTTGAAACAGAAGGGCCCTTGAGCCATGTCTGAGTGTAGATTTATAGTGCTTTTCATTTCAGCATTAAAATAAAGAGTGCAACACTGGCTCTAATGCACACATTCTCTAAATTCTTATTTTCAACAGTGCCCCCAAGCACATGTTCGGTGGCTCCTGAATGATAGCTCTCTGTAGCTCAGTCAAAAGCTGCTGAGTGGTTTTGAAAAGTCTTTGATCTTTAGAGGATCAAACCCAACGTGGAAGCCATCAAACCAATGCCAACGTGGCCATCTAGTGGCAGCACAAGATGAAGGAAAGCAATGAAATGTGAAAGCAACATAAAACTGTAAATTTACCATCTTTTGTCGTAATAAAGTTTCCCGTCTTCAATGCGGGCCTCGTAACGCTGGGCAGGGTTCTCCATGGGAGCAGAGGGAACGTGTTCTGGAGAT
This sequence comes from Pholidichthys leucotaenia, assembly GCA_020510985.1. Lineage (NCBI taxonomy): Eukaryota > Metazoa > Chordata > Actinopteri > Cichliformes > Pholidichthyidae > Pholidichthys > Pholidichthys leucotaenia. The sequence continues at coordinate 8,416,154 of CM035838.1, forward strand.
GAAGGAGATACTAAAGAGGAAGAACCACCCGATTAGAATAAAAATTAATGTACATTAAGAATATTTTTTTAAGAAATAGCTACATGACAAGGGAAACTACTGCTTCAAGCAAATCAGAGTAATCAGCACATCTCAGTTCTCTGACACAATCCACCTGGAGTTTGACTGGCTTGGCTGATTTCAATAAAAATGTTGTATAAGTGTTCCAAATCCCATTTTGGGGGCTTGGAAACGTCAGGATTAATCAAGTGCAAATACCTAATAACTCTGTAAAGTATTTTTTTTTTTTTTATCCCTGAGTACACATCAGAATCTGTTTTTCAGGAATGTTTTTTTTTTTTTTTTTTTTTTTTTTTTTTGCCACAAAAAATAGTCTTTCCATACATTTGCATCCTTATGATATATGAAATGTCTTCCTTTTTAGATATAAAGTTTTTCCCCCCAATTTAAATTTTAGAACCCCCCCCACACACAATCAAGTTCTATCAATTTATGACCTTTTTAAATTTAACATCAAGTTGCTACTTTTTTCCATTTACATTTGTGAGATTTTACTCCTAAATTTGGGGGTGCAAGACACATTTTTAACTTGGCTTGAATAAAATCAAGCAGTTTTGGTAACGTGAATATAGCTAAAGCTGGGTTTATGCTCCACCTCCACTCTGTGCGTCTGTTCGAGCTTGAGGCTTGCGTGACGTAAATTATGTCATTGTCTCCAGTCCGTAAGGCTCCGTGGGGCATTTCCATGTCTGACCGTGTTGACTACGCCTGTGCGAGAGCCAGCCTCTCATTCAAAAGGTGGCGCTACCAAAACAGCAGTCAAACATGACGAGGAGGAACAAGAAGAATTAGAGCGAAAAAAAAAGAAAGAAAAGATAATTAGTGGTAAAAGTAGTAACCAAAGGAGTTTCTTTTTCTCTCCTTTGTGTGGTCGCTTATGTTGTTGCTAAAATGCACATGGGTCTTGCTTTGCTTCCCTTTTATATAGCCAGTGAGCAAACTGGCACGCTGGTGCATTTGCGCTTCCTAGAGGGTTGGGGTGAAACTACAAATGATGGTTATGAGTGTGCATTAAATGCTTGGCCTTGTAGACACAAAAAATGAAGCATATGTACAGCTATATGCGCGCCGGCACGGTCCAAAGGTGCATCATAGACATGCAGAGTGGAAGTGGAGCATAAACCCAGCCTGGTTTCCAGATCAGGCCTCCAAAGCTAGGAAGAAAAAAAAAAATATCAATTTCTTGAAAATCAAAACTTCAACGGGTGCCGGAAGTGTCTGTTTCCATCAACCGTGCTGAGCTAATTTTCCTGTAAAGTGACTACATCATAGACAATGTAAAGCATTTTATGTAATTAAATATTGACAGGAAAATACAAGATGGCGCACCTAAATTATAATATAAATAAAATGGTATGGGTAATTAAATAATGTTGTCCAGAACTACTTTTGAAGATCTGTGTGCCATGATGGGATCAAACAATGAAACAGCATTCTCTTCAGTAGCTGTGTTTTTGTCAGGCAGTAACTAAGATAAGTTGTGCACGTCTGTGACGTTATTGTTTATGTGCATCAGCTGTTTCCATCAACAGTATGAGCTTCAGTCTGAAACAATCCGAGTGTTAACCCCCTCTTCTAAGCAAATAAGTTTGTAATGCACATTTAGGAGCTTATTTAATTATTATGCATTTTCATCCAGGATTTCTTTTGTACAAATCCTTATTTTGCATCAGTATAGTTGGATGTAAACACAGTTATTTAATCTTATACTGTTCTGGTAGAAACCAATTGTCAAGTTTTTCGAAATGTTAAGGCCCTGTCACACCTTGACGATTTAGACAGCATATCCCAGACGTATGAAAAATTTGGAGAATACGCTGGCGTACGTCAAATCAGTTATGGGGTTAGTTTTATATAAGTTAAGAGCTGGGGGGCTCTTGGACCCCATGGGACTCCCTGTGCCTTTCTGCTACCTTCCCTGGGTGTGGGGGCCTGGAAGCTCCCGGGGCGTAGGTCGGGGGCAATGGGGTGGGCATACGCCTGCTGTGGGAGGGAAGGGGGGGCACTAGCCTTCCGGCGGCTTCCAGGGCCCCCTCCTGGGGCAGTCCCTCGGCCGTCCCTCCTGGGGCGGTTGCCTGGCTGTCCCAGGACTTGCTGACTCTGGGATATTTGTGCTCTGTAGGGGTTGGTGGCACTGTCTTGATTGCTCAGGGTTTCCGGGGGGAGGTTGCTGTGACCTGCCACCCTCTTTGTATGTTTCCTGGCAAACCGCTCACACTCACTTTGCATGCGCTCTCATACACGCGTCTCTGTTCTTTTACAGGTGCAGATACAAGACTCGGGATGAGACCTTTTCAGAAGAAACAGCTTGTCTAATGTTTGTTTCAGTTGTGTCAGTTTGTTTTTTTCCTGTTTGTTCCTTTTTTTTTTACCCCTCCCTTCCTCATTCCCCCCATAGGGTCCATCATGGGTAAAACCATTTCAATAAAGTATTAAAAGTTATTACAAGAGGCATCTATAAATAATATATAGTACATACACTACTCACAATAAGTGATGTGTACATCATATAGTACATATCCTACCCAAAGCCAATATTTGGCTTTGGGTAGGATAAGGGATACAAACCTGTACTTATAGTATAGACCTTTTTTTCCTAGTCTCAAAGACCACTCAAAGCACTTGACTGGTACTAACCCTCTATTGTAAGGGCCTATAGGAGACAGATACCTAGGGACTATTTAGAATGACCAATTAACCTAACATGCATGTCTTTGGATTGTGGGAGGAAACCGGAGCTCCCAGAGTAAACCCACGCAGCACAGGGACAACATGGAAATTCCACCCAGAAAGGTTCCCACCCCTGCCAGCCTGGAGATTTGAGCCTGGGACTGAAATGGCTGTTTTTTTCCTAGACCCAATAAGTGGCACAAAAGCACCACAGAAGCAACAGACAGGTTTAAAGTGTTTATTAACAATGAAATATAAACAACTCAGAAAAAGTTAGGGATATTTGTCTTTCGGGTGAAATTTATGGAAAATGTATAAAGTTGACACTACAGTGATGTTTTATCATGACAGTAGGGCATTTAAGTAGAAACATGTAATGGTGGCTTCCTCATCACAAACAATTTATTGAAACAAAAGCCAACAACAGTGGTGGGTACACCACAACAAAAAATGTCAATGTCTCAATAACTTGTCATGTGCCCTTCAGCATCAATTACAGCTCGACAACGACATCTCATGCTGTTCACGTCAATTTATAGTCTGCTGAAGCATGGCATTCCACTCTTCTGAAGGGCAACCCTCAGGTCATTGAGGTTGTGGGGAGCAGAGTTAAGCCTCTACACGGCGACTCAGCTGATCCCAAAGGTTTTCTATGAAATTCAGGTCTGGAGAAAGTGCAGACCACTCCATTTGAGGCGCCTCAGCCTCCAGAAGCTGTTCCCTAATGATGCAACCTCGATAAGCTGGAGCACTGTCGTCCATAAAGATGAAATTAGGCCTGTGTTGTCATTCAGGGGCACAATGACTGGATTAATGATGTTATTTAGGTAGTATCAGCTTGTCACTGTGCCATTCACTGTAAAGCAGTTCTGTATTGACTAGACACACCTGCCTGGACAATAACACCACCACCACCACTAAAGGCTCACCTGATGACAACAGTGGCTGATGCACAGCACTCTCCTTGACGTCTCCAACATCACTGGCGGCCATCATTTCTGCTCAACGTGAATTGACTTTCATCAGAGGACAGCACTGAGGCCCACTGATCCCTTGTCCAGCATAAATGCTCCCTGGGCCATGCAAATGATGACACCTGCGCCTGGTAGTGTGGTCAGGTACCCTTGCAGGTCATCTAGCATGCAGACCACGCTGATGTAAACGGTTTCAAATGGTCTGACGTGACACTTGGGTGCCTCTCACCTCCCTTAAATGTGCCTGGAGTTGAGCATTCATCATCCAGTTCCACAGGGCACTGTTCACAATGAAGCGGTCATCAGCGTGGGATGTGGCCAAAGGACATCCACTTCTATGCCTTTCTGTGACTCTTCTAGTCTCTCTGTATCTCTGTTGCAACCTGCTGATGACACTCTGACAGTCTAAACTCAGTGGCCACTTCCCTCTGAGAACATCCTGTTTGAAGCCTTGCAATGGCGAGGTACTGTTGATCAATTGTGAGGTGTTGCCTTGGTCTCATGATGTCAAAATGTGAACAGCATGATGAAGAGGACTGTTTAAATACCAATTCTAATTGAACCAGAACATTTATTGGTTGATTCATGGATCAAACACCTGTTGTGAATTTTGCTGTTAAGCACCTTGTTAGAGAACAGCAAGTTACGCAAAAAGTACTGAAACACTGAACATTTGGACATGTGCAATCAAAAGGTTACAGAAGGTCAAATTAAGCTCACCTGTAAAGATTATAGTCCATTTTAGGTGCATCCTGAAAATTCACCCGAAAGCCAAATATCCCTTACTTTTTGAGTGGTGTATGTATGTGCTAAATCTGTTTGGCACAATAAGGGAAGCAGATTTCTGTTCTGCTTACCTAGCTGCTTGACAGGGCAAGGAGGGACAAAAGATCACGCTGAAGAATGGTAAAGAATGCTTGTATACATCGTTGTACACTTTTCAAACTTATCCAGTGTGTGGCTAGAACGTCCCGCATAAGCAGGGCATAAGTTGGGGCTAAGTTATGCATTCGTTCACACACGTTACTTGTAAGCAAGTCATAAGTTACTCATAAGTCAAAATGAGCAGGTCGGTGGTGCAGTGGTTAGCACTGTGGTAACACAGTAAGGTCAAAGGATCGATTCCACCCCTGACCATCGGTGACCCTTCTGTGTGGAGTTTGCATGTTCTCCCCATGTCTATGTGGGTTTATTCCGGGTCCTCCCGTTTCCTCCCACAGACCAAAAACATGCAAGTTAGGTTAATTGGAGACTCTACAGTGGCCCTAGGTGTGAATGTGTGTGTGAATGGTGAAGGGATTGGCACCACACCTTGACTGCCTCATCCATCCAGGTGGATGCCCTGTAATTTCCCTCTGGGATTAATAAAGTATACCAAGTCCCCCCCCCCCCCCCCCAATGGATCGTCACCTTATCGTGGTGGGGGGTTTGCGTGCCCCAGTGATCCCAGGAGCTATGTTGTCTGGGGCAATTTGCGTCTGGTAGGGCCACCCAAGACAAACTGGTCCTGGGTGAAGGGCCAGACTAAGAATGATCCAACAGACTCTCATGAAAAATACCAGAACAAGGATTCAGTGTACCCCGCCCGGTATGGGGTTACCGGGGCCCCACCCTGGAGCCAGGCCTGGGGGAGGGGCTCGATGGCTAGCGTCTGGTGGCCAGGTTTCCGCCCATGGGACCCAGCCGGGCTCAGCCCGAAGGAGTTACATAGGTCCGCCCTCCAGTGGGCTCACCACCTGCAGGAGGGATCATGGGGGTCCGGTGTTATCTGGATCAGGTGGCAGTCAAAGGCAGAGACCTTGGCGGTCTGATCCCAGGCTTCCTAAACTGGCTTTGGGGGACGTGGAATGTCACCTCTCTAGTGGGGAAGGAGCCTGAGCTGGTGTACGAGGTTGAGAGATACCGTCTAGATATAGTCGGCCTCACCTCAACACACAGCTCCGGTTACGGAACCAGACTCCTGGAAAGGGGCTGGAGCTTGGCATTCTCTGGAGTTGCCCCGGGCAAGAGGCGACGAGCAGGGATGGGTATTCTTGTATCCCCCCCACCTTGCTGCCGCTATATTGGCGTTTTTTCCGGTGGACGAAAGGGTTGTTTCCCTGGGCCTTCGGGTTGGGAAACGGGTCCTGACCATCATTTGTGCCTGTGCACCAAATGATGGTTCAGAGTACCCACCCTTTTTGGAGTCTGTGACTGGGGTGCTGGAGAGTGCTCCTCTTGGAGACTCCATAGTCCTACTGGGGGACTTCAATGCGCATGTGGGCAACGACAGTGAAACCTGGAAGGGAGTGATTGGGAGGAATGGCCTGAGTGGTGTTCAGTTATTGGACTTCTGTGCTAACCACAGTTTGTCCACAACAAACACCATGTTCAAGCATAAGGGTGTCCATATGTGCACCTGGCACCAGGACACCCTAGGTCGCAGGTCAATGATCGATTTTGTTATCGTGTCATCAGACCTGCGACCGCATGTCTTGGACACTCGGGTAAAGAGAGGTGCAGAGCTGTCAACTGATCACCACCTGGTGGTGAGTTGAATCTGATGGCAGGGGAGGAAGCCATTCAGACCTGGTAGACCCGAACGTATAGTGAGGGTATGCTGGGAACGTCTGGCTGAGGCCCCTGTCTGGGAGGTCTTCAACCCCCCCCTCCGGAAGAACTTCAACCACATTCCGAGGGAGTCTGGAGGCATGGAGTCTGAATGGGCAATGTTCTTCACCTCCATTGTTGAAGCAGCAGCCCAGAGCTGCAGCCGCAAGGTCGTCGGGGCATCTCGTGGTGGCAACACCCGAACAAAGTGGTGGACACCAGTGGTGAGGGGGGCGATTAAGCTGAAGGAGTCCTATCAAGCTTGGTTGGCGTGCGGGACTCCCAAAGCAGCTGAAGTGTACCGGCAGGCCAAGCAGAGTGCAACTCAGGTGGTTGCTGAAGCAAAAACTCAGGTATGGGAGGAGTTAGGTGAGGCCATTGAACAAGACTTTCAGTCGGCCTCGAAGAGATTCTGGCAAACTGTCCGGCAGCTCCGAAGGGCGAAGCAGCTCCCTATCCTCACTGTGTATGGTGCCGATGGGGTGCTGCTGACTTCGACTGGGGATATCGTCAGGCGGTGGAAGGAATACTTTGAGGATCTCCTCAATCCCACTGACACACCTTCCACAGAGGAAGCGGGGCTTGTGGACGAGGGAGACGACTCGCCTATCACAGGGGCTGAGGTCGCCAAGGTGGTTAAAAATCTCCTTGGTGGGCGGGCCCCAGGAGTGGACCAGATTCACCCCGAGTACCTCAAGGCCCTGGATGTTGTAGGGCTGTCATGGTTGACACACCTCTGCAACATTGCGTGGAGGTCAGGGGCAGTGCGTTTGGCTTGGCAAACCGGGGTGGTGGTTCCTCTCTTCAAAAAGGGGGACCGGAGGGTTTGCTCCAACTTTAGAGGGATCACACTCCTCAGCCTCCCTGGGAAGGTCTATCCCAAGGTACCGGAGAGGAGAGACCGGCCATTGGTCGAACCTTGGATTCAAGAGGAGGAATGTGGTTTTCATCCTGGCCGTGGCACATCGGACCAGCTCTTTACCCTCTCAAGAATCCTCGAGGGTTCGTGGGAGTTTGCCCAACCAGTTTACATGTGTTTTGTGAAGGCATTCGACCGCGTCCTTTGTGGTTTTTTGTGGCGGGTGCTTTGGGAGTATGGGGTATCAGGCTTGTTGTTACGAGCTATTTGGTACAACCGTTGTGAGAGTTTGGTTCGTATTGCCAACACTCAATCGGACTCATTCCCAGTGAGAGTTGAACTTCGCCAGGGCTGCCCTTTGTCACCGATCCTGTTCAAAATTTTTATGGACAGGATTTCTACGTGCAGCCAGGGAATGGAGGGTGTCATGCTTGGTGACCGCAGGATCTTATCTCTGTTGTTTGCAGATGATGCTGTCTTACTGGCTTCATCCAGCAATGACCTACAAGTCTTACTGGAACGGTTTGCCACTGAGTGTGAAGTGGCTGGGATGAGAATCAGCACCTCCAAGTTCGAGTCCATGGTCCTCAGCCGGAAAAAGGTGGATTGCCCTCTCCGGGTTGGGGACAGGCTCCTGCCCCAAGTGGAGGAGTTTAAGTATCTCAGGGTCTTATTCACGAGTGAGGGGAGAATGGAGCGAGAGACTGAAAGAAGGATCAGCGCAGCATCTGCAGTGATGCGGACGTTGCATCGGTCTGCTGTGGTGAAGAGGGAGCTGAGCTCTAAGGCAAAACTGTAGATTTACCAGCCAATCTACATTCCTACCCTCACCTATGGTCACGAGCTTTGGGTATGACCGAAAGAACGAGATTGCGGATACAAGCGGCTGAAATGAGCTTTCTTCGTAGGATTGCTGGACTCACCCTCAGAGCTAGCATGAGATGCTCAGTCATCCGGGAGAGGCTCAGAGTAGAACCGCTGCTCCTCCACATTGAAAGGAGCCAGATGAGGTGATATGGGCATCTGATCAGCATGCCCCTTGGACGCCTCCCTCTTGAGGTGTTTCGGGCACATCCCTCTTGGAGGAGACCCCGGGGCAGACCCAGGACTCGCTGGAGAGACTACATCTCCCAGCTGGCCTGGGAATGCCTTGGTATCCTCTCTGAAGAGCTGGAGCAGGTGGCTGGGGAGAGGGAAGTCTGGGCTTCTCTGCTTGAACTGCTGCCTCTGTGACCCGAACCTCCGGAAAAGTGGCAAAAGATGGATAGATGGATGGACCAAAATACCAAAAAAAAAAAAAAAAAAAAAAAAAAAAAAAAAAAATATATGTCAAGCGTACCCAAAACTTATTTCTAACATATGAGTAACGCTCTTTGAACCTATGTGTAACTTACTGAATGGGTTTCTACCTTACAGCTACCCTATAATGGCATATTTGCAGCATTGGTTCACCGAAGGAACCCATACAGATATCAACTCACGTGCTCTCACTCTCTCTCACTCTCTCTCTCTCACACACACACACACACACACACACACACACACACACACACACACACAGAGCTTAGCACACGTCATCATCATCGTAGTCTGTCGGGGGCGACAATGACTGTTTCATTTAGGTCTGATCAGATTGCTCCACGCAGCTCTGTAATACACACATCCAGCATGATTGGCTGGAACTTCAAGGATATCAGGATCATGATTATGCTGCCAACACTTGGTGGAGGTATGCTAACTACACAGCTAGGTCAGCTAATCGCTCCAACTGTTATGTTTGTTCCTTGGTGCCACTATCAACTGGGCAGGCTTCTGTTATGGCTAGAACAATGGAGCCATCACAAGCTCTCTGCTTCTTACAGAAGGCTATGGAAGGGGACAACACAAGAAAGATTATTCTAAATCGCTCGTGTAAGACCTTTCCTCACTCTACTGATCAGCTAACCTATGGCACCCCTTACTCTGTAAGGGCGAGGTTAGTTTCATCAGAGTACTTCTCTTTCTGTTTGAGGGGAAGTGGCAATAATCCTCTGGGCGACTTACCCCTTTCTCGGTGTGCAATTAATCGTTGTTATAACGTACTTGTTCGTGTAACGGGACCTGTCGGGGATGTGTCCAAGCCAACTTAAGTGTCACTTTGAAGCTACAGGAGAAAGATCCAAACCACTGTTTAGCCCTCCTTGTCATGTTTTTTACCTTTGACTGCATGTCTGTACCATCAGCTGTCCAGTGCTGTTCATATATATATATATATACAGTATATATATATATATATGCCAAAATGTCAGAATACTGGAGGAGGTGGATCCAATCAGCTGATCGCCTGAAGCAGAGCTCAGCTGTTTTCCATGATAAATCACACTTTGCTGTCCCTTGGCTGCGGCTCCTGGCAAAAGTACACTCCATGCATTCTCTTTTTTTTTCTACTTTATTGAAAATAAACTTTTTTATTGCCATCAGTTCTTGTGCCTTTGAGCCAGGTTGTGACAACTGTCATCTGATGTTCATGACATGTCACATCAGCTGTTTTAGGCGTGACCGACCTGATAGATTTGACAGCTCTGCCAGGTCGTCATGCCCCCCGCCGTGGTCTTTGGAGGGGAGAATAATTTCAGTTGAACAGAGATGATCTCTCGCACACCTAGGAGTCATGGACCGGGAGGCGACGGCAATTTGGCATGGACCGGGAGACGACGGCAATTTGGCATGACCGCGCTATCCTTAAGTTGGCATAAGCTATGCATAACTCATGCATAAGTTAGACCAGGGATGGGTAGTGAGAGCCATTCTACTGCAGATTTTCTGTTCCACTCAGTCTCTTCAGTAGGTGTTTGCACTGATGAGCTTCAAGGATTGCTATTTAGAGAAAGTAACTGCTGAAGAGACTGGGTGGGAGAGAAAACCTGCAGTGGAATGGCCCGCCATGGCACATACAGTAGTTACCCATCCCTGAATTAGACTATCGTTGCGCATAAGTTGTGAATGCCAGCAACACGCTAAGAATTTGTTGGTTTAAGTTATTTACATGTTATCGAAATGTTCTATATAAGTTACTAATATGTTATGTATATGCCAAACTTGTTATGGATACATGATGCATACAGCCAGAAGTGAAAATTTCAGTGTATGCCAGCATTTTAGACCATTTTTATACGTTTGGGAAATGCTGCCTAAATCATCAAGGTGTGACAGGGCCTTTAAACCATTCTTTAAAACAAAAGAGGTCAGAATTAAATGGAAATATAACAGAGTGTTGACATACCTGGTCTTTTTGGTGACTTAAGCTGTAAAGACAACAAAGGGTGAACATGTTTATAAGATGCTAGTCCAAAATGTGTTAAACAGCAAGGACAAAGGGAGGGAAATCGTGCCAACACCTACCTTATTAAGTGTTCTTAGGTCTTCCATTATCTGCTCATCTGTTAACAAATAATTTAGCTGAGGTGTGAAGAGTTAAGACCCATTTCCACAAAATAGAAACAATATTGTCACCAAGAGTCATGGGGAATAAAAAAAATGCAAACAAATGCTATAATCTGGTTCACAAAAGCCACATAAAGCTGGTTCTAACATTATCCAGTTTAGGTGTGAATCGTCAGTGGTCTGATCAATACAATTCACCTTTGACGATTTAAACTGAAAATTATTCAGTGCATCTCACTACTACGGTAGCCACAGTTGGCCGGGGCAGACTGACAGAAACGTGGCTGCCAATCCGCACCAACGGCCTCTCCGACCACTACCACATAAGATGTAGTCCACCGGTATGCACCTTCCTTCACTCTTGTAAGTCACCCTATGTTAATCCCATTTCTGGTCACTCATAAATCTATAAGAATGTTTGCTGCAGCACAGCTAGAAATGAGCCTTCCAAATCGGACAAAAGTGCTTCATAAAGAAATTAACAATTTTAACTGTGAAATGACTTATGGAAATGGGAATTATGATTACTCTATTGTGACTTTGGCATTTTTGAAGTTTGAAATTTAGTACAACGTAGCAGCATTTACTCCCGTAGTTTTTAGCATTCATGGGTAACTGCAAAAGTTCTGCGTTTTGTCTGCACCAAAGGGTCGTAACTTCTGACCAATCAAACGGCCCTGTAGGGAGGCTGCTGCTACGCTCCTCACACTTCCACGGATTGATGCAGAAGCCCACATCGAAACACACCTTGGAAGTGAGAACTTTTCTACTTTCTAAGGGCCCTTTACACAGCACAGAGATCGCTGAGCGACTGGGCCAATTTTTGTTCTTTGGGATATCTTTGTGTGTTTTGGACTGAGTCAAAACTTTGAGAAGACTTTGGTGACAGTGGAGATCAATGAAGCTCACTGATAGATCAAAAATTGGCCAGCTCTCTCAACAATCTCTCAATGATCTCCACCCTTGTGTAAAGGGGCATCAGCAAAGACTCCAAAAGTTCATGTGAAGGATATCTGGTGCAGGTTTCCTCCTTTTGTCTGGTATTGGGACTGGATCATTTGGCCGTCTCCTCAGCTTCCGTGTCATAATAGGCTTTACCTCCATTGAGTCTGTGGATGACAAATTGTGATTTAAAAAAAATAAAAGATTTGGACTGAATGCATATGGTCAAATTCAGGAGACATTAAATGCATCTGAAAATCCAGCTTTGATCAGACAGCTGAATACTAGAGTGAGCAATGAGAGATAACTCCCTTCCATCCACTCACTTCACCCCATTTCTCCCTTCTGCTGAGTCCCTCATTAATAATGCTGTTCTGGCTTCCTTACCACCCGTCAGCTCCATTGTTAATTTCTCATTCTCAATCATCTTCTTTTTCTCCTCCAGCTCTGCAATTAGGTTTTCTTTAAGTTCCACTTTTTTGTCGTCAAACTCTTTGACTGCTGCCTTCTTCTCCTTGATGTAGTTCCTCTCCACCTGTTCTGTCTGCAGCAGGTACAGTGACAGAAATTTGTGAAGCAAGTGAAGGTAAGTTTACCTCAATTATCAAGAAGTGAAGGGTGATCTACATAAACAACACCAATTAGGGGCATAAACTGTCCTCACCTCAAGCTGGAGAAACAGATCTGTGAAAGAGAAATGAAACACAGCTGGTCACATAAAACCAAGTGTAGTTGTGTCAATTTAGTGGCCGAAGGCAGGAGATGCACATGGGCTTATAATGCAGCAGAGTCTGGTTTGAGCACCCCTGATGCAACTGAATGGAATAATGATTTTCGATGGTTGCTGTTGTCGTATCTTTTTGCAGTCCCTACTGGGTAGAATAAACAGTCACTTCAATCAGCAACAAATTGACTATAGTCAATTCCGACAAAGCAAATGAAACAAGAAAAGTTACTGAGTCTACAAAAATAAAGTAGCCAGTATAATAAAAACAAGCCAAATAGGGAAAATAATGAGAGTTGGGACCATTGGGAACAGGGAGAGGGGGAGAAGCTCAGTTTTATTCTCAGTCTCAATATATTCTCGTTAGCACAAATTTACACTGTCCATTTAAACAATGCACATAAGAAAATTAACAACATTTGAATGAATGTACATTTATGGCCATGAAGAGGCAAAATTGCCCCCACCCCCTTATTGGCTCTAAGTATACAATATATTTTATTTTATTTTTTTATTTTTTTTTTTGGGGGGGGGGGGCTGCTGAAAAGTTCATAGTAGTCAAATTTGACCAAATGTAGTTTATTTTTCGACATAGTCTCCCCTTCAATCCACACAGTTCTTCCATCGGTGTTGCAGCACTTGGATCCCTGCGGTTGAAAAATAAACCATCCATCCATCTTCTACCGCTTTTCCGGAGGTCCGGGTTGCGGAGGCAGCAGTTCAAGCAGAGAAGCCCAGACTTCCCTCTCCCCAGCCACCTGCTCCAGCTCTTCAGAGAGGATACCAAGGCATTCCCAGACCAGCTGAGAGACAGTCTCTCCACCGAGTCCTGGGTCTGCCCTGGAAAATAAACCACATTTGGTCAAATTTGACCACTATGAACTTTTCGGCCCCCTCTCGTATATCTGAGTAGTCATCTTGTGGTCAAGTGGTCAGCACTATTGGCTCACAGCAAGAAGGTTCTGGGTTCTAATCCACCAGGCAGCATGGCCCATCTTGTGGGATTTGCATATTCCCCCCATGCTTGTGTGAGTTTACTCCGGGTGCTCAGGTTTCTTCCTACAGTCCAAAAACACACACGTAGGGTTAACTGGAAACTCCAAAGTGGCTTCTGGTGCGAGTGTGTGTGTTAAAGGTGAAAGGATTGGTGCTGCACTGTGGCTGTGGATGTTCAAGGGTATCCAGTTAGATGCCCTTGAACCCAATCAGAGATTTGTGATCATCACTATGTGGAGACCGAATCATCATTGCATAATCATGGTTACATAAAGGACTCCTCTAATGCAGCTAACAAGCTAATTAGTTGTCAGCACAAGTCATGTGACCCACAAACCCTTAAGAGGTATGTATATAAACACTGATTTTTGCACTGGACAATATTTCATTCGGTTACATGTGAAATTTTTATATTATGCTCATTTACTACTGAATCACTGCAGTGATATATTCATTAGATTAGATTAGATTCAACTTTATTGTCATTACACATGTATGAATACAAGGTAAGACCATTAAGACCACACTCTTGTGAAATACTGATTAATTACAAGCCTTGTCAGTGAACTATAAGGGAGAAGAAATGAGGGGGGTAAAAAAAACAAAAAGCCATAATCGACATGAAAGGCTTAATTAATCCTGATATTGATTTAAGGTGAAATTGCCCAGCTCAATTCTGAATATTGGGGAGCGATCCAGAGCAGGTATCCAAGTATTCTGGGCAGTCTTTCTTCTTTCAGAAATGTGACTTTTTTTTTTTTTTAAATACATTTTAAATTTGTTGATATAGATTTGAAACTTTCTTAAATCTCCAGGTTGTCTTGTAAATTTGAGACCTTTTTCCTCATTAAATTACTACATTTTTGCATAAATGTGATTTCTTTCCTTGTGAATTTGCTTCCAAATTTGCATCTTTTCTGTCAGACGAATTATTAATAACAGTTTTAATGGAAGCTTGTCTATTGTCCCGGGTTACTCTGCTGTGCTTGAACAGTTTGAGTTGGTTTCTTTATCAACACTTGCTGATATAGTAAGGTCTCTGAAGCCGACAAATTGCTCTCTGGATGTTGTTCCCGCTGGAATATTGAAAAGGGTTTTTAATACTGTAGGGCCTGGTCTTTTGGTTTTTATTAATTCCTGCCGTAGTTCAGGATGTGTCCCACCTGCTTTTAAACATGCTGTGGTTAGGCCCCTTCTTAAAAAACCTCACCTTGACCCTTCAGTTTTATCTAATTTTAGACCCATTTCTCATTTGCCCTTTTTATCTAAAGTTTTAGAAAAAGCTGTTTTTATACAGTTGCAGTCTTTTTTAGAAGACAGTTCTATTTTTGAGAAGTTTCAATCTGGGTTTAGATCTCGTCACAGCACTGAGTCTGCCCTGCTTAAGGTGCACAATGATATTATGATGTCTGTTGATGCCAAATGTCCTGTGGTCTTAGTGCTGCTAGATCTTACAGCAGCCTTTGACACTGTGGACCACACTATCCTTTTGTCACGCCTGAATCACTATGTTGGCATCCATGGCACTGCACTTAAGTGGTTTGAATCCTACCTGTCTAATAGAACTTTTTCTGTAATGATTGGCGACATGTCCTCTTCTAGTGCCTCTCTCTCCTGTGGGGTCCCACAGGGCTCTATTCTTGGCCCTATTCTGTTTTCATTATACATGATGCCACTCGGGTCAATAATAGCCAGGCATAACATGTCTTTCCACTGTTATGCAGACGAGTTGCAGCTTTATTTACCTTTGAACCCAGAACAAACTAACTCACAAAGTGTTCTATTGGATTGCATCATTGATATTAAGTTGTGGTTAAGCCAAAATTTTCTCCACTTAAATGAAGAAAAAACAGAATGTATTGTGTTTGGGGATACTGTAACGGCTGGCTTTGGTACCCTCTCTTTAAGGATCAGTTCAGCTGTCAGAAATTTGGGGGTGATTTTTGACAGCCATTTAAAATTTGATAAACAGATTGTGACAATGTAGTCAAGATGAGCTTTTATCAATTACGTTTGTTATCCAAAGCCAAACCTTTCCTGAGCAGTCATGATCTTGAGATAGCCATCCATGCTTTAGTCACGTCTCAACTTGATTACTGCAATGCACTTTATGTTGGCATCTCTCAGTCGTCTCTCGGCTGCCTTCAACTTGTGCAAAATGCAGCGGCCTGTCTTTTGACCAACACACCTAGGTGAGAGCACATTACTCCGATCCTTTATTCACTTCATTGGCTTCCAGTCCATTTTAGAATTAATTTTAAACTTTTGCTTTTTGTTTTTAAAGCTCTTAATGGCCTTGCTCCGGTTTATACGTCTGAGACTTTGACTGTCCGTGACCAAGGCAGGGCTTTGAGGTCATTCAATCAACTTTTGCTGGATGTGCCTAGGTCAAGGTATAAACATTGAGGTGACCGAGCCTTTTCTGTTGCCGCCCCCAGGCTCTGGAATAATCTCCCCCCTGACCTACGTTCTCTCTCTGACCTGGCCCTTTTTAAATCAGAACTTAAGACATATTTGTTTAGGATGGCTTTTAATACCCAGTAGTGGTGATATTTGTCTTGGCATTTGTTTTTATTTTATTTTTTAGGTTGTTTTTGTTTATGTTATTTGTTTTTAATGCTCTGTGTGTTTTTAATGCAGTTTATTTTCTGTAAAGCACTTTGGTCACCTACGGGTTGTTTTAAAGGGCTATATAAATAAAGTACATTACATTCTACTAAATTTCACTTTTTTCCAAATTTACATTTTCTGTCATATAAAATTGAGTCCATTTCTTATACATTCGTAAATTTATTCATTCTGATTTGTAAATGTTGTGAGTTTATCATTAAAAGTTGCTACTTTTTTGTAGGCTTGTGAGATTTTTTTCCCCTCTATTTGCAGTTTAAGTAAATTTGTCAAAGGTAAATCTGTAATTTACCTTTGTTAAACATAAAATCAAGCAGTAAAGAAAAAAGCAAATAACACAATAGCAAATTTGAAAAACAAAACCCAATGCAACAAATTAAGTCACTGAAAATTGCTGCTTTTTACAAGTGTGACTTTTTGCAGCACCTGTATGTTTAGTGAACAGTTTTGGAAAAATCCCGATGTTAAACTGAAGTCTTAAATCCTGATGGGTGTTGATCCAACAAGTATAAAACCATCAGTGATGGAGTGGCGAATTCATGCATGATGAATCCCCCGTAGAGTGTTCAAATCTACATTTTTGACAATGATCTTGACATTATTGTGGATGCAGACCCACCTGAGGACCGTTTGGTGAGCATCAGAGCAACTGCCTAGGAGGAGTATTGATTTTTCTGAAATTGCATAAGTGCCCAGATCTCAAGACCTTGAGCACAACCTTGATGCAGACCCACCTCAGGATCAGTGTGCAAGAGTTTAGGGAGTATCTCAGCAAATGTTTGGCAGGAGTAGCATGAAATGTGGCAGGACAGACAGACGGACAGACTGATGACGGATGCAGTGCCACTGCATCAGCTCCTTTCACCTTCACCGGAATGAGCTAAAAACAGAAATGTCAACACTCACAAATAAATGTCAACAGCTTTAATAATACACAGCTGATATTTTAAAAATTTCTGCAGCATCTGTGTGTGTTGCCATTTTGAAGCAGTGCATTTCTGGATTTGTCTATTTGCAGTCATTTCTGTAAGTTGCAGTGTGTTGACCTCTCTGGGCCACTGTACATTCTATACAGTGAAAGAAAATATATCAATATGTCGTTCAGCACCATTACATGGCATTAATTTTATAAAGCTTTACAAAGTGGTGTTCACACAGCAGTATTTTATAAAAATAAATAAACAAGATCATCACAAAGCTAGCTGTCCATCTTCAACTATAAATTGATGTACTGTAGGTTAATCCAATTACATCATGAAGAAAATGTGTTGATTAGGACAAACCCCTTGAGATGTGACATCTGATTTTCAAGGGGTCCCAATACACAACACATAACAAAAATTAAAAATAAAATACTGTAAAATAGAAACATTAAACCATAATTTGCATCAATAGCTTTTGTATGTGTAAAAAAAAAAGAAAACGTGTTCTTACCTGCATTTCTGAGTCTCTCTTTGTACTGCTGGTCCAGCTTCTTCATCCTCTTCTGATACTCCTGCAATGTGCCTGCAAAGACAAAAATGCAGCTTTGATGTTTGTGAACCACACATTAAAATGACACACCTATCATTACATCATACTTCTGCACATCTGTCCCGTAACAAGCTTGCCACATAAACGCACAGTCTAGACTGGAATACAACCAGCACTGTCCTTGCTTTGGGATTCTGAAAACACAGCCCACCACTCTGGAATTTCCACACTCAACAGTCTGAGGAATAATAAGAAACGCTGGGCAGTAAGCGGTTCTGCTGTACCTCCAAAAAGACACAGCCAGCAGTTCAGTTTGATAGGAACTGTCACTAAAGAGCCATGACGATTTAAAATGAGCCATCATTGGATCACTGTTTAGACATGGGTTTTTTTCTCACCATCTTTTTGAGCTAAAGCCAATAGCACGAGTCTGAAATTCCATTCTGTCCTGACAATAAAGTAAGAATTTGGCTGTTGATGAAAATGCATCCCCATCTTCACATAAAATGCAAAAGTCACTCACATTTCTATAATCACCCAGCAAAGAAGAAAAATAACGTGATTACCTTCCTGTAACTGTTGCAACTGTCTTTTAAGAGATGCCAGCTTGTCTTGGTACATTCTGCAATAATGGGGAAAAACCTTGCATCACACACCTTTCGCCACAAAATCTTTTTAATAAGGTTATCTCCACGCAGACCACTCACTGCTCTTTGATTTCCACATAGTCATCCTCATCATGCTTGGCAAGATCCGTTTCACTGGCATCCTCAGTGTCTGGGAAAACAGATGATAGCAAAACTCACTCAGTACATTCAAACTGCTAGTCAGCTACAATATTCAAGTGATTCTGATTTAGAAAACCTTCAGACTGTACCATGAATTTTTAAGATCTCTGTGAGCAGTAGTGATGTGTTGATCCTAGGGCTGAGTAATACGGCCTAAAAATTAAATCCTTCATTTCACAATATATTCGATTTTGAGCAGTATCTTTGGCTTAAGAGAAGGAACTATTTCAGTTTTTTTTTTCTCCCAAAACAAACATGGGTCCCTTTTGGAAATTAAGTGTAACCCTGGCTTTTACCAAACCAATTCTTTTTTATAATAAAGGTTTGCTCAAACAAAGATGAATCAACATATTTCTGATTAATAAAGTGCAGCTTAACCTTTTAAGTGTGTGTGTGTGTGGGGGGGGGTGTTAGAGCTGTTGTTTTGTACATGGAAAAGTGACTCACGTTTTGTAAGTGTGGGTAAAAGGGAAGCTCTGGCAGACAGAATGTAGCGAAAAAAGTAGAGCTGCAACTAAAGACTACTTTGGTAGTCAACTAATTTAACAACTTTTTTTGTCGAGCAGTCAACTAATCACGATTATTTCTGCAATGTCCACCACCTCTGGCTCCTGTTGGCACGGTTACTCTCCGGGGCTCCAATGCACATCTTACCACAGCGGTTTAAGTCTGCACTCCTGAGAATATCACCTTGTTGTCAATCTCTGCCCTTATAGGTTTTATAAAAGGTCCCCATAGCTAAATAATATAATGACCCATCAAACATGAGTTTGAAACTTGAACTTGATAGCTTAATCAAAAGTGTTTGTAGCAACACAATTGTCAGATATCACAAAACCATAATTTATTTAACTCGTAATGCATCAACAAGAAAAGTGGCACTTTTTTCATGTTTTAGAACCTGAAATATTGTGGGGGGTTAAGAATTTTTCCTGGAAAAGGTTACACAGAAAATTAGTCAACTATCAAATTAGTTAACAGTGTTTTCTCTGGCTTAAAGACCTTGGCACGGTTGCAACATATTTTTCTGGGGGTGGGGGGGGGGGCAGGAAACACATGAATGACACTATTGTAACCGGAATATGTTAATTTTATAATATTTATTTGTTTTGGGTTTTTTTTAAATTTTGGACAGTAACTTTGCATATGGTACTTACCATTTGAAGTATTGTACAACTGAGGGTTGAATGTTGGAGTATTGGGCCAGTTGGGATCCCACCTAGACATCCTGTATTTGGACTTTTTACTGGTGTCATCCTTCTCTCCTTCCTCTGCTCTCACCTCTCCTGGACCCTCTGCTTGAACACTTTCCTCTCCTTGGCTCCTCTCTTCTGTCTCATCTTGCCCTCTCTGAGCCCTGTCTAATTCAGGTTCTCTCTCTATGGTGGTATACAAACAGGTTAGAAAATACCAAGTGTCACGTTTAGTCCTGCAGGATTTTTTGTCATGGTTTACATAAATGACAAAAATAAGTGCATTTTGTTGTATTCTTATTCGAGTGTTTCTTTTTTTTTTTCCCATTGAGAGAGTAGGGAAGGGAAAAAACATTCATAATAGTAATGCACTCATGCATACTTAAATTATTTGATCAGAGGTGGGTATAGTAGCCAAAAATTCTACTCATGTAAAAGCAGTGCTTTGAAATTATTAAAAGCAGACAACCAAAAATTTCTAATTGAGTTAAGGGTACAAAGAGCACCCACTTAAAAACTTGAGTAATAACTTCAGCCTTGAAGGTTTGAGGTTTTTCTCCAAAATTTATTACAATTTTCTAATAGTTTTCTACTTTTCTATGTAAATTTATCTAAATTTGAAACCATTTTCCTCAAATTTGTAATTTCCTCTTGTAAAATTGGCTTTTCTTGTACATTTGAGACTTATAAATTTGTGGATTATTTTATGGCTAACTTTTGTCTATTTTTTAAAATAAAATTAGTTCTTTTAATAACTCTGAAACAGACCGTGGTCATTTTTTTTTTTTTTATACTTTTTCCTTATAACAATTTACATTTTTGACCATAATTTTGCAGAGCCAAAACAGAACAATAATTTAACTCTGATTTCAAAGAAAAATATATTAATAAAATTGTATTTAATGAAATAAATTAACTTAAATGACCAAAGATGCAGTTATTTCTGTTAAAATATTTCTATATATTTATAGTTTTTTTACAACTTTCCTCACCACCCAGAAAGCAGGAAAAACCTCCCTTATTTTGAAATCCAAATGCTGGCACATTTAGTTTGTCTGAAGGCTGCTGACGGATTAAAGTTATTGGCTTCATGAATTTCCGTCATCTTAACTTGCCAGGTACAAAATAATGAACGTACAGTTAGGTCCAAAAATATTTGGACAGTGACAAGTTTTGGTATTTTAGCTGTTTACGAAAACATATTCAGGATACAATTATATAATCAATATGGGCTTAAAGTGCAGACTCTCAGCTGTAATTTGAGAGTATTCACATCCAAATTGGAGCAAGGGTTTAGGAATTACAGCTCTTTTATATGTAGCCACCTCTTTTTCAAGGGACCAAAAGTAATTGGACAATTGACTCAGAAGGCTGCAAAAAAAAATAAATAAATAAAATAAGGCTGCATGGGTTCTTCCCTCGTTAACCTGTCATCAATTAAGCAGTTAAAAGGTCTGGAGTTGATTCCAGGTGTGGCGTTTGCATTTGGAAGCTGTTGCTGTGAACACACAACATGCGGTCAAAGGAGCTCTCAATGGAGGTGAAACAGACCATCCTGAGGCTGAAAAAGAAGAAGAAATCCATCAGAGAGATAGCAGAAATGTTAGGAGTGGCCAAATCAACAGTTTGGTACATTCTGAGAAAAAAAAGAGTGCACTGGTGAGCTTGGGAACTCAAAAAGGCCTGGACGTCCACGGAAGACAACAGTGGTGGATGATCACAGAACAACCCCTTCACAACATCCACTCAAGTGAAGAACACTCTCCAGGAAGTAGGTGTATCAGTATCTAAGTCTACCATAAAGAGAAGGCTTCATGGGAGTAAATACAAAGGATTCACCACAAGGTGCAAACCATGAATCAGCCTCAAAAATAGAAAGGCCAGAATTGACTTTGCCAAAAAACACCTGAAGAAGCCAGCCCAGTTCTGGAACAGCATTCTTTGGACAGATGAGACTAAGATCAACCTGTACCAGAATGATGGGAAGAAGAAAGTTTGGAGAAGAATTGGAACAGCTCATGATCCAAAGCACTACATCTTCTGTAAAACATGGTGGAGGCAGTGTGATGGCATGGGCATGCATGGCTTCCAATGGCACTGGGTCACTTGTGTTTATTGATGATGTGACAAAAGACAGCCGGATGAATTCTGAAGTGTATAGGGATATACTTTCTGCTCAGATTCAGCCAAATGCAGCAAAGTTGATTGGACGGCGCTTCACCAATGATCCAAAACATACTGCAAAAGCAACCCAGGAGTTTTTTAAAGAAACGAAGTGGAATATTCTGCAATGGCCGAGTCAATCACCAGATCTCAACCCAATCGAGCATGCATTTCACTTGCTCAAGACAAAACTTAAGGCAGAAAGACCCACAAACAAGCAACAACTGAAGACAGCTGCAGTAAAGGCCTGGCAAAGCATCACAAAGGAGGAAACCCAGCATTTGGTGATGTTCATGGGTTCCAGACTTCAGGCAGTCATTGCCTGCAAAGGATTCTCAATAAAATATTGAAAAGTAACATTTTACTTAGGGTTATGTTTATTTGTCCAATTACTTTTGAGCCCCTGAAATGAGGAGCGTTTGTATAAAAATAGCTACAATTCCTACATGTTTAATCATATATTTTTGTTCAACCCCTTGAATTAAACCTTAAAGTCTGCACTTCAATTCCGTTGTAGTTGTTTCATTTCAAATCCAATGTGGTGGCATGCAGAGCCCAAATCATGAAGATTGTGTCACTGTCCAAATATTTCTGGGCCTAACTGTAAATTAGTTAATATTAACTAAGGTAAAGGTAAAAACATCTTTTTATTCTTGTCTGAAATAAGAAAATCACGAAACTAGTAATTAAAAGAAGAAAAAAATGAACTTACTCCATCTCCTAACCACATCTGTTAGCTAAGCGACTCTTACCTCCGCCAAGGAGGTAATGTTTTTGCCGGGGTTTGTCTGTCTGTTTGTCTGTCTGATGGTTAGCAAGATAAGTCAAAAAGTTTTGGACGGATTTCGATGAAACTTTCAGGCGTTGTTGGAAATTGTACAAGGAAGAACTGATTAAATTTTGGTGGTGATCCGGATCACCGTCCATAAGAAAAACGCCATTACGGAAAATGCCATTTTCGTGAATAACTACTGAACCACTAATCCTATCACTGTCAATCCAATTGCTAGTCATATGTTTTCGTGGTCAAGAAATCCGAAAACGTACACACAAACACTGTATGGGGGGAACTGTGGCCGCCATTACGGAAAATGCCATTTTCCTGAATAACTACTGAACCACTAATCCTATCACTGTCAATCCAATTGCTAGTCATATGTTTTCGTGGTCAAGGAATCCGAAAACGTACACACAAACACTGTATGGGGGGAACTGTGGCCGCCATTACGGAAAATGTCATTTTCGTGAATAACTACTGAACCACTAATCATATCATTGTCAATCAAATTGCTAGTCATAGGTTTTCGTGGTCAAGGAATCTGAAAACGTACACACAAACACTGTATGGGGGGAACTGTGGCGCTTGGCGGAGGTCTGCGCTCTCCGAGTGCTTTTCTAGCTGCCCCTGTTACCAGCGGGTTAAAACCAGGATAAATGCTTTCACTGCTTACATACCTCTTCTGCTTTTTTCTGCATTTAAAGTACTTTAATAAGCTCATGTTTCTCTTGGACAGTGACGCTAGTGAGACACTCTGCCTGCCGACTGGAGCGGTCACGCAGGCGGGGTGCTTCTGAACTCTGCGTGGATGACGGTCACGCGTGATGTTTGTGTGCGTGCTTGCAGTTACCAGAGGAAACCCTGGTTAATTTTCTGATGACTGAGTAGTCGATTCGTCAACTAATCGTTGCAGCACAAGAACACAGCTCCTTCTAATGCTAAAGTTTTAAGTATATTCATTCTAAAAAAAATGCTTGAAAAGGAGCCCCTGACCTTTCCCTGAGCAGTAATAACAGTGCTGCACCCTGAACACAGACTGGACAGCCCACCACCATCTCCGGACCAGGCGCTTACCGCATTTGAGGGTGCCGTAGAAGTCTCTTTAAAGCACCTTTCCAAAGGTCCTAATAACCCTGAAAAACCCTCCATTAAAAAGGTTGCATCTGCAGTTTGAGAAGCCCCCACAAGATAAGTTCCCTGATCAAATTCACTCTGCAAGTGAAATAGGTCATTGTTGACCTCAGCTCTATTCAGCAGTGATTTGAATAGTAAACCTAGATGAATGTGCAATGAAGTAGGCGTCACACCATAATGAAAGAAAGTGGAAAAAAAAAAAATCTGAAAGCTGACCATCATTCCAGCAGATTATTTTTGCAACTGCAGCAGACAACTTTGTACTAGTTACAAAAATATTACAGTAGCTGAGTATGAAAAGTTTCTTTTAGGAGCACTGCTTGTAAATTAATCTACTCAGGCTCTTGAAATGGGGCTGTCCTGGGACACCAGAGGTGACTACAGGTTCAACCAAGACAAAGAACCTGTTGGACCCTTCAGTGCAAGCCTCGCCTCTAAAACTGTACACATTTATATTAATTAATCCCATGAATTCAACTTAACCGTGGTTTGAAAGCATCTTAAGGGTGACTGTAATAACTACACATTAGAGGGAGAAACTGTGATAGTTGTATGGCGTCCTGTAGTGATCCAATGTGTCAATTACACACATGGCCATGATACCAAGTTGCTTAAACACACCAGGCTCGGCAATACCACCCTTGATTTTTATTTGGGTAGAAAAGGTCTTTTCTGTTGTTAACAATGACCACCAACAACAGTCACTTCAGGAGGACCTGGAACAACTGCAGGCCTGGACTGAACGTTGGCAAATTAAGTTTAATGCTACCAAATGTAAAGTGACGCACCTTGGGAGGAACAATGCCAAATACAAGTACAGATTAGGTGAAATTATCCAAGAGGAAACAAAGGAAGAAAAAGATCTGGGAGTATGGATGGACAACCAGTTCCAAGTTTGATATCCATGTGGAGAAGCAAGTGAACAAAGCCAACTGGCAACTGGGACTGTTAAGACGATCATTTGAATTCTTAGACAAGAGACTTTCAATACACTGTATAAATCATTTGTCAGGACTCATCTGGAGTACTGTAATACAGTCACTTTCCCTACATATGTCAGGCAAGCAAAACTTCTAGACGGCGTTCAAAGACGCACGACAAAGCCAGTCCCAGGATTTCAGCATCTAGTATACACTGATAGGCTACATGAATTGAAGCTCCCAACACTGCAGTATCGACGTGCTCGGGGAGATGTCATTGCAGTATATAAGTACCTTTACGGCATTTACAGGGTTGCTCCCTGTTCCTTGGAGCTGGATGATAGCCCTGTATTCACCAGGGGACATAGTTTGAAGTAAAAAAAAAAAAAAAAAAAACCTACGATGTTGCAAGAGCAGGTGACAGAAATTTTTCTCCAACAGATTGATTGAAACCTGGAATAGACTGCCAGAGGATGTTGTGACTGCTCCAAAACTGAATACGCTGAAGAACAGACTTGATGCCCACTGGTCTGCACACCAATACTCCCTGGAGCACTTATTAGTTCTCCATCTCTTGCCTGATTTTTGTTTGTTTTTTGTTAGTCAATGAAATGTAAGAAGTGAAAATCAGTAATAGGTCAACGACCTACGAAGACTGATAAGGATAAGAAAATCAGTGGTATCTACATCACTAGAGAGCAGATCAAAGTAGGTGCAGGAGACTGGAAAGGTAATGAACACCCAGCTTTGGGAAGCCATCCGGTTTGATAGGTCACCAGACTGGGCAAGTAGTGCATATAGTCAGCAAAAGTTGAGTTAAATAAAGCAAAGACGGAGAGCTGTTACCTGGTCAGCGGTGGCTTTTGGGCTTTCAATGTGAATCCAATCACGTCACTATAATATATAAGCTACAGCAGCTGTCAGAAAATTATGGCATGATGTCATCCATCAGTCCCCTGCCCGGCTAACTTGGTGCTGGTAAATTGCAACTCTCTGGCATGTTTAACCGAAGCTACTTTAACATGAAACGACGACGTTACCGGGTGATATAAAGCCACACACACACACACACACACACATGTACACTAGAAACCGGAGAAGAGCTACGAGGTGTAAAGCTGACACAGCAGTTTTCATTTTCGGTTAGCATTAACTTGCTAGCCCAAGTTAGCTGTTAAAGAGGATGACCCGATTCAGCTGTAGCTGTAACTTAGGCAGGAAAAAAAAATGAAGGAAGCGTGCTCAGCCGCTTGCTTCAATGTTGCTGTGGCAAACTCGCAGACCTTGTAGTGCTGCCATGGCTTTGCCCTCTTCTTTTTTTCCCCCTTTTCCTCTTTCAGAGCAGTCCGTCCTTTCTCCTTGGTCAATGTGAAAAAGGGCAGCGCGCCGGACACGTACGGCAGCCTACCGGGGCTAACGTTACGTAGCTAGTGGGGCTAATTACCTTTATAGTGTTATCCGTTGGCATCACCCATCATTTATTAAAAAGTCAAAGACTGGAAAAAAAAATGGGGGAAGCGCCCAAATTTAGTGATTGAATCATTTCACCGCATCATGTAAGGAGCCCCGTGTGTAGCGAGATTAAAGGAGAAGTAGGAGTGGAAACGTTAGCGAGTTGGCGAGTAAACAGAAGTGTGTTTACAGTCGGTAGGGCAGACTTCCCGCCACCACAACCGCATTTACACCGACGATTTTCTTAAAACTACTGAAACTTATCCCGGCTGGGTTTAGTCGAGTATCTATCTGTGATGTAGCTCTCCAGCTAACATGAGACGCCTTTTACCGCTTGGGTGTACTTACAAATATGAAAAGCAGGAAATCGTTTCATATTATAAATACCCTTAAATGCTACAGCTAACCCTAACCAACATAACCCCGCGACTTTCCGTTCCTTTCCTAAAACAAGGAGACAAAACCCGATGGTCGCTGATTTGCTTACCTTCCTCCGACTCTCTGCCTCTGAAACTGCGATCATCATCGTCGTCCACGCTGTCCAGCTCCTCCTCGTCGTTGTAATAATCCACCATGGGAGACAATAAAGTCGACGCCATCTGTTTTGTTCGTGTATGTAAAAAGGTAAACAAACACAAAATAAACAATCGATTTGTTTGGTGCAGCTTTGGAAGAGCGCCTACAACCATCAGGACCCCCAGTCTGCCAAGTTGTCCCACTACTTGCCTGTTTAGAATTCCTGGCGCTATGCGGTTCCCTTACAGGCTTAATTTGAGAAATCCTCTCACTCTCCAAGATTAATTAAATTCTTTACTAACGTGACTGATTTAATATGATATATACCAGATAATTCATTCAGTCATCTTCTTCCGCTTAATCCTTTTCGGGTCGCGGGGGGGGGCTGGAGCCTATCCCAGCATCTTTGGGCGAGAGGCAGGGTCCACCCTGGACAGATCACCAGTCCATCGTAGGGCCAACACAGAGAGACAGACAACCGTTCACTCTCACAGTCATACCTAAGGGTAATTTAGAATCCCCAGTTTTGAT
The DNA here is from genome assembly GCA_020510985.1 of Pholidichthys leucotaenia. Lineage (NCBI taxonomy): Eukaryota > Metazoa > Chordata > Actinopteri > Cichliformes > Pholidichthyidae > Pholidichthys > Pholidichthys leucotaenia. Next base: position 8,442,967 of record CM035838.1, read on the forward strand.
GCCAATTAACCTAACTTGCATGTTTTTGGCATGTGGGAGGAAACCGGAGTAAACCCACGCAGACACGGGGAGAACATGCAAACTCCACACAGATCACTGTTGGTCGGGGGCTGGGATCGAACCCAGGATCCCCCGGCCAAGGGTGAGTTGCTGTGCTGCCGCAGTGCTAACCACTCCTGCACCGCGCCACCCATATACCAGATAATAACAATTTTATTTTCTAGTACTTCATAGGGAGTCCTATGATCTTTGATGATGTCATAGCGAGTCCTATGATCATGAGTGATGACTGCCTTTGATCTTTGATGATGGCATAGCAAGTCCTATGATCGTGAGTGATGCCTATATAGACATCATGTAGAGATCATAGGAACATCATAGGCAATCCTATGATCTTTTAGGGAGTCCTATGGTCGTGACAGATACACAGATTTCTTGAATTATATATAGAGTGATGACGATGATGAAAGTACGTGGCGATATAGAGTGATGAAACCCATAAAGTGATAAAATGCGTATGTGAAAATCTATAAATTCAAGAAATCTATCAGTGTGTCACGATCATAGGACAGCCTATGATGTTTCTATGATGTCTGCATGATGTCCTATGATGTTCCTATGATCTCAGGCATCATAGGACTCACGATGCCGTCATATAGACAATAGGACTGGCTAAAAGATTGTAGGATTGCCTATGATGTTCCTACCTATGGCATCTAAATGATGTCTATATGATGACATGTAGACACCATAGTATAGAGTTGCCTATGATGTTCCTATGATGTCTACATAATGTCTATATGGCGTCATATAGACACCGTATAGACTGAGTCCATAAAATCTCTGTGTGTGTGTGTGTGTGTGTGTGTGTGTGTGTGTGTGTGTGTGAGACAGTGTCTATGCCTATGGTGTCTATATCAGGTCATACAGACATCATAGGCACATTATAGGCTCAGTGTAATGACTCCTTATGTGTGAAATGTCCTATGATGTTCCTAGGTAATAAAGGCAGGCATCACTCACAAGCCTAGGACTCGCTATGACATTATCAAAGACACAGGCATCACTCACGATCATACAACTCGCTATGACATCTGCAAAGATCATAGGACTCGCTATGACATCAGCAAAGATTAAATGCAGGCATTACAGGACTCGCTATGACATCATCAAAGATCATAGAACTCACTATGACATCATCAAAGAGCAAAGGCAGTCATCACTCAGGGTCATAGGACTCACTATGGCATCATCAAAGATCAAAGGCAGTCATCACTCAGTCATAGGACTTGCTATGACATCATCAGAGATCATAGGACTCGCTATGACACAATCAAAGATCAAAGGCAAGCATCACTGAACGAGTGCTGACGTGTTTGTAAGCAAACACCCTTGCTTACACCTGCTTTCTACGGGCATGCAGAAATACTTGCTTATACTTGGTTTCTATGAGCATGCACAGGTATGCACGGGCATGCACAGGTATGCACTAGTCTAAAAGAAGAAGAAGAGTGATGTCTGAAGATAGAGTTGAGGTTCGATTAGACACAGCAATGCAATGATGATAGAAGGACTACAGCTCCTGACCAGATAGAGTGATGATATAGAGAGAAGTATGTGGTGGTAATGCACCTGTAAGCTGGTTGCCAACTGCCAGTCAAATCTAAAAGAAGACGAAGAAGAAGAAGAAGACAGACGAGTTTTAGAATAGCAATGTTGGTGGCAGTTGCCACAGCCAAGATAGATAGATAGATAGATAGATAGATAGATAGATAGATAGATAGATAGATAGATACTTTATTTCGAACAAAAAAGTATAACAAAAACAAAACAAATGACAAATGCAATAAAGTAACAGTATACAGTGTTTGAAAGGGAGAAGGAAGAAGTGAACACTTGTTAATTCCATCTCCTCTTTTCCATAAATACACCCATGTGAATTATATACAAATTACCACATTTAAGACCCCAAGTAAACAATTAACTGTATTTTGTACATATCAACATTAACACCCATCCATCCTAACATACATTGATGTCTGTACATCAAAACCAGCCTCAAACAACACAGATATACACAGTGCTGTCCCACCCACCATTCCATAGTGTCCCATAGTGTCCCAGAGTGAGCATAGTGAATCGTACATATAAGTACTACCCTTCTAACATACGTATATCCTTTCAGCAAATAATGTTTATACCTCTTTTTGAATTGAATTCTGTCTGTACATAGTTTCAGTTCTGGCTCCAGACTGTTCCACAAATCCACCCCACAGACAGATATGCACATACTTTTCTTGGTTGTTCGTATCTTGGGTTTTGTAAAGTTTAAGTCTCCTCTCAAATTATGATCATTGTTTCTTTTTTTTACAGTGGGGTAAAAAAGTATTTAGTCAGCCACCAATTGTGCAAGTTCTCCCACTTAAAAGATGAGAGAGGTCTCCAATTTTCATCATAGGTATACCTCAACTATGAGAGACAAAATGAGAAAAAAAAATCCAGAAAATCACATTGAAGGATTTTTAATGAATTAATTGGTAAATTCCTCGGTAAAATAAGTATTTGGTCAATAACAAAAGTTCATCTTAATACTTTGTTATATACCCTTTGTTGGCAATGACAGAGGTCAAACGTTTTCTGTAAGTTTTCACAAGGTTTTCACACACTGTTGCTGGTATTTTGGCCCATTACTCCATGCAGATCTCCTCTAGAGCAATGATGTTTTGGGGCTGTCGCTGGGCACCACGGACTTTCAACTCCCTCCAAAGATTTTCTATGGGGTTGAGATATGGAGACTGGCTAGGCCACTCTAGGACCTTGAAATGCTTCTTACGAAGCCACTCCTTCGTTGCCCGGGCGGTGTGTTTGGGATCATTGTCATGCTGAAAGACCCAGCCACGTTTCATCTTCAATGCCCTTGCTGGTGGAAAGAGGTTTTCACTCAAAATCTCACGATACATGGCCCCATTCATTCTTTCCTTTACACGGATCAGTCGTCCTGGTCCCTTTGCAGAAAAACAGCCCCAAAGTATGATGTTTTCACCCCCATGCTTCACAGTAGGTATGGTGTTCTTTCTCCTCCAAACACGACAAGTTGAGTTTTTACCAAAAAGTTCTATTTTGGTTTCATCTGACCATATGACATTCTCCCAATCCTCTTCTGGATCATCCAAATGCTCTCTAGCAAACTTCAGACGGGCCTGGACATGTACTGGCTTAAGCAGGGGGACACGTCTGGCACTGCAGGATTTGAGTCCCTGGCAGCGTAGTGTGTTACTGATGGTAGCCTTTGTTACTTTGGTCCCAGCTCTCTGCAGGTCATTCACTAGGTCCCCCCATGTGGTTCTGGGATTTTTGCTCACCGTTCTCGTGATAATTTTGACCCCACGGGGTGAGATCTTGCGTGGAGCCCCAGATCGAGGGAGATTATCAGTGGTCTTGTATGTCTTCCATTTTCTAATAATTGCTCCCACAGTTGATTTCTTCACACCAAGCTGCTTACCTATTGCAGATTCAGTCTTCCCAGCCTGGTGCAGGTCTACAATTTTGTTTCTGGTGTCCTTTGACAGCTCTTTGGTCTTGGCCATAGTGGAGTTTGGAGTCTGACTGTTTGAGGTTGTGGACAGGTGTCTTTTATACTGATAACAAGTTCAAACAGGTGCCATTAATACAGGTAACGAGTGGAGGACAGAGGAGCCTCTTAAAGAAGAAGTTACAGGTCTGTGAGAGCCAGAAATCTTGCTTGCTTGTAGGTGGCCAAATACTTATTTTACTGAGGAATTTACCAATTAATTCATTAAAAATCCTTCAATGTGATTTTCTGGATTTTTTTTTTCTCATTTTGTCTCTCGTAGTTGAGGTATACCTATGATGAAAATTGGAGACCTCTCTCATCTTTTAAGTGGGAGAACTTGCACAATTGGTGGCTGACTAAATACTTTTTTGCACCACTGTAAATATTTTTTGTATATTAGTTGGGAGTTGATTATTAATTGCCCTGTACATTACTTGTGCTGTCTTAAATTTAACTAAATCAATGAACTTTATGACATGTGACTTTAAAAACAACGAAGTGGTATGGTCTCTATATCCTACATTATTTATTATCCTTATAGCTCTTTTTTGTATTGTGCATATTGGCTGTAGGTTGGTCTTGTAGGTGTTTCCCCAGACTTCTACACAGTAGTTAAGATAAGGTAGAAACAGTGAATTGTACAGTAAGACCAATGATTTATAGTCCAAGATGTGTCTTGTCTTCCCCAGTATGCCTATACATTTTGCTAACTTGGCCCGGATGTGACTGATGTGAGGTTTCCAGCAGATTTTATTGTCTAGCGTCACCCCCAGAAACTTATTTTCCTGTACTGTTTCTATTCTGGTATCATCTATCAATACCATTATTTCATGATTTATTTTATAATTTCCAAACAACATAATCTTAGTTTTTTTTAGATTTAGAGATATAGAGTGATGATATAGAGTGAAGTGCGTGGCGGACGCATGGGGAGTTGTTCAGAGCTCCTTGTGGGGGCTCCTTGTGCAAAGATATAGAGTGATGATAATCAAGTCAGTGGCGGCAATGCATATGTAAGCTGGTTGCCAACTGCCAATCAAATCTAAAAGAAGAAGAAGAGTTTTAGGAAGAAGGAGATAAATGGCTAATTTGCTACTACAGTACATTCAGTTAGGAGGACGAGGAGACAAGGCGGATGCGGAAGAGGACAGCTTCTGAAAATCTAGTTGAAGTGGATATAATTCAGCTAGGAGGAATGGAGGTGGGAAGCGGGGAAGAGGAAGTTTAGAGCTCGGTGGAGTCTAAAAGAAGCAAACGTAGATGTAAAGAAACTCAGTCAAGACCGTTATCAAGTGCTGATGAATCAGAGGATGAACGATCCTGGAATGAACAGAAGGAGTGTAAAGTAATCATTAAACTTACTTAGGAAGGGGCATCATTTCGTGAGTGGAACCTGCTAGATCGGAATATTGTATATAGTTGGGGTGTACCAACATGGCGGTGCCTCAGGTGTAGTGGGAGGTGACGCCCCGTCTTTCCGGTGGTGGCATCATGGGAGTATAAAAGGACGCAGTGGAAGAGACTCTTCGCTGCGGGCTGTTGTGCTATTAGGAGTGACTCCTGTATGTTCCTGAGTTCGTGTTAATACAACTACAAAATAGCACCTCGACTCCTCATCATTTTCAGACATAACATTTGGCGACAAGGATATACGGCATGGAGAGGGCAGCTACCGCTTTCCGGCATTCCTGGAGGCTCCGGGTGAGCCGCCTGTTCCCTGGGTCAGGTGGTACATGGCCTTCGAGAACAACCTCATAGCTCTGGACCTCGGTGACCTCAAGAAGTTGCGTGCAAGGGTAATTCTTGTCCACAACTTCGGAATGGAGGGTCAGAGGATCCTGAGCATATTGGGAGGAAGTGACACATTTGACGACGTGGTGAGGCTCATGGCGGGCTATTTTTGCACCCCTGAAAACACCATCATGAGGCGCATTCAGTTCAGACAGCCACATCAGCGACTGGGGGAATCAGTGTAGCAGTTTGTGGCGGACCTTCGGCAGCTGGCGGGTAAATGCAGATTCGGAGCCTTGGAGGACGATATGATCCGCAACCAGCTAGTAGAGCACGTGTCGTATTCCTGTCTCCTGACTCCTGCTGGTGAGCCAACGCTACTAGCTGCCATGGAGCTAGCACAACAATACGAGGCAGTGGAAAAGATTACAAGGAATCTTGGCGACACAGAAACCCTGCCCAGGAATGAGAAATGGTGGAAGGCACTGGCCTTGGATCCGGATGATGGCAGCGATGATGAATATGCAGCTATCGTGAAGATTAGGTCCACCCCGGGGGCGCTAAAATGTTATGGCTGCAGATCCAGTAGGCACTGCTATAAAGCGAGGGAGTGCCCAGCGAAGGAGAAGCATTGTGGAAAGTGCGGTCTGTTCCACTACTTCACCAGAGTCTGCCAGAATTTTGAACAGGAAGACCGGGGGCCAGGAAAAGGGGCTTTGACGAAGAAGAAACCCACAGTGCGGTTTATTAAAGACTTCTCAAAATTCGCAAAGCTGCTGACAAACCTTACAGCCAGTTACCCACTGCTTAGAAAGAGCCACACTCCTAAGACAGACAGTGTCCAGTACTTTGAGCCAAAAACCCCTTTCAATGAAAGGTGGACTGAAAGTTGCCAACAAGCATTCGAGACAATTATGTACAAACTCACAACCGCTCCCGTGTTAGGGTTCGCCAACCCCAAACTTCCTTAGGTGCTACACACGGACGCAAGTACGACAGGACTGGGGGCAGCCCTGTATCAAGAGCAGGAGGGAGAGATGTGCGTAATCGCATACACGAGTAGAGGACTGTCCAAAAGTGAAACATGTTATCCTGCTCACGAACTTGAGTTTTTAGCCCTCAAGTGGGCAGTCGTGGAAAAGTTTTGTGATTATCTCTATGGGAGTCCTTTTACAGTGATAACAGACAGTAATCCCTTAACATACATCTTAACCACAGCAAAGCTGGACGCAACAAGTTATCGCTGGCTGTCCGCCTTGTCCTCTTTCGAGTTCCAGCTTCAGTACAGGGCCGGCAAACAAAACTTGGACGCAGATGGCTTGTCTCGCCATCCCCATCCAGAGCCAGTAAACGACCTTGTTTCCTTGAAAGAACAAGAACAAATTCACCAGATTGTTAAACGCCACTTACCTGGTACTGATCCTTTCATTCACGTCCCTCAAAATGCTGTCAGTGCAATCTGTGAAAAACAACTAGTCCTCCACCCTCTTGATACACATAACAACGCTCTTACCTTCCCTCTTGTAACATCCTTGTCTATGTCCGCCCAAGCCATTCTGGATAGTTTTGATCAGTGCGACAGTTTCCCAGTCATTCCAAGTCTTTCGGAAGATGAGCTAAAACAAGATCAAAGAAATGACCCTGCCATAAATTAAATCATACACCAACTTGAAACTGGTGAAACAATTCCTCCTACTGTACGCAAAGAAATCCCACACCTTCCAATCCTTCTGCACGAGCTAAACAAACTAGAATTGCAGAATTTGATTCTGTACAGAAAGAGACAAGTTGGTGATGAAACTCAGTGTCAACTCGTTTTTCCTGAAAGCTTGAAAGACATGGTTTTGAAAAGTCTTCACAATGACATGGGTCATCTCGGTATGGACCGAACCCTTGACCTAGCATGATCCAGATTCTTCTGGCCAAAAATGGCCTTTGACATTGAACAAAAAGTCAAGAAGTGTCACAGGTGTATTTGCAGAAAAACCCTGCCCGAAAAAACAGCACCCCATGTAAACATTCAAGTCACTAGACCCCTTGAGTTACTTTGCATCGACTTTCTGACTATTGAACCAGACCGCACTAACACTAAAGATGTCTTAGTCATGACAGACTTCTTTACAAAATATGTAGTCACAACTACCACCCCAAACCAAAAGGCTAAAACTGTGGCCAAAGCTTTGTGGGAAAACTTCATCATTCCCTATGGCTTCCCAGAAAAGATTCACAGTGATCAAGGTACAGATTTTGAATCAAAAACAATCAAAGAGCTTTGCGACACTGCAGGGATTCAAAAAGTCAGAACTATGCCCCATCATCCCCGAGGAAACCCTGTAGAAAGGTTTAATAGGACGCTACTAAACATGCTCAGTACACTCAAGGACAAAGGCAAGAGGCATTGGCGTGACTATGTCAAACCGCTTGTGCACGCGTGTAACTGCACCAAACATGAGAGTACAGGTTATACACCATATGAGTTAATGTTTGGTAGGTAGCCTAGACTACCCATTGACCTTGCTTTCAATGTCCCACTGAACCAATGTCAGCAACAATCCCACTCGTAGTATGTCAAAGCCCTAAAAACTCACCTCCAAGAGATCAGTTGGCTACAAAAAGTGCTGCTAAAGTTGCTCAACGAAACAAAGTCCAATATGACGAATACGTTACCAAATCTGTCCTTGATGTTGGTGATCGTGTACTCGTGAAAAATGTAAGGCTCAGAGGTAAAAACAATTTAGCTGACAAGTAGGAATCCACAGTTCATGTTGTAGTAGGCCAAAAAGACAACTTACCTGTGTAAACAGTCAAGCCTGAGCATCAGGATGGTCCCACTAGAACTCTCCCTAGAGAACTTTTGTTGCCATGCGGGTTCCTGCCAACTTTGCCTGATACTCCTCCTGCTGTTAAAGAAAAGCCTCACAGGCCAAGCACACGTCAACATCCAAGAACTGATTCTGATGAACCAGAGTATGATTACGACTCTGAGGAAGATGATAGCTACTCACTGTATTACCCCCCCCCCCCCAGGTCCTCCAAATGAAATCTCAAGGTCTATTGAGGAATACAGAGTAGTTATTTCTCCCAAAACTTACCAAAGTCCTACTGTTGAGCCCAAATCAGTCCCAGAAACCATTACAAACCCTGATAATGCTCCAGAGGATATGAACAAACCTGAACTTAGAAACCTACCTGATTGTGACAAACCAACCGATTATGACAAAACACCTGATTATGGAAACTTACCTGAAACAGAAAATTTACCTGAACTTGCAAAGGAATATTATCGCCTTTCACCCGAAACGGGTATATCCACAGTTCCTTCCTTACTTCTCTCCGCTCTGCGTCAAGCCCGTCTTTTCTCGTGAGCTATCACTGAAAACTGTGGGGCTGCACCTATGGTGATGACGACACTGCTTGGCGCATAGGCAGTGTCCCTTGGCGAGGTGTTCTGTTGGTCGACAACACAGCAAAGCTGAGATGGTCGCAGAGAAGCTCATTGCATTTTGCCGTAACTGAAGCCGAATAGACAGTCAAAGACGCCTGCCGCAACTGAAGCCGAGTTGACATTCAGAAGCGCCAATGATGTAGTGCCAGAGATGCCATCGAGTTGATGACATAACTGCCGTGCCGTGACCCTGGCAAGGGAGGCTGCGGGTGTACTAGCACTTGCCCAAGGTGCGCACCCAAGGCTAGTGGAGGGAAGGAGGCGCCTCACTACTCCATTCTAGACCGGCTCCGAGCAAAGCTCCAAGCAGAGTCAAGCCACTGCCCCGAGTGGCAGTTTGCAAAGGAAGGAGAAACACAAAATGGAGAAAAAAAAATGATTCAAATGAAACAAATACAAATGAGACAGCTGAAAAGGAAATAAACAAAGATGAATCCGTGGACAAAGATGACACAGAAACTTATGATCCTGACACAGAGCAGTGTCAGAAGGTCTCTCAGAGAGAGAAAGACACCCAAACAGTTAATCTACCCTCAGTTGGGTAACCCCCTTATAAGCATTGTTCAGTCCCTCTTCCAAAGCATAAGTGAAGCTGTCACAAGTTCTATTGAAGCACATGAAATAAAAGTGGGATAGACTATGCATTATACAAAGGGACTTGCATAGGGTTAAGAGGGGAGGGTGTAACTCAGAGGTTAATAAAGCTGTCAGAATTTTAAAAAAAAACTGTTAATAAAAACAGCAATAAATGCTTGAATGTAAAAAGCCAATAAATAAGTTTATATGGTTAAATATTACTGAAAACATCTACAAAGTTATATTTCATGTCACTACATTTTATTTGGGTAAAAAAATGTTAAAACTTGCCAATTCATTGTCATTTACGTTTTAAGATAGCTGAAATGCATTGAGACTCTTATTTTGAAGAGTACGTTGCTGCATAGCTCATGCCACAAGCAACTGCCAATTGGATTGCTGCAGGCTTTTCCTGCGCAAACCGAGAAAAGTACCACACACACACGATAAGTGCTGCACAGAGTGAGAGAAAAAAGGAGTAAAAATAGAGCAGAGAAACGAGTCTAAACTAACTTAAAAGCTATTTTTGCACTCTAAAGAAGGTTTTGTTTTTGTTTTTGTTTTCTAACCTGTCCTGGTTGAACATGAAGTAACATAACTCGGTGAGTGAGGAAAATATAATTTCTTTTCTGTAAAGCAATGAGTGTAAAGTTATCTAAAAGTTATTTTTTACACTTTTACAAAGGTATTGTTGGGTTTTCCAACAAGTCGTGGGTTCTGGAGATTTGTGTACATGTGTTTATCGGGACTTGGTGAGTTGAAAACATGTCTTTTATTTTCTGTAAAGTATATTTGTGAAATGTATTGGTTATTTCATGCAAATGGAAAGCTAAGGTTGTGAATTTGTTATTTTATGTGAAAATTGTGAATATCTTGGTACATTTTCAGCCAGATTGAAGCGTGGCTTAAAGGTCAATGCCCTGACTTGTTTCTTCTTTTTTTTTTTGTTTTGTCCGCCATTTCAGCACTGCCTTAACAAGCACTAATTAAGACTGGAAATTGACTTTTTCTTAGTTTTAGAGCTACCTACCATTTTATTTTAAGTATGTTGTCATGGCGGCCTCTGGGCCGTCATTAGTGTCATTAACCCCAGCTGCGCACAGACCAACAGGTGTGAATCAATGGCTGTTAAAAGCCAGTGTCGCTGACAGCCCGGCACGGAGTCGTCTGTCTTCCTCAACGGAGAATGAACCTGCACTCCGCTCTCTGGTCTCGTCAAGAATATCTCTTGTCACGTCTGGAACTTTGTCTGTCTCGTCAAGAGCTTTGTCTGTCTCGTCAGAAACTTTGTCTGTCTCGTCAAGAGCTTTGTCTGTCTCGTCAGGAACTTCGTCTGTTTCGTCTGGAACCTCGTTTGTCTCGTCAAGAGCTTCACTTGCTTCATCCAGGAACTCCTCCCAGCGACAAGCAAGTAAGCGCACTGTTTGTTACTCAACTCCAAACCCATACCCCTGTGCACAGGTGGACCACCTTGGCGGCGGACCTGCGTCCCCAGCTGACGGGGTAACGCCATCACGTCTTCGTAGCGGCTCGCTACCACCACGCCTACCGGTATGTCTTGCTCCTCAATTGCCAGAACTATTACTGTATCAATTACAGGAGTATTGGCCAACGTTATCGGTGGAATCACTGTCATCAGCGTCAGCTGTGTCGTCATTGCCACTGTGTGTGGAGTCACTAACCTCGTCTTTGTCTGCATCATCATCTGTGTCATCGTCATCCCGGTCTGTGGAGTCACAGCCGGCGTCATCGTCAGGATCATCGTCATCCCGGTCTGTGGAGTCACAGCCGGTGTCATCGTCAGGGCTGTCATTGTCACAGCCGGCGTCATCGTCAGGGCTGTCACTGTCACAGCCGGTGTCATCGTCAGGACTGTCATTGTCACAGCCACGGGGAGTAACCCCAGCACGGTCACGGACGCCTTCACCTCCACGCTGCCCGGCCGCTGGAACTCAGCAGAGCGAAGCCAGTGCTGCTCTCAAGTAAGCCTTGTTATCTGCAGCTCTTTGCTAGTGTGGAGCATTAGTAATTTGTATCTGTTCCAGGGTTGCCGGGTCTCCGTCCAGGTCGCTCAGCTCCAGTGACCAGAACGATATCCTCGCACTCACACTCGCATTACACTCACTCACAATTAAATAAAGATTATTGTCACTATCTGCTCGTGTCAGTCTCTGTCTCCTGGGTCCTGAAACATGTCATATGTACTCTTATTTTATGTTATTTATGTTAGGCCAACTTAGGTTGGGATGAAGACATGTCGAATTAGGACTGGATTTGAAGATTTGGAGAACATGTGCTTGAACCGTGATGGCGAGCCACCCAAGGGACCTTGTGTGAACTGTGCATGAGCCAGGAAGCTAGAGGACGTACCACTCCTCTACTGGACGTTGCATCTTTTTCATGTGAACTGGTATAATCCATCCACATTTCCACCAAAAAACAGTGGAGTCAGGATAAAAACATTGGACTGCTAATTCAGAAGAACTAAAGGATTAGTAGACTTGGAAAAAAAAAAAGACTTTTATTCTGTGGTTAACAGATTTGTTCAGTCTTTTGCTGAAGTGTTTTGAGTTTTGTATTTTTTTTTTACAATTTTATTTGATTGATCATACATGATTATACTGTAAAAGTATTGTTTACAGTACAGTGTTAATTGTTTGGTTGTAAACAACAAAACAATGGTGAAGGTTAAACTTAAGAGGTACCTATACTAAACTTGAAAGGAACTTGAAATGAAATAGAGCTAAACTAATTTGAACAAAACAGAGATAACTCAAGTAGGTTAAAGAACTAGCTTGAGCTGCACTAAAAGAAACTAAAGGTTGCGACCTATTAAAAAAAGACTAAACTAAATCCTTTTAAACCTAACTAAAAGGTCTAAACCAGGGGTGTCCAATCATGTGCCATGGAGGGCCAAGACCCTGCAGGTTCTCTCTTCTACCCAGTCTCTTCAGCAGGTGTTTTCACTTATCAGCAATTAGTGGGAAGAAATTCAGTGGAATCTGCTGTAGAAGACACTGGTTGGAGGTAAAGCCTGCAGGGTCTTGGCCCTCCATGGCACATGATTGGACACCCCTGGTCTAAACACAAAAGGGGATTTATTCCATGTTACTGTATGTCATTGTTCTCTTGTCCATTTAATAATAAGCCAGTATTTTAAACATACTTCCTGGTCTGTGGTCTCATCTTTATCTAAAGTTCATTACTGCTCCTGTAGTCGAATCTAGGTGACTCTGATACTGGTCCATCATCACCGTTGTCCTATTATACTGTGTTGTATGCTAGTCCATACTATACAGCCCATTCCCTGTAATTAACCCTCGTAGGTGTTACACAAGGCCCTGGTGAAGAAAGCCCAGCAGCAGCTGCACGTCCTCTGTGTCCTGAGGAAGAACAACCTGGACCAGAAGCTAGTGCTGGCCTTCTACCACTGCTCAGTAGAGAACATGTTCACCTAATGTCTGGGTGTGTGGTACGCCGGCTCCATGGCCAAGAAGGGGAAGGCTGTGCAGAGGGTCATCAGCACCATCCAAAAAATCATCAGCGGCCCTCTGCCCTCCCTGGAGGACATCTCCAGATCCTCTTGTCTCAGAAAGACCAAGGCCATCACAGGAGACCCCCGCATTCCGCCCACCACCTGTTTGACCTGCTTCCCTCTGGATAACAGTTCAGATCAATCAGGTCCCACACCTCCAGACTGACAGTTTCTTCCCCTGGGCCATCCGAAATGCAAACAGTCAGAGGCCCCTCCCCCTCCCTCCAAACGTTCACATGCACAGAACTGAGGACTTTTTTAAATTATCATAATAATCACACCTGTCTTTTCACTTTCATGTTTTTTGACCCATCCACTAAACCACTACCATACCTGTGTATATTTCATAATCCTGGGCCATTTTATTTGATCATTTGTTCAACTGTGTTTGGCACTCCGCACTTTTATCTACATTGTTTCATCCGTTTAGTCACTACCACACCTATGTATAGTTCCATAATTCTGGGCCATTTTTATTTTAGTCGTGTGTTCTGTAACTGTGTTTTATCTAATCCTCCTCTCTTACTTTATTGCGCAGTAGCCTGTTGGAGCACCCACAATTTCATTGTGCTGTACAACTGCACAATGATAATAAAGTCTATTCTATTCTAGTCTAGTCTGTTCTGTTTTATTCTGTTCTACATCATCACAGAAAATATGTGGGGCCTTTCTCTCAAATTTTTACCTCAATTTAAATAGGACCTTTGTGAAAAGGTTGTGATCCCATATTTTGCAAATTAGATTAGGCCTAGGCACTGAATAGCAAGGTTAAAGCACTGCATGACATTTTAATTTACTCATATAGGACTATCAGTAGGACTATTATTATGACGACATGCCTAAACACACTTACTGCATGCATTACTCACAGAACTACTCACTTTGGCTTCACTTTTCTGATTATCCAGCCTTCCCATCGCCGCTGAACATGTCAACTTGATTTCTATAGTTCACCAGTTGCACAAGATTATAAGCTGTGTCTCCATACCAAGAAGTTCAGAATCTGTTAATTTTTTGGGACGTTATTGAGGTGAAAGTGGCACCATTTATTTCTACACTGGTCTTGAAAGAATCCACACTTCTTATTGATGTTCACGTGCATTTATTTTCATCTTGGACACGCTGACCACCTGAACACGGTGAAAACTAGAAAAATAATAACAAACCAGTCTCAGTGAAAATGCTCAGAAATAATAAAACAAATGCTGTTAATATCAATATTTTCCCAAATTCAAATGAGACAGACCTTAATAATTCCAACACATCATATTTTTACCGTGTCTGCCTGGAGAACAGCAGTAGAAAAATGTCTGGAAACACAACAAGGATTCGCGGGCCTCTTTTCCTCCACTTCCCTTGTTTTCTTTGTGGCTTTTACAACATCCAGATTCAGACATCACATGACTTACAAAGCAGACTTACCTTCATTAATAAACTAGAAAATAATACAAAAATGACCTCCACACATATTGCATTGAAAATAAAATTAAAATAAATATGCTACGTTTGCTGCCAAGCAAACAACTTGAAACTGAATGTCCAAAAAACTAAAGAACTCATACTGGACTTCAGGAAGGACAGACAGGACCACCTTCCCCTCCTCATAAATGGCAACCACGTGGAAAGCATCCCCACATTCAGGTTCCTGGGCACCCACAACTTCCCTGACCTCTCCTGGACTGTCAACACCAAGGCTCTGGTGAAGAAAGCCCGGCAGCGACTGCATTTCCTCCATGTCTTGAGGAAGAACAACCTTGACCAGAAGCTGCTGTTGGCCTTCTACCACTGCTCAGTGGAGAGCATGCACACTGATAGAGAAATCGTATTTCTAGTCTATTTTTAATTATGTTATTCTGATATTGGTATGACATGGCATTTAATCATTATTCTGAATTTGCATTTAACCATATGGACCTTTCTTCTCTGTATTGAGTGTGTACTATTCTGTATAACTGATCTTATGACCAGCATATGTTTTCTGAGGTCAACACATAACCCTGTATCTCCTTAGTTAAAACTTGGTCCCGGTCAGTCTCCGGGACATGACCTTCTATATGTCAAAGAGTACTATTGTGTTCCTAAATTATCTGTACACTTGTTATGTCTTGTGATTCTGCTGACAAAGCAGGCACTTCATGCGTCTGTGGTAGTCATGTGTCGTAGATTAGATATGTAAACAGTGCATACAAGTCCAATGTCTCTGTCAGAATGTTTATGCATTTTCCACTTGGTACTTCTAGGTGTGAAACTGTGTCACTGCATAGGAATAAATCATTTTTTCTCTTCTAACCGCAGACATCGTTGCCTCAGTTTATTCTTCTAAGTTAGAATTTCTTTAACACTCACCTACTGTCTGGGTGTGTGGTACACCGGCTCCACGGCCAAGAACGGGAAGGCTGTGCAGAGGGTCATCAACACCACCCAAAAAAATCATTGGTGGCCCTCTGCCTTCCCTGGAGGACATCTCCAGATCCTCCTGTCTCAGAAAGATCAAGGCTATCACAGGAGATCCCTCACATCTCGCCCACCACCTGTTTGACCTGCTCCCCTCTGGATGATGGTTCAGATCAACCAGGTCCCACACCTTCAGAGTCCTGACTGACGAACAGTTTCTTCCCTTGGGTCATCGAACTGCAAACAGTCAGAGGCCCCACCCCCTCCCTCCGAACACTCTCAAGAACAGAACTGAAGACCTTTTTATTATCATAATAACACACCTGTCTTTGCACTCTGCACTTTCATGTACATTAACCCATCCATGAAACCACTACCATTCTTGTGTATGTTTTCCATATCCTTGGGCCATTTTATTCAGTCATGTGTTCTGCACTCTGTACTCTTATGTACACAGTTCCATCCGTGAAGTCACTACCATACCTGTGTATATACCTGTGAGCTATTTTTACTTTTATCTCAGTTGTATGCTTAATCGTGTATTCTGTAACTGTATTTTATCAAATGCTTCTCTGTTACTTTATTGTGCAGTAGCCTGGTGGAACACCCACAATTTCATTGTACTGTACAACTGTGCAAAGACAATAAAGCCTATTCTATTCTATTATATAAATTTTACAAAGGAAAGAATGTTTTCACCAAAACAGTCACATACTTCAACTTCTGGTGTTGTCATGGCAACAAGCATACACAAATCTACAGCGACCACTAAACATTTCATTATCAGCAGAAAAAGGAGTAATACACACACAGCAGTTAATTTCTCTCAACAACCTAAAGCATTGTGATGATCAGTCTGACAGTTTAAGCTCTTTTCAAAGAGAACAATTAACTTCTGAATGGGTCTTTCAACAATGGATAGTTTGTAAGGGTGCTCAGGTCCTTTTCTTGACCCTTGGTCTCCGATTTGTATTGTAGCCTTTCGCACAAGTCCATCATCATCCTTGCACACTTGAAGAACCTTGGTCAGTTTCCACCCATTATGAGGGATTTCTTCTTCTTTGATGATCACAATATTACCAACTTGAATATTCTGTCTTGGAGCATGCCATTTTTGCCTGAGAGTGATGTTTGCCAAATATTCCTTTCTCCATCTGTTCCAAAGTTGTTCAGATAAGTACTGCACTCGTCTCCATCTCTTTTTGGCGTACAAGTCTTCCTTAATAAATTTTCCTGGTGGGGGAAGTGGAACAGATGATTTCATTGTGATGAGGTGATTGGGTGTTAATGGCTCCAGACTGGTGGAGGCACTGATATTATCAACATTAGGGCTGCACGGTGGCGCAGTGGTTTAGCACTGTGGCAGTACAGTTTTACCCTCGGCCGGGGGATTGCAGGGATCATGAGATCGTGGGTTCGATCCCAGCCCCCGACCAACAGTGAGCTGTGTGGAGTTTGCATGTTCTCCCCGTGTTGCGCGGGTTTACTCCGGGATTTCTCCGGTTTCCTCCCGCATACCAAAAACATGTAGGTTTAGGGCGCTCGCGCACGCAGCGACCAGCAGCCGGTGGCTTGTCACCAGACTGCAAACCAAGTCTACCTACGGGTACAAATAAGTAACAAAAAAAAAAAAAAAAAATTAGGGGCGATTATTTATGACTGACATAGCTTCATAGAAGAATTCCTCAAGGAGGTATCATTCAATCTGTCACCACTTTGTGAAAGGTCAGAGCTTTGGAAACACCTCACTGTTTTGATCTGATGTTCCTATACACCTCCTGCATGACTTGAGTGAGGTGTATTCATATGGAAGTCACATTGCCTATCTGCCAGAAAGGAAGCAACTCTTTTCTCGTCCATTTCCTTCAGACCTTCTTCCAATTCATTTTTTGCTCAATGAAGTTGGATCCCTGATCTGACCTAATGTGTCTGACAGCTACCCGAATGGCAATGAAACATCGTAAGTCATTAATGAATGCATCAGTCGTCATGTCTTCCAACAGCTCTATGTGAACAGCTCATACCGCTTGTGTTCTTTGCGGCCCTGCTTTGTATGGAATGGACCAAAACAGTCCATTTCACAGTAGGTGAATGGTGGTGAGAGGTCAACCCGATCACTTGGCAGATCGGCCATTTTTTGACCTTGTGACAGACCTCAAGCTTTCATGCAGGGAACACACTGTCTTGTTTATTTGGCTACTGCTTTACTTGCCCTGATAATCCAGTAGCCATTACTTCTAATTTCATTCAGGGTTTGCCCTCTGCCTTGGTGCTGCATTCTTTCATGATGATGTGTCAGGATGAGGTGTGTTACAATACTGTCTTTTAGGAGGATTATTGGGTGTCTTAGATCCAGAGGTGAAGATGCTTTCCTCAGTCTTCCTCCCACTCTCAATACTCCATCTTGAAGGAATGGATCAAGTTGATAGAGGTGGTGATTACAAGGAAGCTGTCCTGATGGCTGACTGAGGATTTGCAACTCCTGTTTAAAGTCATCTTGTTGCGCTAGCTTTATTAGAGTATGAGCTGCCCGCCTCCTCTCTTCAACATTTGGAGTTTCTGATTTCTTAATTCTCTTGGCTAGTCGTTGAATACGAGCAATGACATTCACTGCTATAGTCCATTTTGAGAACCTTGAAAGTTGCTCTAAAAGATCATTGAGTGTGGTAGCGTCAGTCTTTAGCACTTGCAGTGTCTTAACCTCGGGGTCTCCTATTAGTAATTCTGTAGCTTTCTGATTAGTAATGATTTCTCTTTCCCACAGGAACCTTGGTCCAGTCAACCAGTTTGATGTGATAAGTTCTGCAACTTTGAGGCCCCAGGAGACATGATCAGCATGGTTCTCTCCTGTATCAATATAGTACCACTGTCCTGGGTCTGTTGTTTCGCGAATCCTCTGAACACGATTTGCGATGAAGACATAAAACCCCCGGCTTCATTACTGATGTAGCTGAGTACTACTTGTGAGTCTGTCCAAAAGTACTCTCTGTAAACTTTGAGATCCAGTTCTGTTTTCAGCATATTGCTCATGGCAGCAGAGATTACAGCGGCAGTCAGCTCTAATCTTGATATGGTGACTATTTTTGGTGGGTGTGACTTGAGCTTTGCCCATGACCAAGGCACAGTGCACTTTAGCTTCATTCACCAATCAGATATACGAGCACTGGCCATACCCCTGACTGCTAGCATCCAAAAAGTGATGCAGTTCAGTTGTTAGGATCTTGCCAAAATCTGAGGGTGTGAAACATCTGGGGATTTTAATTTTCTCAGGGTCCTTCAAATCATTTACCCAACTCTCCCACCTTGGCTTATGTTCACTTGGTAATGACTCATTCCAGCTGGTGCCCATTTGACACATCTCTTGCAGGACCCTTTTTCCAAGAAGTATGAATGGAGCCAAAAATCCTAACAGGTCATATACAGAGGCCACGACAGAGGATTCCATGACATGTAGCTGCTTTTTCATCTAGTAAGACCTTGAAGGTGAAGTAGTTGCTCTCATCATTCCACCTCACTCCTAGTACTCCGTGTGCTGGAAGATCATCATAGTGGAGATCTACAGTGGTGTTAAAAAGTGTTTGTCCCCTTCCTGATTTCTTTCTTCTTTTTTTTGTATGTCACACTTAAATGCATCAGATCATCAAACAAATTTAAATATTAGACAAAGATAACACAAGTAAACACAAAATGCAGTTTTTAAATGAAGGTGTTTATTATTAAGGGGGAAAAAATCCAAACCATCATGGCCCTGTGTGAAAAAGTGATTGCCCCCTAAACCTAATAACTGGTTGGGCCACCCTTAGCAGCCACAACTGCAATCAAGCGTTTGTGATAACTGGCAATGAGTCTTTTACAGCGCTGTGGAGGAATTCTGGCCCACTTATCTTTGCAGAATTGTTGTGATTCAGCCACATTGGACGGTTTTCGAGCATGAACCACCTTTATTGTCATGTGTGGAGCTGGTGTTTCAGCTCCGCTCATGATTTGTGGCTGTAGCTTCTGATTTGTTGCTAATTGGTTCCAGCTGGCAATTGTGCCCTGAGCGTTGGGCCTCGCCAGTCTACAGCCACACCCCTCCCTCTGCCAGACACTCACCGGCTGTCACGTATCACCACATGCACACACATGCACACTTACTCACGCACGCTCGCACACAAACTCACACATGCACACACACACTTATTCCCATCAGTCACACACTGGCTTGCCACACGGCTGTGTCCTCTTGCCTTCGTTAGGGATTTGTGTACTTATGGGGGGCAGTGTGATCAGTCAGTGTGGCAGCTTAAGTCAACATTGGACATCCTGGCTCACTGAGTATTGGCTCCCTTTCTTTTGAACTTCACCATTTTGCACCTCAGAGCCTTCATATGTTCACTGTGAGATTACGCAGTGGGCATGACAGTAAGCTGCCAACACAAAGAGCCCAAGCAGTAAGTAGCGTGTCACTTTCATTTTTTGTGTTTTTTTTCACCTACCTGTTTGGAGCACGATGTCTTCTTTGAGCCGTTCCCACACTGGCTTTTGTGGATGGGCAGCAGGACATCCCAGTGCAGAGGAGCAGGAGGCGGCCTGGTGGATCTGGGAACTGCTGGAGGACACGTATGACTCCTTCAGGCCCGGAGAGTGATTGGCCTGCCTCGATGGAGCGTTACGGATCCTGGGGGCTCATCGGGGCCTCTGAAATTACCCTGAGTACGCCGAACTGCTGTCTGCTGTCTGTGCTCTCGAGCAGGCTTTTCCCGACCCGGAGAGAAGGGCTTTCCGGACCAAGCCTAAACAGAAATGCTCTTCTCTACGGGTGGCCATCGTTCCCTCTTCACTATCACCTGCTCCGAGATGGCTGCGATCAGGTCAGCGACGTTGACGTCTTCTGGAATCCCAGAAGAACAATTCAGCCCCGCTAACTGCTCCTGCTCCCACACCGAGCCTTGTTACCCCCACAGCAGATCATCATTCACTCCTCCAATTCCAAGCAATCCCGTCTGCAGAATCTCCCTCCATACCCGCTGCGAGGTCTCCTTTCTCGGCAAATCTGCAGACAGCAGAGGGGTGCCTGTTTTCTTCACCGGTGGCCCCCGTTCCGGTGACAAAAGGGGCGGCTCCCATAATTTCTACAGAAGGGCCAAGCACCACCTTTCCTGGACGGACGGGTGATGACGTCCATATAACAGCAGCAACTAACATCATAATCCAGGAAAACAGGCAAGTTATTTTTCCTTTGACTCCCATTAATAATGAAATGTCTTGCCTGATTCCGGGTAGGGAGGCTCAGGGAAAGCAGTCCCCTGAGCTCCCCCCACCTGCTGCTGTTAAAAACTGTTCAGCAGCCCTCTCGCCACCTTCTTCTATTTCCTTTGTTGGGCTGCCAGTTCTGGAGACGAGCAGTCGGGACCAGGAGGAGCCAGGGGTCCGGGAGGATTGTCCTCCGGAAGCAATGGTGAACCGGATCCCAGCCGCCACGCCGGAGGAGTCACCAGTGTGGATCATGGCAGCTGGGGAAAACGAGACTGCAGTGACCATCATGCCTGCTGTGGAGGCCGCCACAGCAGAGTCAGCACCCGGGCGGAACCTCTTGGAGGCCGAACCTGAGGAGACATTGCCTGGATCGCCGGAGTCCTGGATGGCGGTAGAGCTTGAGCTAAGGCAGGTGCTCTCTTTTGTCTTTCTCCTTTCTATTATAGAGCATTTTTGCCTAGCTTTAGTTGAGGAGAGCCAGCTGCACCACACACTGCATCTGAGCTCGCCTTGCCGGGCTCTGCTGCTGCCGGTGACGCTGACCCTTCCTCCTCTCTATCCAAGTCCTCTTTCAGGGTTGCTGGAGAGAGTCCACCATCGCTGGACGAGTCCATGGATCCAGGTTTGTGACTGGAGGTCACCGAGGTTCCTGCTGAGGTGGTCGTCGGGGACACCCAGTTCCAGTCCAGGGTGCCCGTGATCGATCACCTCCTTGCTTGGGTGGTCATACGGGTTGGCTGGCCCATGCCCAAGATGGCATTGGGGTCAGCAGTGGCCCAGCCGGGTCCCACCGCAGGCACAACAGGGGTCCAGCTGGACTCCATCGTGGGTGCAGCCATGGTTCAGTCGGGGTCCATCGTGGGTGCAATGTTGTTCCAGGCCAGGACCACTGCAGATGCAGCCATGGCCCTGTCCAGGTCCACCGCGGGAGCAATGAGGCCCCAGATTGGTCAGCGTAGGACGGCAGGATGACGCTCTTCTGGGCTCCGGTGTCGATAAGGAAGCGTCTCCCCGAGCGCGAGTCCGTCACGTAGAGCAGCTTGTTGTCTTCACTGGTGGTCGCAGCTGCTACCGACTGGCGGCCTTGGCGTTTCCCGAGCACTTGAACTGGCACAGTGGCGCGCATCTGCGTGCATTCTCTCCGAAGCGGCGGTGGTAGAAGCAGAGCGTGTCTCTCTGGCGCTCCTTGACCCCTGCTGTCGCTACCATCGGTGGCTCCTCGCCTTCTCTGGTAGTCTCGCTGGGCTCCGCCGCTGCCGCGTTGACTGTGATCGCCCGGGTGGTGAGGATGATCCGGTCTGCCTCCTGAGCTAGCGCACGGTAGTCACGCGTGGCCAGCAACGGCGAATTGGCCAGAACCGCTCTCGCCTCTGTTGGAAGGTTCCGGAGGAAAAGGTGGGCAAACAGCAAGTGCCCGTCGTCTGTGCCCATTAAAGCCAGCATCTTCTCCATCAGGTCGACGGCCGAACCATCTCCTAACTCGGTCCGCCCCAGGAGCCTCTCCGCTCTCTCACATTCCGAGAGTGTGTAGTGCTGGGTCAGCGCAGCCTTGAGCACCTCGTATTTGCTGCGGGCTGGAGGCTGATCGAGCAGGCTCGCTATCTGCTGGGCTGTGCGAGCGTCCAGCGCTGCTACCACATGGTAGAACTTGGTGTTGTCTGCCGTTACTCCCCGGAGGGCGAACTGGGCCTCGGTGTGGTGGAACCAAGAGCACGGGTTGTGCTGCCAAAAGTCCGGTAGCTTGACTGAAACCGCATACACGTTGCTGGGGGCTCCAGTCCGGGTTGTCTGTGGGATGGCTGCTGCGTCGCTGGGGTTTCCCGACCTGGCCGGCTCTGGGGTTCTTGCCTCGTGTTCCATAATTCGTCTAGGGTCACCAGTGTGGAGTGTGTGAAATAAGAGGCAGATTCATGGACAGACGGTTTATTACACACTTCACATCTCACAAGCACAGAACAGAATGAATCATTTCAGCAAGCTCTCCTCTTTTACTCAAATCACTCTTCACACGTTTCATGGCATTTCTCATCACACAGCATGACATTTACATTACACTGCATTCAACCCCCTATGTCTTTGACTCCTTCCTGCTATCCCGCCAGGAACCCCCTGGGCATTGTTCTCCCATGCTTATTCACTGTCTCCGTCTGAGATGCTAAATAATCTGACTTCCCCAAGGTCCTACAATATATATATATATATTTTTTTACAACCACCAACACCACCGCTACTTACCCCTAAAGGGAACCAGTCGTTTGTCCATGGTGGCCTTCGGTCCGGGCTCGTACAGGAGCGACAGCCGCCTCTGCCACGTGTCCCACATGCACCTGATGGGCGCCAGCTTGTCTCCTGAGGAGGAAGAAGAGGAGGAGGAGGAATAGCGTCTGGCCTCTCTGGTGTCGCGATCGTTGAAACGCAGGACACTCAAGTACGAGCGGAAGGTCTTGAGGGACATGGTGGACCAGAAGACGGCGCGTCCGCTCTCGACATCCCAGAGGCTCTCGCACGCCTCGCCTCGCGACCTGTACACACCCACGAGGATCAGTAGCCACACATAGGCGCGCAGGTCGGTCCGATCCATGGGCCTCCACCCATCGAGCCCTCGCGACATCCTCCTGGCGCCTTCCAGGTTGGTCATGGTGATCACCTCATCCTCCAGCTCAGGCTGAAAGTAAGCGAGGAACGCTGAAGCCACTTTCACGACGGCCTTGCGCGCCATCCTCGTGGGGCCCTGATGCTGAAGTCGATGCCAATGCTGCGACGGCGGGCGAGGCCTCGAGCTCCACGTGATGTTCCCATGTTTCGAGGTCATCGATTCCACGGGAGCATCACGATAGTCATAGTGATCCTGTCCTCCTCCTCCTCTTTTGTCCTCTTCTTCTTCTTCTTCTTCTTCTTCCTCATCATCCTCCTCTATGTCCGATTCCTCATCTACTTCTTCTTCTTCTTCTTCTTCTCCTTCTTCTTCTTCTTCTTCTTCTTCTTCCTCATCATCGTCATCCTCCCCTGTGTCCAATTCCTCCTCTTCACCTTCTTCTACCTCTTCTTCTTCACCTTCTTCTACCTCTTCTTCTCTTTGTCTTCTTCTTCTTTGTGTTGCCATTGTCCTTCCTCGCCGTCACTGCAGTCTTTGTCTCGGCGGGCTCTTGGGGATGTTGGGAGTCGCTCGCGGTCCGGTATCGCCGCGGGGTCCCGTGGAGCGGTGATGCGTCACAATACCGACTCGTAATCGTCACCCCCGTCGTACTGCGGAGCCAGTACGGGACCGAAGAAGACAACGGGCGAGGGGGATTCTTCTTCTTCTTCTTCTTCTACTACTACTACTTCTTTCCTCCCAGTCCACGGACGCGTGTGCGACATGTCTTAGAGATGTGAGGGAGCAAGCGAGAGGGAAAGAGAAGAGAGTGAGGTCGCTGGGATTTTTTTTTTTTTTTGTCGTTGAGGGAACTGGCAGTCACGGACCCGACGCGAGGGACCCTTAGTAACGCAATTTCCTTTTGCCCATCCTTGCGGGCGACGGGCAAGTTCACGACTGGACCCTGGTACCGCGGCCCGGTTTCGTGAAGGATGGCCATGGGTGCAGGGGCTCTAAATATCATGTCCGCTTCGCACGACCAAGTCTTTTTTTTTTTTTCAGGCCTCAGGGATTTTTTTTTTTCATCCCAAACGTGATCGCTCATCCGTGTATGGGTCCCAAGTATCGCATCCGCTTCGTGTGATCGAGTCATTTTCAGGCAATGGGTGTGTGTGTGTGTGTGTTCTGTCTCTCTCTCTCTCTCTCTCTCTCTCTCTCTCTCTCTCTCTCTCTCTCTCTTCTCCCCCACCCCCACCCCCCAAGATGTAATCTCTTGTCCGTTTATGGGTCCGCGAGGAGTAGGTAATTGTAGCATTTTCTGGCCTTGGGGGATTTTTTTTTTCCTCCCCAGACGTCATCGCTCATCTGTATAGTTCCACGACTCATTTCCCGGCCTTAGGATTTGAATTTTGTGTTTTTCATTTTATGTCTTGGCTGATTAGTTTATTTTAAAGACGTGTGTGTGTGTGTGTGTGTGGTGGACGACCCCCCCCCCACCACCACCACCACCAAGATATAGGGCTAGGTTTCCGATTACATTTGGAGATGGTAGGGGGAGTCGTCACGACCCCAGACCCCTAGGTGGATCAGATTGCATTTGATGGTGGCTGTGACAACCACTGCAGACCGCTAGGGGGAGCTAGGACAAGATGGAGGGGGCTAGGGTGGACATCCCCCTCCCTCCAAGATATAGGGGCTGGATTTCCGGTTTTTGGTGGTGACGGGGGTCTTCACCACCCCCCAAGCCGCTAGGAGGCACTAGGACAAGATGGAGGGGGCTGGAGGTTGAGTTTCCGGTTTTTGGTGGTGACAGGGGTCTTCTTGACCCCCCCCCCCCCCAGGCCGCTAGGGGGCACTAGGAGAAGATGAAGGGGGCTATGGGGGCTTGCCAATAATAGTGGATTGAGTTTCCGGTTTTTGGTGGTGGCGGGGTCTTCTCGACCCCCCCCCCACAGGCCGCTAGGGGGCGCTATGATAAGATGGAGGGGGCTAGGGGGGCTTGCCAATATAGTGGGTTGAGTTTCCGCCCCCCCCCCCAACCCCCAGACCACTAGGGGGCGCTGGGACAAGATGCAAGGAGAGGGGGTCCGGCTGCCCCCCCCCCCCAGGGACCCCACAAGGGCTAGGGATCTCTGTGATATGTATGATGCTATTGTTAACGTTTTCATCAGCTGTAGCAGACCGTTTTGCAGAAAGCCAAACATGGAGTTTAACATCAAGCCTGGATGGAATGAGTTTGTGTTAGGACAACCCGCACAGCCGGAGAGGCCTTTATTCTCTGGTCTGAAGCAGGTCGACCCAGACAGGAACCATTGCTGGAAATTAAAAAACAAACTAATGCAAGATTTAAAAATGCACTTCATTTTATTAAAAGAAATGAAAACAAAATGTGGGCTGAGTCACTTGCCAGGAGCCTGCAGAATATGAATTCTTATGATTTTTGGAGCAAGGTTAAAGTCATGAGTAATATTAAAAACCTCCTTACCATCTAACATAGAGGATAAACAGTACACCATCCATCCATCCATCCATCCATCCATCTTCTTCCGCTTAATCCTTTTCGGGTCGCGGGGGGGGCTGGAGCCTATCCCAGCATCTTAGGGCGAGAGGCAGGGTACACCCTGGACAGATCGCCAGTCCATTGCAGGGCCGACACAGAGAGACAGACAACCATTCACTCTCACAGTCATACCTAAGGACAATTTAGAATCCCCAGTTTTGATGCCAATTAACCTAACCTGCATGTTTTTGGCATGTGGGAGGAAACCGGAGAAATCCCGGAGTAAACCCATGCAGACACGGGGAGAATATGCAAACTCCACACAGATCACTGTTGGCCGGAGGCTGGGATCGAACCCAGGATCCCCCGACCAAGGGTGAGTTGCTGTGCTGCCGCAGTGCTAACCACTTCACCACCGCGCTGCCGGAGGATATACAGTAAGTGGCCCTGAGAAAATAGCTGAGATGTGGTGTGATCACTATTCTGAACTCTTCAACTGTGTCAGGGGTAATGTATTCACTATGGGCAGTGTAGACTGCCCTGAGGGCACGGTGGTTCAGCCCATGGAGGTGTGTGATGCAATCATGATGCTTGAGAACAGGAAGGCTTGTGGACTGGACCTTGTTGTAGCAGAACACCTCAAAAATGCAAGCAATAAGCCCTGTCCACTGCTCTCCATTTATTTTACTGTTTTTTTAGTTCATGGTGTCCTCCCAGACTCTCTTGTGTCTGTGGTACTAGTCTCTGTTGTCAAGGACAAAGCTGCAAAGCTAAACAGTGTTGAGAATTATAGGCCAGTTGCTCTAGCTAGTGAAAGGGTTAATGGAAAGTTAGAGTACCAAAATAATAATTCTGTAGGTAATCTCCCTTTTTGCTCTACACATATTCCATACATATTCTGTTTGCATTCTTATGAACAAATATGTTGTATTAAACTGGAATTAGGCAGAGCTATAGAGCTCTCTCTCTCTCTTTTTATAGTCAGGTCTATCACATTAGATACACACCCGGAACCAACACTCAAGTACACTGTTGATTGCACATTCTAGAAACAGTGGCATGATCAGCGGATGGCCTGTTCACGTCAGAGTTAAATTGGCCAATCAGACAGTCACGTACAAGGCCATCCTATTGTACGGGGGTTGGTCCAAGCAGCCAACCCGAGAAGATTAATGTAAGCCGCACCCAGAAGTCGGGGTCAGTGTGGCGACACTCCAGAGGGAGCTGCGTCACGCTGCACCCAGCGCTGCTTGCTTTACATGTGACCTCCAAATAAATGTTACATCTTTAAATTGAAGAAATCTCCGGCTTGTTCTTGGATCTTTCAATCAGAGAATCAGGTATTTTTCTAACAATCTGGTGCCGGTGACCCGGATGAAATTATTCCAAGGCGAGCCTGAACACATCACATCGGAAGGACCCATTCAGACAACCATGGCGCCTGAACAAAAAAGGTAAGCAGAAAACCTTTTCTACACAAATTTCTGCACTTTGACCATACTAAATTTACAGTTGTCTAATTAAGGGGTATATCCGCTCTCCAAATTTCACAATTTAGTTGGGAGTCACATGTAAAGTCTAAACAAATAGTCAAATAGTTTAAAAAGTTAAAAGGGAAGTGCACATGTTCTATTTTCAGTCTGAGGTAGAACGGTCGCGATCATGGACATACAATTCAAGGGTGTATGGTCTATCAACTAAAACATTTTGGAGTCAGTCTGAACCAAAATAACGAGACTTAGGGAGCCAGGGTGACTAATAATCACACAGGTTCGTCTCCAAAATTAAAATAGCCAGTTTTACAGTGTTCGACCTGATGCCGCTGTAGAGCGAAGCCACGATTGTTTAAATCTGCTGTAGACAGGGCACCTCTTGTACTGGGGGCCAGACGAGGCCCCAGTGATAGTGCCCTCTGTTTATCAGCATTAGTCACAGTACCTCTTGTACTTGGGGGACCTGCCAAGGCCTCAGTGAAAGTGCCCGCTGTCTAACAAAAGTTAAATGGATTGGTGAGGTTTTGGGATGCAATCTGTAGCCAGAACTTAATAAGACATAGGAGGCAACAGCCGTGCCTGTCTTCCAAATTAAAATAACCAGGATTAGCCTGTTGCCGGGGGGGATTTAAGTGTCCGACCCGATGCCGTTAAGGAATGATGCCACATGGGTGAAGTATTTCGGAGCAGTCTGTTCCAGAATAATTATGAGACCTAGAGAACAGCGGTGATCAGTGATCACCCGTGTTTGTCTCCCAAATTAAGGGAACCAGGATTAGCCTGGTGCCGGTAATTTTGGTTGCAGTCTGTGCCAAAATAAGAGACTTAAGGAACAACAGAATCAACCGTGTTCATCTCCTCCAATTAAGGGAACCAGGGATTACCTGGTGCCGGTACTAAGAAAAAAAAATAATTATAAAAGAATAACTTACAGAGTAGCATATTTTTTTTTTACCAACATAAGTGTCTTTTCATAAGTATAAAAACAATAAGGATAGCTTGTTAACCACTTGCACTCCGGGCAATTTTCCTAAAAATGCCAAAAAAAAACGTGCCCAAAGTAAATCGAAAGCTGTTATTCAACCCTTTGCAGCATCTTCATGGGGTTGGTCTCATTTAAAAGAAAACACTTTGAATTTTTTGGCAAAAAAAACAATCTCTCTACGTGCTCTGAACACTGAGTTACAGTCATCTAAACATACTGAACTTGAAGAAAAAAAATTTGGACACAGTGTTTTTTTGGATACAAATGCTTGTAAATAACACACAGCTGTCCGATCCGGCTGGAAAATGCAACAGAAATGTAGAACCAAGTGTTATCCAGCTGAGATCCAAATTTGGTAACAATACCACAAAAAATGAATATTTTACACAGCTTTGTTCTCAGGCTGTTCCCAGGCGTTTTGGAACTGTGCCAAATGGCACAGTTTGGAAAAACGTCTGTAACTTTTGAATAATTCAATGTAGAAGCTTCATTTTAGGCTCTAATGAAAGGTCACACTCAGGGCTGTGTCTGTGTGTGTGTGTGTGGGCGGGGGGTCGTCCCCCCCCCCCGCTACCAAGGACCAAATTCGGCCCTCTACATGACGGATTACACTCCTTGCATGCTTTCACAGCGGCTCCCCCCCCCCTCGCTACTGTGTGTGTGTGTGTGTGGGGGGAACCGTGAACGGACCGTGAACGCCCCCCCCCCCTCGCTACAGAAGAGGGCCATCGCTACATGATGGAATAGACTGATATGCACGTTCGGACCGTGGCCCCCCCCGCTCCTCTTCTGCAGCGGGGGGGGGGGGGGCGTTCACGGTCCGAACACGGCAAATGAACCGTTTATCGCGGCGCACGCACTTCGTAATTCGTGCGCAGTACAGTTGTAATTTACCGATCGGTCAAAAGTCATTTTTGGATTACAGTTTTCAGGGATAAATAATAATTTAGCTTATAACACCTTACCTCTTCAAAGCAGCAGAGTCGTGGCGAACATCTCTTCCCACGCGTCAGACGAACGCGACGCTGCTCCGCTCGTGGATCCCGATCAACATAATTCCATTATTGCCGTTTTGGCGAATGATTTACGACTTTTGTCGTCGGCCTCCGTCTATTCTGCTGGAATGAGTGCAGGTCCCACTTGTGGGTGTTCTCCATGCTGCTGGGTCTGTGTCCAGCGTCCTTTGTTTTCATCTGTTGCAACAGTAAATATCGCTTCACCCAGCCTGAATTTCTGTGCTTCAATTGGCTCCTGCGTTCACAGTAGGCGGGTCCTCCTTCCTAGATTTTCATTCATTGGCTCCTCAAGGTTTCAGAAACCCAATTCAAGGCTCTTATTAGTCAAATGAGAGGTCAATCAGATTAACTAATCTGTTCGCGGCTGTCTCTGCAGTTTTTTTTTGAGTGGCGCTTGGACGCTACTACATCACCATCACCACCATCATGCGTCATGCGTCCACGCGCGCACGAGGGCGCTCTCGCGCGCCCTCGTGCGTCATAGGACGCAGAGACTTGCCCGCCCACGGAACAACGGAGCGCAAGTGGTTAAAATCAGTATAAGACTGATCTTTATGATACGATACCTCTTGTATCGATGACCTGACGAGGTCTTGATGAAAGTATCCTCTACATATAAGTTAAGCTATAAGAAAATGAGTACATGCAAATCTGTGGCATATTCTCCACATCATGCAAACTGATCTGTGTTAATTTTGTGCCTTTAGGGGATAAAAGTGTGGTTTGAGAAATACCAGGGGGTGGAAATATCTATTAAACTTTTCCCATAGTATGATTTAACTAATGGTGCTCTTCTGCCCACGTGGCTAGAACAAAGGCGAGTGTGTGTTTTTCCACAAAGGAGGGAGGTAATTCACCCCCACTCCTGCGTGGAGGTGAGATTGTAAAACAGGTTACTGAAAGGAGGATTATTTGAGGTGACAGTATTAAAATGAAGCGCTAAATTAAAGTTGTAAGGTTATTCTGGCATGTTTACAGCTAAAGTTAGGGAGGCAGCGCTCCATTTTCTTAAAAAAAAAAAAGTCATGGTTTGTGAACAATAGGCTCCGGAGTCATCTTGCGCATTCACAGTTGCATGTGGCAGAGAGGCCACGTGGCATTCAGTGCGCATGTGCGGGTAGCTGTAGCACAGTGCCTCCATCGTGTGGCCAAATGTAGGAAGTGCACTCTTTCATAAATTTACTGCAAATTAGGGCTTAAAATCGTCCCAATAAATGTGGAACTTTATTTCTCTGGCTGAAAGCTTTAAGTCCATGCCCTGCAAACAAACATAAAGTCCTCCCTCGCCCACCTATGTGGGTTTGATTGTAGTGAGGCAAAAAACCATGCCCATTTGGCTGGAGAGAAAAGGCTCACCTTTAAATTAGGCAGAGGGAGGTATAAGAATGATAACTATTCCTACTTATACAATAAAACTGTAGATAAGGAGATTTATTCTTCAATAAGGGTGTAGAAAAATCCTAGGTGGACAATATATAAAGGTGAGGTAATCTAAATGAATGAACAAGGAAAATTGTAAATTGGAGTAAATAAATGAATACAAAAACAAATAAATAAAAATAAATAAATAGGAGTTTTTTTGTTGTGGAGATGAGCCTTGTGGAAGTGAGAGTGGGCAGAAAATGGAAAGTGAAATTTGTTTTTTGAGAAAATTGAAAGCTGATGAATTGTTAAAGTTTTGTGGAAGACACAGGAGAAAATATGGAGAAATGATTGGAGGAAGGAAAGAAAAAAATGTAAGAGTAAGAGACTTATGCTGCGATGGTGAGAACAAATGCAAAATAATCAATAAACGCGATAAAATGGAAAAGGACAAAAACACACGGCTTAACAGCTTTTCTGTTTCTCTATTAAATCTGAGATGATGGCCGCGGTGGCTGTGGACCCCACCTCCCCCAGCAACCGTGTGGTGAGGCCCCCTGAAATTGGCTGTGTCCACCCTCCACCTCCACGCCATTGCCTAGACCCCCACCTCCCTCCACAACAACAGTAAAAGAATGCAAAACAAAGGGACATCGAAAGAATGGTCAAAGAGGAACAATTGAGCACATGTAAGCACAGTAAAATTATATTGTTGCTTTCCATATCAGAGACATGCCAAGACCACATACTGAGCAAACCCAATACATGACCAATTTTTAGAAAAAGCTGTACCCATGCCCCACCAAACTCTATCTATGCACCCCAGGACCACACATCACAACAATATGGACCTTACCCAGACACTCCACCTAATCTGCCCTATCAGAGTCGGCTGCAGGGCCACAGGAGGTCAGAGTTTTTATAATAGAGTCAGAGGCCCCCATGGGACTAATACTTCCTATGTCAGCAATTTGGCCACTGGGCTCAAACACCCACAAGGGCACCCGGGGAGGTCCCCCAATTAGCAACACAATGGGTATCCCCTACAGGCTGTTGAAAAAGAACGGCTTTGATATTAAGCCGTTCTGTTTCAAAGGGGGAGAGTAGGACAGGAACGAATAGTAAAGTAGGACTAAGTCATTTAAAGTTTGCTGTCTTGAAGTCTTAAATTAGGCATTTTGCGAGGTGGCCAAGATAAATTAGGCATTTTGCGAGAGACCAAGATGGCGCCCACAGCGGTCGACATGGTGCTTCGCTGCGCTCTTTGTTTGTTTTTGTTTGTCAATTGTAAGATAAGATAAGATAAGATAAGATAAGCCTTTATTAGTCCCACAACGGGGAAATTCCAGGATTGCAACAGCACAGGGATAGCAACACTCAGAGCAACAATCAGAAGGCAAGAAAAAAAACAAGCAAGCAAGAGCAGCTAATAAACATATGTACGTATTACTATAAAATATATATATATACACACACACACAGACACACAGTGCAGAGCATTGTAGCTGGATGGAATAAATATATGAATATATGAACACACAGTGCAGAGCATTGTAGCTAGATGGAATAAATATGTAAATATATAAACACCCACAGTACGGAGCATTGCAGCTAGGTGGAATAAATATGCAAGTATATAAACACACACAGTGCGGAGCAATGTA
This sequence comes from Pholidichthys leucotaenia, assembly GCA_020510985.1. Classification (NCBI taxonomy): domain Eukaryota; kingdom Metazoa; phylum Chordata; class Actinopteri; order Cichliformes; family Pholidichthyidae; genus Pholidichthys; species Pholidichthys leucotaenia. Next base: position 8,475,055 of record CM035838.1, read on the forward strand.
GCTAGATGGAATAATATGTAGATATATAAATATATAAACACACCCAGTGCTGAGCATTGTAGCTAGATGGAATAAATATGCAAATATATAAACACACACAGTGCAGAGCATTGTTGCTAGGTGGGATGAAACAGCATAACCGTCTACTTAGTTATCCTACATGGTATGATTATGTGCCCATACATATTCTCACCCTCCATAGCGACCGGTATGTTCCTAGTTGTATGCCGGAGGGGACCATTGTGTAAGTCTATTGCATCTTTTGCATTCAAAAAACTATTAGTTTGTTACGTCTTTTTGCTATCTCTGCGAGCAGCCCTGCTTAGGTTGTACAGTCTGACAGCCGTTGGTAGGAAGGACCTACGAAACCTCTCGGTTGTGCACCTGGGATGATGTAGTCTGCTGCTAAATGAGCTCCTCAGTGCATTCAGTATGTCCTGCATAGGGTGGAACTCGGACTCCAGCAGAGATGACAGTTGTGTGTCTGCTTGCACTGATACCCGTGAAGAACTTCTAAATATCAGGACTTTCACCCCCACGGACCTCCTCCCAGTTTTTTTAGCCCCTGCCGCCGATCTGGTTCATTGCTTGGCTCGGAAAGTGAGACGGCGGAAGAGAGGTAGACGAGCGGGCGCTCTCGTGCGGCTTCGCAGGAGAGGCTCGCGAACGGCGCTGCCTGGCATATTTCTGTCCAATACCAACTCTCTCTCTAACAAGGTAGATGAACTGAGACTGCTGATGCGTTTTAGGGACCTCGCCTCCTCGGCTGCCCTCTGCTTTACTGAGACCTGGCTCCGGGAAAATATACCGGACAGCGCGCTGCGCCTCGACGGCTTCCAGCTCTTTCGTGCTGATCGTGACACAGAGCTTTCCGGCAAGACCACAGGAGGCGGAGTCTGCTTCTACATCAACTGCAGCTGGTGCTCTGATGTAACGGTAATTTCCAAACACTGTTCTCCCGCCCTGGAATTTCTTGTTATCAACTGCAAGCCTTTTTATTCCCCGCGGGAGTTTGCTTCTTTTATACTGATCGCTGTGTACGCCCCTCCCGACGCGGACACGCGCGAAGCTCAGCGCGTGCTCGCGGATCACATTCAACACACAGAGCGGAGTTTTCCAGACTCGCTGATTATTGTGGCTGGCGACTTTAATCAGTGCAATCTGAGCCACGATCTCCCCCGCTACAAACAGTTTATTAAATGCCCCACCAGAGGATTAAACACACTGGATCACTGTTACACCACAGTGAAAGATGCATATCGCGCTGTTCCTCGCGCTGCGCTGGGATTATCTGATCACGTGATGGTTCACCTCATTCCCACATACAGACAGAGATTGAAGCTCACTAAACCTGTCGTGAGCACTACGAAGAAACGGACCAGTGAAGCTGAGGAGAAGCTGGAAACGTGCATGGAAATATCTGACTGGGGCATGTTTAAAGGAGCCACGCATGATCTGGATGAGTACACGGACACTGTGAACTCATATATCCACTTTTGTGAAGAGATCATTCTTCCATCACGCACCAGGGTGAGTTACTCTAATGACAAACCCTGGTTCACAGCTAAGCTCAGACAGATCAGGAAGGAGAAGGAAGCAGCGCTGAAAAGTGGAGACAGGGACTGCTACAGGGAGGTTAAATACCGGTTTAACAGAGAGCTGAAGAGGGCTAAATCTGTGTATTCAGAGAGACTCCAGCAGCAGTTCACTGCTAATGATTCGGCTTCCGTGTGGAGAGGACTGAGGCAAATCACCAATTATCGGCCTCAGGCTCCTAAAGGTCAGGATGACAAAGCCCTTTGTCAAAGACTGTCCCAACACTATGCCCGTTTTGACACCTCGTCATCTGTGTCCAACTCCCCCCCTCCCTCCAGCTCCACAGCCTCCACAATCCCTACTTCATTAAAGGCACCCCCCCTCCTCCCCCCCCGCCCTTATCATCAGTGAGCAGGACGTGCTCAAACAGTTCTCCAGACTGAACCCGCGCAAGGCCCCCGGCCCGGACGGCGTGTCTCCCTCCACCCTGAGACACTGTGCGAAACAGCTGGCTCCTGTCTTCACAGACATTTTTAACACCTCCCTTAAGTTATGCCACGTGCCGTCCTGCCTCAAATCCTCCACCATCATCCCTGTCCCCAAGAAGCCACGGATCACTGGACTTAATGACTACAGACCTGTAGCGCTCACCTCTGTAGTCATGAAGTCCTTTGAGCGCCTGGTCCTGCCCCACCTCAAGTCCATCACCACCCCTCTCCTGGACCCGCTGCAGTTTGCCTACCGAGCCAACAGGTCTGTAGACGACGCAGTCAACCTGGCCCTCCACTCCATCCTGCAGCACCTGGACTCCCCGGGAACCTACGCCAGGATCCTGTTTGTGGACTTCAGCTCCGCATCCAACACCATCCGCCCCGCTCTGCTCCGGGACAAGCTGTCCCTGCTCAACGTGCCTGACTCCCTCTGCAGGTGGATCACCGACTTCCTGACGGACCGGAGGCAGCATGTGCGGCTGGGAAAGACTGTCTCAGACTCTACTAGCATCAGCACCGGATCACCCCAGGGCTGTGTACTTTCCCCCCTACTCTTCTCCCTTTACACCAACTCCTGCACCTCCAGCCACCAGTCTGTCAAGTTGATCAAGTTTGCGGACGACACCACCCTCATCGGGCTCATCTCCAACGGCGACGAGTCCGCCTACAGGAGAGAGGTGGCCCAGCTGGCGTCCTGGTGCAGCAATAACAACCTGCAGCTGAACGCTCTGAAGACAGTGGAGATGATTGTAGACTTCAGGAAAGTCACTACCCCTCTGCCCCCCCTCACCCTCTCAGGCTCTCCCATCACCACTGCTGATTCCTTCCGCTTCCTAGGCACAACCATCACCAGGGACCTCAAATGGGAGCCGACCATCAGCTCACTCATCAAAAAAGCCCAGCAGAGGATGTTCTTCCTGCGGCAGCTGAGGAAGCTCAAGCTACCCACCAAGATGTTAGTGCAGTTCTACACAGCCATCATCGAGTCCATCCTCACCACCTCCATAACCGTGTGGTACGCAGGAGCCACTGCCAGGGACAGACTAAGGCTGCAGCGCGTCGTGCGCACTGCTGAGAAGGTGATCGGCTGCAAGCTCCCATCTCTCCAGGATCTGTACATCTCCAGGACCCGGAGGCGTGCTGGCCGGATCATAGCCGATCCCTCACACCCTGGTCACGTACTGTTTGCCCCCCTCCCCTCTGGTAGAAGACTTCGGTCCATCCAGACTAAAACCTCCCGTCACATGAACAGCTTCTTCCCCTCTGCCATCAGACTGCTGAACACTAAGTGACTTATTGACTCTCGTGCACTATGTACAGCAGCTCAACCAGACTCATGTCAATCATCACTGTTTTCTTCCTGCATTACCGACTGCACTATATAGTTCTCCACAGTATCTGCTGCTCGCTAATATATTTTAACTGCTGACCAGTATCACTTACTCTTATTCTACACTTTATTGCATGTATAGTTTATTTCTTTTATCTTATCATGTTTAATGTTGCAGCATTACACCGAGACAAATTCCTAGTTTGTGTACTACATGAACAATGGCAATAAACCTGATTCTGATTCTGATTCTGATTCTGATTCTGGCATCCTCTTTAACAAGCAGGGAGTGAATCTAACAGTAAAACTAAGATAATTGATCACAATTTTCTCAGCCTTATAGCTGAGAGGTCGGTGTGCTTTCTCATCTATAAATGATACCATGTATGCAAACTATTGAGTAGCTACATAAAGAGCATATAAATATGAATGAATAAGGCTTGCAATTAAGACCAAAATCTGGAAAATTCTTGACGCTTGAAAGGTAATTTTTCCACAGAATATCAGGCAGTCTGACCTTTTACTACAAGAAAACTAGCCACCTGCTGGCCAAGAGGAAGGATGCAGGTTTAGGGCTCCTTCATACTCAAGGGTCAATACATATTTGGAGATTCCCAGACCCTCCTATCTGTATTTTTTACACATTTCCCAAAACTTTATGGATATGAACCAAACTTATTAGCACTCTTTCTAGTCTCAAAGACCACCACTGGTGATAACCCCCTATTCTAAGTGCTTATAGGAGAAAGATATCTGGGGACAATTTGGAACAACCAATTAACCAAACATGTGAGGGCAGTGCAGCCAAGAGTTCAAGAAAAGCTATTGAAAAGTATTGCTTATGCTTTACAGATTTGTTGAAATCTAATCACATTGTTAAAGTAAGAGATTTGCAGGAGCCATTTTTTTTTTAACTTGACATAAAGTATGAACATGTAAATGTCAATCAAGTACAAATTTGTAAGATGGAGGTGCAAAATATGATAAAAATGCTAATTTGCAATCACAACTAAAGACAAAGGTTGAACATTTATGCGAAAAGGTTGCAAGTTTCAGAGAAAATTGCACATTTGAGGAAATTTGCCAAATATTAGAAAATGTCACAAATTTCTGAAAAAACTTGCAAATTTACAAAGAAAAAATCCAAAATGTGTTAGGAAAAAAATGACTATTTAGAGAAAAGGTTGCAAAGTTACAAGGAAAATGTCTAAATTTATGAGGAAGGTGCAAGTTTATATGAAAGTCACAAATTTTGGGGAAAAAAGTCACAATTATGACAAAAAGTGAACTGAAATAGTTTTTTAAAATTTGCAAGTTTTCCTAAATCTTCAATATTGTACATTCACAACTATACTCTCACTGACATAGTCTATCCTTTACACTCATTCTTTACACAGTTCCTTACACTTTGGATGGGGATGGGGGATGGCAGCGTAACAAGGGTTTTTGATCATCCAGAGATGAGTAAAAAAGTGTTATAGAAGAAGATGAATTAAAACAAACATGACTAGAGTAGACTAGAGAAAAAAGAAGATCATTTGAGGTAAAAGCAGCAAACACTCGGCCGAGTAGACTCAAAAACAAACAAAAAAATGAAGCATATACATACAGTGGGGCAAAAAAAATATTTAGTCAGCCACCAATTGTGCAAGTTCTCCCACTTAAAAGATGAGACAGGTCTCCAATTTTCATCATAGGTATACTTCAACTATGAGAGACAAAATGAGGGAAAAAAAATCCAGAAAATCACATTGAAGGATTTTTAATGAATTAATTGGTAAATTCCTCAGTAAAATAAGTATTTGGTCACCTACAAACAAGCAAGATTTCTGGCTCTCACAGACCTGTAACTTCTTCTTTAAGAGGCTCCTCTGTCCTCCACTCGTTACCTGTATTAATGGCACCTGTTTGAACTTATCAGTATAAAAGACTTTTACTTACTTACTTACTTTTTACTTTTATCAGTATAAAAGACACCTGTCCACAACCTCAAACAGTCAGACTCCAAACTCCACTATGGCCAAGACCAAAGAGCTGTCAAAGGACACCAGAAACAAAACTGTAGACCTGCACCAGGCTGGGAAGACTGAATCTGCAATAGGTAAGCAGCTTGGTGTGAAGAAATCAACTGTGGGAGCAATTATTAGAAAATGGAAGACATACAAGACCACTGACAATCTCCCTCGATCTGGGGCTCCACGCAAGATCTCACCCCGTGGGGTCAAAATGATCACGAGAACGGTGAGCAAAAATCCCAGAACCACACGGGGGGACCTAGTGAATGACCTGCAGAGAGCTGGGACCAAAGTAACAAAGGCTACATCAGTAACACACTACGCCGCCAGGGACTCAAATCCTGCAGTGCCAGACGTATCCCCCTGCTTAAGCCAGTACATATCCAGGCCCGTCTGAAGTTTGCTAGAGAGCATTTGGATGATCCAGAAGAGGATTGGGAGAATGTCATATGGCCAGATGAAACCAAAATAGAACTTTTTGGTAAAAACTCAAACTTGTCGTGTTTGGAGGAGAAAGAACACCATACCTACTGTGAAGCATGGGGGTGGAAACATCATACTTTGGGGCTGTTTTTCTGCAAAGGGACCAGGACGACTGATCCGTGTAAAGGAAAGAATGAATGGGGCCATGTATCATGAGATTTTGAGTGAATACCTCCTTCCATCAGCAAGGGCATTGAAGATGAAACATGGCTGGGTCTTTCAGCATGACAATGATCCCAAACACACCGCCCGGGCAACAAAGGAGTGGCTTCGTAAGAAGCATTTCAAGGTCCTGGAGTGGCCTAGCCAGTCTCCAGATCTCAACCCCATAGAAAATCTTTGGAGGGAGTTGAAAGTCCGTGTTGCCCAGTGACAGCCCCAAAACATCATTGCTCTAGAGGAGATCTGCATGGAGGAATGGGCCAAAATACCAGCAACAGTGTATGAAAACCTTGTGAAGACTTACAGAAAACGTTTGACCTCTGTCATTGCCAACAAAGGGTATATAACAAAGTATTGAGATGAACTTTTGTTTATTGACCAAATACTTATTTTCTCGAGGAATTTACCAATTAATTCATTAAAAATCCTTCAGTGTGATTTTCTGGATTTTGTTTTTCTCATTTTGTCTCTCATAGTTGAGGTATACCTATGATGAAAATTGGAGACCTCTCTCATCTTTTAAGTAGGAGAACTTGCACAATTGGTGGCTGACTAAATACTTTTTTGCCCCACTGTACATATAGCTGTGTGTGCACCGGCCTTATCCAAAGGGTACAAGCATCATACCTGACTTCTGACTTCCTTGTGGTAACGTATCGTCACTTCCTGTTTTGCTGTCTGCCTGTGTGGTTTGCTCTCCAGCTCTCGAGCCACTAGCTATGGCTACTAGCTCTCTTTCCTCTCCTCCTCTGGTGTGCTCTCTCTGTCAGATGTTTAGCTACACCTCTGCCTCTTTTAGTGATAACGGTAAATGTAATAAATGTCTTTTTGAGGCGCTCGAGGCGAGGTTGTCTGATTTGGAATCCCGGCTCCGCTGCATTGAAACACCGTCTGCGCCAGTTAATCTCGACGGACACCCATTAGCTGCAGCGGAGCTAGCTAGCTTAGGTTCCCCTGTCACCGGTTCCCCGGCTCTCCTCTGCAGCGAGGAGACTGGGTGGGTGACGGTGAGAAGGAAGCCTAGTCGCAAAGCCCCGGTTCACCACCAACCTGTTCACGTTTCTAATCGTTTTTCCCCGCTCAGCGACACACCCGCTGAGGAAAAAACTCTGATCATTGGCGACTCTGTAGTCAGAAACGTGAACCTAGAGACTCCATCGGCCATAGTCACATGCATTCCTGGGGCCAGAGCAGGCGACATCGAGTCAAATTTGAAAATGCTGGCTAAAAGTAACTGTAAATATTCCACAATTGTTATTCACGCCGGCATTAATGACATCCGTCTCCGGCAGTCGGAAGTCACGAAACTTAATATAGAATCGGTGTGTGACTTTGCAAAAACGATGTCTGCCACTGTAGTATTCTCTGGGCCCCTCCCCAATCTGACCAGTGATGACATGTTTAGCCGCTCGTCATCCTTGAACCGCTGGCTGTCTGTGTGGTGTCCTAAAAATGACGTGGGCTACATTGACAATTGGAGCTCTTTTTGGGGAAAACCTGGTCTTATGAGACGAGACAGCATTCATCCCACTTTGGATGGTGCTTCTCATTTATCTAACAATCTGTAGCATCAATTTACCATTCCAAATTACTAGTTAATGTAAAGCAAAAAATATGTTATAATTCCTTTGAGGGCCTGGTCCTCAGTATTGGGCACTTTAGCAATTCCAGGTTAAACCCAATTTTATTTGCCATAGTTTACCGTCCCCCATCAACCTATTCAGAATTTTTATCCGAATTTGCTGATTTCTTAGCTGATTTAGTGCTGAAATCTGATAGAATAATTATAGTAGGGGACTTTAATATACATGTGGATGTAGATAGTGACTGCCTTAATGTGGCTTTTAATTCAATATTAGACTCGATTGGGTTTTCTCAGAAAGTAGGAAATTCTACTCATTACCTCCACCATACATTGGACCTTGTTCTGACATATGGCATAGAAATAGAAAATCTTGTAGTGTCTCCTCATAACCTTGTACTGTCAGACCATTGTCTGTTAACCTTTGATTTTACTATTTCTGACTATTTGGCTCCTAAAGAAAAATATTATCACAGTAGATGCCTCTCAGATGATGCTGTTTCCAAATTTATGCAGATTGTTTCCTCTATGCCATGTGTCAACACAACGGAAATAAGCTATAGACAGCTTGCTCCTTCTGTAATTGATAACATGGTGGATAGTGTTTCAGCTTCTCTGCATCAGGCTCTAGACTTGGTGGCCCCCTTAAAAAAAAAAAAGGCTAATCAGAGATTTTTAACTCCTTGGTTCAACACAGAAACTCGTAGCTTAAAACAGAAGACTCATCAATTAGAAAGAAAATGGCGCTCTACTAATTTAGATGAAATCTATTTAGCTTGGAGAAATCATCTTTTAATTTATAAAAAATCTCTTAGAAAAGCTAGAACGAGTTATTACTCTGCATTAATAGAAGAGAACAAGAATAATCCCAGGTTTCTTTTCAGTACTGTAGCCAGGTTGACAAAGAGTCAGGACTCTGTCAATCCTAGCATTCCCTTAGAGCTTACTAGTCAGGACTTTATGAACTTTTTCAATAATAAAATTTCAGCCATCAGAGATAAAAATCAATCAGATTCTTCCCACAGTTAACTTAAATACTGTAACTACTACAACTCCTTCTATTGATGTCTGTCTTGATGAGTTTACTCCAATCGACCTTTGTGAGTTAGACAAAATAGTTTCCTCATCCAAACCTTCAACTTGTCTTTTAGACCCTATTCCTACCAGGTTATTTAAAGAAGTCTTCCCACTTATTGGTAGCTTTATTCTTCATATAATCAATTCTTCATTAACTTTAGGCCATGTACCGCAGGCTTTTAAAACGGCTGTAATTAAACCCTTACTCAAAAAGCCAACGCTAGATCCAGGAGCTTTAGCTAACTATAGACCAATCTCTAATCTCCCTTTCATTTCAAAAATCTTAGAAAGAGTTGTTGCTACGCAATTATTTGACCACCTGCAGGGAAATGGTTTATTTGAGGAGTTTCAATCTGGGTTTAGAATCCATCATAGCACTGAAACAGCCTTAGCGAAGGTCACTAACGACCTCCTCATTGCATCTGATAATGGACTAGTTTCTGTACTTGTCCTTTTAGATCTTAGTGCAGCTTTTGATACTATTGATCATAATATTCTACTTGATAGATTAGAACACTATGTTGGACTTAATGGAACTTCGTTGCAGTGGTTTAGATCTTATTTATCTGATAGGTTCCAGTTTGTTCATGTAAATGATGAGTTTTCTCTCAGCTCAAAGCTTAGTCATGGAGTTCCACAGGGATCTGTGCTTGGCCCTACTCTTTTTAGTTTATATATGCTTCCGTTAGGCAACATTATTAGAAAGCACTGTATACATTTTCACTGTTATGCAGATGACACACAATTATACCTGTCAATGAAGCCAGATGATACTAATCAATTAGCCAAGTTAGAAGCCTGTCTTAAGGAAATCAAAGTTTGGATGACTTGTAATTTCCTGCTATTAAATTCAGATAAGACTGAAGTCATTCTTGTTGGTCCAAAAAACCTTAGAAATTCCTTTCCAAATCAAACTTTCAGTTTGGATGCAGTTACTCTTTCTCTTAATAGCTCTGTGAGGAACCTTGGAGTTATTTTTGATCAGGATTTGTCCTTCAATTCACATATTAAATTTGTTTCTAAGACTGCCTTCTATCATTTGCATAATATTGCCAAGATTAGGAGCATCTTGTCTCAGAGTGATGCTGAGAAGCTGATCCACGCTTTTGTTAGCTCGAGATTAGATTATTGTAATTCTTTATTATCAGGCTGTCCTAAAACATCTTTAAAAAGTCTTCAGCTGATCCAAAATGCTGCAGCAAGAGTTTTAACAGGTACTAGAAAGAGAGATCATATCTCTCCGGTTCTGGCCTCCCTTCATTGGCTTCCCATAGAGTTTAGAATTAAGTTTAAAATCCTTCTTCTTACTTACAAAGCTCTAAACAATCAGGCTCCTTTTTATTTAAAAGATCTGATACTACCGTATCATCCTAACAGAGCACTACGCTCCCAAAATGCAGGTTTACTTGTAATACCTAGAATCTCCAAAAGTACAATGGGAGGCAGAGCCTTCAGTTATCAAGCTCCTCTCCTGTGGAATCAGCTGCCAATCTGGATTCGGGAGTCAGACTCGATCTCTGTTTTTAAGAATAGGGCTAAAACCTACCTTTTTGATATAGCCTACAATTAGGGAGGGATCATGTGTTTCTGAACCCTCCCTTAGTTATGCTGCTAATAGGTTTAGTCAGCCGGGGGACCTCCAGTAATGCACTGGGCCTCACTCCTTTCCTCACTCTCTATGAAATATTTTTTTTTTGCTGGTCATTAACATTTGTTTGTTCTCTCCCATAGATTGAGTCCCCATCGTGCTGTTTGCTCTCTACATGTCTGTTCTTTTCTTCTTCTCTGTCCCCTCACCCCCCAGCCAGTCGCAGCAGATGACTGCCCCTCCCTGAGCCTGGTTCTGCTGGAGGTTTCTTCCTGTTAAAAGGGAGTTTTTCCTCTCCACCGTCGCCAAGTGCTTGCTCACAGGGGATCGCCTGATTGCTGGGGTCTTTCTGCAACTGTGGGGGTCCTCCCTACAGTTGATAGTGCTATGAGATGACTGTTGTTGTGAAATGGCGCTATATAAATAAAGTTGAATTGAATTGAATTGAATTGAATCATAGACGTACTCACAGAGCGGAGGTGGAGCATAACCAAGGCTTTAATGTCCTGTGCACATAGATCTGCAGCTCTGACACACACAAGACAACCAGTGTAACTTAATAAACAAACCAGCGGTTCACACATGGATGGTCCGTGTGTCACGTGGTTGTAGATTCTTGATTTAAATATTTTTAAAATTTTTGGGGGGGGCTAATGAAGTTTTACATTTTTGTATCTAAAAATTGTTATAGTTTTTGTAGGCATGGTGTTAGCTCTTCTGGAGGTTATCTGTTCAGAAGAAAAAAAAAAGACAGAAAACTCCACACCACACCAGGATACAGATGACTCTGTTATACTTTAGTTTTCAGAGCAATCAGCAGATGTCTTATTTTTATACATTCCTCGAAAGGCAGATGTTCAAACCCAGAGGCATTATTTAATTCCAAAACAAATCAAAACGTCAGTAATGAGAAAGCATCCGATGCCAGGGTAGAGATCAAGGGATGATGAGTTTTGTCACGAGACAGAATTTTGAACTGAACCACATTGGTTTATTATAAAGCTGACTTTTCAGAATGAAGCCGATCACTTTTATGTGCAGGGTCTTGCATGGAGCATTAGCTGTGGACAGTAGAGTCAGTACTATAAACGACGGGACAGTGAATTATGAAGAAGACAAGCAGGTGGTAACAGAATGTTGATGAAGGCTGAAGAGAACCAAGACCAGATGAATGAAAGGAAGTCTTTAATACTGAAAGAGATTATAGATGTGAGATGTGCAACTGCATCAGCTAGTCCAGGGAAAGGTGAAGTCTTGTACACAGATGGATAGTGGATGGTAAAAATCAAGTGAGTGTTTCTGATGGAAAAAGTATGTAGTGGAAGAGAGAAGAATGGTGGATTTAGTAAGTGTAGAAAATATTTTTGGTTTTGAGATGGAAAAGGAAAGAGAAATGAAAGCAGAGTATGTGTAACCAAAGAAAAATAATGATCCGTGTAAGATTTGAAACTGTAGCTTTAAAAAAAAGCAAACAAACAAACAAAAAACAACAATAAATTAAATTTTGTTTAATCCTGAAGAGTGTCAGGAAGAAGGCACAAACACGGCAGCCATCTTAAATGTTTCCAAGTACTTAAAGTGGGAATGAGGCATTAGGTGTCATTCTTTCAGTGCATTTCTTTTAGTTGTGAATATTAACATTAAGTAATGAGCAAACACTCACAGCAAAGATTATAGCTTTACTGTATACTCGGTTATTTAAAGACAATCTAACACCCCAGTTATGTTCCTCCCCAATAGAGGGTATGCATAGGATGTCACCAAGCAGAACTCTTGGAAGACAAACACTGAGTGGCAAAAATGAGTAACAGCATGGAGTTGTATGCCAGTACAACACAAAAATCCACACAGCATTCAATTACAGGAGTACAAATAATACCTGTTGGCACTGTGGAGAGTTAATCTTATTATTCCATCTTGTATTAACTAGCAAAGATTAAATAAAGACTTTGAATCAATTCCTTTCTTGACTCAAGGTTGGAAATCTAAATAAGAAGGGAAAATAAAAGTTGAAGGAAAAACCTGCACTTATTTAGGGAATGGCTGACACAAGGGGAGCCCGACGCTCCCCATGAATCTGTTTTTCTTTTAAAAGGAGGCCAAAAGGAGGAGGGGGAGGACAGCAAGGAGGAGGGGGGAACACACCCCACAATGGAAACTGAGTGATGTCCAGGCTGCTGCTTGCGGGAGGGAGGCGCCCACACCCACCACGGAAAAACTGGACTGCATGCTTAAGACTAGAACAGATAAGTGGACTCACTTCTACACATATACAGAAAATTAGCAAAAATTCAATTATTGCACGTAAAGTAGGAACTCTGGGTAATGACATACAGGACTTTTCAAGGTCAGAAAAGTAACAATCAAATTCTGCAAATGGCAAGCTACCAGTAGAACACCTATCAACATCTGTAAAAGTAGCATTGTAGCTCATGTACTACAGGCAATTGAACGGATCTGATCCAAATTATGAACAACCATTATTTGCAAATCCATCCTCCAGATTGGTCATAAAATTTGAACTGGTAAACAAGGAAATGTGTGGAAGCATCCATTGTCCTAACTGAAGAGGATAAGGGACATTTCAACCTATGGGGGGTTCCACACATCCCGCTGGTTAGACCCAAACACATGGATTGGAAAATGTTGGACATTTTGACACCTCTACTGTGGAATATAGCCATCCATGGAAAACCAATACCTGACCTTAACATAGAATATTCTCCCAAATTAAAACCATAAGCATTGTCTCTTAACAGGGTAACCACAGCACTGACATAACGTTCGGCTCAGGAGACGCACACACACAGGTTCAGAGTAGTTCAAACTGTTTATTAACAGCAGGGGTGTATGGGTGTGTGTCAGTGGAATGTTAATGTATTGGTGGTGGCGTCTGCTTCGGGCACAGAGGCAGAAGACCGTTCAGCCGGCAACCCTATGGGAGAGAACAGACACAGGGTGACAGGCACACACCAATACAGGAGGAGAATAGGCGAGGGAGAGAAGCTTACTTGAGTTTGACAGATGGCAGGCACTACAAGGACGGAACCCCGGGAGACAGTCACCTGCAGGACTCAGAGCAGCAGCGAGGAAGGACGAAGGACGGAGTTGTCCGCCGCCGAGGAATCCACCTGTGCACAGGGGAGCAGACTGGGAGAGGTAAGGAAAGGAATCTTCTTACCAATAGCTTGATGCTGAAGAGAGGGTTGACGCTTTGCATTGAAGGCGATGAAGTCTAACGGCTTCAGGCCGAAGCTCAGGGCGAGGCGGCTTTTATCCCTCGCCGCTGACGAGTAGCAGGTGCGTGAGCAGGTGGCGCCGCTGATGAATGGCGCGGCGTGACAAGCACAAAAGGTGGTACACACTGACCCCCCAGAAATCTCCTATATGACCAATCTTAACATTAACAAACGAGGGGATGAGGAAAATTTGAAGCAAATTCCAAATTGGTTATGGTAAAAGGATAACTAGATGTAGATCTAATAAAAGGAGCACAGTACGACACTATAGGCCATATATTCAGAAGCCCAGAAGGGTGTTAACAAATGCAATTTTTCACAGTGGGAGTCATCAATTCAGTTCAATTCAACTTTATTTATATAGCGCCAAATCACAACAACAGTCATCTCATAGCACTTTCAACTGTAGGGGAAACCCCCACAATTACAGAAAGACCCCAGCAATCAGGCAATCCCCTGTGAGCAAGCACTTGGTGACGGTGGAGAGGAAAAACTCCCATTTAACAGGAAGAAACCTCCAGCAGAACCAGGCTCATGGAGGGGCAGTCATCTGCTGCGACTGACTGGGAGTGAGGGGATAGAGAGGATGAAAAGAATAGACATAAAGAACATGAAACAGTGAAAAACCAAGTACATTATTGGCGGTCATCCAGCAGTCTGAATCTATTAACAGCAGAACAGAAGGGGGTTAAGAGACACGAAATCCCTCCCTAATCATAGGCTATGTTGAAAAGGAAGGATTTTACCCTGTTCTTAAAAACAGAGACCGAGTCTGACTCCCGGACTCAGAGTGGTAACTGGTTCCACAGAGAAGGAGCTTGATAGCAGAAGGCTCTGCCTCCCAATGTACTTCTGGAGATTCTGGGCACCACAAGCAATCCAGCATTTTGGGAGCATAAAGCTCTATTAGGATGATAGGGTAATATCAGATCTTTTATATACAAGGGGGCCTGATTATTAAGAGCTTTGAAAGTGAGAAGAAGGATTTTAAACTTAATTCTAAACTCTATGGGAATCCAATGAAGGGAGGACAGAACCAGAGAGATATGATCTCTCTTTCTAGAACCAGTTAAAACTCTTGCAGCAGCATTTTGGATCAACTGAAGACTTTTTAAGGATATTTTGGGACAACCTGATAATAACGAGTTACAATAATCTTGTCGAGAGCTGACAAAGGTGTGGATCAGTTTCTCAGCATCATTCAGAGACAAGATGCCCCTAATCTTGGCAATATTGTGCAGATGATAGAAGGCAGTCTTAGAAACAAATTTAATATAGGAATTAAAGGACAGATCTTGATCAAAAATAACTCCAAGGTTCCTCACAGAACTATTCAGAGTGAGAGTGGCAGCATCCAAATTAAGAGTATGATTTGGAGAGGAATTTCTAAGGTTTTTTGGGCCAACAAGAATGACTTCAGTCTTATCTGAGTTTAGTAGCAGAAAATTACAAGTCATCCAGGCTTTGATTTCCTTAAGACAGGCATCTAATTTGGCTAATTGATTACAATCATCGGGCTTCATTGACAGGTATAGTTGTGTGTCATCTGCGTAACAATGAAAATGTATACAGTGCTTTCTAATGATATTTTGGAGCAAGTCTTAGACCAATTGCTGGGTCAAAAGGAAGAGCTGAGGACCCCCAAGACGGAGGATGATGACGAGGAATACCATTCTGCCATCACGGATTATTTGTAAACACAGTGTGCTACTGATAATACATAAATCATGCATAGCTCACCACACATAGGTACGGGTGTGAGACTTACAGCACTCTTGCATGCTTATTTCCATCATGCTAATTACAGTTAGGTAGTCTGGATAAGGGTGAAGGTTAGAAGCTCTGGAAGCCTGAATACAACAAGCATGGATAAGGATGTCTCCTAACGTTGAACGATGTTGTCTACTACCTACCCACTGCTGAACACATAGGTCCCATTACCCAACACGCTCACCACAACACAACCACTGCTTGTAGATTGCATATAGCGGACAACCACACACTCAAGGCTAATGGGAGATAACTTACAACAGCACATGGATAACTACAGATGTAGTGAATAAGGATTAAATGGTACAGGCTCCAGCCATTGTGATGGCACCCCTCAGGCCATTATTGGTCCTGCCCTGGCTGAGCCCTTTGTATCGGCACTTGAGCAAAGGTGTAGGGTACAGGGAAGATGCATGCCGGAGGGCACCAGACCATCACGATGTGTGCCTGCGACATAGAAAAAGGTTGTAGGGCGAGTGACTGTACGACTTCAGTCCCTAGAAGAAGAATGGACTGGTACCCAAGCGCATCCACCGCACCTCCAGCATCCGGGGTGGAGCCAGGAGCTCGATCCTTACCAACACCAGCATCTCTACCTCTGTCCAGCGACAGGGGGGTAGATCACTGAACTGTTCACTGGCTGGACTGGATGTTATCTAACCTCTGTTGCACCCACCAGACTGTCCTATAGACCTCATGGGATGAGGTGTGCCTCTGAGAGCATGGGCACACAGTTGTTTGGCTTCTAATGGTACCGGTGTGTGTCAACGAGGTGGGACTGTGCTCCACAGCTGCGGATACAGGAAACAGACACAGAGGAAGGTCAAACCTCTGTCGCAACCGTGTGATGACGGCAGCCGAATGATGCGAGCACTGGCAAGGGTCAACCGGTGAACAAAGGTTTCGTGGGCGTTGTGGATTGACAGTTCATCTGGACAAGGCCCTCTTAGACATCGCTGCACCACGCTAGGGTGTCCACAAGGGGGGAGGCAAGGGTAGCAGAACCAATGGTGCAAGCCTCTTGAGTTGACACACAATGTAGGGACCTGCCTTATCCACCATCTGTTAATCACTAGTGTCTCTCACACCATGCATGGTTGACATGATAAAATCATGTCAAAGTGGGGAGTGAAAGGGTTAACGGAAAGTTAGAGTGCCAAAATAATAATTCTGTAGGTAATCTCCCTTCATGGCTGCCGCGTCATTGGATGCGCCTAACGTGCGCGCCCAATGTCAAGTCAAATTCCTTGTGTGTTTACTTGTAAATATACTTGGCAATAAAGCTAATTCTGATTCTGATTTTTGCTCTACACATATTCCATACATATTCTGTTTGCATTCTTATGAACAAATATGTTCATAAGAATGCATCCAAAGCAATCAATAGAATTAATCATGAAAAACGGACTTCCGGTTATGGTGGCCACGTAGGAAGACGTGTTTCACACTGCTCTGCTCAAAAAATAAAAAGTAGGCTAAAACTCTCTTAATTGGAACAAAAACCTATCCCAGCGTTTAGGCGCGGATATGGTAAAAACTAAGGCTGGAAAATTAGGCGGAGGAAAAGGTAATTCGACAAAACAATCCAAACTAACAGACTTTCATGCTCGTGACGAAGCAGAAAAATCTCCAGAGACTATGGCGGAGGATGTAGCCAGCGGCGGAGCGGTAACTGCTGAGGAGGGGACATGTGCGGTGCTTGTTGCCATCAGCTCCATGAGAGCAGACTTTTCGTCTAAATTTGATGGGATTATAGCAGCGGTAGAAGGAATGAGAAAGGAAATAAGCGACTGTATGGAACGAGTATCGCAGGCAGAGCTCCGAATTTCAAGCGCTGAAGATGACGTCACCAGCCTACAATCAAAGGTGCAAACACTGGAATTAAAATGTAAACGTCTGGAAGATAACGTCCTGGACTTAGAATCCCACTCGCGACAGAATAATTTGAGGCTGGTGGGTCTCCCAGAGGGAGCGGAGGGACGGGACCTATGTTCCTTTTTGGAAAAGTGGATTCCAGAAGCGCTGAACAACGCGGATCTGCAGTCATCGGTCATCTTAGAGAGCGCTCACCAAATCGGCCCACCGAGAGATAATAAGACACCACCGAGGACGCTGATTATGAAGTTCCTCAGCTACAGAGACAAGATGACGGTAACCAACGCGGCGCGAGCTAAAGGGGAAATTAAATACCAGGATCAACAGGTGTGCTTCTACCCAGATTTGGCCACAGGAATTCAACAACTAAGGAGGCAGTTCGACCCCGCCCGTAAAGAGCTGCGCAACCTCGGGATTCGTCATGGAGTGATTCATCCGGCAAGACTGCTGGTCACATATAAGGGCAGAACCCACACCTTCAAGACCCCTCAAGAGGCGCAGGAGCTCATTAAGCAGATCCAAAAGGAGACTGGTGGGAGCTAAGCATGAACATGATAAAGGTAGAACATTTAAGCATTTGTACAGGCATCTGATTGATCTGAAACATATAACATGTCTACAAAATACAGATTGTATTATAAAAAAAAAAGCTATGATGTATAAAGTTGCTATAAAACTTTGAAGTTATGTTGAAAAAACTACAGAAGAGAGTTAATGTCATGAAAAATAGTAGTAGAGTCAGGGTTATTGAGAGGAGAAAGGGAGAGTGGTTTGACTGATCCTCGCAGGTGTGGAACAGTCACTAGCTATAACGGGAGATGGAATTTTTTGATTTTGGGGGGGATTACCACGAATGTGGGGAAAGGGAATTTGTTTTTGTGTAGTTTGTAGGATGAATGTTCAACCATCCATGTTTTTGCTTCTCTGTATGAGCATGTTTATATTGCAAGGTAATCTTAAACTCCTTATTGATCATAGATCAAAGCGTTAATCTTAATTTAACTTCATGGAATTACAGAGGTCTACAAAATCTAAAAAAACTTAAACAAGTTATGAATAAAATAAAAGACATAGATTCAAAAATTGTATTTTTACAAGAAACTCATCTAATAGAGGAGGATGTAAAAAGAATTAGGAGAAGATGGCAAGGAAATGTGTTCACCTCATCATTTTCATCCCGAGCCAGGGGAGTTATGATTCTCATACACAAAACAGTCCCATTTCAAGTGAAAAATGTAAATGGAGACAAATTAGGAAGATATCTAATCATCCAAGGATCTTTGTTATTAGAAAATATAAATCTGGTGAACTTATACGGTCCCAATACTGATGATCAATGTCACGTGTGGCTCTGGGGAGCCACACAATGAGAGCCAAGGGTGAGCCAGTGAGTTGTGATGTTTTATTGAAGGTAAGGGTGAGGGATGAGGAAAGCACAGATGCTCATACACAATAACACTCATGAGCAGTACAGCAACAGAGATAACAGTTGGCACCGGGCGTAGGGGTACACAACAAGAGAGCTCACAGCGGGTAACACTCACGGGTTAAGCAGCCAGAAGAGTAGAGAGCTGGCACTGGGCAAAGGACTCCAATACGCAGGACACTCATACAAGATAGTTCTCCCAAGTGACACAGTAAGGCAAGTAGCGGGCTAGCACCGGACATGGGGGTACAAAGGCACAATACTCCTTATGGGAAGACACTTACAAGTAATGCTGAAGATGAGGCAGGGGCTGGCACCAGACGAAGGGGCTCCAGCCTAGCAGTGCTTATGTCGCAGCCCCGAGTGATCGAGGTTGCTCCTTTTTATCCTCATTGGCAGTGCCCCAGCTGATGAGGATTAATTGGCCCCAGCCGTCCCGTAACACTGACAGCTGGGAGCCTGCTGAGACGCTGGCCAATGAGAGGCAGGGATAAGGGACATGATCTGAGCGCCGGAGCCCGGCGTCATCCCATGGTGACAATCAAAACTTCTTCGTTAATTTATTTCTTACTTTATCATCACTTACAGGGTAACATATAATAGCAGGGGATTTTAATTGTACATTGAATCCCAGTATAGATAGATCAACAGGACTGGACTGTATGCACAATGGATGCAGGATGACCATTAATCATTTTATGAAAGAATTGAGATTGCTAGATAAATGGTGAGAAATGAAACCACAAGTCAAAGCCTATTCTTGTTATTCTAATACCTATAAGACATTCTCACGTATTGACTACTTTTTGATCTCTACAGAATTAAGGTCCAAGATTCAAAACTGTTTCTATGATAACATCGTGATCTCTGATCATGCACCCTGCTGTCTAATATATGTAGATAAGAAATTGACAAAGGATCCAGGTAGGTGGCATTTTCAGCATAAATGGCTTCAGGATGAGGAATTTGTTAAGTACATAGAAAAACAGATAGATGAGTCTTTGATATTAATACTACACAAACATCAGCATGTATAAAGTGGGAGGCTTTCAAAGCTTTTATTAGGAGGCATATTATTAGTTATACAGGTTCAAAATCTAAGAAGACTCGAGAGGAGAGAGTCCAATTGGAACGTAAAATAAAAATTCTTCAAGAAAAAGTGTATGCAGGAAGTAACCCACAGTTAGAGAACGAATTACTGATTCTGAGAGCTGAATACGACAAAAAAATCAGCGAATAGAGCTGCCTCGAGTCTTCTAAGATTGAAGCAAACTTTTTATGTACAAGGTGAAAAATCAGGAAAATTATTGGCATGGCAGATTAAACAATTAGAATTTAAAACACCAATTACCAGTATTATAAGTAACGGACAGGCAGTTATGGATCCTTTAGAAATTAATAGTGCCTTTAGAGATTATTATGAAAAACTATATGATACAAAAAATGAAACTGACTTAACAAAACTAAATGGGTTTTTGGGTGGATTACCTATACTGTGTATTCCAAATGAAAACAGGGAGATACTGGAGTCTAAAATTAGTCAAGAAGAAGTTGGGCTAGCCATTGATAATATGAAATCAGGAAAAAGTGCAGGACCAGATGGTCTTCCAGTTGACCTTTATAAAAAATTTAAGAATAAATTAATAAAACCTTTTTTGGAAAAGGTTTTAGAAGCATTTCAAAATAGTAATTTACCACCATACATGAATAATGCCTTAATTATACTGTTGCCAAAACCAGGTAAACCCCCTAATAAATGTGAAAACATGAGACCAATAAGCCTATTAAATGCTGACCTTAAGATAATCTGTAAAATTTTAGCAAGACAACTACAAGAAATATTACCAAATATTATTAACCGAGATCAGAATGGCTTTATATTGGGAAGACAAGGCTTCCATAATGTAAGAAGACTATTTAATATTATTTATTCCAATAAAGAAGCACCGGATACAGCTCTCCTATCACTGGACGCCGAAAAGGCCTTTGATAGGGTCGAATGGCCCTATATTTTTGAAGTCCTACAAAGGTTTGGACTTGGAAATAATTTCATAAAATGGGTTCAGATAATATACAATAATGCTACAGCAGAAATCCTAACAAACAGCAATATCTCAAAATCAATAAAGGATGTCGACAAGGCTGTCCACTTTCACCCTTATTGTTTACTATGACAATTGAACCTTTAGCGATGGCAGTACGTTTACATCCACAAATATATGGAATTAAAGTAGGACCAACAGAACATAAAATCTCCCTGTATGCCGATGACATAATTTTGTTTATGTCGAATTTTAAAAAATCAATTCCGACCTTGTTAAATTTAATAAAGAACTTTGGGGAAATATCAGGATATAAAATAAATAAAACTAAATCTTCAATATTAATGCTAAATGAGACCCAGAGAAATCACCCAGCTCCTGAGGTAAATCAATTCAATGTTGTAAATCAGTTTAAATATTTAGGAATTCAAATTTTTCCCAAGCTAGAATCAGTCGCCAGTGCCAACTATGAAGCCTTAATGACAGATATTAATGAGTTACTTCAGAGATGGATGTCACTACCAATGTCGATGATCGGGAGAATTAATATACTTAAAAGTAATATCTTACCAAAAATACTTTATTTATTTCAATACATTCCTTTACCACCACCTTCAGATCTATTCTCAAGAATTAAAAAAAAGTTAGTGGAATTTATATGGAACAATAGGAAGGCTAGATTACGTTTGTCCTTACTATATTTACCATTTGATCGTGGAGGTCTGAAATGTCCAAACTTTATGTTGTATTACTGGTCAGCACAACTGAGGTCGATGACATATTATTTTTCATCAGATGATCTCCCTCACTGGACTGAAATGGAATCATACAATTTACCTTTACCTCTTCCCTTATTCATATACTCAGACTCGGCTAAAAAATTACAGAAACAAGTTAAAAATCCAATTGTAAAGCACATGATCAAAATATGGTGTGAAACCAAAAAATATTTAAAAGAACCACACTTATTGTCACAATTTAGCCCAATATGGGGTAATCAATATTTTACACCAGGGAGAGCGGATGCTGTATTTAAAGTATGGAATTTAAAAGGGATTCAAAAGATTCAAGACTTATATTTGTCACGTTCAGATAACATAATGTCTTTTGAAGAACTGAGGATCAAATTCAATCTTAATAGAACACATTTTTTTTTAAATATCTTCAGCTTAGGAATTTTATTCGATCAAATCAAAATAATGCTCTCACCCGACCTACTTATTCTTCCTTGGAAAAAATTTTGACGAAAGATAGTAAGAGAAAGGGTATTATCTCAGAGTTTTATAACTCATTGACACTATTCTCAAGTGAAAACTCACAGAAAAGACTGAATTATTGGAAAGAAGACCTGCAAATTGAAATTTCAGAGGAACAATGGGAATTGGCTTGTACAGAAGCTCAAACCAAATCAATAAATGTACGTCTTAAATTGATACATTTTAAATGGTTAATGCGGATGTATGTTACACCAGTGGAGTTAAATAGATATAACAAAAACATACCAGATACATGCACAAAATGTATGGAAAGTAAAGGAACCCTATTTCACTGTTTATGGGAATGTAGACAAATCAGAATGTTTTGGGAAGAGGTGAGGGTAACAATTGAAAAAATAATTTCAAAACAATTCACATTGAACCCTAAACTGTTTTTGTTGGGTCTGTATCCAGAAAAGTATAACTTTAATAAGAGTGAAAGAGCATTCATAGACCTCAGTTTGCTTAATGCCAAAAAATGTATTGCACTACTGTGGAAAAAGATTCATAGACCAGATGTGACTCAGTGGTTAAGACAGATGTTAACAAACCTTCCACTAGAAAGAATAACATACATACTGAAATCAAAGGAAAATGTGTTTGAGAATATATGGAGACCTTTCATTGATTATGTAAAGAAATTAAACAAAACTTCTGAAGAAGAAGGTGAATTATGTGTGTAGACCTTGCAAATTCCAAATTGGTGAATGTATAATATGTATACTTATGTAATAGATTACCTAGACTAAACAGAGGAGCATTGTTGATGACTTGCCTTTGTTAGTGGTTGTTGGTGTTTTTAGTACATTTTTTTTGTAGTTAGTGTTTTTTTAATTACTTTAGTGTTAGTGTTTGATTGTTTGTGCCATGTTTGTAAAAAAAAAAAGGTTCAATAAAAAATATTGTGGAAAAAAAAATCATGAAAAACTATTTATGAAATTACTCCTGAGAGGTGTTCCCAAGTATTTAATTAGAATTCTGGTTTTCTGGTATGTCAATCAGACCATCCATCCATCCATCCATCCACCTTCTACCGCTTTTCCGGAGGTCCGGGTCGCAGAGGCAGCAGTTCAAGCAGAGAAGCCCAAACTTCCCTCTGCCCAGCCACCTGCTCCAGCTCTTCAGAGACGATACCAAGGTGTTCCCAGACCAGCTGGGAGACATAGTCTCTCCAGCGAGTCCTGGGTCTGCCCCAGGGTCTCCTCCCAGTGGGACATGCCCGAAACACCTCAAGCGGGAGGGGTCCAGGAGGCATCCTGATCAGATGCCCATACCACCTCAACTGATTCTTTTCATTGTGGAGGAGCAGCAGTTCTACTCTGAGCCTCTCCCGGATGACTGAGCTCCTCACCCCATCTCTGAGGGTGAGTCCAGGAATCCTACGGAGAAAGCTCATTTCAGCCACTTGTATCCACGATCTCGTTCTTTCAGTCATTACCCAAAGCTCGTGACCATAGGTGAGAGTAGGAACATAGATTGACTGATAAATCGACAGCTTTGCCTCAGAACTCAGCTCCCTCTTCACCACAACAGACCGGTACAACGTCCGCATCACTGCAGATGCTGCAGAGATGCGGCATCTGCCCCTCCCCCAGATGCAGCATTTCCCAAGCTTTCTTTCTACACTGGCCAATCAGACCATGTGTGTAAAATGGGGGAATGTTCTATCAACACCTTTTCATGTGAGCAACGGTGTACGCCAAGGTGGAATTTTGTCCCCTATTCTGTTTAATGTATATATGGATGATCTGTCAAGACAATTGAATGGATGTAACACGGGCTGTGTTGTGGGTGGCTCTGTCATCAATCATCTCATGTATGCAGATGACCTAGTAATAATGAGTCCTTATAGTGCTGGGTTGCAACAACTATTAAAAGTTTGCTCACAATATGGCAATCATCACAACATCAAATTTAACGCTAGAAAGAGTAATGTCATGATTGTGAGATGCAAAGAGAACAGGGAACTAGTTTTTCCTACCTTAAAATTGTGTGGTACTTCGCTTGCGACATTCAAGGAAATAAAATATCTGGGTCACATCATCACTGACAATTTGAGAGATGACAGAGATATCTACAGGCAGTGCTGTAAATTGTATGCCCAAGCCAATATGTTACTGAGAAAGTTTAGTATGTGCTCTGTAAATGTTAAATCTTCTCTGTTCAGAGCTTACTGTACTTCTCTGTACACTGCACACTTGTGGAGCAGCTACAGGACTGATAGTATGAGAAGGTTGGCTGTGGCCTACAACGATGCACTGAGGTTGCTGCTTCAGGTGCCCAGATGGCATAGCGCCAGCCAGCTGTTTGTGACATGTGGTGTTCCTACATGTAAGGCACTACTGAGGAAACTGTATGTACAATTTTTTGTGTCATCTGGATGACACGGAAAGCAGCATCATACAGACCCTGATAAGCCCTCGGAAGAGCAGTCTCAGATACACCTCTGGTCTCAGAAGTCACTGGCACAACAGCTTCTACAAGAACTCTTTTTAAAGACTGTTATGCTGTTTTTATTGCTGCTGCATTGTTTATTGTTTCCCTGATACCCCTACCCCTCTTTATTTTATATGGACCCGCTTGTGTGTCTGAAATAAAGATTAATTATTATTATTATGGTGGAGTCATGAACACTGACATTAACTGAGACCAAGTGAGGCCTGCAGTTCTTTGGATGTTGTTGTGGTGTCTTTTGTGACCTCTTGGATGAGTTGTCACTGTGTTCTTGGGGTAATTTTAGTTGGCTGGCCACTCCTGGGAAAGTTCACCACTGTTCCATGTTTTTGCCATTTGTGGATAATGGCTCTCATTGTGGTTTGCTGGAGTCTCAAAGCTTTAGAAATGGCTTTATAACCTTTTCCAGACTGATAAATCTCAATTACTTTGTTTCTCATTTGTTCCTGAATTTCTTTGGATGGCAGCATGATGTCTAGCTTTTGAGGATCTTTTGGTCTACTTCACTTTGTCAGGCAGGTCCTATTTAAATGATTTCTTGATTGAGAACAGGTGTGGCAGTAATCAGGCCTGGGTGTGGCTACAGAAATTGAACTCAGCTTTCCAAAGATGTGATAAACCACAGTTAATTTGTTTTAATGGGGGGGAATCACTTTTTCACACAGGGCCATGTAGGTTTGGATTTTTTTTTACCCTTAATAATAAACACCTTCATTTAAAAACTGCCTTTTGTGTTTATTTGTGTTATCTTTGCCTAATATTTAAATTTGTTTGATGATCTGAAACATTTAAGTGTGACAAGCATACAAAAAAATGAGAAATTAGGAAGGGGGCAAACACTTTTTCACACTACTGTATGTTCTTCATCTCAGTTGTGCATTCAGTGGCAGTTCAGTGACAACGCCAATGTCCCTCGAACGTTTGCAATGAATTTGTGAAGGTGCAACTTTCCTTGAGCACACAAAGCTTGGGCCGCCTTCACCAGCTGAATTGTTTCTTCAGCTGATTCCAGACTTATTGTGCCATCATCCACATAAAAATGATTTCTGATGTAGGTGGCTGCTAAGGGGTACTCCTACTCATATTGGTTGGCAAGGTATTTATTCCATCTAGCTACAATGCTCCGCGCTGTGTACAGTATATTTCTGTGTACATATGTATAGTCACTGCTCTATTTATGCAGTACTATTTATCTTATCTTCTAAATTATTGCTGAGTGTTGCTATCCCTGTGCTGTTGCAATCCTGGAATTTCCCCATTGTGGAACTAATAAAGGCTTATCTTATCTTTTCTTAATTAGCGCAGCCTGAAGATGATGATGCCCCCAACAGGTGAACCTTCATGCGATACTCTTTAGGGTCAGAGTTTGTATCTTAGTTTTCTCAAAATAAGAAACACAGATAATCTCGGTCTTCTTTGCTAACCTGAAACCTGTGAAACATTTTTCCACATACACATGACAGCAATAGGATGTTTTTGAAAGTGACAAAGTACTCCAGTAAGTCCATTTGTGAGATCAGGACCTGTTAGCAGATGGTCATTCAGAGCAGTACTGTCATACTTTGCTGAACAGTAAAAACAACTCTGATCTTTTCTGGTTTCTTAGGGTGGTAGACCCCTTGATGAGGAATGTACCATGTACTTCCTGCTATTAGTGGCTCGTCGGCTTTCTCTGCATCACCATCCTGAAATACATTCTCCATGAAGTTCACATAGTCCCTCTTGAATTTAGGATCTCTGTTCTCTGTTCTGTTTCTCTAGTTGTTTCAGTCGAACCTCAGCAAGTTTCTTATTGTTTGGAAACTGTGGTTGCACCTTGAGTGGTGAAGGCATCTCAAGGTGGCCATACTCATTCTGTTGGATTTTTCCTTTTAAGGTCTGTAGAAATTGAATATCCTCTTGAGACAGGCTTTTTTATCCTGGTCTGCTGTCATCAAAATCTGACTCAAGTGCTTTAATAATAGTGGCAGTGTCATGGTCCGAGCGCCAATTTCATCCGCGCTCGAGCCATACATCATCTCCGCCAGGTTTGACAGCAGTGGTTACCTTCTGGCTCCCCGAGCTCTTATTGTGACAGCGCTCGAAGGGGCTTCCTGCTGTCAAAGCCGAACAGCTGTACTGCATTTACGGCTCATCAGCAACCCGGCATTTAAGCGGGCGCTGGGAGCAGTACTATGCAGCAGTCTCGTCATTATTCCTCTATAATTCCACGGCAATGGATCGTCAACACTCATCCCCTGTTCGTGGTCAGGATTGTAAGTGAGCTTCGTGTCAGTCTTACGATCTCCCGTGCTTAGTGTTGTGTGTTTTAGCCCACCGTGGCTCATTACTTTCTGTTACATTGTGTGTTCTTGTGTTTGTGAATAAAACACCTATGCAAACCTCACCGACGACTCTTGGCGTCTTATGGTGGCTCGCAAGGGCCACTGCATGACAGTAGACTGCTGCCAAGGTGTCTAAACGGAGACGCCGTTCCCGGTGAGTTTGCTTAATTGGACAATTGTTCTTTCCTGTCTGGGTAACTGCGTGCTGGGAGAATGCCGTCGCGGAGGGGCCACGCTCGGAGTCGGGACTACGTGGACGAAATGTTCATCGCTGCCTCCCTCCTCGACTATCACAGCGACATACGCTGGTACCTGGACTGCGCTGAGGATGTCCTTAATCATTTCCCTCGCTACGCCGACCATCTTGAAGTCGACACTAGGAGGGCCGACATCGCCGCATAGCGCGAGATACTCCGTATGGTGGAGGAGGCAGAGGAGGAGGCATCCTCGCTCCCCGCTTTGGGATCCCGTTCCTGTCCTCGATCCAGTCCAGGAGTTTGCGCCATCCGGGGGCTGTCAAAGACGTCGGCGTCACGGCCAAGGTAAACCTCAGCAAGATCCCCGTCTAGATCCAGTTTCGGGTCGTCGCAAGGACTCCACCTCTTGGACAGCTGCCACTCCTGCGTCTCGTATGGAGGGAACCCCCCCAGCCTCTTCCCCCGGGTCATCTTTCCCTGCTGTCCCGTCAGCTCATCGTGCCCGGTTCGGCTCGGCCGTCGCCCCCTCCTCCTCGACGTCTTCCCCGGCTGCTGTGTGTGCCAAGAGTCCTGCTTCAGCAAGCCCCGTCCTTGATCCATCACGAGCAGCTCCTCCTCGTCCTTCCAGGGGGCCCTCTGTCACCATCCAGCGGGGAAAGGGAGGAACAACGTCCCCTACAGCAGGCACCATCCTCCCTCCGGGAGACAGGCAAGTGCAAGTTCATTTTTTCCATCATAATTGTGATCTGCCTTGTCTGACTCCTGGGGGCGGAGTTCGGGATTCGCAGTCCCCCAAGCTCCCACTACCTGCTTTAGCTCTAATTACTAAACCTGCTGCCTCTGTGTCTTCCTCCGCTGAGTGGTCCACGACACCAGGCCTACGTCACCGGACGAGGAGGGGGCCTGCGGTTCTGGAGAGCCTGGTTCCAGCCCCGCAGCCACGTCGTGGGCAGAGGAGAGGAGCGGACTGCAGCCTGGAGCCTGTGCCGACGATAAAGCGTCCCTGGGTCTCCACGCTGGAACGGTTCGAGCCAGCGGGTTGAGGGTCCCCTGCCTTCACGCCGTGCGAGTTATCGCCATGACCATCATGCCGGCTGCGGAACCCGCTGTAGCCAAGTGGGAGCCTGAGGATGAACTTCTCCGCCCTGAACCCGGATCGACAAAGTCCTGGACGGCGACAGAACCCGAGTGCAGGCAAGTGCTCTATCTTGTGTTTCTCTTTTCTGTCTTGGAGCATTTCTGCCTGCCTCTCGGGGAGGTGAGTCAGGGGCAGCCACCTGCTGCGCCCGAGCTCGTCTCGCTGGGCTCTGTCGCTACCGGTGAGTCTGATCCCGGTTCTTTCCTGTCTTCCAAGCCTTATTGCAGAGTCACCGGTGCGTAGCTGGTCGTGGTCGCTGTGCTGGAGGTTCCAGGTTCGGGGTCGGAGGTCGTCGCCGGTGCTGCGCCAACCCAATCAGGGTCTGACACGGGTGCAGCCGAGACCCAATGGGGTCTGACGTGGGTGCATCCGAGACCCAGTCGGGGTGCAGCTCAGACCCAGTGGGGGTCCAACGCGGTTGCAGCCGAGACCCAGTCAGGGTCCGACGAGACCCAATCAGGGTCTGACGCGGGTGCAGCCGAGACCCAATCGGGGTCTGATGTGGGTGCAGCCGAAACCCAGTCTGGGTCCAACGAGACCCAGTGGGGGGCTGACGTGGATGCAGCTGAGACCCAGTGGGGGTCCAAAGTGGGTGCAGCCATGACTGCAGCATCGGTATGGGTCAAGGCCGGTGGAGGAGCTGCAGACCCTTCGCCGCCTGACTTGGTGCGGGCTCGTCATCACCATCATTCCCCTCGTCTGAGTCACCAGCCCTGCTTATCATCACCGGGGGCCATTGGGGGGCCTCTACGCTCGGCCCGGCTCTCCCACGTCTTTCCCCCGCCAGGGAGGCCGCCGCAGGCTGTCCTCCCATGGTTCTAGTGGCTGAGGGATGCGGGTCGGCCACCCGAGGAACTATTTCGCCGGTTCGGCGCCCTGGGTCAGCCACCCGACACACTGTGTTTGCTGCTGGGCGACCTGGTTCGGCCACCGGAGGGTTGGACTTTCCGGGCCTGGGACTGGGGAAGGCTGCCCGATCATGTACTCCTCCCCGTGACCACCCGTCGGCCATTGGACGCAGGGAGACCGCCGGAACTGTCCCCATGGTTTTTGGTCTCTGCTGGTCATCATTTTCCTAAACTGTCTGGGTTAAAGGTCATTCGGGGTGATAGTCTTGTTCTGTGTGTAATCTGCATTATGGGGTATGGTATTTTCCGTGAGTCATGCTCTGTAATTGCTTCATTTACGCCCTGTGATTGTGTCATTTGCGCTCTGCCTTAGTTATGATTTGTGCATTTGAGAGTACTGTATTTTCTGTTATCATGCCCTGTGATTGTATCATTTGCGCTCTGCCTTCGTTGTGATTTACGCATTTGAGAGTATTGTATTGTCTGTTATCGTGTCCTGTGATAGTCTCATTTGTCCTCTGTCTTAGTTATGATTTGTGCATTTGAGAGTATCATATTTTTTCTGGCTATCTGTGTGCTCCTGTTATTGTCTTGGGTTTTGGTCTGTGGCTGAGCCTCTCCCTCCAAGCCTGCTCCCCCATCCGCCCACCCTGGGGGGGGGAGGGGGGGCTTGGGTGTCATTGGGCGTTCGGAGCCCGCCCTTGGGGGGGAGGTACTGTCATGGTCCGAGCGCCAATTTCGTCCGCGCTCGGGCCATACATCATCTCCGCCAGGTTTGACAGCAGTGGTTACCTTCTGGCTCCCCGAGCTCTTATTGTGACAGCGCTCGGAGGGGCTTCCTGCTGTCAAAGCCTAACAGCTGTACTGCATTTACGGCTCATCAGCAACCCAGCATTTAAGCAGGCGCTGGGAGCAGTACTATGCAGCAGTCTCGTCATTATTCTTATATAATTCCAATGCAACGGATCGTCAACACTCATCCCCTGTTCATGGTCAGGATTGTAAGTGAGCTTCGTGTCAGTCTTACGATCTCCTGTGCTTAGTGTTGTGTGTTTTAGCCCACCGTGGCTCATTACTTTCTGTTACGTTGTGTGTTCTTGTGTTCGTGAATAAAACACCTATGCAAACCTCACCGACGACTCTTGGCGTCTTATGGTGGCTCGCGAGGGCCACCGCATGACAGGCAGGCGTCACAGTAGAAAGTAGTCTGACAGAAATACGGTGACACAAACCAGTCACTTTTGTGGAGCTCAGGTGTTGCGCTGCACTTCCAACAATTCTCCAACCCAAGTCAGTTTTAATAGCATAAGACTCATAGTGACCTCCAGTAATGGCCTTCCATGGTGCCAGAGCACTGGAGCAGTCATAACCAATTAAAAGCCCAACTCCACATTCCATTAGTGCAGACATTTCTTGAGCTATGACTATGAAGTGCTTCCATCTTTTATCTGTCTCGGAGGTGGGGATGTGTGTACGCTCAGGCAGAATGAAATTTCTTGTGTATACTGGAGGCAGATCAGTTATGCTGTCTAAGAAGAAACCTCTGATCCTCAATCCACTGACTCTGTGACTCTTCACAATTGAGTCCCTTCCCATCATAGTAGAAAGCTTTAGTTTTACTGGCTCCTTCACCACCTGTAAACTTTCACACACTTCTAGGTCAACAAATGTGTGACTGCTTTGAGGATCTAGCAATACGTACACCAACTTTTCAGGATCAACTGTGTCTGGTGATGAGATCCATACTGGAACAATCACTGAGGTGCTCCCACCATTAGCTCCATTCACACAGCATGACAGTGAGGACATGTTTCCTTCTCCATAAACCATCAACGACCAGGTGCTCCTCGTAAGATTTCTGACAAAGGAGACAAAAGAATTATCAAAAGAGTTATCCAAGACCCAAAGACCCCTCATGGAGAACAATAAGTAATGTATTCAACTGACATGGACTCTATGCCTGCTCACTTTGCAAGAGTCCATTGCTGAAGAAAAAGCATATTGAAGCTTGATTAAAGTTTGCTACACAACATTTGGGCAAGCCAGCAAAATTACTGGGAGAATGTAGTCTGGTCAGATGAGACCAAAATTGAACTTTTTGGATGCCACAACATGCAGCATGTTTAGAGGAGAAATGGCACTGCACATCAGCCCAAAACACCATACCAACAGTGAAGTTTGGAGGTGGGAGCATCATGGTGTGGGGTTTTTTTCAGCACATGGCAAAGGTAGACTTCATATAATTGAAGGAAAGATGAATGGACAAATGTACTAAGACATCCTTTATAAAAGCCTGTTGCCATCTGCCAAGATGCTGAAGATGAAACAAGGGTGGACATTTCAGCAAGACAATGATCCCAAACACACAGCCAAGGAAACTCTCAGCTGGCTCCAGAGAAGGAAAATAAAGCTGCTAGAATAGCCCAGTTAGTCACCTGACCTGAATCCAATTGAAAAACTAGGGAACGAACTGACACCAATGGAACCTTCAAGATTTGAAGACAGTTTGTGTGGAAGAATGGGCTAAAATCAATCCTGAGTAATGCCTATGCCTAGTTTTTCCATACAGAAGGAATCTAGAAGCTGTTATTACTAACAAAGGCTTTTCTACTAAATATCAAAATAATTTCACCAAGTGTGTTCAATACTTATTCCATGTGTCATTCCACTTTATTAAATATAACTTGTTTTGTGAACACAGTTGCTTTGATTTCTTTATATGTTTGGATTACTTGGGTTGTTACTGATATCTGGTGAAAATCTCAGATCAATGGCTCCATCAGAGATAACTTTAATGAGAAAAATGTTGATGCTGTATTTCTTGGCTCGGTGCATTTTGGAGACACATGTTATCATATACAGTAAGTCTTTCAATTCTGACTCAAGCTTCTTGATTGCATCCATCATGTTGTATAAGTCACTTTCAGGGCATTCACACTTTAATTTTGTCCGAACATCTCTGACTTGGACTTTCCATTTCTCATAAGTCGACTTGAACCTCTTCTTTTTGAGTGACTTCTTGTTCTTTATATTCTTGCATCTTGGGTGTTAATTGATGCTCACAGGATGATTTTCTTGCGTTATCTGTCTTTGTTGTGGCTGAAGTAGGCTCTTTAGATACTGATTTAAACTGTTCATTCTTGCCAAGGGACGCTTGTGCAACAGTTCTTACTTTACATTTTTCAGCAACATCAGTCTCAGAGTGTAGGATTCCAGATGCGTCTGACTAGGCATCAATCAGACCTTCTACATCACCATTCTGAGACTGAATATCACTCACAACTGACATTTTATCAATTTTCAAGTTTAATACCTTACGGAGAAAATAATGTCATGTTGCACGGAGTATTTCACAATAAACTCTTGACATAAACTCAAAAAATCTTGTCACTCAGCAGGTAAAATAATAAAAAAGCTGCTTTTACCAACACCTTAATGCAGATGAATACCTTTAAACACCATGTATAAGGTCAGTTTCTCTTTAATGTTTTATTTTTACCCCCTTTATTTATAGTTTTATTTTTAATGATTTCAACGGACTTATATTGAAACTGAACATCATTTACCAAAATTGAATTTGTATGACCTGAGATCAGTGCTGGAGTCTATAGATCATAACAGAATATGCACCAAGGATGCACGCTGAAGCCTGAAGTTCACAGCAGGATTGATAGCAGGACTGCATGCTGAAGTCTGGAGTTCACAGCACGTCTGCACACCGAAGCCTGGAGCACAATGCAGGATGTAGCGTTAACCCCTGGGTTCCGATTTATAAAATCACTCTTTGCTGAGGAGAAATTGTTTCACCCCAAATGTCTGGTCATGAATTGCTTTTCTTCACCACAGTTTAAAGGTCTGATGACACGATTTTGACATTTTTTAACATGTTGTGTAAACCCAAAAGTCATTGTCGATGATCAATATAATATTTACAACTGCGCCTGCATAAACTAGTTATCAAAAAACCGCAGCCACTGACTGGACTGTGGTGCTGCCCACCGAATGAAGGGCGGCACCACCACGATGTAGGCAACAAAATGGATGCTGGTGTTGTTGACTAGAATGACAGCAGCTTTGTAGCTCACAGTTTCTCTGGTTTCTTGTTTTAATTTTACAGCTATGCCTTTGCGTTGTGTTGCAGGCTTAGATAAACAGCAGGCCGTGAAAGACCACATCACACGCTTCAGCTCCAACTGTCATAAGCCTCCTCATATGCCCCTCGTGCGATTTTGCACAGGAGGAGCGCACAAGGAGGGGAAGGATTATTGGATTTACGCACAGCTTTGACCTACTTTCTGTGATCACATGCTGACACTCGCTGGTCCGGCCACGTCCCCTCTATCATTATCACCAGCTGATTCAAACTCCCGCTGATCATCTTTTCCGGTCCTCACCCAGGTGCTTCTCATCACACCATCACCAGCAGTGCGTATACTTAGCGGCCGTTTGCCAGTCATGCACTACTGGTCCATAGTATTGTCATCTGTGGTGTTAGTCTGCCAGTATTTTCAGCACTCTCACGACGTGTTAGTCACTCCATGTTCACCTTGGTTCTTGTGCGTCTTTGAAGCGATATTGGCTCTGGGGCGCACCTGTGGCTAACACGTCTCCTCTCATTCATTCTCTGGGTGATGCTGGCCCCTGAATGTCATCAGTAAGTGTGTTTGTGTCTTTTGTACATCTTCACCTTTTTGGGAATTGTCTGTCTTTCTGTATTAAATGTGCTGTGGTGAACCCTGCACGTAAATCCTCGTTATTTCATCCTCCCTCTCCGTGCCCTGCGTAAGAGCGCACGAAGGGTCACGATGAATGGATTTATGAACAGGATTCACCACAGCACATGTATTGAACATAAAGACTGATTCCAAAAGGTGAAGACTTACAAAAATACACAGAAACACAAACAGTAGGCGTTCGGGGCTGGCATCGCCCAGTGAACATATGGAGAGGAAACATGTTAACCATGGTTGTGCCCCAGAGCCGACATCGCTTCAAGGGGCACAACAGAACCATGGCTGTGTGGAGTGGCTAACACGTTGTGATAGTGTTGCCAATATTGGCTGGCTGACAACACGGCAAATGATGCACACAAAACATGAACAGCTGACTGTCAAAGAGAGAGGGGGCGTGGTTGGACCGGCGAATCTTGGACAGTGCCCACCTGAAAGTGGCTCAAAACGCACATAAACCACATGTACAAATCATAAAACCAGCAAGAACTCAAAAGATAATACATAATAAACCCGATGCCTGAGCCACAGAGAATACACTGCTATGATTTTATTGAAAAATCTGGTTTAAATAAATTATATTTATGAACAAATAATTTGTTGCAATATCTGTAACAAAAGAATAACACTCGGTGTTCCCCTGCCGTGTGTTTGTCGCTGCTGCTGCGGTGGGCATGTGTGCCTCACCACCATCATTCTCTGAGTCTGACTCGCTAGGCACGATGCCTGCTTGGCACGGCTCAAAACTATAAGGTCTGATGCCCCCAGATTCTTCATTATCATCCCATTCTTCTGAACTATAATCGTCTGAAGATTGGACAACACAAACCAATTCCAGACTACATGTGCTGGAACCATCATCGATGTTTTCTACCGCTTCCATCCTGCGTGTACAATGGGCAACCAAGCGCTGTGTTCTGTCACTGACGTTACAACATGGCGGTGGGGTTTTCCAGCCACTGACGCAATTGGTGACGTGGCGCTCATGAAAACGTCGGATATTCATGTGAAAAAAAGGATGTTTGACTTAGAACTGCACAGACCAACCTATTTTGTCATATTGAAATTATGTGTTGTAAAATTAGATGAAGTCAGAAATGTGTCATCAGACCTTTAAAGGCTACATTCCAGTGGTGAACTGACCCCCCAAAACCCTCTTCATGCCAGGAAAACAGCTTAGACTGTTATCATAAATTCAATGAGGTTCCTTTCCACTAGACAGTTTTATCTTCCAAGAGCTGTTTGAAATGATCCAGACATATCAACCAAATTCCTCCAGGTCTCTAGTTAAAATCCACAGCCCATCATTGCCCCCTGGTGGACAACTCAGGAATATGTTTGCTGTTACCTCTGCCAACACTGAACTGCTTTTTCTGACTGAAAAATAACTTTCTCCTCTAGATTTTCATTTCTCAGGAAATCCTTCTCAGGACATTATTTGAAGATATGGGTGACCCTGTGATGGACAATTATGGTTTGAAATGTTTCATCAATCAGTGATTTGAAATGTATTGCATGTTTGAAAATATGTTTAAACGGGTTTATGAAAATGCATGCTCACTGGAGTAATAATGAAAATTAGTCATGAATCACTGAAGTTAGTTTATCTATATATATGCATATAATATGAATTTTCAAGTTAATATGAATTTTCAAGTTAATATGTGTTTTTGTTTTTTCTCTCCTGCAAGTTTACGCAAGCCATCTGACTGGTATCAGCCAATCACAAACCAGCCTCAGTTGGGTAACGCTCCCTTTCATTCTACTGGTCAGTTACAGACAAAGAACCTCTTTCTGATTGGACCATAGTCCATTCTATTCTCCCACGCTGGGAGACAAGTGGTTCTTCCTCATGCCAGTCAAGTGTTCTTAACCAAGAAATACAGTAGCTTTCATTTAAAAGAGGGAAACTCAGAGGGAGTCAGTTCCTGCTTTGAATCCTCCTTCTACGCTCTTGTCTCCCTCTGAGGAGAAACTGCTTTATCTCTTTTTTTCCTTTCAAACTCAAACCTGGAGTAAAACTCTGTTTTTGCCTCAGATGCCTTTTTAATAAATTGTCAAACTTTTTCACATTGTTTTCTTACATCACCGCGTTAAAGTGGACTGATATGGATTTTCTAACTTTCCACTAGAAGCTGTTTTCACCCAATTACCATGACAGCAGAAGAACTCGGATTTTGTGGCTTAAATAATTTTGTTCCTCTCTTCGATTCTGTGACTTCGATCAGACTTTAAGCGACCTCCAAAGTACCTGGACCAGGGAAAGGCCGCAGAAAATCCCTCATTGTCCATCCTTATGACATACACATCAGCGGAGCCAGAAGTCCCATCAGCGTCTCCGGATCTCAGCTCGCGACATTTGCTTCTGGGAAGAAATTATCGGCAGGCGGATAATTTTCTGTATCATCTAATCTTCAGCCACGGATCCAGCTGAAAAGTCCCCACTCAACTGATGACGTGAGCAAGATCCATTGTCTATCTGCTGGGTTAAATGCGATGTCTATCGCCCTTAAGTATGTCAAAATTTTCTCATGTTGAAAGTTAGTTCACAGGCTCTGATCAGGGCTATAGAATTGAAGAGAAATAATATACATCTTTTCATTAACCTCCGTTCCTTTTTAGAGTAACCCAGAATTTCCTTTTTCATATCAGCTTTTATCATTTTCTTCATAAAATTGTGTCCAACTTTCTTCACATTTTTGTCACAGTTATTTCACAGTCCCCATTTTCATCACAATTACAAATTCAAACTAGGGTTTTCCTTGGTTCCACAAATGTTTGACCATATACTTTATGCTCAGTAATCCGTTACAAGTTTAATGTGATGCTTGATACTTGTTGATCATTTTACCCTGCTTACAAGTCAATTGAATGTAATGTCATTTAAGCTGAGTTGATCATTAAAACTGTTGACGGTATATGGAAGTTTCTGCTTGAATTTTTTTTGTGTCTGTTCTCTTGAGTCACGCAGAAGAATTCAAGAATGTTGAGACTGATTAATAGAAGGTATAAAGATGAGTTATTAATAAATTTGTCCATTCTTTGTGGACTGGTGCCCCAACGAGGGTGTGTGTGTGTGTGTGTGTGTGCGTGCGTGCGTGTGTGTGTGTGAGTGTGTGTGTGGCCCCGGAGTAAAACCTTGTCCCCACGCACACACCTATATAGGTAAATTAAATAATCTTTGTACCTTATAACAATAAATTGCTACAAGGATATGTAGCAGAGCTGCACACTGAAGCCTGAAATTCACAGCAGGATAGATAGCAGGACTGCACACTGAAGACTGAAGCACGATGCAGAATATGTAGCAGAGCTGCACGCTGAAGCCTGGAGTTCACAGCAGGATATATAACAGAGCTGCACACTGAACAAGGCCACATTTTTCATTGTTTCTACACTGGTCTTGAAAGAATCCACGCTTCTTACTGATGTTCACATGTGCATTTATTTTCATCTTGTACACGCTGACCACCTGAGCACCGTGAAAACTAGAAAAATAATAACAAACCAGTCTCAGTGAAAATGCTGTTAATATCAATATTTTCTCCCAAACTCAAACGAGACAGAGCTTAATAGTTTTTCCAAATCACATTTTTACCATATCTGCCTGGAGACCAGCAGTAGAAAAACGTCTGGAAACACAACAAGGATTTGTGGGCGTCTATTCCTTCACTTCCCTTGTAAGGCTGTGCGATATAACGATATATATCAGTGACACGATAAAAAACGTCTACCGTTTCATATAAAACTATCGTTTATATCGGGATTTAAGAGACATACCCGTGTCTACTTGTCACCGTCCTGCCTCTCCCCCGCAGTGCGCCAGGTGGGCCACGGCAGCTAACTGCAAGCTGATGTTTTGCTGCTACTTCTGTGGAGTCGCTACTTCTGTGCCAGCCAGGGATGTTGGACTTTATCCCACCATGCTGCATCAGAGAGGATAGTCATTCATTCATCTTCTTCCGCTTAATCCTTTTCGGGTCGCAGGGGGGCTGGAGCCTATCCCAACATCTTTGGGCGAGAGGCAGGGTACACCCTGGACAGATCGCCAGTCCATCGCAGGGCCAACACAGAGAGACAGACAACCATTCACTCTCACAGTCAGACCTAAGGACAATTTAGAATCCCCAGTTTGATGCCGATTAACCTAACTTGCATGTTTTTGACATGTGGGAGGAAACCGGAGAAATCCTGGAGTAAACCCATGCAGACACGGGGAGAGCATGCAAACTCCACACAGATCACTGTTGGTTGGGGGCTGGGATCAAACCCAGGATCCCCCAGCCAAGGGTGAGTTGCTGTGCTGCTGCAGTGCTAACCACTGCGCCACCGCCTCTAACCTCATTTTAATTGGAGGTAAGTCACGTTAACACCATCTCTCTCTAATTATAAGACAGCAAATGCTAAATGACGATGCTAACTTGTCACTAATAGAAGACACTCTGACGTCACTTCCTGTTGTGGCCGCCACATGTTGGGGAAATAGCTTTGTAGTATGTTTGTGTTTCACTGGTGCGGTAAACATGCCAGAAGATAAGTGTTATGAATTATTTATCTTTGTGTTTGTTCCCATAACAGATGTTAACAAATTTAGCTATAGTAATAGTACTGCATTTTTATTTGATTTTTTTTTTTTAAATCATTCCTATTTTTGGCTAAGCCCATTTATTTTTAATTAAAATTTTCCGAGATTCATTGGCAATCTAAATGGGACACCTAAGGGATAGCAGCTTATATTTGTGATCTATCACTCTTTTTTTTAACCTGGGTATAGTTATTATACTAACCTGGTTATAACTGTTATCCATATATTATTTTTATCTGGATATACAGCTTTATGCAAAAAAATGTCAGCACTTGTTGAATAGCATATTTGATAAAATATTTTGATCATTTGAAATTGATAATATGTAAACACAATTGCTGTAGAATAAAGAAACAATTACAGTATTACCAGATACTACAGTATATATTTATTTTTTATTTCATGAATTAAAAACCTGATAAATTAATAAATACACAATTATAGCACTGGAGAAAATCTGGCACCCAACATACTGTACTTAACACTAGAAGTCCCAGAGAGGGGCCATTTGGCCTTTTTGGCTAGAAAACCCATAGGGGGACCATCAAGTGGCCACAAGAGGGCCAACATCTGGGACTTTTGTTATTGACCAAATACTTATTTTACCGAAGAATTTACCTATTGCCTATCTGCTGGAGAGCCTCCGGACTCGCTCTGGCGCTCATGCACGGCGCCGGGGCGAGCTCCGTGATGGTGGTATGATGAATAAACCTACTTAAAACCCTCAGTTCGCTGCCTTTATTTTATCATCCGCCACACAGTGTGATTTTCTGGATTTTTTTTTTCTTATTTTGTCTCTCATAGTTGAGGTATACCTATGATTTCCATAAATCAGCACCCGAGCCACTTGCTGGTTTCGTCCAAAGACAGGACAGCAGCAGAGCCACCAGGAGTTCTGTTAACAATAACTGTAAAATATTCCACCGCAGAACCACATTTGGACAAACAGCTTTCTCTATAAAGGGCAGTCACATCTGGAACACAATGCCAAATGAAATTAAAATAATAACAGACTTTAAAACATTCACTAAAAATGTTAAAAACTGGCTGAAAAATAAACAAGAATGTACTCATGTATGAATTATTTGTCTGCAAAGTGAGAGTGAATGAAGGGAAGGAATAAATGTGTTTGTTTATAGTGAGTGACGGAGGGAGGAAGGCCTGAAATAGGCAAATGTGAGTTATGTTATATGTGTTAAATGTGAGTCAGGCTGTTATATTTGTGTATTTATAATATTTATAATATTTATGTTAAATGTGAGTCAGGCTGTTATATTTGTGTATTTATAATATTTATAATATTTATAATTGTGTATTTATAATTTTTCTGCATTGATGTATGTGGTTATTGTGTATATTTTTTATCTTGATTCTTTTTTCTAAAGCCCATCCAGGGACAAGAGTTGCAAATTAGCTAATAGCTATACACTCTATGTGCAACACATCAGATTGATTGTCTTTGATTAATTGTCTATGTTTATTGCACTGTCCCTGTCAAATAAACTAATCTACTACTACATGATGAAAATTGGAGACCTCTCTCATCTTTTAAGTGGGAGAACTTGCACAATTGGTGGCTGACTAAATACTTTTTTACCCCACTGTATGCACACAGACATACACGCACAAGTGTCTCTCCTTTTACAGGTGCGGAAACCAGATTCATGTTGAGACATCTTCGGTGGAAGAAGCAGTTTGTCTTTTGTTTGTTTCAGTTGTTGGTTTGTTTGTTGTTGTTTTTATGTCTGTTCCCCTCCCTTTTCTTTCCCCCCTCCACACGCTTCCTTTCCCTCTTTCCCATCCTGTTGGGTCTTCCATGGGTAAAATAATTAAAATAAAGTATTAAAAGTTATTACAGGAGGAGTTTACAACAATATGCAATACACAGGTACTGTATAAACTCCTCTTGGCAAAGTAAATCTGTTTTGGCACAATAAGGGTGACAGATCCCTGTTCTGTTTGCCTAGCTGCCTGACAGGACAAGGGGAAAAAACAAAAAAAGACATATGAACTGACTGCAGAGGCATATCGCCAAAAATTTAGACAGTGGGTAAAGGAGGCCAAACAGACAAATGCTGAGTTTGTGCGCAATTTGTGGTCATATTGTGTATGATGGCATTCAGCTGTAAAAGCGGATGATTTCAATAGTCACTGTGAGTTAATGATTTTGGAACAGTTGAAGAACTCTGTTCCTCCGCCAATAGCAGCCGATATAAATGAGCGTGAGGTAGTGAGTGCCCTTAGAGCGGCTGAGCTGGCTGACAATTTCATCTTTACTCAAAAGATTAGCTTCCCTGGTGTGTGCTCTGGTAATGAGTGGAAATATTTATATATAAATATATAAATATAAATATAAATATAAATATTATTATATAAATATAAATATATTAT
This sequence comes from Pholidichthys leucotaenia, assembly GCA_020510985.1. NCBI lineage: Eukaryota > Metazoa > Chordata > Actinopteri > Cichliformes > Pholidichthyidae > Pholidichthys > Pholidichthys leucotaenia. The sequence continues at coordinate 8,515,594 of CM035838.1, forward strand.
ATTATAATATTATAATATTATATTATATAAATATAAATATAAATATAAATCTATATAGTGTGGCGGTTCGTTTTAACCCCCACAACAGACTAAGGACAGACAACTCGCTACTCCTGGTTTTTTCCGCTACACTGCTGTGATAATGTCACCTTTGATGCATTGTGTTCATGCGCCCTGTCCTTACTGTGACCTAGAGACTCAGATCAATATGTAGATGTGCCTGTTAGCCTCTTTGTCCTGCACCTGGAGCGAGGTCTAGCTAATCTGCCCATTGTGATGTATGTCTCACAAATGCAAATATCTCCTGCCTGTTCTGTTATCCCTTTGATCATACTAACTGTGGGGTATGTTCCTTTGATGTACTGTTATGGTCAAGTATTTAAGCTGCAACTCTGTAACGCACTCTCTCTCTCTTCAACCTCTGCTGCAGGACACAGACTTTGTGTCCGCTTCTCCGAGAGCCTGAGGATCCCGCTCCGGGCTGCTCACACTACGCACCGGAGCGGGGATCCTGTGACGGCGGTATGATTAATAAAACCTGCTTAAAACCACAGCATTGCTGCTTATTTTTGCATGCCGCCGCACTAGTGACCCCGCTTGAAAGCACACGCTTTGTGCACAGCAACTTCTGGTCTGGACCGCGACACTGGTGACCGCTTCACGCTTCACGGTGAGATCTACACACCTGAGATCTGCACATCCACGCTGGACCGGCCGCTCTCACAGAGAGCGCACGCACCTCGTCCTCTCTCCACGACGGCAACCTCCAGGGCCGACGGAGAGCGCAGCGCGTGGAACCGAACGCACCATGGCCGCACGAGCGACAACGATCGTCTCCTCCCTCTCACCGCTCCAACGCAGCTGCACGAGCCCGGGGCACAAAGATCGTCTATTGCCTCGCACCGCTCCAACGCGTCTCCACGAGCCCGAGGGACAGAGATCGTCTACTTCCTCGCACCGCTCCAACGCACCACGACCGAACGACGCAACAGCTCAACCTGGATTTTCATCGGCACCGTCTGCGCCGACCTCCACCAAGTTTCTGCACCCTGACTCGCCACTCCAGCGGCCCACCCACGCACAGAACCCCCGCGCACGCATCGGGGAGTTACAAGGACGGCGCATCACGCACGGGACAAGTAACGGCTCCACAGACTGCCTTCCTCCTTCGCCGCTGCCCTTCAGGGCTGCTCGCTCACCTGAGGCACGCATGCAGCACGCTCGAAGGATTTGTTAACAGTCTCAGCCACGACACAAAGGGATTTCAGCCGTCAGCTGTTCCCGGGGGCTTTGGGGTTGCTTCAGCACCCAAAGCCAACACGTCAGTCCCTCTGCTTTTGTTTACTTTTTTTTTTCTTACAGCCGCTCCTGCTTTTCTTCATGGCCACGTGAGGAGTCAGAGACTAATTTTTCTTCTTGTGGACCGCTGCACGTTCAACGGGACCAGCCCTTCGACATTGCGGACCCACAAGCAATATTTGCGCGGCCCAGACGTTTTCATTGTCTCCGGCCGGCTTTTACTCCCCTCCCTCCCCCTCCGCCTGCAGCGAGCTTCTCCCACAGCTCGCTCACACAGATGGATTATCGAGGTCGCGGCCCCCTGCCGCGTCCTCTGGGGGGGAGCGTGTGGCGGTTCGTTTTAACCCCACAACAGACTAAGGACAGACAACTCGCTACTCCTGGTTTTTTCCGCTACACTGCTGTGATAATGTCACCTTTGATGCATTGTGTTCATGCGCCCTGTCCTTACTGTGACCTAGAGACTCAGATCAATATGTAGATGTGCCTGTTAGCCTCTTTGTCCTGCACCTGGAGCGAGGTCTAGCTAATCTGCCCATTGTGATGTATGTCTCACAAATGCAAATATCTCCTGCCTGTTCTGTTATCCCTTTGATCATACTAACTGTGGGGTATGTTCCTTTGATGTACTGTTATGGTCAAGTATTTAAGCTGCAACTCTGTAACGCACTCTCTCTCTCTTCAACCTCTGCTGCAGGACACAGACTTTGTGTCCGCTTCTCCGAGAGCCTGAGGATCCCGCTCCGGGCTGCTCACACTACGCACCGGAGCGGGGATCCTGTGACGGCGGTATGATTAATAAAACCTGCTTAAAACCACAGCATTGCTGCTTATTTTTGCATGCCGCCGCAATATCTTTTATATTTTTTATATTAAATATAAAAGAATAAGAACCGAAGAATCAATGCATTTACTGACAAAGGAATTATTAATACAAGATTGGAAGATAGTTTATGATGAAAATGACATAAATAGAGCATATGATAAATTTTTACAAATATTTCAATCATTGTACAATAAATACTGTCCTATAAAACAATACAGTGACAGACAACAAAAAAAAAATATTCCTTGGGTCACCAAGGGGTTAATAAATGCATGTAAAAAGAAGAATACATTATATAAACAATTCATTAAATGCAGAAAGGTGGAAGCTGAGATCAAATATAAAAGATACAAAAATAAGCTTACTATGGGGTACCCCCCCACAGCAGCCACGGACAAACACAGCGCTCGACTAGAGCAATTAACAGGACAGTGAGATGTGTGTGTTGAGATCAATAGGCAGCCTTCCTGTGCTTAGTTCAGGCACCAGCATCCTGTGGATATGTATGACGCAAATGCAAACATTCATGCTTCCTGCTCGCATTGTGGTACAAATGTCACATGTCTGAATGCATTTCCTTTGATGATAAAATGCCTTTGATGTATTGTCCGTTGCTGGGTATTTAAGTGGCTGAATTCATATGTTCACCCTCTGTTCTTCTTCTGACTGCTTCTGACTACAGCTCATGAGAGCCTGAGAGCGATCCCCAGCATGCTTATACAGCAGCTGGGGTGAGCTCCATGATGGCGATGATTTGATGAATAAACTTCCATTAAAACTCCAGTCGCCGTGCCTTATTTTAACATCGCCACACTGGTGACCCCGACGTGATGCACACGCTTTGTGCGGCGCAACCTTCTGGTCTGGACAACCACGCTGGCGACCCGACGCTGAAAAGAACACGCTGCCAGCAAACGCAGCACCCGGCAGTGATTCTCCGACGACAAGCGAACGCGGCAGCCCGACTGATCTGCCCTTCCTTTCTGCTTTAGGGAGACTTTGACGCTCTTCGGAGACCACCCACGACCGGGAAAGCTGAGGAAATTTCATGGTGAGGTCTGCACGCCTAGATCGGCACATCCACGCTGGACCGGCCGCTCTCACGGCTCCTGACACACGATTCTGTGTCTCCACACGAGAGCGCACACACCTTGCCCTCTCTCCACGACGGTGGCCCATGGCCGACGGAGAACGCGTGGACCTGAACGCACCATGACCCGGCACGAGCGACGACCAACAGCCCGAACAGGGGACACAATCGGTGCCGACTGCGCAGATCTCCATCAAGCCCCCTGACCCTGATTCGCCTCGCAGCGGACCGGCCATGCACAGAAGCCTCGCATCAGAACAGCGCAGCTGGAAGGCACGTGGCCGCAGCGCGTGCCGCGCACCAGAGACAAGCTGGCTCTACAGACTTATACATCATCCTCCGCCGCTGCACACGGCTCTTCAGGACTGCTCACACACCTGAAGCACACACGCAGCCCCGCACACAGGATTTGGTGTAAGTCTCAGCCACGGCGCACGACGGGAATCCAGCCGTCAGCTGTCCCCGAGGGCTTTAGGGCCGCGAACGCACCTAAAGCCTAAACGCCAAGTCCCTCACATAGCTTCAGCTCCTGTTTTTCTTCATTGCCGGACTGAATCGCGAGAGGAATCAGAGACTAACTTTTCTTCCCACAGCCATGGACATCCCCCGCCACTTGCTACCCCCACCCTCCTCCCTTCCCCGGCACAGACTTTCCCCGCAGCTCGCCACCAAAGCGGGACTACCGAGGTCTCAGCTCCCCGCTAAGCCCTCTGGGGGGGGAGTGTATGGGGTACCCCCCCACAGCAGCCACGGACAAACACAGCGCTCGACTAGAGCAATTAACAGGACAGTGAGATGTGTGTGTTGAGATCAATAGGCAGCCTTCCTGTGCTTAGTTCAGGCACCAGCATCCTGTGGATATGTATGACGCAAATGCAAACATTCATGCTTCCTGCTCGCATTGTGGTACAAATGTCACATGTCTGAATGCATTTCCTTTGATGATAAAATGCCTTTGATGTATTGTCCGTTGCTGGGTATTTAAGTGGCTGAATTCATATGTTCACCCTCTGTTCTTCTTCTGACTGCTTCTGACTACAGCTCATGAGAGCCTGAGAGCGATCCCCAGCATGCTTACACAGCAGCTGGGGTGAGCTCCGTGATGGCGATGATTTGATGAATAAACTTCCATTAAAACTCCAGTCGCCGTGCCTTATTTTAACATCGCCACACTTACTACTATAATGAGGACCTGTAAGAAAGAATATTACAACAGAATACTAGAGGATAACAAAAATAACATAAAAGGAATATGGCAAGTACTCAATGGGATTATTAGTAATCGTCCTAAGAATGCAAATTATCCAGAATATTTTATCGAAAATGGCAATTTGATAAATAATATGGAAGATGTGGTCAGTGGTTTCAATAAATTTTTTGTAAACGTTGGTCCTGAATTAGCAAAATCAATAGTGACACCAGAAACAAACTACAGTGGTTCTGTGAATGAAATAGAAGATAGAAATCCAAACACAATCTTTTTGGGTGCAGTTACTGAAAAGGAAATTATCGAGACTGTGAGTAAATTTAAGAACAAAAAATCAACGGACTGGAATGAAATTGACATGACAATAGTGAAAAAAGTAATTGAGGGAATTGTTAAGCCACTCACCCACATCTGTAATCTGTCATTTCAAACTGGTACATTTCCAGACAAAATGAAAATAGCAAAAGTAATACCTCTATACAAAACAGGAGACAGTCATTGTTTCACAAATTACAGGCCAGTCTCTTTACTCTCACAATTCTCCAAAATACTTGAAAAAATCTTCACTAAGAGACTGGATGATTTCACTGAAAAACACAACCTCCTTACAGATAGCCAGTATGGTTTTAGAGCAGATAAATCTACATCTTTGGCACTGATCGAACTTATAGAAGAAATTACTAGTTGTATAGATAAAAAAAATGTTGCTGTAGGAGTATTCATAGATTTAAAGAAAGCTTTTGACACCATTGACCACAGAATACTACTAAGGAAACTGGAAAGGTATGGGATAAGAGGGGCTGGACTGAGTTGGGTGGAAAGTTATTTAAGTAACAGACAACAATTTGTACAAATTGGTGAGCACAAATCACCCTTCATGGACATCACTTGTGGTGTGCCCCAGGGGTCAGTTTTGGAACCCAAACTCTTTATTTTATATATAAATGACATATGCCAAGTATCAAAAATTCTGAAATTTATTTTGTTTGCGGATGACACAAATATCCTTTGCACTGGTGAGAATTTGCAGCAGGTTTTAGAGGTGGTCACAACTGAAATGAAAAAATTAACGCAGTGGTTCAACAAAAATAAATTATCTCTAAATCTAAAAAAAACAAAGATTATGTTGTTTGGAAATTATAAAATAAATCATGAAATAATGGTAACGATAGATGATACCAGAATAGAAACAGTACAGGAAAATAAGTTTCTGGGGGCGACGCTTGACAATAAAATCTGCTGGAAACCTCACATCAGTCACATCCGGGCCAAATTAGCAAAATGTATAGGCATACTGGGGAAGACAAGACACTTCTTGGACTATAAATCATTGGTCTTATTGTACAATTCACTGTTTTTACCTTATCTTAACTACTGTGTAGAAGTCTGGGGAAACACCTACAAAACCAACCTACAGTCAATATGCACATTACAAAAAAGAGCTATAAGGATAATAAACAATGCAGGATATAGAGACCATACCAATTCGTTGTTCTTAAAGTCACATGTCATAAAGTTCATCGATTTAGTTAAATTTAAGACAGCACAAGTAATGTACAGGGCAATTAATAATCAACTACCAACTAATACACAAAAAATATTTTTAAAAAAAGAGACAATGATCATAATTTGAGAGGAGACTTAAACTTTACAAAGCCCAAGATACGTACTACCAAGAAAAGTCTGTGCATATCTGTCTGTGGGGTGGATTTGTGGAACAGTCTAGAGCCGGAACTGAAACTATGTACAAACAGAAATCAATTCAAAAAGAGGTATAAGCATCATTTGCTGAAAGGATATATGTTAGAAGGGTAGTAGTTATATGTACGATTCATTATGTTCACTCTGGGATATTATGGGACACTATGGAATGGTGGGTGGGACAGCACTGTGTATATCTGTGTTGTTTGAGGCTGTTTTTTGTTGTATGGACATCATTGTATGTTAGAATGGATGGGTGTTAATGTTGATTTGTAAAAAATACAGTAAATTGTTTACTTGGGGTCTTAAAGGTGGTAATTTGTATAAAATTCACATGGGTGTATCTATGGAAAAGAGGAGATGGAATTAATAAGTGTTCACTTCTTCCTTCTCCCTTTCAAACAGTGTATAATGTTACTTTATTGCATTTGCCATTTGCTTGTATTTGTTATATTTTTGTGTTCGAAATAAACTATCTATCTATCTATCTAAGGGGCGGATGATAGCGGCCAGAGTCAGCGAGCTGGGGGGGAAATTTTTAGTCAACTCCCTCACAGAGGTTTGCTACTATTTGCAATTACTGCTACAGTGAGGATCACTGGAAGGGCCAGTGTCCATTATTAAAAGGTAGAATGAAGCGGCATGAGTCCTCTCAAGCGCCAGTTATGTCTTGTGCTTCAGTTTCGGAAATGGAGCCAGTGTGTATGGAACATGGAGTGCTGTCCGGTTTTGAGCCGTTTATTTTGGGTGTGTTTGTGTCATTGATAGGTAGTGATGAGCACGTGCCAGTTAAAGTGTTGCGGGACACAGGTGCCAAACACTCATTTGCTGTAGAGTCAGTGCTGCCTTTTTTTCTTTTTTTTTTTATCAGGAGCATGTCTCTGGCACCACCTGGCGGGAGAAGCGCAGAAGTCCAGCTTTGTGAAAATCCATCCCAGGGGGAGGAGTACCCACAAAATAAAACTGTTTCTCATTGTTTTTAGTCTGTCATAGATGGTCAAGCTTGTTGCAGCTTAATTCTTGACAGACACAATTGATTTTAATTTTTTGTGCTTAATATATGCAGTATTAAATCTCAATATAATTAGTTTTCCAACTTCATTTTGTCTCAATCTGATTATTGCGTGGTTTCGTATTTCAGGATAACTCAGAACCCCCGACAGATTGGTGAGCCCGTACGGGGAGTACATCCTTTTGGTTTTTTCTGAGGAGACCAGATTACTTCAGTAGATTCTGACACAGGGGCACCTCAACAATACTGGGTGAGCACATTTTCCAAAGTGTGTATATTCGGCAATATAATTCCAAATTTGTGTGTCAGTTTGTGCATGGAAGACACTGTGTGGTGTAGTGAGTGTGGTAGTGTGTGCGTGCTGCCGTACCCGCTCCTGGCGTGACGTCAGGCGGGCACGGCCCACTGTATATATAGTTCTGAGTTCTGTTAGTAAAGGGTGGTTGGTTTGCTGCATGAGAGAGACTCCAACTCCGTTCCTCATTCGTAACATTTGGCGACGAGAAGAAAATTATGGGAGCATATGGGCTACCTCAACCCCTGATACCGTTTCTGGAGTACACGGGAGAGCTGGTGATCCTGTGGCCAAAGTGGCGGGCCATGTTTGAGGATTACATCAGGGCGGTGAGCCTAAGTAGACTCAACGGGAGATGACGAGCGCTTCTGGCCCACCATCTCGGCACGGAGGGCCAAAGAATTCTCGGTACGTTGGGTGAGATGGAGCACTATGAGGATGCTGTCGAGCGGCTGGCTGAATTCTTTGCCGGGCAGGCGACCCCCACGAAGCTGTGGGTGGTGGGAGTGTTGGCGCCAAATGAGGCTAGGCTAGTTAGCTTGGAGAAGCTAACAGCACATTCAGTGTCTATGGACAAGTTAGCCACAAAGCTAACTGTGCGCCAAAAGTGGGCTCCAGGCTAGGCATCGAGGTGGGACCAGGGTCGCGAGTGGGGGAGTCCCCGATCGCTGAAAATGATGGGCCAGCCAAGAAGCGCAGAAAGGTACAGGACCGTAGCACTGGTGAGTTTGACGGCGCGGTGTGTGACAACAGCAGAGAGAGAGAGCAGCATCAGGGGTCATCCCCACAGCTGGAGGTTGGGCAGCGGGAGAGCGAGACCATGGAGGCTGGGATCAACAAGGGAGCGCAGCGACAGCCGGGCATGGAGACGACGCAGCAGAGCGCCTGGGACGAGAGTGCTGAGAGCAGCAATGAAACGCCTGGGTCGGTGAGTGACGCCGACGGGAGTGACAGTGAAAGCCCCGGGGGAGAGCAGCTGCAGCCAAACATGGAGATGACGCAGCAGAGCGCCTGAGACGAGGGTGCTGAGAGCAGTGATGAAGCACCTGGGTCAGAGAGTGACGCCGATGAGAACAAAGCTGAGAGCCCCGAGAGAGAGCAGCTATGACCGGGCACGGAGACAGCACAGCGGAATACGTGGGACGAGGGCACTGGGAGGTACGGCAAGGCGCCGATGAGCAGGCTTCAGTTTTCCCTGGAATGCGGCCACAGGGGGCAGGAGTGGTTGGAGCCAAGGTGGCAGTGTTGAAAGTGGTCAGGGGCAGACCGATGAGCACGGAGGGATGGCGTGCCGGACAGTAGCACTACAGGTTCCAAGAAAAGAAGCAGGTGATGGTGAAGAGGGACACTCGCTGGAGAGATTGTTTTTGATCCCGGAGGCAGATGGTGGCCAGGGGTGCACATGTTGTGCGGCTGCCTGGGGCCTCCGAGCCTGTCTTATCTTCAGCAGCCAAGGGCATGGATGCTTTGGGATTGCCCTGGGCCCCCGGGCCGGATTTATCCCTGGCTGCTGACGGACATTGGTGTCACATAATCATTACAGTGTAAATATGTACATATTCTGTTGGTGTACATGTGAGTATGGATGATATGGGATTATTTTATATATTTTGAGAGACATGGTCCGATTGTCTTAATTGTTTTGTGTGAATGTGATGTGTGTGGTTATTTTACTACAGTTCATGATTCCTTGTTTCCCTAGTGCATGATTCGGGTCCTAAATTGGGGAGGGTCTTGATTGTGTGTGTGGTTTTGCATTTTTGTAAGGGGGAGGGGAATTGTGGTGTAGTGAGTGTGGGAGTGTGTGTGTGCTGCCATACCCGCCCCTAGCATGACGTCAGGCGGGCCTGGCACACTGTATATATAGTTCTGAGTTCTGTTAATAAAGGGTGGTTGGTTCGCTGCATGAGAGCGACTCTGACTCCTTTCCTCATACATAACACACTGGTCTATGAATATTAATAATTTTATAAGTACAAGTTGAAAATATAAAATGAGAATTATTTATTATTGAAAAACTGGGATTTGAAAGTGCACCCCGGTCATAGAAGACCCAGCCGGGCTGGGCAAAATTGAATCACAGACCTCTGTTATATAGACTGGGTCTGGAGGCTGACTCCTGTCAAAGGGAGTCAAATCCCCGATAGCTAGAGGAGAAAATTCATGAAAATTTAGATATTGTGCATGAGATAGAAAGAATTTTCTCACGCTCCCAAAAATCCAAACTACTTGGTCCCCAAGATCTCCAGAAGTAGATTGGAAGGTAGAGCTTTCAGTTATCAAGCTCCCCTCCTGTGGAATCACCTTCCCAGTTCAGTTTGGGAGGCAGACACTCTCTCTTTATTCAAGAGTAAGTTGAAATCTTTTCTCTTTTATAAGGCCTATAGTTAAAAATGTTGCCGCTGCCAGGCCTTCACTCGCATGTGGAGTCTAACCCAGCTTGATACTGGAATGTCTGGCTGCGAATGTTAATGTTGAATTGTATTTGTTATGTTTGTTTTGAATGTAGCTACTGCCAGGCCTCCTACTTTTTACCTCTTTTTTCAACCCATCCAGTCGAGGCGGATGGCTGTCCTCTATGAGCTATGGTTCCGCTCGAGGTTTCTGCCCATTAAAGGGAAGTTTTTCCTCGCTTGTGTCACCGCAGTGCTTGCTCTTAGGGACCTCTGCTGGGTTCTATAAATTTGAGAGCGTGGCCTAAACCCACTCTTTTTTTTTTTTTTGTAAAGTGCCTTGAGATGACCTGTGTTGTGATTTGGCACTATATAAATAAAATTGAATTGAATTGACTTTTCTCCTGGGATTTCAAATTTGGTCGTTTTAAAGACTTAGCGGGGCTAAGCCACACTGAGAGTGTGGACTGGGTACATTAAAGAAAGCAGTACAATAAAGTGTTGTGAACTCCGGAATATTTTACTGTGTGGTGTGTGTGAGAACAGTATGAGTGAGAGTCATATGAGCATGTGGACCTATTGCTACCTCACTGAGTGTCTTACACGGCGGAAGAAGCGGAAACCAGTACAACAAAAACTTCTCCAAGACATAAGTGAACCAGAGTTACTTTGGACGTATGTGCCTGATTTACTGAGGTTCACCTTGTCTGTCTCAGTGTAATTGGATTCTCATAAGAACTGGCTCAATAGGTGGTGCCGGGTGTGTTGCCTAACAGTGGCTGACTGGCTGGAAACAGCTATTGGAAGGTCCCACCTGATCCGCCTGAAATATGGTAGAAGCTTGATCTGGGTGACATTCCAATTAAGGTACGCACAGCAATGGGCCGGGGCAGTAGGGACCCCATAAGTACTCTGTGTCTATCTATAATACTTAATACCAATGAGGGAAATTATTAATAAGCAAAATTAATAACAGGAAAGGAAAAATACACACAAACATCATGGCAGGAAAACCAACCTCAAATGCAGGCACTTTTTATATTGCCCTGCAAAGAGCTTATGCGATCTCAGATTCTGTAGACCCTGTTAAAGATAACGACCAAAGAAGGAATAAAATGGAAAAGTTGCAGATTGAGGGATTATTGCCCGGCAATGGTGGACCTTTGCCCACTCCAGTTAAAAAATATCTATAAAAAGACAAAAGATGCACTGATGAATACACAAGCCTTATGGGAGGCAAAGAATAAGCCACGTTTTGGGAAAGAACGTAAAGATAAAGACAAAGCACAGAAAGTTCTAGAAAAAACATTATGACACTGTTCATGTTTAAGATAGCAATAACCACTTTATTAAAGGCCAAAAAACGCACTCATTCACACATCCACTCATACACACAAGATGTCAGGGCAGATGAGAGTAACAGCAACAGCACCACCCAGTGAGCCCCCACCCCCATACCCATCTACAGCATATGAAGATATTGACTTTGGGCACCCACCTCCACCTTTTGGAGGACAATACCCCCTCCTTACTATAACTGGATGGAAGCTGAGGGTGGAAGACACGGAAGAAAACAGACAAGTAAAGCAGACTCTCGGCCTACCAATGGAAGGACTTGATGAAGCATTAAATAGGATACAAAGGGTGGAGTGTGACGGGCTAACAAGGTCAGAGGCGGGCTTGGAATCAGGTACTGAGGGCCAAGAATCTCCACCCTCGGCTCGAAGAATGCATCCTGACTTGGACAAAGAAGTATCCCAAAAATGGGAAGAGGAACAAGAACCACACCATCAAGTGAGTCCTGCTAAAGCTGATAGTCGATGTTGGGAAGACAGACATGGAGTGTCCTGGAATGACTTCAACACCTACATACCCAACTCACCATCACATGGAAATGACATCCAAAGACTCTTATATAGGTTCAACCTCGTCTAGCATCTCGCTAACTCCCACCCCTCGGGCCCACCAAACTCACACCGTGCTGGGAAGAGGTCCAGGACCCTTCACGGTTGTCATAACTGGTGCAAACCTGGTCCCAGGGGAGGCCCCATGTGGGCCCCAACATGGGAGGTCTTCAACAGGGGGTGAAGAAAGTAGGGACCCAGAGGGTTGACGTGAAGGCCTGTGCCCCTCATCTTATCCCAAATATGTGAGCTATACCCAGCATGACCAGGGTCAACCAGGGTGGTTTCCATTAGTTCCTGGAAATCAACTTCCCTTGGTGGTAGCCCCAAGACAGCAACAGTCAACTTATGTTCCGTGGAGTCACAGAGACATGCACACCCTGAGGGACAAACTCCCACCACTGTCAAAAGGAGCAAATCCATGGATAAGGGAGTTTGAGAGACTGACGGCGGGTGATGTGTTAGCCCTGGGAGACATTTGGGCTATTCTACTGGTGGCTGAAAACTCTACAATCTTGGCAAACATTGAGCTCAGCGCAGGAACCTACAATCAAGACAAGGAAGTTGCCTCCAACAATCACCGGACCGCCTTCTGGCTGGCCCTGAGACACACCTTCCCCAATACTTCTGACCTTAAAGCCCTTCAGTCTGTCTCTCTGAAAGATGGTGAAGAACTCCATGATTATCTTAAAAGGTGTGAAGATGTGTGGATGGATACCACAGGAGAGAACCCCATACGCTCAGATGGCACCCAACTGCTCTTTAGGAGTGCAGCGATGAGAGGCCTTCCCAAATCGGTAAGGGATGCCCTTGAGTAAATCAGAGTCAGAATGGAGGGCACACTTGCAACATCACCTTCACAAATACAGGTACATCTCAAAAAATTAGAATATCATGAAAAAGTTCAATATTTTTTGTCACTCATTTCACAATGTGAAACCCATATATTGTATAGATTCATTACACAGACAGTGATATATTTCCAGTGTTTATTTATTTTAATTTTGATGATTATGGCTTATAGCCCATGAAAACCCCAAATTCAGTTTCTCAAAAAATTGGAATATTACTTAAAATTAATTTTCAAAAATAGTTTTCTTAATAGAAATGTTGGTCGACTGAAAAGTATGCCCATGTACACACTCAATACTTGGCCGGGGCTCCTTTTGGATTAATTACTGTATCAATGTGGCGTGGCATGGAGGTGATCAGCCTGTGGCACTGCTGAGGTGTTATGAAGGCCCAGATTGATTTGATAGTGACCTTCAGCTCCTCTGCATTGTTGGGTCTGGTGTCTGTCATCTTCCTCTTGACAATACTCCATAGATTCTCTATGGGGTTTAGGTCAGGAGAGTTTGCTGGCCAATCAAACACAGTGATGCCATGGTCATTAAACCAGGTTTTGATACTTTTGGCAGTGTGTGTGTGTGGTGGGGGGGGGGGGTACCAAGTCCTGCTGGAAAATGAAATCAGCTTCTCCATAAAGCTTGTCAGCAGAGGGAAGCATGAAGTGCTCTAAAATTTCCTGGTAGACAACTGCGCTGACTTTGGTCTTGACAAAACACAGTGGACCAACACCATATGAACATAGGTTAAGAAAGGGGGCAAGAAAAGATAACGAGGGTCTTTGGAGATCGCATGATGGCAGGACAGTTGCTCCAGGGTCATTATTGCAGCAACTGTACAAACCGGCTCATGGACCAGCCCACCTGTCAGCAAAACACACAGTGAACAGATTGACTGAAAATTGGTGGCATCCCTACATGAGAGAAATAATCACCACGTTTGTAGGACAATGTCAAACCTGCCATAAATTTAATCAGAAAAAAACATTTATGGTCCCCATGGGGGCTTTCCTTGTCCAAGATGCTCCGTTCAAAGAGATCTGTATGGATTACACAGACATGGGACCTGATAACAGATGTAAAGGTTACAGGTACATGCTGGTAATAGTGGACAGGTTCACAAGGTGGGTGGAGGCAATCCCCACCAAAAAAGAGGACGCCCAGTCAGTGACTAAGTTTCTTCAAAAGGAACTGATTTCAAGATTTGGGCTCCCAAAGGTGATCAGGTCAGAAAATAGATCTCATTTCACAAACAAGCTGCTTCTGAAGGTAGAAGAAGGCTTGGGAATAATGCATGCACATGGGGCAGTTTATCATCCTGCTTCACAGGCGCAGGTGGAGAGAGCAAACCAAACACTGAAAAACAAAATAGTGAAGCGGCATGAAATAAAGCGGCGTTGGTGAAGGTTTTAAGCAGGTTTATTGAATCACACCGCCTTCACAGGATTCCCGCTCCGGTGCAAGTGTGAGCAGACCGGAGCGGGATCCTCAGGCTCTCAGAGGAGGAGACACAAAGTGTGTGTCTGCAGCAGCAGCTGAAGAGTGAGTGAATGAGAGGATGAGCATGGATTACAGTGCAGTATACAGTATATACCCAACTACAACAATACATAAAAGAGCATTCCCCAGCAGTTGGTATGATCAAAGAGATTGCAGAACAGGCATGAGACATTTGCATTTGAGAGACATACATCACAATAGGCAGATTGCTGGCCTCTGCTCCAGCTGCAAGACAAAGAGGTTACAAGGCACATCTACATATTGATCTCAGTCTCTAGGTCACAGTAAGGACAGGACTCATGAACACAATGCATGAAAGGCACATTAACATCACAGTAGTGAGCCAGAAGAAGTGGGGCTGCCTGTAGACATCAATACACACATTTCACTGTTCTGTTAATTGCTCTAGCCAAGCGTTGTGTCTGTCCAGTCTGTTGTGGGGGTTACACCAACCCACCACAATAGCAAAAATCTGTAGGTCAACATCCCTTACGTGGGTGGATGCTCTCCCCATTGCTGTGATGTCTGTGAGATCCACAAAAAATGGGACAACAAACCTGACTCCTCATGAAATGCTCACCGGGCGTGTGATGCCAGAATCAAACCCAGTAGTCTGGGACCCTCCTGGTCTGGATGAGGTGTCTGCCTGCATAGATGAATACATGGATGAACTAAACAAGATGGTAGAATCTTTGTTATTACAGGCCCAGGACAAAAGGAGGGCCCAGGACCTGGAGACAAGAGAACATCCGCCTCATATAGTGCCTGGTCAGTGGGTGTGGGTTAAGATCCACAAAAGAAAGTGGACAGAACCCAAGTGGTCAGGCCCACCCAGTGGTCAAATTGACTCAATATGCACTGAAGGTCAGAGGGGACTCAGGCAATCATTGGTACCACTTGACGCATTGTGCACCCACTGACAGTCCCACCAGAACTACCACGCAAGTTCGTGAAGATCTTGGCCAAAATAT
The DNA here is from genome assembly GCA_020510985.1 of Pholidichthys leucotaenia. Classification (NCBI taxonomy): domain Eukaryota; kingdom Metazoa; phylum Chordata; class Actinopteri; order Cichliformes; family Pholidichthyidae; genus Pholidichthys; species Pholidichthys leucotaenia. The sequence continues at coordinate 8,530,637 of CM035838.1, forward strand.
TGACCTCACAGAACAAGGAAATGGACTCAGTGGCAATCAGACGTAGATATGGTTATGGTCCAGGGTGGTTAATGGCTATATTAACCGTTATTGCAGTAATTACGGTAGTACCCATCATTTGGTATCATTGTGGATGGGAGGTAGAGCAGTCCCATGAGCCCCAGAATGCAACCACTGACCCCAAGAGAATTAAGAGAAGAATGCCCCAATTGGCCTTCCCACAACATTTTGGTAATGCCTCTCAATTGTACATAGTAATGTCTGATAATTCTTGGTAGAAGTGGGTAAATTTCACGGCCCGACAGTATACCCATCAATCCTGTGTAGCATGTGCTCCAGGTCGCCCTCCACAAAACATACTAGTGCCCCTTCCTTACACACATTGCACTGATGGCCTAACCTGAAATAACTGAAGTGGTAAAGAATTGGACATTAACACAAATATCCAATAATTGTAATCAAAATAGCAACACCACTCCGTGCAAAACAATCAGACCTGCAGAGACAGTCATATGCCTAGCCTATCTTGGTGATCTAAACCGAAGTTCCATCGTCTTTAGGCATAGGTGTGCGTATCTTTCTTGGCCCGCGCTCACTGCACAAATGGCACCACCACAATCGTTTCACCTGCCTACAGTGAAACTAGAATGCTTGTAACAGTTATACCCGTTTGGCTGAAATAAGTTATGTGGGATCACGACCAACACAAATGTGCAGCCACATTATTAACATAACAGATGTCAGAGGAGGGGGCGATGGACTATTGTTACTAGTTACAGATATCTGAAATGTAATTTTAGATAGTCATAATATGAATAGTGGATATCTATAACATTATTTCTACTAGTAAAAAATGTATTTTGGATGTCCAAAATTACATTGAAGTTACCTGGAATATTTTTTTCATTGTGGATATCCAAAATGAAAATTATGACAAGTAACAATTGGATTGTAGATATCTGAAATAAGAGTTTCTCCTAGTAAGAATTCTATTTCAGATATCCAGAATGTTTATTCTAGATAGGAAGAATGTAAATGTAGATGTCTGGAAGTGAAAACCCAATACACATGAATGGGGAGAAGTGATGTCATTTCTCCTAGGAAGAATGATGTCAGATATCTGAAATGATCATTGTAGAGAGGAAGAATTTAAATGTGGACATCTGAAATGTTCATTTTCACTAGGAAATAATGAATTATTGAGATCTACAATACAAAAACAGGCTAGCTATTAAATGTTAAAGATAAGATAAGATAAGATAAGATAAGCCTTTATTAGTCCCACAATGGGGAAATTCCAGGATTGCAACAGCACAGGGATAGCAACACCCAGAGCAATAATTTAGAAGATAAGAAAATAAGAGCAGTGAATATACATACACTACCGTTCAAAAGTTTGGGGTCACCCAGACAATTATTTTGTGTTTTCCATGAAAAGTCACACTTATTTACCACCATGAGTTGTAAAATGAATAGAAAATATAGTCAAGACATCGACGAGGTTAGAAATAATGATTTGTATTTGAAATAATAATTTTTTCCTTCAAACTTTGCTTTCGTCAAAGAATCCTCCATTTGCAGCAATTACAGCATTGCAGACCTAACATGATTGCACAATAATCATCCATTAGCCTTCTGACGCAATGAGCAAACACATTGTACCATTAGTACACTGGAGTGATAGTTGCTTGAAATGGGCCTCTATACACCTATGTAGATATTGCACCAAAAACCAGGCATTTGCAGCTATAATAGTCATTTACCACATTAGCAATGTATAGAGTGTATTTCTGATTAGTTTAAAGTTATCTTCATTGAAAAAAAGTGCTTTTCTTTCAAAAATAAGGAAATTTCTAAGTGACCCCAAACTTTTGAACGGTAGTGTATGTACACATAAATATATAAATATATATACGCACAGTGCGGAGCATTGTAGCTAGATGGAATAAACAGCATAACCGGCTATTTAGTTACCCTACATGGTATGAATATGTACCCATACATATTGTCACCCTCCATAGCGACTGATATTGTCCTAGTTGTATACTGGAGGGGACCATTTGTGTAAGTCTGTTGCGTCTTTTGCATTCAATACTATTAGGTTGTCATGTTTTTTTGCTATCTCTGCGAACAGCCCTGCTTAGGTTATACAGTCTGACAGCCGTAGGTAGGAAGGACCTGCGAAACCTCTCGGCCGCGCACCTAGGATGATGTAATCTACTGCTAAATGAGCTCCTCAGTGTGTTCAGTTTGTCCTGCATGGGGTGGGACTCGGACTCCAGCAGAGATGACAGTTTAGCCACCATCCTTCTCTCCCCTATCTCCTCCACTGGGTCAAGGTGTTGCCCCAGGACAGAGCTAGCTTTCTTGATTAGTTTGTTCAGTCTCTTCCTATCGGCTGCTGGAATGCCATTGCCCCAGCAGACCACTCCAAAAGTGATGGCAGATGCCACCACCGTGTCGTAGAATGTCTTCAAGAGCACCTCTTGTACACCAAAAGACCTGAGCCTCCTCAGTAGGAACAGCCTGCGCTGTCCCTTCTTGTAGAGTGCGTCGGTATTGTGTTACCAGTCTAGTTTATTGTTCAGATGAACACCCAGGTACTTGTAGGATGTCACCATCAAAATGTCTGTTCCCTGGATGTTTACTGGTGCTGTGAGGGGTTGTCCTTGCCTGCGGCAATCCACCACCAGCTCCTTAGTTTCCCTCGCGTTGATCTGGAGGCAGTTCCGATGGCACCAGTCCACGAAATCCTGGATAAGTCCTCTGTACTCAGCTTCATCTCCGTTGGAGATGAGGCCGACGATCGCAGAGTCATCAGAGAACTTCTGTAGATGGCAGTGTGTTGTGTTGTGTGAGAAGTCCGCAGTATAAAGGGTGAACAGGAAGGGAGCCAAAACCGTTCCCTGGGGGCCCCCGTGCTACCGATGATCGTGTCGGACACACAATCCTGGATTCTCACAAACTGTGGCCGGTTAGTGAGGTAGTCCAGGATCCATGATGACAGGTGCTGGTCCACCCCTGCGTGCAGCAGCTTGTCCTTCAGGATCATCGGTTGGATGGTGTTGAAAACACTGGAGAAGTCAAAGAACATGATCCTCACTGCGTTACCGGGTTTCTCCAGGTGGGACAGGGAACGGTGAAGGAGGAAGATCATTGCATCCTCCACCCCAGTGCCATGCTGGTAGGCGAACTAGAGTTGATCCATCGCTGGTCCCACCAGGAGGCGGAGGTGAGCAAGGAGCAGTCTCTCCAGGGTCTTCATCATGTGAGACTTCAGAGCCACTGGTCTGTAGCTGTTCAGGTCTTTGGGGTGGGAAGTCTTTGGTACAGGTACCACACAAGATGTTTTCCACAACTGTGGTACACTCCCCAGCTTCAGGCTCAGGTTGAAGATGTGCTCCACAATCCCACACAGCTGGTCTGCGCAGGACTTGAGGAGCTTTGTGCTGATGCCGTCCAGTCCTGAGGCCTTCCTCGCCTTGATCTTCCTCAGCTCTGTCCTCACCTGGGTCTTAGTGAGGGTCAGGTTGGGGGGCTGTGTGCTGGGAGTGGGGGGGTGTTGGTGGAGTGAGGTGTGGACAGCAGGTCTCGATGACTTTAAAATGGCCACTTAAACTTTTTAAAGCTTTTCAGACATTGTGAAATTAGTTTTGACTACTGCAATCTACATTTTTGATATCTTGAAATATAATTTTTACTAGCATGAATGTTATTATGGATATCTGTATTTACAATTGTAACTAGTAAGAATTTAATTTTGACTAGGGGGAAGGCAATTATAGATATCTTAAAGTTCATTGTAGATAGGAAAGTGGTTTATTTTAATGTTAAAATAGCTTGCCATACACGCATCTCGTTTGGGGAGATGCTAGTGTATGGGTGATGGGAGGGGTCCTTTTTTGTTTTTTTGATGGCTCGTTGTGTTGGTCTTAAGTTTTGGTTTTTTTTATTATACCTGCCCACCAATGTTACATTTATCTTTTTTTTTTTCTGTATTAGTTTGTTATGACCCAGCATAGACAAAATCAACAAGATGGAAATTCACTGGTGTTTGTAAGCTGGAACTGCAAAGGTCTTAATTCACCTATAAAATGTAGTAGGCTGGACTTCCGGTCTGGACGAAATGGCGACTGCAGCTTAACACTGAAGCTCTCAGACCCAATCCAAGATAACACCTTGAAAATCAAACTTAACGGATTTTTGGAGGAGTGAAAATCAAAAGACAAAATCATCATGTCTAAAGGAAAACAGAAGAAACTGAAATTCTCCAGGCCAGGACACGTATCGGCCGGAGAATCTGAACTGGAAGATCTCCGTTCAGAAGACGAGGAACTGGTGGTAGCTAACAAAAAGGTTAGCCTGAAATCACTATTTGAAGAGCTATGACGATTTCGCCGAGAGGTTACGGCCGAATTTCGGGAATTCAGAGAAGAATTGAAAAGGACAAACAGCAGAGTGGACCAGGCCGAGAACCGAATCTTGGAAACAGAGGAACGAATAAAAGTGCTCGAAGATTCTGTGCTGGACCTACGCAAAAGACAAGCATCTATAGAGGCTAAGCTAGCCAACCAAGAAGGAAGACAAAGAAGAGACAACATAAGAATTCATGGTCTGATAGAAGGAGCCGAAAACGGTTTTAACTCAATGGCAGAATGCGTGGAATCCTTACTAAGAGAGAAATTGGATATTCCACAAACCACCGACTTGAAGATAGAAAAGGCACATCGTTCATTAGCCGCTAGGCCGGCGGCGGAAGCGCCCCCACGTTCGGTGTTGGTAAGATTTTCCAATTTCAAAATAAAACAAGAGGTTGTAAGACTGGCCTAGCAGAAAAAAGGATTTATGCACCAGGAGAGAAAAGTCTTCATGGAACACAATTACGCCCCGGAGGTCCTTAAAAAGCACAGGGAATACAATGACGCGAAAAAGGTGCTAAGAGAGAAGAAATTGCCCTTTCAGACGCCATTTCCTGCGAAGTTAAGGGTCTTCTACGGCGAAGAAACATGTCTCTATAATTCGGCGGAAGAAGCAACAGCTGACATGGCGAGAAGAGGGCTCCCGGTAACGGTATTTAAACCCGCAGCAGACCCGAGTGAGAAGATCAAAGCGCAAACATGGACAACACAAAGACCTTCAAAATCCACGGGCCAGCAGCGGGAAACCCAGCGCCAGAGCGTCGCGGATAAACTGTCCATTTTCAGGTTGGAATAGCGACCTTTTTTTTTTTTTTCTCTTGAATCAATCCGCACATCCAACCCCCCTCATACAAGGTAACAAACATTAAAGGAGATGCGTATTCAGCATGTGGTAAAACATTTCATGGAACAGTCATAACATTTGAAACAAATAAGTCTTTTTAATAAAAAAAAAAAAAAAAAAAAAACTAGTTAAAATAGAAATGTGACAATAATCCACATGTTCTCCTCATACTAACAAATACTGTTTTTGCGTGAATGTTTGATGTGATGGGGGTGGGAGGGTGCACACAATTTCACAGGGTTTAGGCATAAAAGGAAAAAAAAATCATTACAAGTTTGGATTGGGTTCTGAAACTCACGTTAAAAGCATGGGACAACTTACAGGGGTAAGAGAGGGCCCTCAACACGTAACAGAGTTTGAGGAATTTCCCTCAGGGCCTTCACTCCATCAAGGCTCTTCCAGGGTCTTTAAAAAGACCTCAGCTCAGAAAGTTCTTCTGACAGCTTTTTGTTTTAAAGTTTTATACACTATGTTCTTAATGTTTTTCTTGTTTTTAATGTTCTTTCAGTTTCTGAGTAGCACAAAAGACGGCCACCACACAGTTATACTAAACAAAACAACACAATGGAGAAACAGGGTGTAACCAAAATAATTTCATATAATGTAAAAGGAATCCTGAATCCAGTTAAAAGATCCAAGATTCTAGGCAAAATGAAAAAAGACTAAGCAGGAATAATATTTTTACAAGAAACCCACCTAACAGACGTGGAATACACTAAACTCAGTAGACAAGGGTTTAAAATGATCTCTTCATCTTCATATAAGTCAGGGAGGAGGAGGGGAGTAGCGACATTGATATCAACCAAAATTACATTTGAAAAAAAATCAGAACACAAAGATAAAGAAGGGAGATACAGTTTGGTAACTGGGCGGCTAGAGGGAGAAGATATCACCCTGCTGAATGTGTATGCTCCCCCAGGGGCTAACTGGAAATTTTATAAAAATGTATTTGACCTAATGATAACTAAAGCTCAAGGTTTAGTGATATGTGGTGGGGACTTCAATCTTAGACTGAATCCATACTGGGATGCTTCTGGTAATTCTCCACATCAAAATAACACCCAAAACAGGAAGACTCGGATGCTACTAAAAGAAATGGGAATCTGTGACGTGTGGAGGGAACTCAACCCCAGTGTAAAAGACTATACATTTTACTCAACTCCACATTCATCTTACTCAAGGATTGACTATTTTTTTATGTTTAATAGAGACATTGGAAGAGTAAAAACATGTAAAATAGGACTGATGGATCTCTCTGACCACAGTCCGATCTACATGGACTTAAATATCCAAAAATACACAAATAATACATTTTCTTGGAGGTTAAATTCAAATGTCCTGAAAGGACCATTGAAAGATGAATTGGAATCAGATATTCTCAGATATTTGGAAGAAAACGATAATGGAGAAGTATCCCCTTTAATACTGTGGGATGCATGCAAAGCTGTAATAAGAGGAAAGATTATTGCAAAACTGGCAACCCAAAAGAAACTAAGACAAGAAAAACTATCCACATTAGAGTCAGAACTTAGGAACCTAGAAAAAGAACACAAAGGCAACACTCATTCTACTGACTCGCTCAAGATTAAGGAAATTAAAAACCAAATAAATGAGATCTACACAATAGAAATCCAGAAGAAACTTACATTTTTGAAACAAAAATACTATGAAGCAGGCAGTAAATCGGCAAAATTGCTAGCCTATAAATTGAGGAAACATCAAACAGAAAGAGCAATCTACAAAATCAGAGACCCAGTATCAAAGGAAATAAAATTCAGAATTCAGGATATTCTTAAAAGCTTTGAGAATTACTATAAGAACTTATACTCCCACAAAAAACATAAAAACGCATCCGAGGCATTCCTAAACACATTAAACCTTCCCCAACTTACGGAGTCACAAAATAAAACACTACTGTCAGAAATACATCCTAAAGAATTGGAAAAAGCAATTATGAAACTTAAAGCTAACAAATCCCCAGGAGCTGATGGCTATACAGCAGAGTGGTACAAAACCTTTAAACAGCAACTATCTCCTCTCCTCCTGAAAACATTTAATTATGTCCTCCACACAGGGGAAATCCCCCCCTCCTGGAGAGAAGGGGTCATTGCAGTTATACCAAAACCTGAAAAGGATAAACTAGAGTGCTCCAACTACAGACCAATCAGTGTACTAAATCAGGACTATAAGCTTTTTACCATTATCCTTGCCAAAAGGTTAGAAAATATACTGACAGACCTAATTCATTTAGACCAAACAGGTTTTATAAGACAAAGACAGACACAAGACAACATTCGACGCACTTTACACATAATTCATCATATAAAAAAATATAACTTAAATGCAGTCATATTGGGATTAGATGCTGAAAAAGCATTCGATTCGGTTGACTGGTCTTTTCTATATAGAATCTTATCCAGTTTCAATTTTCATAACAACTTCATTAGAACTATACAGGCATTATATAAAAAACCAACAGCTAAAATAAGGATTAACGGTAATTTATCATCATCTTTTGAACTGGAAAGAGGATGTCGTCAGGGCTGCCCCCTGTCTCCACTGCTCTTTGCAATCTTCATAGAACCTCTGAGCCAATGGATAAGACAAAATCAAAAAATTCAAGGTATTACACTTGGTCAGAAGGAACATAAAATAGCACTCTTTGCTGATGACATTTTAATATACCTAGGGCAGCCGGACACTTCTTTACCAGAACTAACCTCAATTTTTTCAAAGTATGGAGATTTATCGGGGTACAAATTAAACATGCATAAAACCCAAATTTTAACATTCAACTATGACCCAAATCATTATTCACTAAGCAAACTCAAAACTAACTGGGAGTCGGAATCTATGAAATATCTGGGGGTCAATATCCCGAAACAACTCAACAAAATTATATCACTAAACTATGATCCACTGGTGACAAAAATAAAATCTGACCTAACAAGATGGAATATGATACCATTCTTGGGTACTGCACAAAGAATTGAAGCAGTCAAAATGAATATTGACAATTGGAGCTCTTTTTGGGGAAAACCTGGTCTTATGAGACGAGACAGCATTCATCCCACTTTGGATGGTGCTTCTTATTTATCTAACAATCTGGCATCTTTTTTATCCAAATTTCCAAAACCATGACTACTCAGAGTTGGGACCAGGAAGCAGAGTCGCAGTCTTACACGCCTCTCTGCAGCTCCTCTTCATCCGCCACCCCTCAGCTTAGCCCCTGTCTTCCCCATCAGAGAATCGTTGTCTGCTCCCTCCAAAGTAAATAAAAATATAATGTATAAGCATCCCAAAGTGATAAAGCAAAATATTGGTAAAACTCAAATTAAACATAAAGCCTCTAAATTGAATGATTTGGCCTCTGTTCCTCCTCATAATTTAAAAATTAAATGTGGTTTATTAAATATTAGGTCTCTAACTCCCAAGTCTCTGTTAGTCCATGATCTGTTAATTGATCATCAGATTGATTTAATTTCCCTTACAGAGACTTGGTTAGGGCAAGAGGATTATGTTGGTTTAAATGAATCAACTCCCTCTGGTTATTTAAACTGTCAAAATCCCAGAAGTTCTGGTCGTGGAGGAGGAGTAGCAACAATTTACCATTCCAAATTACTAGTTAATGTAAAGCAAAAAACATGTTATAATTCCTTTGAGGGCCTGGTCCTCAGTGTTGGGCACTTTAGCAATTTCAGGTTAAACCCAATTTTATTTGCCATAGTTTATCGTCCCCCATCAACCTATTCAGAATTTTTATCCGAATTTGCTGATTTCTTAGCTGATTTAGTGCTGAAATCTGATAGAATAATTATAGTAGGGGACTTTAATATACATGTGGATGTAGATAGTGACTGCCTTAATGTGGCTTTTAATTCAATATTAGACTCGATTGGGTTTTCTCAGAAAGTAGGAAATTCTACTCATTACCTCCACCATACATTGGACCTTGTTCTGACATATGGCATAGAAATAGAAAATCTTGTAGTGTCTCCTCATAACCCTGTACTGTCAGACCATTGTCTGTTAACCTTTGATTTTACTATTTCTGACTATTTGGCTCCTAAAGAAAAATATTATCACAGTAGATGCCTCTCAGATGATGCTGTTTCCAAATTTATGCAGATTGTTTCCTCTATGCCATGTGTCAACACAACGGAAATAAGCTATAGACAGCTTGCTCCTTCTGTAATTGATAACATGGTGGATAGTGTTTCAGCTTCTCTGCATCAGGCTCTAGACTTGGTGGCCCCCTTAAAAAAGAAAAAGTCTAATCAGAGATTTTTAACTCCTTGGTTCAACACAGAAACTCGTAGCTTAAAACAGAAGACTCGTCAATTAGAAAGAAAATGGCGCTCTACTAATTTAGATGAAATCTATTTAGCTTGGAGAAATCATCTTTTAATTTATAAAAAATCTCTTAGAAAAGCTAGAACGAGTTATTACTCTGCATTAATAGAAGAGAACAAGAATAATCCCAGGTTTCTTTTCAGTACTGTAGCCAGGTTGACAAAGAGTCAGGACTCTGTCAATCCTAGCATCCCCTTAGAGCTTACTAGTCAGGACTTTATGAACTTTTTCAATAATAAAATTTCATCCATCAGAGATAAAATCAATCAGATTCTTCCCACAGTTAACTTAAATACTGTAACTACTACAACTCCTTCTATTGATGTCTGTCTTGATGAGTCTACTCCCATCGACCTTTGTGAGTTAGACAAAATAGTTTCCTCATCCAAACCTTCAACTTGTCTTTTAGACCCTATTCCTACCAGGTTATTTAAAGAAGTCTTCCCACTTATTGGTAGCTTTATTCTTCATATAATCAATTCTTCATTAACTTTAGGCCATGTACCGCAGGCTTTTAAAACGGCTGTAATTAAACCCTTACTCAAAAAGCCAACGCTAGATCCAGGAGCTTTAGCTAACTATAGACCAATCTCTAATCTCCCTTTCATTTCAAAAATCTTAGAAAGAGTTGTTGCTACGCAATTATTTGACCACCTGCAGGGAAATGGTTTACTTGAGGAGTTTCAATCTGGGTTTAGAATCCATCATAGTACTGAAACAGCCTTAGCGAAGGTCACTAACGACCTCCTCATTGCATCTGATAATGGACTAGTTTCTGTACTTGTCCTTTTAGATCTTAGTGCAGCTTTTGATACTATTGATCATAATATTCTACTTGATAGATTAGAACACTATGTTGGACTTAATGGAACTTCGTTGCAGTGGTTTAGATCTTATTTATCTGATAGGTTCCAGTTTGTTCATGTAAATGATGAGTTTTCTCTCAGCTCAAAGCTTAGTCATGGAGTTCCACAGGGATCTGTGCTAGGCCCTACTCTTTTTAGTTTATATATGCTTCCGTTAGGCAACATTATTAGAAAGCACTGTATACATTTTCATTGTTATGCAGATGACACACAATTATACCTGTCAATGAAGCCAGATGATACTAATCAATTAGCCAAGTTAGAAGCCTGTCTTAAGGAAATCAAAGCTTGGATGACTTGTAATTTCCTGCTATTAAATTCAGATAAGACTGAAGTCATTCTTGTTGGTCCAAAAAACCTTAGAAATTCCTTTCCAAATCAAACTTTCAGTTTGGATGCAGTTACTCTTTCTCTTAATAGCTCTGTGAGGAACCTTGGAGTTATTTTTGATCAGGATTTGTCCTTCAATTCACATATTAAATTTGTTTCTAAGACTGCCTTCTATCATTTGCGTAATATTGCCAAGATTAGGAGCATCTTGTCTCAGAGTGATGCTGAGAAACTGATCCACGCTTTTGTTAGCTCGAGATTAGATTATTGTAATTCTTTATTATCAGGCTGTCCTAAAACATCTTTAAAAAGTCTTCAGCTGATCCAAAATGCTGCAGCAAGAGTTTTAACAGGTACTAGAAAGAGAGATCATATCTCTCCGGTTCTGGCCTCCCTTCATTGGCTTCCCATAGAGTTTAGAATTAAGTTTAAAATCCTTCTTCTTACTTACAAAGCTCTAAACAATCAGGCTCCTTTTTATTTAAAAGATCTGATACTACCGTATTATCCTAACAACCTATCCTAACCCTGTCTGGTCCAGGTCATCTTACACACACCATGTAGACACCCAGCTCAACTCAACCATGAGAACTATAACTGGAACAATCCGCTCAACACCACTCCCCTGGCTCTCTGTACTGTCAAACATAGCCCCTCCACACATCCGGCGAGCAGCATTAACTCAAAGGATGCTCCAAAAAGTTAAAGATTTTCCTCACTTACCAATCCATGCAGATATCTACACCCCACCCACTGCCCGACTTTCATCCAGACGGCCGATTTGGAAAAACCCTCCCCCAGCTGACTTTACCATCCAGACAGTTTGGCAAGAGGAATGGGAAACCAAGGAGGTCCCAAACAAACAGCTGGTGATAAACCCCAACCAACAGGTCCCGGGCACCAACCTCCCAAGGAGACAGTGGTCTACACTCAATCGCTTCAGGACTGGACATGGCCCCTGCTTGGCCAGCCTTCACAGATGGGGCAGTAGCCCTAGCCCACTGTGCGCATGTGGAGAGGAGCAAACTATGGAACACATCATAGAGGCTTGCCCGCTCCAAAGACTGGAAGGAGGATTACACACCCTCCATACAGCAAACCAGGAGGCAACTGCTTGGCTTAAGGACTTTGCATTCGCTAAATAATCCTAACAAAGCACTACGCTCCCAAAATGCAGGATTACTTGTAATACCTAGAATCTCCAAAAGTACAATGGGAGGCAGAACCTTCAGTTATCAAGCTCCTCTCCTGTGGAATCAGCTGCCAATCTGGATTCGGGAGTCAGACTCGATCTCTGTTTTTAAGAATAGGGCTAAAACCTACCTTTTTGATATAGCCTACAATTAGGGACGGATCATGTGTTTCTGAACCCTCCCTTAGTTATGCTGCTAATAGGTTTAGTCAGCCGGGGGACCTCCAGTAATGCACTAGGCCTCACTCCTTTCCTCACTCTCTATGAAATTTTTTTTTTTTTTTTTTTTTTTTTTTTTTTGCTGGTCATTAACATTTGTTTGTTCTCTCCCATAGATTGAGTCCCCATCGTGCTGTTTGCTCTCTACATGTCTGTTCTTTTCTTCTTCTCTATCCCCTCACCCCCCCAGCCAGTCGCAGCAGATGACTGCCCCTCCCTGAGCCTGGTTCTGCTGGAGGTTTCTTCCTGTTAAAAGGGAGTTTTTCCTCTCCACCGTCGCCAAGTGCTTGCTCACAGGGGATCGCCTGATTGCTGGGGTCTTTCTGCAACTGTGGGGGTCCCCCTACAGTTGATAGTGCTATGAGATGACTGTTGTTGTGAAATGGCGCTATATAAATAAAGTTGAATTGAATTGAATTGAATTGAATATACTTCCACGTCTTCTATACCTTTTCCAAACAATACCGGTAGAACCTCCCAAAAAAACATGGCAGGAACTGGACAGAAGGATCTCAAGATTCATATGGCAGGGCAAGAGACCTAGAATCAGATATAGAACCTTACAGCAAAACAAAGACAAAGGTGGGCTTGCGCTGCCAAATATCAGGGCTACTTTAAAGCCGCACAAATTAAAACTTTAGTAGAGATATGTAACCCAGTCTACACTGCACAATGGAAGAAGATCGAATGCCAAATAACAAGTGACATCCCCCTACAGGCGATAATAGGGAACAATGCCTTACCTAAGCTTTTGAATAACACTAACCCGTGGATAGAGACCCCGCTAAAAATTTGGTTTAAGATAGTCAGAGAGAATCAAACTAAAGAGCCCTATTGACTTCTGCAATGGATTGCCTATGATCAGGACTTTACTCCTAATAAAACAGACACCAGATTTAAAAAGTGGAAGGAGAAGGGGCTGATAAAATATTAAGATTTTTTTAAAGGGCAAATCTTAAGAAGTTTTGAAGATTTGAAAAAACAAGGCCTAGTAAATCAAGACCTTTACAGGTTCTTCCAGCTTAGACACCACATAAACAATATACTTAAAAAGGAGGATTTGGAAAGGGCCCAGTCAGGTGTTCTGAAGGTCTTCTTAATGGCATATAAAGGGATCCCAGGGATCAGATACATTTCTAAAATATACCAAGGTCTTCAAGACTTAAAAGGAGACAACACATCTTATATAAAAGAGAGATGGGAAAAAGAGGGGAATTTCACTTTACAACTGGAAATATGGGAAAAGCTAAATAAACAGCAATGGAAAAGTACCTCATCCCTGCAGTGGAGAGAATTTGGATGGAAAAACTTGGTAAGATTTTTCAGAACACCTGCACAAAACAAATTTACCCATAAGGGGTTGAACTGTTGGCGCTTGTGTGGTGAAAAGACTGCAAATCATTTTCATGTGTTTTGGTCATGCCCAGTTATCCACCAATATTGGACCAATGTACAGACAATATTGGGGAAAATATTCAAAATAACAGTTCCCTTTTCTTTTGTAACTTTGTATTTGGGTTTACTACTGGACTCACTGGAAAGACGAGGAGAAAAATACTTATTCAATGTTTTAATATTGGCAAGCAAAAAAGCTCTAACTAAAAAATGGATGTTGAAGGACTGTCCTACACCTGAAGATTGGATTAACGTGATCCAAGACATTTACTTGATGGAAAAGTTGACATTCGCACTGAGACAGGACATGGATGGGTTCATGAACTTTTGGCAACCCTGGATCGCATATGTGTCTTCCATTAGATCTAATCTTTGACAAATACCATTTCAATAATGGTTCCGCTCTTTGTTCCAACGCTACTCAGATGCTCTTTTACCTTTATTTACTTACTTTTTCTTTTTGTTTGTTTTTTGCTGGTTTGTTTGGTTTTTTTTGTTTTTTGTTTTTTTTTTTCTCTTTAATTTCACTTTTTCTTTCACTTTAAAAAAAAGGGGGTGTTGTAAGAATTAATCTTCCAATGTTGTCAGATATCAGAAAATAAGGGAACATGTGATGAAAATGTAAACAATGCACTGCTGTAATGACCTGTATACCCTTTACAAAAACTTAAATAAAAAAAAAAAATGTAGTAGGCTCCTACATCATCTTCAGAGACTTAAAGCCCTTGTAATTTACCTCCAGGAAACGCACTTGAGGCTGTTGGTTACTCTCAGAACTAGATGTGGGTGGAATGGACACGATTACTACTCCTCTTTCTGTAAAAATGTAGAGGATTTGCAATTTTGATTCATAAATCTGTCTCCTTTACTTGCACTGATGCAATCTCTGATTCAAATGGCAGATACCTAGTCATTACTGGCATACTGTGGGGTGTCCCTGTTATCCTAGTAAATGTATATGCTCCTAACTGGGACAATAAGACCCCGGTGTTTCAGTATCAACATTATGGGAGACACTTAAAGCTTATATATGAGTACAGATCATATCTTATTCAAGTCACCAGAGAAAGCGTAAAAGGAAGAAAGAATTGATGGATCATGTAGCTTACTTGGATAATGTGTATGCTCCCTCACCAACCCCAGATCTATTCAAGGAACATCTTTTGCTGCAGTCAGGAATTGACGTGCTGACAGCAGATCATGCCACTGAACTTCTTAAAACTGGAAGTAACTTTCATGAGCAAGGCAATAAGGCTAGAAGACTACTGGCTCATCAGCTCTGACAAATTTCTTCCTCTCACCAGATACCACAAATTTGAACACCCACATGGGTTACTATGGACCCCAAAGAAATAAATAAAGAATTCAAACACTTCTACTCTCAGTTATATATGTCCTCATCCATTCATGATATGGAATTTTTTTTTGACTCGTTGGAAATCCCTATAGTACGTCCTGATATAGTTGAAGAGCTAGAGGAACCACTGTCCCTCTTTGACATCTCTGTAGCTATCTCCTCAATGCAATCTGACAAGTGCCCAGGTTCAGGTGGTTATCCCATTGAGTTCTATAAAAAGTTCCAACATACTGTAAATTGGCTCCACTCCTGTTGGATATGTTCAGTGAATCCTTTTTATTTGGCAACTTACGTCCAACACTTTACTAAGCCTCCATTTCTTTAATATTGAAGAAAAAGAAAGATCCTCTTAGTTGCTCTTCTTACCGTCCTATTAGCCTGCTGAACGTTGACTTTAAATTGCTATCTAAGATATTGGCCCTGTGCTTGGAAACCATGGTGTGGGGAACCCACGCTGGGATATTAATCTCAGACTAGAGGCAGAGGAGAGGCAAATAGTCCCTCTGCCGGAAGAGGTGGGGGATTAAACAGATGAGGACAATAGGTATTGTGATGGGAGAAGGTATGGTGATGTAAGACCACAGGCAGCAGGAAGGAGCAGCTGCGGGGACAACAGGAGTGGTGATGTGTTAAATGTATTGTGATGCAAGATCTCCGGCAGCAGGGGGGAATGAGTCGGGTGATATAAAAGGAGAGACCCTGGGTCAGGAGGTCATTGCTTTTTTCTGAGTATGAATGAAGTGAGAGAGTGAATAAAGTTCATTTGTCATGCAAATCTGGTCTGCTTATTGCACTCTCCACACTGGTGACCCTTGACGAATTATGGAACACGAGGCAAAAACCCCGGAGTCGGCCCAGACGGGAAGCCCCAGCAACGCGGCAAGCATCCCAGAGACGGCCCGGACGGAAAGCCTCAGCAACGCGTGCGCCGTTTCGGTCAAACTACCAGACTTTTGACTGCACGACCCGCAGTCTTGGTTCCTCCACACCGAGGCCCAGTTCGCCCTCCGGGAAATAACGGCAGATGACACCAGATTACTATTATTACTATTATTACTATGTGGTCGCAGCGCTGGACGCTCGCACGACTCAGCAAGTAGCGAGCCTGCTCCAACAGCCCCCAGTCCACGATAAATACGGGACTCTCAAAGCCGCGCTGACCCGGTGCTACACACTCTCAGACTGCGAGAGAGCAGAGAGGCTCCTGAGGCGCTCCGAGTTAGGAGATGGGTCAGCAGTCAAACTGATGGAGAAGATGTTGTCGTTGATGGGCACGGATGACGGGCATTTTCTGCATTTCCTCCAGAACCTTCCAACAGAGGCAAGAGCGGTCCTTGCCAACTCGCCGTTGCTGGCCGCGCGTGACTACCGGGCACTAGCCCAAGAGGCAGATTGGATCATCCTCACAACCAGAGCCCTCACAGTGAACGCAGTGGCGTCGGAACCCAGCGAGACGACCAGCAGAAGTGAGGAGACGGCAATGGTAGCAGCAGCGGGGGCCAGGAAGGGCCAGAGAGATACGCTCTGCTCCTACCACCGCCACTTTGGAGAGAACGCACGCCGATGTGTGCCACCGTGCCAATTCAAGCGTTTGGGAAACACCAAGGCCAGCAGTCAGTAGCAGCTGCGACCGCCGGTGAAGAAAACAAGCTGCTCCACGTGACGGACTCACACTCGGGGAGACGGTTCCTCGTAGACACCGGCTCCCAAAAGAGCCTCATCCTGCCATCCTACGCCAACCGGCTAGCAGGAGCTAGCGGCTCTGAGCTGGTGGCAGCAAACGGCTCGGACATTAGGACTTTTGGTGAGAGGACACTGACTGTATCCCTACACGGCCGCATGGACGAGTGGACATTCGTCATAGCGGCATGCAGTTTCCCAATCTTGGGCGCTGATTTTTTGTATGCACACGGGCTGCTAGTCGATGTTGCTAACAGACTCCTGATCAATGCAATGTCTTTTGATTCTCTCCCCTGTACAGCTTGAGGAGCCGGGCCAACAACGCTAGCCACCGTCACAGCCCCAGGCAGTAAGTTCCACACACTGCTCACTCAGTTCCCAGCATTCACGGTCCCAACGTTTTCGGCAGCCATCACTAAACACGGGGTAGAACACTTTATCACCACCACTGGGCCACCCGTTTTCGCATGACCTCGGCGCCTGGACGCAGCTAAATTGGTCATAGCGCGCGAGGAGTATGCCAACTTGGAAAGGTTGGGCATCATCAGGCGCTCAAACAGCCCATGGGCATCCCCACTACACATGGTCCCTAAGGCTGAGGGATTGTGGCAACCGTGTGGAGATTTCCGCAGATTGAACAACGCCACAGCGCACGACCGATACCCGATTCCCCATATTCAGGATTTTTCCATTCACCTCACCGGGGCACGTATTTTTTCTAAAATAGACCTGGTCCATGGTTACCACCAGGTCCCGGTGTGCGCGGAGGACATACCCAAAACGGCGGTAATAACTCCGTTTGGCCTGTTTGAGTTTTTACGTATGCCCTTTGGATTAAAAGGCGTGGGACAGACATTCCAACACATGATGGATGTGGTGTTGCGCGATCTGCCTTTTGTGTTTGTCTACCTGGATGACATCCTGGTGGCCAACGCGTCTGAGGATGAATAAGTAACCCACCTCAGGACGGTTTTCCGGAGGTTGGAGGAGCACGGGTTAATAATCAACCCGGCGAAATGCCAGTTCGGCGTGACAGGGATTGATTTTTTGGGGCACCGCAGCTCACCGGAGGGAGCGATACCCTTGCCGGACAAGGTGCGCGCGGTGGTGAATTTTCCTCGGCCTCAGAAGGTCAGGGTGCTGCAAGAGTTTTTGGGGATGATTAACTTTTATAACCGGTTCCTCCCCCGCGCAGCTCAGCACATGCAGTCATTGTATGCCGCGCTCAAGAAACGGAAACTGGCGGACAGAGTCGACTGGACTCCGGAGCGGGAGCAGGCATTCTCTGAGGTTAAAACAGCCCTGGCAAACGCCGCACTGTTGGCGCACCCGGACCCGGCGGCTCGGATAGCGCTCACTACCGACGCCTCGGATGTGGCCATAGGGGCCGTTGTGGAGCAACGCGTCGCCGGTTCTTGGCAGCCACTCGCTTTTTTTTAGCAGGGCTTTGCGCGACAGTGAGCATAAATACAGCGCATTCGACAGAGAGTTGCTGGCTCTCCACCTGGCCATATGCCACTTCCAGTTCTGGCTGGAAGGGCGCAGCCTCACCGCGTTCATGGACCACAAGCCGCTAACGTACGTGATGGCCAAGGTTTCGAAACCATGGTCGGGCCGGCAGAAGAGACAGCTAGCCACGATCTCGGAGTTTACTACCGATATTCAGCATGTGGCCGGTGAACTAAATGTGGTGGCGGACTGCCTCTCATGTGCAGTAGTGGCCCCAGTCTGTGTAGGGATAGATTAAACAGACATGGCCGCAGAGCAGATTGGCGATGCAGACGTGTGCGCGCTCCAATCTGGACCATCAGGGTTAAGGCTGGAGAGCAGGGCACTGCAAGATGGAGCCCCCCCCCCCCCCCCAATCTGTGATGTCTCTACGGGACGCCCGGTGGTCCCAGTCGCTTGGTGCCGTCGCGTGTTTGAGTCAGTTCACGCCCTGGCGCACCCAGGAGTGTGCGCGTCAATCAAAATGGTGGGAGCGAAATTCGTATGGCCAGGCCTGCGCAAACAAGTAAAAGAGTGGGCTGCAGCCTGCGTAGCGTGCCAGCGAGCCAAAGTGCACAGGCACACAAAGGCCTCTTTGGAGCCGTTTCGTATTCTGGCTAAGAGGTTCAACTACGTTCACATGGACCTCGTGGGCCCCCTCCCGCCATCGCAGGGGTTAACGCACCTTCTGACAGTGGTGGACCACACCACACGATGGCCAGAAGCAGTCCCACTAGTGGCAACCACGTCTGCGGACGTGGCGCACGCCTTTTTGACAACATGGGTGGCACGTTTTGGCATCCCTTCGGACATCACGTCCGATAGGGGCCCTCAGTTTGTTTCCGACCTCTGGTCCACGATGGCTCGTAGCCTGGGTGTCGCAATTCATCACACAACTGCGTACAACCCACAGGCCAATGGGTTATGCGAGCGTTTCCATAGGTCACTGAAAGCAGCGCTCAGGGCTTCGCTTACGGATGCAAATTGGGTAGACCAGATGCCATGAGTTCTGTTAGGGTTGCGTTCCGCACCAAAAGAGGATTTGGAGGCTTCCCCAGCGGAGCTGGTCCTTTCTCAGCCGCTGCGGCTCCCCGGGGAATTTTTACCAGATAACCCCGCACCAAACAACCATCTGTCCCCGCGTTCACAGCATAGCACTGACACAGCCAGAAAAAGTTGGATTGTCCTCTCTGGGTTGGGGACAGGCTCCTGCCCCAAGTGGAGGAGTTTAAGTATCTTGGGGTCTTGTTCACGAGTGAGGGGAAAATGGAGCGAGAGATCGACAGACGGATTGGAGCAGCATCTGCAGTGATGCGAACGTTGTACCGGTCTGTTGTGATGAAGAGGGAGCTGAGTTCTAAGGCAAAGCTGTCGATTTACCAGTCAATCTACGTTCCTACTCTCACCTATGGTCACGAGCTTTGGGTAATGACCGAAAGAACGAGATCGCGGATACAAGCGGCTGAAATGAGCTTTCTCCGTAGGATTGCTGGACTCACCCTCAGAGATAGGGTGAGGAGCTCAGTCATCCGGGAGAGGCTCAGAGTAGAGCCGCTGCTCCTCCACATTGAAAGGAGTCAGTTGAGGTGGTATGGGCATTTGATTAGGATGCCTCCTTGACGCCTCCCACTTGAGGTGTTTCAGGCATGTCCCACTGGGAGGAGACCCCGGGGCAGACCCAGGACTCGGTGGAGAGACTATGTCTGCCTGCTGGTCTGGGAACGCCTTGGTATCCTCTCTGAAGAGCTGGAGCAGGTGGCTGGGGAGAGGGAAGTCTGGGCTTCTCTGCTTGAACTGCTGCCTCCGCGACCCGGACCTCCGGAAAAGTGGTAGAAGATGGATGGATGGATGGATGGATAATCCCGCGCCAAACAACCATCTGTCCCCGCGTTCACAGCATAGCGCTGACAGAGGCACGCTACCTGGCCAGGCCCACCACTGTTTTCCACGCGCTTTTGTGCCAAAAACTTTGAAGAATGCGGCGTTCGTGTTTGTCAGGCATGATGCCCACCGTCCCCCATTGCGCCCACCCTACGACGGCCCGTTTAGAGTGCTGGAACCAGGGGACAAACATTTTGTGTTAGACATGGGGGGCCACCGGGAGAAAATATGTCTAAACAGGCTTAAGCCCGCCTTTGTGGTGGCGGACGAGCAAGTGATGTTGGCTTGAGCTCCTAGGCGTGGAAGACCCCCACTGAGAACTCCCCAGGTAAACAATTCATCAGAGCAGCCACACGAGCAAGTCGAATGTTTCTCCCCCCTCGCCATTGTCCACCCGCAGACAGACACCCCCCCACCCACCTGCACAGCAGTGCCGCAGAGCCGAAGAACCCTCGTTACAGCAGATATGGAAGGAGGCTGAAGCCAAAAGGACGTGAGGGTTAACACTCAGTCTGAGACTCTGGGGGGCGGGGTGTGGGGAACCCACGCTGGGATATTCATCTCAGACTAGAGGCAGAGGAGAGGCAAATAGTCCATCTGCCGGAAGAGGTGGGGGATTAAACAGATGAGGACAATAGGTATTGTGATGGGAGAAGGTATGGTGATGTAAGACCACAGGCAGCAGGAAGGAGCAGCTGCGGGGACAATAGGAGTGGTGATGTGTTAAATGTATTGTGATGCAAGACCTCCGGCAGCAGGGGGGAATGAGTCGGGTGATATAAAAGGAGAAACCCTGGGTCAGGAGGTCATTGCT
Organism: Pholidichthys leucotaenia; assembly: GCA_020510985.1. Lineage (NCBI taxonomy): Eukaryota > Metazoa > Chordata > Actinopteri > Cichliformes > Pholidichthyidae > Pholidichthys > Pholidichthys leucotaenia. Next base: position 8,551,474 of record CM035838.1, read on the forward strand.
TTTTCTGAGTATGAATGAAGTGAAAGAGTGAATAAAGTTTGTCTGCCGTGCAAGTCTGGTCTGCTTATTGCACTCTCCACAATATTACCATAAATTATTTCTCTAGATCAAGATCTAGATCATTTCTCCTCCTTGAGGAGGAGGAGAGGGGGAAGTTGTGTTAGGAGCAAGAAAGATAAAAAGAAAGGTAGAAGGCTGAAGGTGAGAGTAGGGATGTTAAATGTAGAGACTATTGTGAGATATGTACTGTATTTGGCACCCTTATTGTGAAGTGCAGTGTGAAGACGTGCGCTTCCCGTCATGTCATTGTACTGCCCATATACAAGGCAAGGGCGCCATCTTACGGCCTCTTTGCCAGATGCTCATGCTGGTGCCTGCCGTGTGCTGTCCTGTATATAGTTCTCAATAAAGCTGTGTTTGCCAACCATCATCCTGCCTCATCCTTCACCTAGGTATTTCCATACATAACATTTGGCGATCGAGGATTTTCTCATGGAGGCGTGCATTACACTGCTTCGTCCCTTTCTTGAGCTCCCGGGCGAACCACTGGTTTTATGGCCACATTGGCTGGAGGCCTATCAGACGTATATTACGTCGTTGGACCTCGGGAAACTCGATGGGGCGAGAGTGCAAGCGCTTCTCATTCACAGCCTGGGTATTGACGGCTGGAGGGTCTTGCGTATGCTCGGCACGGCAGATTCATACAAGGAAGTTGTGAAGCTGCTAGTTAAACATTTCTCCACCCCAGACAATGTGACTGTTCGGAGAATGTGTTTTCACCAGAGACGCCAGTGGGTAGGTGAGCCTATCCGCCAGTATGTCATTGACTTGAAGCAGCTAGCTAGCAAGTGTCATTTTGGACCGCTTGAAGATGAAATGGTACGCGACCAACTAGCAGAACACACGTGTAACACTGAGCTGCATGCTAGGCTATTAATGGTGCCTAATGACTTAACGTTAGCTAAAGCAATGGAGCTAGCTCTCCGGTGGGAAGCCGTTGATAAACTAGCAGTGGAGCTAAATTGGCGCCAACAACAGAAGACGCCAGAGCCGCTTGCCTCAGCTAATGTTGCGGACCCTGATAGAGAGGATAGTGAGGACAAAGATTTTTGGGAAATCAGTGCTGCCCGCCAATGGTCTGTCCCAGGAAACTCCCGTTGCAGGGGTTGTGGATCCGCGACACACCGCCATAAAGCTAAGAAATGTCTGGCTAGAGGAAGACATTGTGGTAGATCTAGACGCTTGAATCACTATGCCAGGGTGTGCCATTTGTCTTACCTGGGGAACTCGAGGGAGAAATCACCCCACTCGTCCCTGACGGACACTGGGAGTGAACGGTACGAAGAGCTAACGGATACCCTTGCTTTCAAGTCGACCAGTTCTTGCTCAGGGTTAGTACCCATGCCAATGAGCAACACCATGCTAGCCCCAGATGCCTCCGGTACTTGGCCACAGTTGGGTGGGGAGTCTGCAGCTACTACGGTGAACACTACAATATTTATAGAAGAGGACGGGGCCAGACCAACGAGCATGGAGTTACTGCATGCTCAGCAGCAGCACATCGGGCCGAGCAAAATTCCACTCCAGGTTATGGACTTGGTTCAGGTTTGGGGTGAAGGACATCCACGGCGAAGATGGGCCAAACGACAGCCAGCAAAACACTGAGGGTGTCCGCGCATAGTGGCTTAGCTGGGCGCAGCTTACTTCAGGTTGTCCAACGGCTCGTCGAGGCACACCAAGCAGCTTCGGCATGTCCGGGAAGACGTTGTAGGTGTCGAGGCTGGACGGGAGTCGTGATGGCGGTGTGGGATCCAGGCTTCATCATCCAGAAGATCGGCCATCACTCCAGGGGTCTGCGGTCTCCAGGGGCACGCCTGCTGAGGGGCTGTCCTGGACCCCCCATGCAGGTTTCAACTTTTTCACCAGAATGACTGTGCTTATTATCCTCTTGCACTCCGTTGTACCGCAGGCGGGCAAGTCTGTGTGTCCCAGAGCGCACAAGGGAGCTCTCGTGCGCCCTCGCTCTAGGACGCATGATGGAGTTGCAAGCGCGCACTGAAAATAAAAGCTGCATTTCCGTTCTTCCACTGCAGACACAGCCGCGAACAGATTAGATCATCTGATTGACCTCTCATTCGACTAATACGAGCCTTGAATTGGGTTTCCGAAACCTTGAAGAACCAATGACTGAAAACCTAGCAAGAAGGACCCGCCTACCAACGCTGTGAATGCAGCGAGCCAATTGAAGCACAGAAGTTCGCGAGCTTTTTTGTGTAAGGCTGGGTGAAGAGAGACTGACTGCTGCAGCAGATGAAAAAAAGGGCCCGCAGGAAGAACCCCACAGACCCAGCAGCACGGAGACCATCCACAAGTGCAACCTGTGTGACAGGGACAGCCATTCACGCAACGGCATGTTCGGCCACAGGCGGTGCTTTTTTTGTTTTTGTCCCAGCAGAGTAAACGTTACGATTCTCTTCCATGGTCATCATAGACCGACGGAGGCCGACGACGAAGGCTGAGCGACACACACGCGTTCGCCAGTCTATTTTTAATTACTACTGTTATTTGTTTTGAAAAATCATTTGCCAAAAACCGCAATCATGGAAGCGCAAAACCGCAATAATGGAATTATGTTTTGATCGGATCGCGAGACCAGCGTCGCGTTCATCTGACAATAAGGAAGAAGTTCGCCAGCTCCGCTTCTGCTGTGAAGAGGTAAGTGTTCTAAGCTAAATTATTCTTTATCCCTGAAAATTGTAATCAAAATGATTTTTGACCGATCGGTAAATTACAGCTGTGCGTCATCGCTGCATGACGGACCGTGGCGCAACGGGTGATATCCGTCCTCTGTAGCGGGGGGGGGGGGTAACAACCCCCCCCCACACACACGCACACACACAGCCCTGAGTGTCACTTTTCATTAGAGCCCAAGATGAAGCTTCTATACTGAATTATTCAAAAGTTACAGACGTTTTTCCAAACTGTGCCATTTGGCACAATTTGGCACAGTTCAAAAACGCCTGGGAACTACCTGAGGAAAAAGTTGTGTAATATATTCGTTTTTTGTGGTATTGTTACAAAATTTTGACCTCAGCTGGATAACACTTGGTTCTACATTTCTGTTGCATTTTCCAGCCCGGATCTGAAGCTGTGTGTTATTTGCAAGCATTTGTATCCGAAAAAGCACCCAGGCCAAATTTATTTTCTTCAAGTTCACTATGTTTAGATGACTGTAACTCAGTGGCCGGAGCACTTAGAGAGATTATGGTTTTTTTGCCAAAAAATTCAAAGTGTTTTCTTTTAAATGAGACCAACCCCATGAAGATGCTGCAAAGGGTTGAAGAACGGCTTTCGATTTACTTTGGGCATGTTATTTTTTGGCGTTTTTAAGGGAAATTGACCGGAGTGCAAGGGGTTAATAGTTATTGGATTTTGTGCATGCATGTTATGATATGGGATGATTTTGTGTGTTTTGTTTAGTTTAGGAGCACGGTGTGTTATTTTAGTTTAATAAAGGTAATTTTTTAGTTTACTGGGTGGCAGAATAATCCACCCCGCCGTGCGGGCTACTCGGTAGTCCACCCGTCAGCCCTATTCTAGGTTGTTTTGTGTGAATGTGATTTAGTATGTGGTTTTTAGTTATTTTAGTGCGTGATTCCGGTCCCAAATTTGGGGGGGGGGGGGGTTCAGTTGTGTGTATGGTTTGGGACTTTTCTAAAGGGGGTGGGGGATGTGAGATTTGTATTTGGCACCCTTATTGTGAAGTGCAGTGTGATGATGTGCACTTCCTGTCACGTCATCGTACTGCCCATATATAAGGCAACGGTGCCACCTTACAGCCTCTTTGCCAGATTGTCATGAGCCGAGCTGGCTTGGCTTTCCCCGGCTCGGCCCTGATCTCTCCGTGGGCTTTGGTTCTGCTGTGTATGTGCATTATGTGTTTTTCTGTACTTATCCTACTACCATAGCCACTGCCTGACCGGCAGCTGTTAGTCGGCTCCTGTGATCTATTTTTTCCCACACTGCTGACAGTCTGCCGGTCCAACCACGCCCCCTCGCTCTGCTTAGTTTCATCAGCTGTTTCCAGCCCCGGTTATCATCTTTCCCGCGCCTTGCCCAGGTGTTCCCAATTTGTGTGGCCAGCGGCATTTGGATTTAAGCAGCTCTTCAGAATCAGAATCAGAATCAGAATCAGGTTTATTGCCATTGTTCATGTGATACACAAACTAGGAATTTGTCTCGGTGCCATGCTGCAACATTAAAAACATAATGAGAAAAAGGGATAAACTAAAAAACTAAAGGACTAGAAACGTGCAATAAGTGTAGAAAAATAAGTAATAATAAGTAATAATAATAATAATACTAGTAATAATGAGTAGTACTAGTCAAGGCAGTTTAAAAAATTAGCATGTAGCAGATAATGTGAAGTACCACATAGTGCAGTCAATAATGCAACAGAAAAACAGTGATGAATGACATGAGTCTGGTTGAGCTGCTGTACATAGTGCACGAGAGTCAAAAGTCACTTAGTGTTCAGCAGTCTGATGGCAGAGGGGAAAAAGCTGTTCATGTGCCGAGAGGTTTTAGTCCGAATGGACCGAAGCCTTCTACCTGAGGGGAGGGGGGCAAACAGCACGTGACCAGGATGTGAAGGATCGGCTATGATCCGGCCAGCACGCCTCCGGGTCCTGGAGATGTACAGGTCCTGGAGAGATGGGAGCTTGCAGCCTATCACCTTCTCAGCAGTGCGCACGACGCGCTGCAGCCTTAGTCTGTCCCTGGCAGTGGCTCCTGCGTACCACACAGTTATGGAGGAGGTGAGGATGGACTCGATGATGGCCGTGTAGAACTGCACTAACATCTTGGTGGGTAGCTTGAGCTTCCTCAGCTGCCGCACAAAGAATATCCTCTGCTGGGCCTTTTTGATGAGGGAGCTGATGGTTGGCTCCCATTTGAGGTCTCGGGTGATGGTGGTGCCCAAGAAGCGGAAGGAATCTGCAAAGGTGATGGGAGAGCCTGTGATGGTGAGGGGGGGCAGGGGGGATGTGACTTTCCTGAAGTCCACAGTCATCTCCGCTGTCTTCAGAGCATTCAGCTGCAGGTTGTTGTGGCTGCACCAGGACACCAGCTGGGCCACCTCTTCCCTGTAGGCGGACTCGTCACCATTGGAGATGAGCCCGATGAGGGTGGTGTCATCCGCAAACTTAATCAGCTTAACAGACTGGTGGGAGGAGGTGCAGGAGTTGGTATAAAGGGAGAAGAGTAGGGGGGAAAGTACACAGCCCTGGGGTGATCCAATGCTGATGCTAACAGAGTCTGAGACAGACTTCCCCAGCCGCACATGCTGTCTCCGGTCCGTCAGGAAGTCGGTGATCCACCTGCAGAGGGAGTCAGGCACGTTGAGCAGGGACAGCTTGTCCTGGAGCAGATCGGGGCGGATGGTGTTGAATGCGGAGCTGAAGTCCACAAACAGAATCCTGACGTAGGTTCCCGGGGAGTCCAGGTGCTGCAGGATGGAGTGGAGGGCCAGGTTGACTGCGTCGTCCACAGACCTGTTAGCACGGTAGGCAAACTGCAGTGGGTCTAGGAGGGGTGTGGTGATGGACTTGAGGTGAGACAGGACCAGGCGCTCAAAGGACTTCATGACTACAGAGGTGAGCGCTACAGGTCTGTAGTCGTTAAGTCCAGTAATCCGTGGCTTCTTGGGGACAGGGATGATGGTGGAGGATTTGAGGCAGGTCGGCACGTGACATTGCTTAAGAGAGGTGTTAAAAATGTCTGTGAAGACAGGAGCCAGCTCTTTCGCACAGTGTCTCAGGGTGGAGGGAGACACACCGTCCGGCCCGGGGGCCTTGCGCGGGTTCAGTCTGGAGAACTGTCTGTGCACGTCCTGCTCACTGATGACAAGGGGAGGGGGGGAGGAGGAGGAGGAGGAGGGGGGGGACCGCTCTTGATGAATTAGGGGCTGAGGAGGCAGAGGAGCTGGGTGGAGTGGGTGAGTTGGACACAGCTGACGAGGTGTCAAAACGGGCATAGTGTTGGGACAGTCTTTGACAAAGGGCTTTGTCATCCTGACCTTTAGAAGCCTGAGGCCGATAGTTGGTGATTTGCCTCAGTCCTCTCCACACAGAAGCCGAGTCATTAGCAGTGAACTGCTGTTGGAGTCTCTCAGAATATACAGATTTAGCTCTCCTCAGCTCTCTGTTAAACCGATATTTGACCTCCCTGTAGCAGTCCCTGTCTCCACTTTTCAACGCTGCTTCCTTCTCCTTCCTGATCCGTCTGAGCTTAGCTGTGAACCAAGGCTTGTCATTAGAATATCTTATCCTGGTGCGCGATGGGAGAATGTGCTCTTCACAGAAGTTGATATATGAGTTCACAGTGTATGTGTACTCATTAAGATCATGTGTGGCTCTTTTAAACATGCCCCAGTCAGTTATTTCCATGCATGTGTTCAGTTTCTCTCCAGCTTCACTGGTCAATTTCTTTGTGGTGGTCACAACAGGTTTAGTGAGTTTCAGTCTCTGTCTGTATGTGGGGATGAGGTGAACCATCACGTGATCAGATAGTCCCAGCGCAGCGCGGGGAACAGCGCGATATGCGTCCTTTACTGAAGTATAACAGTGATCTAGCGTGTTATTTCCTCTGGTTGGACATTTAATACACTGTTTGTAGCGGGGGAGCTCGTGACTCAGATTGCTCTGGTTAAAATCGCCCACCACGATAACCAGGGAGTCTGGAAAGTTCCGCTCCGTAAGTTGGATGTGATCTGCGAGCACGCGCTGAGCTTCGCGCGTGTCCGCGTCAGGAGGGGCGTACACAGCGACGAGAATGAATGAGGCAAACTCGCGCGGGGAATAGAATGGCTTGCAGTTAATGAAAAGAAATTCCAGGGCGGGAGAACAGTGTTTGTCTTCACTAAACAAACGCCGCTGGGTCACTGTACGAGTCGCTCTTGTTCTCCACGGTGTGACTGTCACGTCAGGAAGGACATCTGGACTATGCTCGTTGGGAAAACTGGACTTTCTGGACGGATCCTGCTTGTGAGTAAACTGTCTGGCGTTTCTTGGTGCAGTAGTTTCTGCTACGCTTGGCTGTTAGTGTTTCTTCCCCGCAGTGCTACTGCTACACTTAGGCTGTTGCCCAGTTTACCTCCCCTAGCCAGTTGAGCCTCCTTGAGTCTTCCTCGCGCTCCCGAGCATTTATTATATTTGTACTTTTCCTGTGGCCACAGTACACAGTGGTCTGCCCACTGGTCGCTTCGCCGTAAGCCATTTTGTGTACATAGTTACCTTTCTGTAAGTCTTTATTTTTGAACTGTTTCGTGTCAATAAATGTCTGTGGTGAAACCCAGCGCATAAATCCATTGACCCTTCTCCTCCTCCGTGCGCCATGGCAGAGCGCACAGAGACTTTATGACAGAATGACCCAGCCGACTGGACCCGGACCATCATCGTCAACAGTGTTGGAGTTCTGGACAACCGTAGAGCTCAAGCACAGGCAAGTTATCTCTCCTGTAGTTCAATTACCAATAATTGAGAGATTTTGTCTGGCTTTTGGGGAGGAGAGTCTGGTGCAGCTCTCAGCTGCACCCGGGCTTCCCTCGCCGGGCTCTGCCACTGCTGGCGACCCTAACCTTTCCTTCTCTCCCATGCCTGTCGAGCCCCTCACTAGGGTCGCCGGAGAGGAGCTGCCATCACCAGGGTTGTCTACCGGCGACGACGAGAGGTTGGCAGTCTCAGAGGAGGTCAACAGGGGCACAGCACCGGGCACGATGATGGAGGCTACGCACCCCAAATCTCCGGAGTCCTGGACGGTGGTGGAGCCCAAGTTCAGGCAAGTGTGCTCCATTATGGCAATACCTCATATGTCAATGTCACATTGCCTGACTCATGGCGAGGAAGACCCAGGGCAGCTCACAGTAGCCCTTGGGCCCGCCTCACCAGGCTTTGCCGCTGCCACCAACCCTGACCTGGTCTCTTTTTCTTTCCCTACGGGGTCGGAGCCCTCAGCCAGGGTCGCTGGAGAGCAGCTGACTTCGCCGGAGGCCGCCGAGGATCGAGATCCAGCACCAGGTGGCATTAGGAGCACCACCTCCATCTCTGGGGAGGCCACCGTGGGAGCAATGAGGCCTCCCGTTGGTACAACGGTGCTCCAACCAGAGGCCATCGTGGGTGCAGCCACGTCCCAGACCGGAACCATCATGGGTGCAGCTCTGGCCCAATCAGGGCCCACTGCGGGTGCTGCTGAGTCACTGCCAGGGGTCGCAGAGGGTTTGGCCCTGCCGAAGGAGGACATTACTGTTTCAGCCCCTCCTGCCAAGGTCATCAGGGCTCCCCCCCATCGATCGCCTCCTCAGCCTGGTGTATCTGCGGGTTGATCCTCTCACCATGAGTGCAGCTTTGGCCCGGTCGGGGTCCATCGTGGGTGCAGCTGAGCCTCAGCCAGAGGTCACCGCTGGTGCAGCGAGGCTCCCGCTGGAGTCCACTGTGGGTGCAGTGGAGCCGGCCCAGTCAGGGTCCACCGCGGGTGCAGTGGAGCTGGCCCAGTTGGGGTCCACCACGGGTGCAGTGGATCTGGCCCAGTTGGGGTCCATCGCAGGTGCAGTTGCGGATCACCCTGAGGATGCCGTGGTCCCCTTATCCCTGCCCTACGCTGTGGAGGTCCCCTTTCTCCGGTCCTGTTATCCACCAGTGAGCCTTCCAGTGGGCAGGCCACCTCCTGCTTCACCCCTTTGGTCCTGGTGGCTAATCAATGCAGGCCGGCCGCCAGAAGAATTGACTCCCCGGGTCAGGTGGCTCATGTTTTCTGGCAGGCCGCCGGATTTGGTCCACCGGACCTTCTGCTGGGCCTGGGACTCTGGGCGGCCTCCTGAGCCCCAGCACCCGTGGACTTGGGGGGGGGGGTTTAATTGCTGGCCCTGGGCGGGGTATTGTGTTCCCTCCTTCCTGTTCCCCCTACCACCCACCCAGGTTCGGGTTGTTTGTTGTTGTTGCTCCTGTTGGGGGGGGAGGGGGTCTTATTGATGTTACCTTGGGTGTCTGGGTTCTACCCCTTAGAGGGGGGGCTCTGTCATGAGCCAAGCCGGCTTGGCTTTCCCCGGCTCAGCCCTGATCTCTCTGTGGGTTTTTGTTCTACTGTGTATGTGCATTATGTGTTTTTCTGTACTTATCCTACTACCATAGCCACTGCCTGACCGGCAGCTGTTAGTCAGCTCCTGTGATCTATTTTTTCCCACGCTGCTGACAGTTTGCCGGTCCAGCCACTCCCCCTCACTCTCCTTAGTTTCATCAGCTGTTTCCAGCTCCGGTAATCATCTTTCCCGCGCCTCGCCCAGGTGTTCCCAATTTGTGTGGCCAGCGGCATTTGGATTTAAGCAGCTCTTCGCTAGACAAACGCCGCTGGGTCATTGTACGAGTCACTCTTATTCTCCACAGTGTGACCATCATGTCAGGAAGGACATTTGAACTATGCTCATTGGGAGAACTGGACTTTCTGGACGGATCCTGCTTGTAAGATAAGATAAGATAAGATAAGATAAGCCTTTATTAGTCCCACAACGGGGAAATTCCAGGATTGCAACAGCACAGGGATAGCAACACTCAGAGCAACAATCAGAAGGCAAGAAAAAAAAAAAACAAAACAAGCAAGCAAGAGCAGCTAATATACATATGTACGTATTACTATAAAATATATATATATACACACACACACAGACACACAGTGCAGAGCATTGTAGCTGGATGGAATAAATATATGAATATATGAACACAGTGCAGAGCATTGTAGCTAGATGGAATAAATATGTAAATATATAAACACCCACAGTACGGAGCATTGCAGCTAGGTGGAATAAATATGCAAGTATATAAACACACACAGTGCGGAGCAATGTAGCTAGATGGAATAATATGTAGATATATAAATATATAAACACACCCAGTGCTGAGCATTGTAGCTAGATGGAATAAATATGTAAATATATAAACACACACAGTGCAGAGCATTGTTGCTAGATGGAATGAAACAGCATAACCGTCTACTTAGTTATCCTACATGGTATGATTATGTGCCCATACATATTCTCACCCTCCATAGCGACCGGTAAGTTCCTAGTTGTATGCCGGAGGGGACCATTGTGTAAGTCTATTGCATCTTTTGCATTCAAAAAACTATTAGTTTGTTACGTCTTTTTGCTATCTCTGCGAGCAGCCCTGCTTAGGTTGTACAGTCTGACAGCCGTTGGTAGGAAGGACCTACGAAACCTCTCGGTTGTGCACCTGGGATGATGTAGTCTGCTGCTAAATGAGCTCCTCAGTGCATTCAGTATGTCCTGCATAGGGTGGAACTCGGACTCCAGCAGAGATGACAGTTTAGCCACCGTCCTTCTCTCTCCTATCTCCTCCATCGGATCAAGGCGCTGCCCCAGGACAGAGCTAGCTTTCTTAATCAGTTTGTTCAGTCTCTTCCTATCGGCTGCAGTAATGCCACTGCCCCAGCAGACCACTCCAAAAGTGATGGCTGATGCCACCACCGTGTCATAGAATGACTTCAGCAGCGCCCCTTGTACACCAAAGTGAGTAAACTGTCTGGCGTTTCTTGGTGCAGCAGCTTCTACTACGCTTGGCTGTTAGTGTTTCTTCCCCGCAGTGCTACTGCTACGCTTAGGCTATTGATGATGGTTGATGATGATGACGCTTTGCTTCCAGACAGGCTCAATAACTTCTTTGCACGTTTCGAAGCGTCAAACCCGACAATCAGAGGGAGGGCTGGCCCATCTTCACCATCTGTGGGGCCAGCTATCACCATCAACGCAGCGGACACACGGAGAACCCTAATCAGGGTCAACCAACGTAAAGCTGCAGGTCCAGACAACATCCTGGGACGTGTGCTCCGAGTCTGCGCAAGTGAGTTGGCGGATGTCCTGACTGACATATATAACATTTCCCTGAGTCAGGCAGGGAATTGAGATATTTTTGGGATTTGAGAGATGCTTTGCAACTTTAATACACATTTTAATACTGGAATTTTCTTCTATACACTTATGTATGTTCTCTAACCTAGTCTTAGTGATCATGCAACTTATACCCAGTGCTTATAAATTAACATGCAGAATAAATTCTCACTTCCGCCTCCAAAGAGAGCAGACGCCTTTTTGCTTCTCTCTTGCTTCTGACTTTTTTCCTTCCCCCCCAACTAACTGGATCCCAGCTTGCTGTCGTCTGTCTGCGTTTTTACTGCTGATTATCGAAAGAAATTATAGAATTGATAAGCTGGGCTTTGAACGCAATTGACACTATCTTTTCAACGAGGAAAAGTGCCCCAGGGGAGGTTGTTTGCCCAGCAGGAACGGCTCCAGCGGGCTATTTACGGGAGACAAGTAATTGGAAGCTCTTGTGCCTGACTGATCTTTTTATCGAAGATGTAGAAGATCTTTACGTCTTCGCTGTAATGGTGATTGGGATCGTTCTGATTGGATCTGGAATCGTCCTGGTTTACCGCAAATTGCTGAAGATGGATACAACCTATCAAAATGCTGGCCAGGCGAGGTATATCCATCAAATTGAAAAAATGGAAAGGACCCTCATAGCGACAAATGGAGAACTGTTTCGGAAGGTGGATTACATCATGGTTTCGCTTAAGGACATCCAAGATAGATTCAACACCCAGCAATGAAGGATTATGTACTGAATCTGCAAGAGAATATAAAGTTATTCTCTGTGTTCAGTACCATTCGGCTTCATCCGGCTCCCTCACAAAAAATCCTCCTGATAATCTGCAGTCTTTGTTTCAAAACATTGAGCTCAAGGCCTTGGACAGGCAGCTGCTTGGCCAAGGACAAAAAACTGCCAGCAGTTAGACACAACATCTCCTGCCAAAGAGTCCTTGTTGTTCTTACTGATACAACACTCACACTCCAACATTACAATCATATTGATCCACACAACTGATGATAAAGATGACTCACACACTGCTCTCTCTGTGTCTTGTGAACTTTTTGGTCTGCTGATTGTGCATTGAGGGCTTTTTTTTTTTCTTTGTAATCATAATATTGATCATATGTGACCACTATTCTGAGTCAATGATTTTTTTGCTCCTTCCTATTGTATTATTCTTATGCCACCTGTACCCTCCTGTTGGCAGGCGCGTTTCAGATGCCGCCGTGTCACCGGAAATGCAGGTTCATTTTCAGTGTCAAGTCAAATCCCTCATATGTTATCAGTGATCTGTTATCAGTGATCTGTTATCAGTATCTGTTAATGTACTTGGCAATAAATCTTTTCTGAGTTCTGAGTTCTGAGTTCTAAATATTCATTTAAACACTTTAACATGCATATACACTACCGTTCAAAAGTTTGGGGTCACTTAGAAATTTCCTTATTTTTGAAAAAAAATCACTTTTTTTCAATGAAGATAACTTTAAACTAATCAGAAATACACTCTATACATTGCTAATGTGGCAAATGACTATTCTAGCTGCAAATGTCTGGTTTTTGGTGCAATATCTACATAGGTGTATAGAGGCCCATTTCCAGCAACTATCACTCCGGTGTTCTAATGGTACAATGGGTTTGCTCATTGCGTCAGAAGGCTAATGGATGATTAGAAAACCCTTGTGCAATCATGTTAGGTCTGCAATGCTGTAATTGCTGCAAATGGAGGATTCTTTGACGAAAGCAAAGTTTGAAGGAAAAAAATATTATTTCAAATACAAATCATTATTTCTAACCTTGTCCAAGTCTTGACTATATTTTCTATTCATTTTACAACTCATGGTGGTAAATAAAAGTGTGACTTTTCATGGAAAACACAAAATTGTCTGAGGTGACCCCAAACTTTTGAACGGTAGTGTATATATATAAAATCACGGATTAATATATTTCAAACCTATTACTGATTGTCCAGAATAACCATCAAGAGTCCATTTACTTTTCATGGTCCTGGAAAAGAAGAGAAGGTTTAGAATTGAGTTAACACAGATGTGATGAAAAGCTGCACTGGTTAGATCTGCATGTTCCAGAGTTGCCAGAAGGGGCAATATTGAGCTGTGGATCTTTGTAGTGATGAGGGGCTCCAGGGGCCTGTTCCATGTCTCCAAGTTTATGGGGGCCATAAAAGTCAAACAGGAAATGCATTAGGGTGAATTCCTTAGACTGGTTTTAACAAAGGAATGTGAGTTCAGTTGTGGCCTGGGGTAAAAGAGCAGTTTTTGACTGTCCTTTTCTTGGGTGAAACAATGTCTTTAAGCAGAAGAATTCTTATTGATGAGCCAAGTGAGATGATGCTACACAACGCTGTATGGGTATGGTGGCTACAGAGTTAGCAACGTGGGGCCCATCACGCTCATGGTCCGCTATACATCAAGAGCGGTTACTGATTTTGTGTTTCAAGTGACAACGCATGGAGACAACGTTTTAGGATGTGACCTTTTCTACCAACTGGGTTTCTCCAGGGTAGCGCGGTGGAGGAGTGGTTAGCACTGCAGCAGCACAGAAACTCACTCTTGGCCGGGGGATCCTGGGTTCGATCCCAGCCCCCAACCAACAGTGATCTGTGTGGAGTTTGCATGTTCTCCCCGTGTCTGCATGGGTTTACTCTGGGATTTCTCCGGTTTCCTCCCACATGCCAAAAATATGCAAGTTAGGTTAATTGGCATCAAACTGGGGATTCTAAATTGTCCATAGGTATGACTGTGAGAGTGAATAGTTGTCTGTCTCTCTGTGTTGGCCCTGCGATGGACTGGCGATCTGTCCAGGGTGTACCCTGCCTCTCGCCCAAAAGATGCTGGGATAGGCTCCACCCTCTCCCCCCACGACCCGAAAAGGATTAAGCGGAAGAAGATGGATGGATGGGTTTCCCCATCCGTGACAGTAACAGACTCCGCTTGACCGACTACGATGGGTGGGACGCAACATACCCTGATGACAATGACGATGAGTGGGATGAGACATAACAGGATGACGATGATGAGAGTACAGCCGTCTCGTGCGCACAGGAGGAACACTGCCCAGAGAGGGGACAGCAGCCGGACTTGCCTCAGATCCTCACTCAGCACGGGCCCACAGGAGTCACTGCGGAGTTGCAGGAGAGGGAGACTATGCCCACTGAGGATCCCGGGACACAGCAACCCAGCTTAGATTCTAACAATGATGATAGTGACACATCACAACTAGGGGTGTGCCATATCGTATCGTTCATGATAATACCGGAATAATTTTTGAAACCGGTGTAAAAATGAATATCGTAATATTTGGGGTCTGTTACGCTGCCAACAGAAGTTGCACGTTACCATAGAAACGACAAAGCAAAACATGGCACAACAAGTGGCGCTCTGTGCTTGGAATGTCTGCGTCTTGTTGTGAGGAAGTAATTTAGTTTTAAGGCTGTTTCAGATTGCTGCCTTCATTTAAAAAAAAAAACGGTGCAGCAATACGGATAATCTGCCCACATTTTTTTCCCCATGTCAATAACACGGCTTCAGTGAAAAGTTTTACTTCGCCCTGAAGCAGTGTTGTTGACGTCCGGACTCCGAAGTGTCCAGAGGTTTATTTTTGTTCCCTTGAGGTTGCTCCAGATTGATTTATTCAACCAACCGAAAGAAAAAAAATCTGTTAACAGCCCCAGGAGTTGTCTGTGCAATGGATATTTCTAACGTGGGTAAACTGAGAGAAAAAGGGAGAGACGGGAGGTCCAATGCAGCGCTTATTTACCTGCAGAAGTGTCTTGTTTGAGGAAGCAGCAGACAGGTAAGTCAAATGATGAAATAATACTTTTAAATAAGCCTACTCCCTCCCTGTTTTATTTAGACCCTCTTCCTGATCCAGTGAAATAACATACTAAATTAATTTAATATGTTAAAATGAGCAAAACCCCCTCATGCCCCAGAGCATAGAAATGAGATGAAGACAGAAGTAATGTGATGAATGCGTGTCTGTGGTTATATTATACTGCTGTAGCTGCTTATACTGTAGTTTAGGGTTTACGATTTTAAATGTAATAAATTGGTTGCATTAACCATAGCTAAATTGCTCTTACATTTAAATGGCAATGTTTTCAGGACTATTTAGATATTTTAAGAAAAACTTTTATACTTTTCAAAACTATGGGCTATATGTTGTCTGCAGTACCATCTTTACTCTCATCTGCTTGTTACCATTCTCTTCTAAATTTGTTTTATTTTCTCCTTTTTTTAAACAGCTTTTGATAAAGATACTTTTTTTTTAAAGTTTTGAACATTTTTCGTGACAAATTCATGACCTTTTTGTTGCAGAATTGTAACTTTTTACCTAAAGCCTCTGACGTGTTTTTATTTGGAAAAGGTGAAGAAATCAGAAGCAGCACCAGATTAAAATTAAGATTAGTCAATCAGTGTTTTAATAATCAATAGATCAGTTGACTATTAAAATCCAAATTTATAATTTTCCTCCCAGCTGAAGGTTATAATTACATTTATAACTAGTTTGATACCTGTTATTTTAAAATATTTACCAACTAAAACTGTGGTGGTTTCTGGTTTCCAACAACAAGGTGGCCTAGGATGAAATCAAATTCCTGGCCTGAATTTCTGTCCCAGTCCACCCCTCAGTGCACTTAAGATGTGGGGGTTAATAATATTTTCTGGTAATATTTGATACAGAATGGGATAGGCTCCAGGTCCCCTGTGACCCGAAAAGGATTAAGCGGAAGAAGATGGATGGATAAAAAAAAAGTTTGAAACACATTTTAAACTGCTCTTTATAAACTGGAGAAATAAGAGTTTTTGTTTTTACTGAATATGTTGAACATAACGCTGGCCTGTGAAACTGTACTTTAAAAATTTAAAAGAAGAAATTGTATTCTGTGATATCATAAAGAATATTGTTATCGTGAAAATTCACAAAAATACCGTGATATCATTTTTGTGCCATATCGCCCACCCCTAATCACAATAACCACACTTTCCAGGTGAAGGAGAGAAGTGACCAGACTGCTTCCGAATCCTCGCACAGCGCCAGTCTACAGGAACCACAGCTGACCCGCTGGATGAAGAGTCCATGATTGTATAGGACACAGCAGAAGCACCGGATGTCTTCGGGATCCACAGCCAGCATCGGCCTCCAGGGACCGCCGCAGTAGCGCTGGATGAAGAATCTGTGACCCACCAGGTAACAGCGAAACCATTACAACCTGACGGACGCCCCATGACAGACGTGGATACTACATCACCGCGACCGCAACAATACGTGCAGCCAAACAGAAATGCCACTTGCGGTATTGGATTAGGTTCGGGTCCACAAAATCGAGGGACTAGATCTACAGTCAACCACATCATGGCCTCCAGCACCACTGACACCCATGAGGATCGCTGCGCAGCTGGGACCAGCGACCTTCCAACTGACAGATGGTTCGTGTGGCATGCCAATTGTCTCCGTTGAGTTTGAGTGTCAGCTCTGGAGGACAAAGCGTCGCGGGAGTCAGCTCACACAGTGTGGACCCGGAAAGGAGTTTTGTGGGAGATGGTCCCGGTCCAGGAGATCCAGCACTTCCAGGGGGGAGTCCATCACAGGCTCGCTACAAGGCCCCTCCAACAAAACTGCCTTCCCCATGGAAGAAAAGAAAAAAGAAAGGACTGTTTAGCTAGGGGCGCGGCTGTCAACTGAAAGTGGCAGAATAACCCACTCAGCCGTGCTGGGCTACACAATGGTCCACCCGCTAGCCCTAGCTAGTTTTGTTTATGTGATACCAAATTGGGGAGGGTTAATTAGACTGTGGGTTCTGTGTTTTTCCAAGGGATGGGTCGATGAATGTAGTATGGCACTACAGGGGTTAATGAACACCGGCGTGGTGACACAGCCATTAGGGTGACATCACCACGCCGGACGGTTAAATGGGGAGAGTCGGCCATCTTAGGCCTCTCTCAGCTCTTAGCGATACATCATACAATACGCAGCAACCTGCCTGTACTGTATTAATAACAACCTGTTGTAATAAGGTTTGAGTTCGAGCACAGCTCAACTCTCTGTTCCTCATTCCGGTTTCCAGACATCACATGTAGGATGACTTTGGAAAGCAAGAAGAGGAAGAGAATAAAGGCAGAGCCAAAGATTAAGTGGGGGAAGTTACAGAAGGAAGAATGTCACACAGAGTTCAGGAAGAAGTTGATACAGACTCTGGGTGGTAGAGAAAAATTACCAGATGACTGGTAAAGTATACAGCAAAAGTATTGAGGGAGACGGGTAGAAAGGTATGTGGTGTATCCAGTGGACAGAGGAAGGAAGACAAGGAGACTTGGTGGTGGAATGAGAAGGTACAGGAAAGTATTCAAAGGAAGAGGTTAGCAAAGTAAAAGTGGGATAGTCAGGGAAATGAAGAGACAGGAGTATTTGGAATCTAGGCACATGGCAGAGAGGTGGCAAAAAAAGGCATATAGTGAATTGTGTCATGAATTACCTCACGGGGCAGAGAGGAGAGGAGAGACCCAGACGCTGGACTGCAGTTTGTGATATTTATTAACAAAAAACCAAAAAAGTCCAAACAGAGTGCAAACACAAAGATCCAAAAGTGCACAAAGCAAAACTTACAAGCTGGAGGGAGAACACAGGATGCACACGAATACAAACGTCAGAACGAGGACAGGGTTCTGATGTAGATGCTTCTTCAAGACACCAGCAAACAGAAAAGAAATAACCGCCCTTAAATAGGGCCAGAAATAATTCAACACAAATGGTAACCAGTGTGAATCACATGAGCGGGCTGGGGAAGAAGATGATGACAATCAGATGTGAGTCATGAGGAGAGGAGACGGGGCTGACAGTTTGACAGGGGCACCACCCACAACCGGAGAAAAACCCAGAAGTGCCTCTGACAGCTGCAACCCCGAGAGAGAGAGAAAAAAAGGAATCGGCAAGATACAAATATAATGTGATGATGATAAATAAAGACAGGTAAACCCAAACATATAAATAACAAAACTACAATGAATGTAAACAGGAAAATAAGTCATACGAAGAAACGATACAGAATATGTGAAAACCAACTAAAGATAAAATAACAGGAATTAGAACAAAAAATACAACATTATACAAATAAGGAAAAAAGGCAAAGAGACGGAGCACACTGACCCCCCCCCCCCCCATGCTCAAATTGTGGCAGAGTTATATGAGAGGCTAAACACTAAGGAAGGAGAAAAGGACTTGTATCAATTGGCTAGACAGAGATCAAGCTGGAAAGGATGTACAGCAGGTTGATTAAGGACAGAAATGGTAATGTACTAACAAATGAGAAGAGTGTGTTTGAGAAAGTGGAAGGAGTACTTTGAAGAGCTGATGAATAAAGAAAATGAGAGAGAGAGGAGGATGGATGAAGAAAAGATAGTGAACAAGGAAGTCCCGAGGATTAGCAAGGCAGAAGTAAGGGCAGCTTTGAAGAGAATGAAGACTGGAAAGGTGGTTGGTCCAGATGACATACCTGTGGAGGTATGGAGATGTTTAGGAGAGATGGCAGTGAACTTTTTAACCAGATTGTTTAACACAATCTTGGAGAGTGAGAGGATGCCTGAGGAATGGAGAAAAAGTGTTTTGGTACCAATTTTCAGGAACAAAGGTGATGCTCAGAGCTGTAGTAACTACAGAGTCATAAAGTTGATCAGCCACACTATGAAAATACAGTATGGGAAAGAGTTGTTGAAGCCAGGTAAAGAGGAGAGGTAGCAATCAGTGAACAGCAATACTGTTTCATACCAAGAAAGTGTACTACAGATGCAGTGTTTGCTCTAAGAGTGCTGATGGAGAAGTATAGAGAAGGTCAGAAGGAGTTGCACTGTGTCTTTGAGATCTTAGAGAAACCATATGAGAGGGTGCCAAGAGAGGAAGTGTTGTACTGCATGAGAAAGTCAGGAGTGGCAGAGAAGTATGCAACGGTGGTGCAGGACATGTATGAGGACAGCAAGATGGTGGTGAGGTGTGCTGTAGGAGTGACAGATGAATTCAAGGTGGGGGTGGGGTTACATCAGGAATCAGCTCTGACCCCCTTCTCGTTTGCCATGGTGATGGGCAGGCTGACAGATGAGGTCAGGCAGGAGTCTCCATGTACCATGATGCTTGCAGACGACATTGTGATCTATAGTGAGAGTAGGGAGCAGGTAGAAGAGAACCTGGAGAGGTGGAGGTATGCTCTGGACAGAAGAGGAATGAAAGTCAGTAGATGCAAGACAGAATACATGAGTGTGAATGAGAGGTAGGCAGGTGTAACGGTGAAGATGGAAGGAGCAGAGGTAGTGAAAGTAGATACCTGGGGTCAACCATCCAAAGCAATGGAAAATGCACAAGAGAGGTGAAGAAAAGAGTGTAGGCATGGTGGAGTGGGTGGAGACGAGTGTCAGGGGTGATTTGTGACAGAAGGGTTGCAGCAAGAGTGAAAGGGAAGATTTACAAGATGGTAGCGAGGCCTGCTATGATGTATGGTTTGGAGACGGTGGCACTGATAAAAAGACAGGCGATGGAGCTGGAGGTAGCAGAGTTGAAGATGCTAAGATTTTCATTGGGAGTGACTAGGAGGGACAAGATTAGAAATGAGTATATCAGAGGGACAGCTCAGGTTAAGCAGTTTGGAGACAAATTAAGAGAGGCAAGGCTGAGATGGTTTGGACATGTGCAGAGGAGGGATAGTGGATATACTGGACAAAAGATGTTGGAGATGGAGATACCAGGCAGGAGGAAATGAGAAAGACCACAGAGTAGATTCATGGATGTAGTGAAGGAGGACATGGAGAGGGTTGGTGTTACAGAGGAAGATGCAAGGGATAGGGTGAGTTGGAGGCAGATGATCCATTGTGGCGACCCCTAAAGGGAGCAGCCGAAAGAAGAAGATTTCTTTAGATCAAACAGGATTCATCAAAAATAGACACTTCTTTTTTAATTTGAGGCAGTGGTTTAATATCATTTACACCCCTCCCCCAAAACGTCCATTCCACAGGCTATTATTTCCATGGATGCAGAGAAGACCTTTGATCGTGTGGAATGGCAATACCTTTTTTACGCCATGGAAAAGTTTGGATTTGGAAAAAATTAGATTTCCTGGGTTAAATTATTGTATACTTCCCCTCAAGCTTCGGTTAGGACTAATAACCACTATTCATCATATTTCTCTCTCTAGCACTCTACACGACAAAGGTGTCCTTTAAGTCCACTTTTATTTGCCTTAGCTATTGAACTGCTTTCTATTGCACTTCACTTCGAGTCTACTCTTACAGACATCATTTGGAATGAAACTGAGCATCGAGTATCTTTGTACCCAGATGACCTCCTCCTGTACATTTCAGATCTTTCAGTTTCTGTTCCCAGGGCACTTAGTATTTTAAATTCCTTTCAAGTTATTTCAGGCTGTAAACGTCATCTAAATAAAATAAATAAAAGTGAATTATTTCCTTTAAATAGAACAGCAAATAAGTACCCATTACACACTCTACCCTTAAAAATTGCGAACCATAGTTTTACATACAGTGGGGTAAAAAAGTATTTAGTCAGCCACCAGCTGTGCAAGTTCTCCCACTTAAAAGATAAGAGAGGTCTCCAATTTTCATTATAGGTATACCTGAACTATGAGAGACAAAATGAGAAAAAAAAATCCAGAAAATCACATTGTCTGATTTTTAAAGAATTTATTTGCAAATTATGGTGGAAAATAAGTATCTGGTCAATAACAAAAGTTCATCTCAATACTTTATTATATACCCTTTGCTGGCAATGACAGAGGTCAAACGTTTTCTGTAAGTCTTCACAAGGTTTTCACACACTGTTGCTGGTATTTTGGCCCATTCCTCCATGCAGATCTCCTCTAGAGCAGTGATGTTTTGGGGTTGTCACTGGGCAACACAGACTTTCAACTCCCTCCAAAGATTTTCTATGGGGTCGAGATCTGGAGACTGGCTAGGCCACTCCAGGACCTTGAAATGCTTCTTACGAAGCCACTCCTTCGTTGCCTGGGCGGTGTGTTTGGGATCATTGTCATGCTGAAAGACCCAGCCACGTTTCATCTTCAATGCCCTTGCTGATGGAAGGAGGTTTTCGCTCAAAATCTCACGATACATGGCCCCATTCATTCTTTCCTTCACATGGATCAGTCGTCCTGGTCACTTTGCAGAAAAACAGCCCCAAAGCATGATGTTTCCACCCCCATGCTTCACAGTAGGTATGGTGTTCTTTGGATGCAACTCAGCATTCTTTCTCCTCCAAACACGACAAGTTGAGTTTTTACCAAAAAGTTCTATTTTGGTTTCATCTTTTCTGGATCATCCAAATGCTCTCTAGCAAACTTCAGACGGGCCTGGACATGTACTGGCTTAAGCAGGGGGACACATCTGGCTCTGCAGGATTTGAGTCCCTGGTGGCGTAGTGTGTTACTGATGGTAGCCTTTGTTTCTTTGGTCCCAGCTCTCTGCTGGTCATTCACTAGGTCCCTCCATGTGGTTCTGGGATTTTTGCTCACCGTTCTCGTGATCATTTTGACCCCACGGGGTGAGATCTTGCGTGGAGCCCCAGATCGAGGGAGATTATCAGTGGTCTTGTATGTCTTCCATTTACTAATAATTGCTCCCACAGCTGATTTCTTCACACCAAGCTGCTTACCGATTGCAGATTCAGGCTTCCCAGCCTGGTGCAGGTCTACAATTTTGTTTCTGGTGTCCTTTGACAGCTCTTTGGTCTTGGCCATAGTGGAATTTGGAGTCTGACTGTTTGAGGTTGTGGACAGGTGTCTTTTATACTGATAACGAGTTCAAACAGGTGCCATTAATACAGGTAACGAGTGGAGGACAGAGGAGCCTCTTAAAGAAGAAGTTACAGGTCTGTGAGAGCCAGAAATCTTGCTTGTTTGTAGGTGACCAAATACTTATTTTCCACCATAATTTGCAAATAAATTCTTTAAAAATCAGACAATGCGATTTTCTGGATTTTTTTTTCTCATTTTGTCTCTCATAATTGAGGTATACCTATGATGAAAATTGGAGACCTCTCTCATCTTTTAAGTGGGAGAACTTGCACAATTGGTGGCTTACTAAATACTTTTTTGCCCCACTGTATATGGATGTAGGTAACCAATAAATTTAGAGATTTGTATGAAGCCAATTTTATCCCTCTCTTCACTCGTACACAGGATGAGTTTGAACGATGGTCAGTGATGAATTTGTCCTTGGCTAGTCATGTTAATGCGATTAAAATGAACACTTTGCCTAAATTTTTATATATATTTCAATTTATATTTATACCAACTTTTCTTCCTTTAATTTTTTTTCAAAGAATTGATACTGCTATACCCTGCCTCTCGCCCAAAGATGCTGGGATAGGTTCCAGCCCCCACGCGACCCGAAAAGGATTAAGCGGAAGAAGATGAATGAATGAATGATACTGCTATTAAAGAATTTGTTTGGAATAAAAAAGACCCCAAGGATTAGACAACCACACTTACAACAGCCTAAGGAAATGGGAGGCATGGGTTTGCCAAATGTAAAATAGTATTTTTGGGCAGCTAATTTGAAAATTATTAAATTCTGGTTACAGTCCAACTTAGCTCAAACTCCTATTTGGCTTAAAATGGAATCTGGCTCATGTAGTCCGGTATCTCTGCCGGCCTTAGCTCACGCTTCGTCAGAAAGTCTTCCCTCTCAGTACACTAAGAATATTATCATTAAAACAGCACTTAAAATCTGGAATCAATTTAAACAGAGTTTTCACCTTCAATCTAACTCATTATCCGCTCCTATAACTCCTAATCATTTGTTTCCCCCATCCTTGGTAGATGATGCATTTAAGATCTGGTCTAACTTAGGTATTAATACATTTTAGGACCTATTCATTAAAAATTCATTTGCTTCTTTTAGTTAATTGTCCAATAATTTTGGACTTCCTAAAAATCTTTTTTAGATATCTGCAAATTCAAAGTTTTGTGGTTAATACATCCCTAGAGTTTCCCAATTTACCCAATAGTACCTCCTTGGACACTTTCCTTGAGCCAGCAAATAACTTAAAAGGCATTATTTCACAAATTTATTCACAGAGCCACTCTTTTGATCCGGTTTTCCTGGAGACCCTCAAAACTTCTTGGGAGGCTGAACTAGGCAAAGCTATTTCAGATGACTTTTGGAGAAACGCCCTTCTTAATGTACATAGATCATCTATTTGTGTAAGGCACAGTTTAATTCAATTTAAAATCTTGCATCGCTTTCACTTCACTAAGCTTAAATTGTCAAAAATTTATAATGTGACGTAGGCGAGGTTCACACAAAGAAGAGGAGCAGATGGTTGCGACGAACAGGCTTTATTAAAACACACCACTGAGCACAGACAGGAGGGGAGGTCATTCTCCCAGACCCCCGTTTCAATCATGGTTACACACATGATACATCTTGCCCTAATCCTGCCTATAAACACTGCTGGGTCATTATAACGCAGTTATAATGACCCAGCAGTATAATAACTCAGTAATCACATTAAATACACACACAAAGTAACGTTCTCTGCTGGCAAAGCATGCTGGGAAATCCCTGCCCCCCCTTAACACGGCCCCGACGTTACAATAAGGACACAGATCCAACCTGTATTAAATGCCATCGGGACCCAGCAAACCACGTGCATATGTTTTGGTCCTGCCCAAACCTGCAGTTCTTTTGGGGAGAGGTTTGTAAGTTTCTGTTGAGTGTTACTGGAAAACAAGTTTACTGCAACGCTTTGATGACTTTGTTTGGGATCTCCTTAGCTACAACCCTTTCATCAACAGAATCTGCTTTTATTGCTTTTGTACTTTACTGGCCAGACATATAATACTGTAATGTCTGTGGTTTCTCCCAAGCACCAGATGATTAGCTCTTCTTCAGAATGACTTCATTTATTACTCACAGGAGCATAATAACACCTAAACCTTAAACGGGTTACTGCTCCTGACCATCACCCATGCCAGCTCTCTCGAATCCAGCTCGCTGGCGCATAGCCACCGCAACCGTAACAACAGCCAACCTACGTACAGTCCATATTCACGTACAACATTCGCTATGTCTTAAAGGCACATGAACAACAGCAGAACACATAACAATAACAATGAACATGCTACCAACCAACACACATTCAAGGATCACTACACTGCCCCCCCCCAACATTAAGTTCTTCGTCCCTGAGGGAACAACAAAGTCTCTCCAAATGGGGTGGTAGTTTGTGCTGCCTCCATGATCGCCTGGGACCCCCAGCAGGCATGGGGGTTTCTGCAGTCTTGGAAACAGGATCAGAAGAGGGGGAAACAGTCTCAGTGGTAAATGTGTGGGTGTAGTAAGAGAGGAAAGGCAATTTGCTTGTGTCGGGGAGCGGTGGTGGTGGTGGGAGGCTCCGTACTCAGGCAGGGGTTGGAAGAAGCTGTAGTGGCCATAATGTCCTGAACAAAACCAGGAAGTGTACCTGCCTCTCTGGAAAAGAAGGGAGGGCATGCCCTCTACAGGTACATCTCAAAAAAATTAGAATATCATGAAAAAGTTCAAAGCCAGTTTAGAAAGCTTGGGATCAGTCCGCCAAGGTCTCCGCCTTTGACCGCCACCTAATCCACATAGCACCGGACCCCCATGATCCCTCCTGCAGGTGGTGAACCCACTGGAGGGCGGACCCATGTAACTCCTTCGGGCTGAGCCCGGCCGGGTCCCATGGGTGGAAACCCGGCCACCAGACGCTAGCCTTCGAGCCCCTCCCCCAGGCCTGGCACCAGGGTGGGGCCCCGGTAACCCCATACCGGGCGGGGTACACTGAATCCTTGATATACAATTTATCATGAGAGTCTGTTGGATCGTTCTTAGTCTGGCCCTTCACCCAGGACCAGTTTGTCTTGGGAGACCCTATCAGAGGCAAATTGCCCCGGACAACATAGCTCCTGGGATCACTGGGGCACGCAAACCCCCCCACCACGATAAGGTGACGATCCATGAGGGAGGGCCTATCACAGGGGCTGAGGTCGCCAAAGTGGTTAAAAATCTCCTTGGTGGCCAGGCCCCGGGGGTGGACGAGATTCGCCCCGAGTACCTCAAGGCCCTGGATGTTGTTGGGTTGTCATGGTTGACACGCCTCTGCAACATTGCGTGGAGGACGGGGGCAGTGCCTTTGGCATGGCAAACCGGGGTGGTGGTTCCTCTCTTCAAAAAAGGGGACCGGAGGGTGTGCTCCAACTTTAGAGGGATCACACTCCTCAGCCTCCCTGGGAAGGTCTATGCCAGGGGTGGGCAATCATGTGCCGCGGAGGGCCATTCCACTGCAGGTTTTCTGTTCCACCCTGTCTCTTCAGCAGGTGGCTTCACTGATTAGCAATCCTTGGAGCTGATGAGAGCAAACACCTGCTGAAGAGACTGGGTGGAACAGAAAAGCTGCAGTGGAATGGCCCTCACTGCCCACCCCTGGTCTATGCCAAGGTACTGGAGAGGAGAGTCCGGCCGTTGGTCGAACCTCGGATTCAGGAGGAGCAATGTGGTTTTCGTCCTGGCCGTGGCACATCGGACCAGCTCTTTACCCTCTCGAGAATTCTTGAGGGTTCGTGGGAGTTTGCCCAACCAGTTTACATGTGTTTTGTGGACTTGGAGAAGGCGTTTGACCGCGTCCCTCGTGGATTTTTGTGGGGGGTGCTTGGGGAGTATGGGGTATCGGGCTTGTTGTTACGAGCTATTTGGTCTCTGTACGACCGTTGTGAGAGTTTGGTTCGTATTGCCAACTCTCGGTCGGAGTCATTCCCAGTGAGAGTTGGACTCCGCCAGGGCTGCCCTTTGTCACCGATCCTGTTCATAATTTTTATGGACAGGATTTCTAGGCGCAGCCAGGGAATGGAGGGTGTCATGCTTGGTGACCACAGGATCTCATCTCTGTTGTTTGCAGATGATGTTGTCCTGTTGGCTTCATCCAGCAATGACCTACAGCTCTTGCTGGGACGGTTTGCCACTGAGTGTGAAGCGGCTGGAATGAGAATCAGCACCTCCAAGTCCGAGTCCATGGTCCTCAGCCGGAAAAAGGTGGATTGTCCTCTCCGGGTTGGGGACAGGCTACTGCCCCAAGTGGAGGAGTTTAAGTATCTTGGGGTCTTGTTCACGAGTGAGGGGAAAATTGAGCGAGAGATCGACAGATGGATTGGAGCAGCATCTGCAGTGATGCGGACGTTGTACCGGTCTGTTGTGGTGAAGAGGGAGCTTAGTTCTAAGGCAAAGCTGTCGATTTACCAGTCAATCTATGTTCCTACTCTCACCTATGGTCACGAGCTTTGGGTAATGACCGAAAGAACGAGATCGCGGACACAAGCGGCTGAAATGAGCTTTCTCCGTAGGATTGCTGGACTCACCCTCAGAGATAGGGTGAGGAGCTCAGTTATCCGGGAGAGGCTCAGGGTAGAACCGCTGCTCCTCCACATTGAAAGGAGTCAGTTGAGGTGGTATGGGCATCTGATTAGGATGCCTCCTGGACGCCTCCCACTTGAGGTGTTTCAGGCACGTCCCACTGGGAGGAGACCCCGGGGCAGACCCAGGACTCGGTGGAGAGACTATGTCTCCCAGCTGGTCTGGGGACGCCTTGGTATCCCCTCTGAAGAGCTGGAGCAGGTGGCTGGGGAGAGGGAAGTCTGGGCTTCTCTGCTTGAACTGCTGCCTCCACGACCCGGA
This sequence comes from Pholidichthys leucotaenia, assembly GCA_020510985.1. Lineage (NCBI taxonomy): Eukaryota > Metazoa > Chordata > Actinopteri > Cichliformes > Pholidichthyidae > Pholidichthys > Pholidichthys leucotaenia. The sequence goes on from CM035838.1 coordinate 8,578,118, forward strand.
CCTCCGGAAAAGCAGTAGAAGATGGATGGATGGATGGATGGATGAAAAAGTTCAATATTTTTTGTCACTCATTTCAGAAAGTAAAACCCATATATTATATACGTAGATTCATTACACAGACAGTGATATATTTCAAGTGTTTATCACTCTAAAAACGCAAGAAATCTCTGGGTCTGTCACGCTTCATAGGACATCGTAGCACGGCCTATGACCTCTGCCTGAACATCATAGGATGTCCTATAGGACACATAGACAAATGTGTCTTTATGATGTCATAGACCATGTGTCTTATCATAGCGCATCCTATGAACTCAGGCATCATAGGACGACTCGCCATGCCTACATGACGGCAAATGTGTAACCTTGACGAATGCCAGTCTACACTACAAATGTGTAAAATGCCAAGCAAAGCGCTGATTTTCTCCGGGTGCTCCGGTTTCTTGGTTTCTACGGGCATGCACGGGCCTTCCTGAACAGGGTCAAAAGCCACTTTTTCAGGATCATGCCCATGAACTGGAATTACGATGCACCCATCCCTCAACCAGTGGTCTGAACGAAGAAGAAGAAGACCCACCAGATGGAGAGCAATAGAATGAGGAGAACTGCTGCACGTCAGAAAGGATGCCGTGAACATGAAACACCTCAGGTTCCACCAGTAACCAACACAGCCATCTGAGACAGGAGGAGACCCTTCAGTGATCTGAACGAAGAAGAAGAAGACCCAACAGATGATGTCTATATGACGGCACATAGACAGAGCACATGACTCCCTACAAGACATACATAACACAGAACAGTGACAGGCAGAAGAAGAAGTAACAAGCAGGGGCAAACAGCCCCAGATGGCAAGGCATATTTTGTGTGATTTTTATGTTTTGCTGCATACAAAAGCCATCACATGTACAGTAACTGCCACTTAGTGCTGTGTTGCTATACCAACTGTCCTGTAACTGGCAAGAAAATGTGATGTTCCAATGCATCCCCTCTACGGGCATGCACGGGTATGCACTAGTTTATTTTAATTTTGATGATTATGGCTTAGCCCATGAAAACCCCAAATTCAGTTTCTCAAAAAATTAGAATATTACATAAAATTAATTTTAAAAAATAGTTTTTTAATAGAAATGTTGGCCGACTGAAAAATATGTCCATCTACACACTCAATAGTTGGTTGGGGCTCCTTTTGGATTAATTACTGTATCAATGTGGCGTGGCATGGAGGTGATCAGCCTGTGACACTGTTGAGGTGTTATGAAGGCCCAGGTTGCTTTGATAGTGACCTTCAGCTCGTCTGCATTGTTGGGTCTTGTGTCTCTCATCTTCCCCTTGACAATACTCCATAGATTCTCTATGGGGTTTAGGTCAGGAGAGTTTGCTGGCCAATTAAACACGGTGATGCCATGGTCATTAAACCAGGTTTTGATACTTTTGGCAGTATGGGGGGGGGGGGTGCCAAGTCCTGCTGGAAAGTGAAATCAGCTTCTCCATAAAGCTTGTCAGTACAGGGAAGCATGAAGTGCTCTAAAATGTCCTGGTAGACAACTGCGCTGACTTTGGTCTTGAAAAAACACAGTGGACCAACACCAGCAGATGACCTCTGTGCAGGTAAAAGTAAATTTTGCATTTGATTTGTAAAATAAAGTCCCAGAGTCTGGAGAAAGAGTGGAGAGTCACAGAATCTAAGTTGCTTGAGGTTTAGTGTGAAGTTTCCACAGTCAGTGATGATTTGAGGAACCGTTTCATCTGCTAGTGTTGGTCCACTGTGGACTAGCTTATGGACTAACTTTAACATTTTTTTATTTTTATTTTTTTGGGGGGGATTTTGTATACTTTATTGATCCCCAGCGGAGAAACTGAGGGCATCCACCTGGATGGATGAAGCAGCCACGGTACGGCGCTATCCCTTTACCATTCACACACACATTCACACCTAGGGCCACTTTAGAGTCTCCAATTAACCTAATGTAACCCAGTGTTAAAAACGTGAACAGAATTATAAATATTGATACCACTTTGACAGACATTCATTTCACAATGGGAATAGATATTTTGAAGATGGGTATATAAATACAATATAAGTTCATAAAATATGTTCATAAATAGTTAGGAACATTTTCTGGAAAGCTCTCCTAGAGTTCTCAGTGTTTTTATTTGGTTTACTGAGCAACCAATGGCTGCGTCGTTTGTTGGGCAGTATCAGCCAATGGGGTCACGCCAGCCAATGGGGTCACGCGCTTTCTCACTCAGTCTTGGTGTAATCTGCAGACCGCTTTCAGACACTGCCGAGACACAACTGAGAGAACGCGATCCCTCACTGAGACGATGAGCTAACGTGCTAGTAGCAGCCTTTGCCTGGATAAAACTTTGAGATTGGTAAGCCTAAACCAACCTGAGACATAAGACATTGCTGTATTATCAAATTCTAATACCTTGTTTGTTAAATTTTAAGATCTGAATCCAAAGGCTGTGAACTCACGTTGAGCGCGAGAATCCCCATGACACACGTGTCGCTTAGCATGGTGAGTGCCATTCATTGTGTATGGGAAATGCTAACCACTAGCTTAAAATGCTAACCGCCAATGCTAATTCCAGCTAGGTTTTCCATCAGAAAAGGGTGTTTTTCAGAGCTGTAATGGTTAGCAACAGTCCCATTTCACTTGCCACTGAATGTTATTTAAGGGTGAATATTATATCTGTGGTTTACAGGTGTTTGGAGTGTAAATTTCTGTTAAATTTTCTTTTTTTTTTTTTCCTTGTCAAGTGCTTCCAATGCACTTGACTTAGATCATAGATTAAGTTTTTGTCTGGCCTATCCTGTAGGTCAGGTTTTTGTTTGGACTGGATTCAGAAGAACTTGGATCTCCAGATCTGGATGGCGAGCCGAAGCACGAACCTAAACAGATGGTAGAGGTGATCCAACTGATCACCTGGAACGGACACTAGAGAGCTGTGCATATTGTAAATATATTTTGGAGTATTTTATTTTATTTTTTTATTATTGTATTCACGAGCGCTCAATTTTTGTTTAAGTGTACATATCTGTTAAAATACATATACTTGCAAGTTTCCATACACCTTGTGTATGTGTCATCTGTGGTTACGCCCTCCAGGCTCCTACAAACCTAGAGTCTATCTGACCTGGCCCAATTGTCCCTTCTGTCCAGGTAGTAGGTTAAAGGTAACTACACTGATATAACACAACACTACCAAAAGGGTACAAGACTACACCTAAAGTAAAGTAGTATTACACACCTAAAGTGCTACAAGAGGTGTTACAGTGGTGTTACAAAAATCTGGCGAGCACAGCCAGGAGCCTGGAGCGTTGCGACAACAGATGTGGATTCTGTTTTGACCCCTGACCAAACAGTTCATATACTGTCAAAATGGATTTTCTTGCAAAATATGGTGTCAAAGTTCCAAATGCAGTCATTGTCAGTGGTGTACTTGACAAAGAAAAAGACAAAGACGTTTTTAAGTTCCTAGAGCAACATGGCACTATTCATAGGGTACTTAGCATTGATGATAACTCATCTGAATTTGACAAAAGTCACCTTGTGGAGTTCGAGTCTGGATTAGCTGTTGAAACATTAGTACCTGCGTTGCCGTATTTCTTTCCATCCACTGACAATCCTGATGTTAAGTACTGCATTCAAGCCTTAACTGATGTGTACACTAAAACTGTAGGGGGCAGTGTTACTGAGGCTTATCTTAGCAACCTGAAGGGCTTAGCTAAGTTAAGTGGAAAATGTCACGGCTGGCCCTCACGAGCCAGCATAAGACGCCTCAGTTCAGTAAATTGCAGTTCAGTTCTTTTATTTATAAAGCACAGGACTTAGGTGTACAACATAACTTTGCCACGCAGGCTTCGTTACACAACACAACATAAATTCACAATAGAGAGTTATGGCAGTGACGAGGAGCTCTCGTCTGCCGTAATTAGGAAGGAACGTCAGCGAGGGAGAAGACAGTTCCAAATAAATCACTTACATGCAGCGGGATACGTCGAGGAACCCAGGGAGCATGTGGTAAGGAGACAGGGGAAAATCATAGGACTTCTGACGAGACAGCCGCGCCGTCCAGTTCACTCGCACTGACATTTAAAGCCAGCTGCTCATGATTGGAAACTCGGCACAGCTGCCCAGGTTCTGACAGCTGAGAGCTCCCGAGCGTCTGGCCAATCAGAGCCCGGGAAACCCGTGTGACGACACCAGCTGTCAAAAGCTGACAGGGATGAGGAATAACCCGAGCGCGGACAAAGCGCTCGGGATATGACAGGGCCCCTCCCTCTACGCGAACTCCTGGTCGCGCGCAACATCCAGACCCCCCCACACCACCCCAGGGAGGGTGGAGGGGGAAGCAGGTGGAGGGAGAGCAGGGCCAACTCACAACAAGGGGGCAAAAACATCGGGGAAGGGAGGGAGAGAGAAAAAAAAGGCAGAAACCGTACATAAACGGGGACAGAGATGAATAAAAAGAAAAGTCAACGCTAGATTGACATCACTCACAAAACCACAAAAAAGAAAGCCAAGATGAGGGTACAAGGAACACCAGTCAATACCACAAGGCAGGATCAAGGAAATAAAAGGGCAAATAATACCTTCTTCTCCAAGTTAATGTGTACAGAAAACCGTCAAAACCAAAAGACAACACAGGTGCCAAAAAAAAGAAAGGAACTAGACCCGAGTAAGGGAGTAACATAGGAAATAAACAACCACACCCTAAAGAAACATACAATACTCATGATAGCCACGGCAAGAGAACATATGTCCATCCACGGAAAACAGTCACCTTAAACATGAAGTCCAATCCCCAGTGGGGTATTTCAGTCACAAGTCAGTGGTGGGGCAAGAGAAGGAGAGGGAAAAAAAAAAAAAAACCCATTGGGGAATAGAGTAAAACAACTCCACTCAGGAGGCCTCCCAGCACCCAGCATCCAGGCCGCCAGCAAAAGCAGCGGAACGTGCCCTAACGGCCCAGCCAAACCCCGGGCCGAGGGAAACCATGTCTCCGGTGGGCGGACCAGGGCGCCAAAAGAACCATCCAGCTTGTCAGGAGGCCGGACCCGGACGCCAAAAGGAAAGAGCCGGTCACCGGGTGGTCGGGCAGTATCGGCCTGCCAACAGAATGGCTGGGGGAAGGTCGGCGAACCGGGCCAGCCGGAATTTACCCCCGCAGTCTCAAAGGCGGGGAAAAAGGGGCCACGGCGAGGATGGGGCATGGCCTGGAAAGCGCTCAGCGGCGGGTCAGCTACACAGTCTCCAGAACCCACCTGGGTCAAAACGACCATGGTGTCAAGCTCCGATCGAGCGAGAGCAGCACCCGCGTCGGACCCCGATTGGGCCGGAACCTCCATGACGTCAAGCTCCGATCGGGCGAGAGCAGCACCCGCGTCGGACCCCGATTGGGCCGGAACCTCCATGACGTCAAGCTCCGATCGGGCGAGAGCAGCACCCGCGTCGGACCCCGTTTGGGCCGGAACCTCCATGACGTCAAGCTCCGATCGGGCGAGAGCAGCACCCGCGTCGGACCCCGATTGGGCCGGAACCTCCATGACGTCAAGCTCCGATCGGGCGAGAGCAGCACCCGCGTCGGACCCCGATTGGGCCGGAACCTCCATGACGTCAAGCTCCGATCGGGCGAGAGCAGCACCCGCGTCGGACCCCGATTGGGCCGGAACCTCCATAACGTCAAGCACCGATCGGGCGAGAGCAGCACCCGCGTCGGACCCCGATTGGGCCGGAACCTCCATGACGTCAAGCTCCGCTTGAACCGGCGGAGCACTCCTGCTGGACCCCATGCCGAGAGCCGGACCCTCCAAGGTGGCACCAAGAGCAGGTTCGCCTCCAGTGACCCTGATCTCGGGTTCTGCCGCCATCCAGGACTTCGATGCTCCGGGTTCAAACGGGAGGAGGTCGTCGTCCGGTTCCCACTCCGTCGCGACGTCATCCGCCCCTGGAAGAGGGGCTCTTGCAGCTCGAGGACCCCCCGACGTCATCGTCCACGCTAGTTGTTCATGTGGCGTGGAGGTGAGGGGCTCTCGGCCCGCTGGACCGGACTGTTCATCTGCGGAGTCCCGGGGACGCTCCGTCGTCGGCACAGGCTCCAACCAATCGTCCGACCTCCTCTGCCCAGAAAATGGCTGCGGGGCTGGGGTCTTCTGCCAGAGGGCCGCAGGCTCACTCCTCATCTGGTGACGCTCCTCAGAGGTCGAAGCGTGCTCAGCAGGGGGAGACACAGAGGCAGCGGGTTTAATTAACATATCAGCAGGGAGTTGAGGCTCGGGGGGCTGCAAACCCCGAGCCTCACCCCCAGGAGTCAGACAGAACAAATCACTATTAGATGGAAAAAAGTGAACTTGAACTTGCCTGGCTCCCGGAGGAGCGGTGGAACCTGCCGTTGGGAACGTCATTCCATCCTCCTCCCACCGGGTGGTGGCCGGAGACTCTCTTGGAGGAGAGGGGGCCACTCGGGATGGTGTAGCCGCGCTGTCCACTGGAGCAAAACTTCTCAAACTCCCAGCCGCTGGAGAAGGCGTCGAAGCGGAGGGGGCAACAGCCAAGTCAGGCCGGGCGTGACGCGCTGACAGCTCAGCGGGGAAAGCAGGCCCGGGGGGAAAGGCTGCTGGGGTCTCCTCCAGGTGAGACGCCGAAGAGACAGCAGTGGGATGAATGGGGTCAGCCCAGTGAACCGGAGCGGATTCCGGAGGGGAGTCACGCTGAGAACGTCTCTGGCCACGGTGTCGACGTCTACGACGGGCCCCGGATGGTGCGAACTCCAGGACTGGATCGAGGGAAGGATCCGGATTCCAGAGCGGGCAGCGGGAGCTCCGGTCACTCCGCCTTTGGCCTCGTTCCTCCTCGATCTCCTGGAGCGCCTCGCGGTGGACGGCGATCTCTTGTCTCCTCGCTTGGACGTCCAAGTGGTCGGTGTAGCGGGAAGACAACCGGTCGAGCGTTCTCTCAGCGCAGTCCAGGTAGTAGTGCGCTTCGGATGAGTCGTCAAGGCTGGTGGAAGTGCTGATGAAGTCATCCACCTCCTCCAGCGCCTCAGGCAGCTGGAGCCAGAGATCACTCCACCTTGCAGCCTCCTCCTCTTCGTACATCAGAATTGTCTGGCGTTGGGCAGCGATGTCGAGTCTCCTCGCGTCGACCTCGGGGTGACCGTTGTAGCGGGAAGGCAGACGGTCAAGCACCTCCTCAGCCCGGTCTAAATACCACTGTTCATCGGGCTGATAACCGAGGAGAGGAGGGGCGAGGGAGGTGTCTGGATGCCCATCGAGGTCGGAGGCGATAATGAGGATTTCATCTACCTCCTCCAGCGCCTTGGTCAGCAGGACGTGGGAACCCCGAGAATGACTCCGCTGAGATGGCATATTTCCAACGCCGCGTACCTGGACAGGAAGGACAAAGTTCCCAGAACGCAACTTACTGAGAACGGCGTCTCCTTCTGGCGGCTGTCTACTGTCACGGCTGGCCCTCACGAGCCAGCATAAGACGCCTCAGTTCAGTAAATTGCAGTTCAGTTCTTTTATTTATAAAGCACAGGACTTAGGTGTACAACATAACTTTGCCACGCAGGCTTCGTTACACAACACAACATAAATTCACAATAGAGAGTTATGGCAGTGACGAGGAGCTCTCGTCTGCCGTAATTAGGAAGGAACGTCAGCGAGGGAGAAGACAGTTCCAAATAAATCACTTACATGCAGCGGGATACGTCGAGGAACCCAGGGAGCATGTGGTAAGGAGACAGGGGAAAGTCATAGGACTTCTGACGAGACAGCCGCGCCGTCCAGTTCACTCGCACTGACATTTAAAGCCAGCTGCTCATGATTGGAAACTCGGCACAGCTGCCCAGGTTCTGACAGCTGAGAGCTCCCGAGCGTCTGGCCAATCAGAGCCCGGGAAACCCGTGTGACGACACCAGCTGTCAAAAGCTGACAGGGATGAGGAATAACCCGAGCGCGGACAAAGCGCTCGGGATATGACAGAAAAGGTTTTGAAGAGGTGTTGCGGGAGGTTATGTCCACAATAGGGAAGTTTATTGAAGCTGCTGAGACAGCTGAAATGGTCTCTGCCGATGTTGATCCTGCTTCCCCTACTGTAGAACCCACACAAAGTGGAGTCTCTCCTCCACTCCAAGCTGAAGTGCCTCGCACCCCTAAAACCACTCAAGCACTCTTCCAAAGCCCTCTTAGACCAAACTTGACACCTCAAAAGTTGAGCCCAGCTGATTTTAACCCACCCGAGGTTTAGAAAATCGTAGTCGAGCATGTCATTAAAAATGCAGAGAAGCCGTCAAACGCCCATTCCTCCTTGAGAATCAGAGCTTTCTCTGGCAAAACGCCAAGACCTCATACTGAAAAAGTCCCTCGTCTGTGTGTCTGTTTTTATGCACTTTAATGTGTTTTTAACGAAATTCTCTGTGTCGTTTCTGTCCTGGAATGTTTGTGGACTGTATGGCGAAGAGCTCCCTGGTTCCATCAATATGGATTTCCTCCCCTATTTTGCACTGCTGCTACTTTTTCCTCCGGCTCTTTGTCTCTGAGGTAAGCGCGATCGGGATCATGCCGGGCAGAATACATTATTCCAGGGACATGTTGCTGCATTTAAACACGGTTGATGCAGCGTCTGTGATTGAGTCTAAGCCGCAACTGCCGGACTTTATTTTGAGAGACGTTCACGGACACAGTGGTGAAAAGAGAGACGGGAGAAGGAAACGCGGAAAGCGTGGAGGCGTGAAATTACACCTGAGAAGACGTCAGTTTGGCAACATTCCTCTTCCTTCTATGATTTTTGGGAACGTACAATCTCTGAGGAACAAGGAGGATGAAATTCAAGGGAATGTACGCTACCAGAAGGACTTTAAGAACTGCTGTGTCATGGCTTATACCGAGTCTTGGCTTAATGCGCATGACCGGGATGCGGACCTGTGGATTGATGGCTTTGGAGCCCCACTCCACTCTGATCGGCAGGAAGAGGTAACGGGGAAGCGTCAGGGGGGCGGCGTATGTTTATATATTAATAAGCAGTACTGCACATCTGTCACGGTCAGAGAGCACATCTGTACACCCGATGTGGAGCTGCTGTCTGTGTCACTACGCCCCTTTTGTTTGCCTCGCGAGTTCCCCCAGCTTTTTATCACGACTGTGTACATCCACCCGAGGGCAGACGCTGACTCCGCCTCCAGCACCATCTTTGATGTGGTGCAACGGCTGCAGTCAATTTCTCCAGAGGCGCCAAACTTTATTCTTGGGAATTTTAACCATGTTTCTTTAAAGAAGACACTTAAAAACTTTTATCAGTATGTCTCCTGCCAAACCAGGCGAAAAAAGACATTGGACCTGTGCTATGGATCCATAGAGAGGGCCTATAAATCACTTCCCCTTCCTCCTTTAGGATCCTCAGATCACAACTGTACATTTGCTGCCCATATATAAAACTGTTCTCAGAAGAGGCAAGGTGGAGACCAGAGACATAGATGTGTGGACAGAGGATTCAGTGCACTGCCTCCAGGAATGCTTTAACTGTACAGACTGGGAGGTGTTCACACTGTCCTGCGGGGATGATTTGGACTCTTTGGTGGATGTCACATGCTCATACATGGCTTTCTGTAAAAATACCATCGTTCCACGTAAACGTGTCAAAATATATCCCAACAACAAGCCATGGGTTACAAAATCAGTTAAATCCTGCTTACAGAGGAAAGCACTTGCCTTTAAACAGGGGTCTGTTTCTGAGCTACAGGTTGCCACAAAAGAGCTGAAGGCCGAAATTTTAAGAGCAAAACAGAATTATAAATCAGAGTTGGAAAGTAAGATGGCAACAAAGAAACTTGGTTCAGCCTGGGCCAGTATGAAAACTATTGCAGGCCTTCAGAGCACAGAGCGCAGTAATCGTGTGTTTTTAGATGGTTTTAATTCAGACACACAGCTGGCTAATGCTCTTAATTGTATTCATGGTTGTTTTGACTCCTTTGATTTTAGCACTGAAATCCAAGATTTGAAACAGAAACTCAAAGACAATCAGCACTTTAATATTGAGGTGCAGGATGTTAAAAGGGAGTTCTGCACTGTAAAAGTGAACAAAAGTCAGGGCCCTGATAATATACACTACCGTTCAAAAGTTTGGGGTCACCCAGACAATTATTTTGTGTTTTCCATGAAAAGTCACACTTATTTACCACCATGAGTTGTAAAATGAATAGAAAATATAGTCAAGACATTGACAAGGTTAGAAATAATGATTTGTATTTGAAATAATAATTTTTTCGTTCAAACTTTGCTTTCATCAAAGAATCCTCCATTTGCAGCAATTACAGCATTGCAGACCTAACATGATTGCACAAGGGTTTTCTAATCATCCATTAGCCTTCTGACGCAATGAGCAAACACATTGTACCATTAGAACACTGGAGTTATAGTTGCTGGAAATGGGCCTCTATACACCTATGTAGATATTGCACCAAAAACCAGACATTTGCAGCTATAATAGTTATTTACCACATCAGCAATGTATAGAGTGTATTTCTGATTAGTTTAAAGTTATCTTCATTGAAAAAAAGTGCTTTTCTTTCAAAAATAAGGAAATTTCTAAGTGACCCCAAACTTTTGAACGGTAGTGTATGTGGGTGCTTGGTAAAGTCCTGTGCACATGAACTGAGTCCTATATTTCATTACATTTTCAATAAGTCCTTACAGACACAACATGTGCCTAAGATCTGGAAAGAAGCCGTGGTTGTTCCTGTTCCAAAATCCAGCTGTCCTAAAACGGTAAACGACTTTAGAGCAGTTGCTTTGACTTCAATTTTAATGAAAATTTTTGAAAAACTGGTGATATGTGAGGTCCTAAAGCAGACTGAGCATGCATTGGATCCTCTGCAGTTTGCCTATAGGCCTCATAGAGGAGTGGAGGATGCCACTGTCACTCTGTTTAACATGCTTTTTAAACATCTGGATTTTAATGGGACACATGCCAGGCTTTTATTTGTGGACTTTTCCTCCGCCTTTAATACAATCCAACCTCATATCTTAGTTGAAAGACTCCTGCAACAATTTGATTTGAGCAATAATCTGGTGGGTTGGATTCTGGATTTCTTAACCAACAGGACACAAACAGTAAGGGTCAATGGTACATTGCCTGCCCTAAAGTGCTCTTCTACTGGCTCTCCTCAGGGGTGTGTGTTGTCACCACTACTCTTCATCCTGTACACAAATATGTGTCGGAGCAGACATGACAACAGACACATTATAAAGTATGCTGATGACTCAGTTATTGTCAGTCTCCTCCAGGATGGTGAGAGTGGCCACGGCCCAGTAGTTGATGATTTTGTTCACTGGTGTGAGGATTCCTACCTGCAGCTGAATACGACAAAAACTAAAGACATGATTACTGACTTTAGGACGAAAACTCCCAGGCACAAAGTCACCGTACTAAAAGGCCAGACCACCGAATGTGTACAATCCTACAAATATCTTGGGACGATTATTGATAGTAATTTAAACTTTGAAGACAACTGTGAAAGGGTGTGCAAAAAGGGTCAGCAACATTTGCATTGTTTAAGGAAACTTGCACGCTTCCAAATTGACCGAACCATAATGATAATGTTTTATCGGGCTTTTATTGAATCTGTTTTATGCTTTTCTTTAGTGTCATGGTTTGGTCAGATAAAACTAAAACAGAGGAAATCCTTGGATCAGGTAGTTAGATGGTCCAGTCGTTTGCTTGGTGAGTCACAGCTGAGCCTGACATCCCTGTACACCAGACAAGTACAGAGGATGGCTACTGACATAACGCACGGCTCAGGAGACGCACACACACAGGCTCAGAGTAGCTCAAATAGCTTTATTAACAACAGGAGTGTATGAATGTGTGTCTGCGAGATGTGAATGTGTTGGTGGCGGCGTCTGCTTCGGGCACAGAGGCAGGAGACCGTACAGCCGGACAACCCTATGGGAAAGCACAGGGAGAAGGGTGACGGGCACACACCAACACAGGAGATATATAGGCGAGAGAGGAGCTTACTTGGACGGGACGGATGACTGGCACAGCAAGGGACGAGGTCCGGTAGACAGCCACCTGGAAAGCCCGGTGCAGCAGCGAGGAACAGGCGATGGAGAGGAGTAGTCCGCCGCCAGGAAATCCACCTGTGCACAGGGGAGCAGACTTGGAGGAGAAAAAGGTAAGATCTTCTTTCCGGAATGATCAGCTGAGAATGAAAGGAAACTCACAGCGATGCGTAGGGAAGTCTGACGGCTTCAGGTCGAAGCTCAGGGCGAGGCGGCTTAAATCCCTCGCCGCTGATGATGTGCAGGTGTGTGTGCAGGTGGCGCCGCTGATGAGCGGCGCGGCGTGACAGCTACCTCCATTTTAAATGATGACTCCCACCCTTTGCACTGCAACTTTCAGCTTCTTCCCTCAAGACGGAGGTTTGCTGTCCCAAAAAGTAAAACCCAGCGCTACAAAAACAGCTTTGTTCCTGCTGCTGTCAAAGAGTTGAACAAGTTGTAACAATATATTGCACATAATTTAGGTACCTATTTATTAACTCCATTTTATATTTACTTATTTTTGTAGGATGTTATTTGGGTTCTAAATATTTTATTGGGTTTTAGACCTTTGAGTTTTTAACCTCTTTGACTAGTTTTTAACTTTTTAATATGACCCTTCTCTCTTACCTCTGGTTTTTCTCTCATCTCTTTGTCTTTATACCCTGATTGATGGAGCCTTGAGTATTTTTATCATGTTTATAGTCAGCTTCATGTGTGCCTGTGTTTGTGTCTATGTTGAATGTAATTGTGGCTTGTAAATATGGATGTCACCAAACTGCAAAACAAATCTACCTACGGGTACAAATAAAGTAACCTGAACCTGAACCTGAACCTGAAGCTGATTATGAAACATGGCGTTCACATGTTGACTTGATGATGGAAGATACTTCTTTGTCTGACTTGGAAAAATCTCGCAAGATCCTTGAAAGTCTTCTTGCTCCTGCGTATGATGTTATTCGCCCTCTTGGACCTGAAGCCACCTCTGCCAACTATCTTAAGCTTTTGGACTCAGCTTTTGGGACTGTTGAAGACAGTGAGGAACTGCTTGTGCGATTCATGAACACTTTCCAAGATTATGGAGAAAAACCTTCTGCATATCTGCATAGTTTGCAGGTGGCGCTCAATCTCACAGTGCGTAGAGGTGGTCTAGAGCCACAGGAAGTGGACAAACAGCTTCTCAAGCAGTTTAACAGAGGCTGTTGGGATGATAATCTGCTAAAGGAGCTACAGCTGGAACTAAAAGATAAACATCCACCTGTGTATGCAGAGTTATTGCTTCACCTTCGCACTGCTGAAAACAGACAAGAAGTTAAAAACACACACATGAAAAAATACTTGGGCGCCACAAAACCAAAAGCAGCCTCCTACGAACAAACAGTCACCGAAACAAGTACAAATAGTAAAGTAGAGTCTGACATTCTGAAAGAACTGAAAGAGCAAGTCGCTGATCTAAAAATCCAATTAGCTGCTGTCGTGAAACAAAAGAAACAAGCACCACCGAAGATAGACCCAACTAAGAAATCTGAAAATAAAAAACCTGATCATACCAAACCTGAAAACTTACCTTCGTCCAGCCGTCCCAGTACTAGGCCCAAACCATGGTATTGTTTCCGCTGTGGCGAAGATGGGCATATTGTAGCCACTTGTGAGTCAGAGCCAAACCCTGCGCTTGTGGCTGCAAAACGCAAAGAACTAAGAGTAAAAAGACAGATTTGGGACAGTCAGAACCCCACATCCTCTTTAAAACTGAAGTCTACCCCTGTTGCGGGACAAACAGAGGCTAGTTCAGCGATGACCTGTCCCAAACCAAAAGCTCCATTCAAGGCACGTGCTAAACTGAAGTCACACTACAAAACAGACCCCTTTAACTTTCCTAATGGTCTAATTGGTACAAAAAGTACAGCACAAGTGAAAGTGAATGGCTGTACTGTGAGCTGTTTGTTAGATACAGGTTCCCAGGTGACTACTGTTCCTGAGTCCTATTACAGACAGTACTTATCCAACCATGAGATTAAGCGACTTTTTGAGCTGTTAGAAGTGGAGGGAGCTAACGGTCAGAGTGTACCTTATTTAGGCTACATTGAAATGCATGTCACTTTCCCAAAAGACTTTCTCGGTATTGAAGCCAAAGTGCCAGCACTTGACTTAGTGGTTCCTGATGTACGTGCAGCTGATCAGTCCTTAGTGTTAATAGGGACAAACACATTAGATGTACTTTACGAGCTGTACTCTGATGCATGTTCTGAACTGCAGCCAACCATGTCACTTGGCTATAAGGCAGTGTTAAAAGTCCTTGAGCTACGGCACAGACAGTCCAAAGACACTAGCCTTGGTTTAGTGACCATGCACAACAAAGAGCCACAGTTAGTTCCTGCAGGCCAAACAGTTGTTTGAGATGGCGCTGTAGCTGTGTCAGCCGGCAACAGTGAAAATTCTGTCTTGTTAGACCACCCGTTAATGTCAGCCTTACCTGGTGGTATTCTAGTAAAACCATGTCTCATAGACTTACCTGAAAGAGCACCTTACCTTGTTCCAGTTGTACTTACCAATGAATCGGAACATGACGTGACAATCCCTCAGAAGTGTGTCATTGGAGAAATCTGTGCATATCAACGAGTCCTATCACAAGAACACTCTGTGAAGGTTACAAAGTCCAAAACTGAACCAAAGTCCACTCTGAAGTTCAACTTTGACTCTTCCCCCATTAGCGCTGAATGGAAAGAGCGCCGAACAGAAAAACTCAGTCAAATGCCCGAAGTATTTGCACAAAACGATTTTGACTTTGGCAAAACGGATCAAGTGAAACACACAATCAAATTATCAGATGAAACACCGTTCAAATACAGAGCACGTCCCATACATCCAAATGACCTGGAAGCGGTCCGTAAGCATCTCAAAGAACTCCAACAAGCAGGCGTGATAAGAGAGTCCACTTCCCCATTTTCTTCGCCTATTGTAGTGGTGCAAAAGAAAAATGGTGATGTCCGCCTTTGTATTGATTACAGGAAGCTTAACATGCAGACTGTAAAAGATGCTTACGCCCTCCCCAATTTGGAGGAAACGTTTTCCACCTTAACCGGTTCGCAGTGGTTCTCCATCCTCGATTTAAAGTCGGGGTACTACCAAATTGAGGTAGAGGAGCTGGACAAACTAAAGACAGCGTTCGTATGTCCCATGGGCTTTTGGGAATTCAATAGAATGACCCAAGGCATTACAAATGCCCCCAGCATGTTCCAGCGCCTCATGGAGAAATGTATGGGTGACATGAATCTGCATGAGGTGATTGTGTTCCTCGATGACATCAGTGTATTCTCCAAGACGCCTGAAGAACATGAGGCTCGCTTAATGAAAGTTCTCAATCGCCTAAAAGATTACGGGCTTAAACTCTCCCCTGAGAAATGCAGATTTTTTCAAACTTCTGTCAGATACCTCGGTCACATTGTGTCCAGTAAAGGAGTTGAGACCGACCCCGAAAAAGTGAAAGCCCTAAGTACCTGGCCTGTGCCCCATGATCTCAAACAGCTCCGCTCGTTCTTAGGCTTTTCAGGGTACTATAGGCGGTTCATTAAGAACTATTCCAGCATCGTTAAGCCCCTCACTGACTTAACAGCGGCTACCCTCCTTTGCGAAAAAGCCCAAAGCCCAAAGCTAAGCCTGCCCAGTACCACGACCCAAAGACACCGTTTGGTGAGCGATGGACTTCTTCCTGTGATCTTGCATTCAAAACCATCATTGAAAAGCTCAGTACTGCACCTGTCCTGGGTTTCACTGACCCTCAGTTGCCATATACACTCCATACTGACGCCAGCACTACAGGGCTTGGCGCCGCCCTCTATCAAGAGCAGGAGGGCCAGACTAGGGTCATAGCTTATGCAAGCCGGGGGTTGTCTAGAAGTGAGTCCCGTTACCCCGCCCATAAATTAGAATTTTTAGCTCTAAAGTGGGCAGTAACGGAGAAGTTTGCAGACTATTTATATAGCAATCATTTTACTGTCGTGACAGATAGTAACCCCCTGACGTATATTTTAACTACTGCTAAGATGGATGCCATGAGTTATAGGTGGCAAAAAAAAAAAAATAAATAAAATAAAAAAAAAAATAAGCTCCAATACAGAGCAGGCAAGCTTAACTCAGATGCAGACGGCCTCTCTAGACAGCCACATGGCGAGTTATTTAATGACGCAGTGTCCCAAAAGGAGCTCGACCGCATACAGCAGTTCACTCAAACTCACTTGTCTCTTCCTGAAAGCAGTTTAAGTTACGAGGTAGTGTCTGCTATATGTGAAAAACACCTTGTCTGTAGCTCTCCAGACACCACCTTCCCTTTGGTTCACTCGTTAGCCCTCTCTGTAGCCGCCATTCCAGATGGCTATGCTGATGAAAATGACTGTGGTGGTCTTCCAGTTGTACTCCACATGACTCCTGAACAGATCAAAAACGAAAAAGAACTGACCCCTGTTTAAGAGAAGTGATTGCACAAATTGAAACTGGGCTAAAAGTTCCACCAACTGTACGAACTGAACTTCCTGACATCAACTTGTTACTCCGAGAGCTCAGTCGACTTGAAATGTGCAATAACATCCTCTACCGCACTCACCAAGACGGAGGAAATGTTACTTACCAGCTCGTCTTACCTGAACAGCTCTGCGATTCAGTCTTTCAAAGCCTCCACTATGACATGGGCCATTTAGGCACAGAGCGTACTTTGGATCTTGCCAGAACAAGGTTCTACTGGCCTCGCATGGTGGCAGATATTGAAAAGAAGATCAAGACATGTAATCGCTGCATAAGACGTAAAACCACTCCAGAACGAGCTGCTCCGCTTGTCAGCATCAAGTCCACCCAACCGCTCAAACTCGTCTGTATGGATTTCTTGTCCATTGAGCCCGATCAAAGTAACACTAAGGATGTGCTTGTGTTAACTGATCATTTCACGAAATATGCTATAGCCATCCCTACCAGCAATCAGAAAGCTCAGACCATTGCAAAGGCACTTTGGGACAACTTTATAGTCCACTACGGGATACCCGAACGGTTACATAGTGATCAGGGTCCCGATTTTGAGTCCCATATCATAAAAGAACTTTGCAAAATCATGGGCATTCGCAAAATCCGGACGACACCCTATCATCCCAGAGGTAACCCGGTAGAACGTTTCAATAGAACGTTATTGAGCATGCTGGGTACTCTAGAGGAAAAGAACAAATCTCATTGGCACAACTATGTAAAACCACTTGTACATGCGTACAATTGTACAAAAAATGACATTACTGGTTTTGCCCCGTATGAGTTAATGTACGGTCATCAGCCGAGATTGCCAATCGATCTTGCATTTGGGCTCCCGTTTCACAACAAAAGTTTCAAGTCACATTCCCAGTACATTGAAAAACTGAAGACAACTCTACAAGAAAGCTACAAACTAGCAACAGAGAATGCTAACAAGATGGCTGAAAGAAACAAAACAAGATTTGATATGCGAGTGAAACCCTCAAAACTAGAACCAGGCGACAGAGTTTTGGTACGTGCAGTCCGCCGCAGAGGAAAGCACAAACTAGCAGACAGGTGGGAAGCTGAAATCCACATTGTGGTGAAACAAGCAGGTGACTTGCCTGTTTACACTATAAAACCTGAGACAAAGGATGGTCCTGTTTGCACCGTTCACCGCGACCTCTTGCTTCCCTGTGGTTTTCTTGCCCCTGTTGAAGAAGAGCCTGTCCAACCAAAACGTGTCCAAAAACCTAAGACAAGACAATCACCTGAACAAAGTAAGGAATGTGAGAATTCAGAACCGGAAAATGAGGATGTCTATTGGTACAGAGAAGGATCAATCCAAACACTCATAAAGCTCACTCAGATCTATGAAATTCCCCATCCAAAGACATTCTTTAAAGAAGACATTCCTGCTGAAACTCACTCACCTGAGAATGACAACCAAATGGAAAATGACAATTCACCTGGATGCGACAATTTGCCTGGAAATGACAATCCACCTGGAAGTGGCAACTTACCTGGAAATGACAATTCACCTGGATGCGACAACTTGCCTGGAAATGACAATCCACCTGGATGTGACAACTTACCTGGAAATGACAATTCACCTGGATGTGACAACTTACCGAATGATGGAAACCTGGAGGAAACTGAAACAAATGTGGAACAATCAAACAATGAGAATGGAACTGAAAGTGAAACCAACTTCTCTGATAAAAGTACCTGTGATGAACCTGTGGAAGAAAAAGAACCTGAAAAAGAGATCCCAAATACTGTGAGACGCTCCGAGAGGACAACCTCCCAGCCAGAAAGACTACAGTATAGTCAGTTGGGAAACCCTCTCATAACTGTTGCCAGTCCCTGTTTCAAGGACTAAACCTGGCTTTTACCAGAGCCTTAACAGAGACAGATCCTAAGATTATTCCCATGAACACTGGTTCTCTCGTCATCACTATCTAGCTAATCCCATGCAAAGGGACTTGCATGATTCTAAGGGGGGATAGTGTAACCCAGTGTTAAAAACGTGAATAGAATTATAAATATCGATACCGCTTTGACAGACACTCATTTCACTATGGGAATAGATATTTTGAAGATGGGTATATAAATCCTGACCCTGGAGGAAAATCCTGACCCTGACCAGGACCCAGGTGAGGACGGAGCTGAGGAAGATCAAGGCGAGGAAGGCGCCGGGACCGGACGGCATCAGCGCAAAGCTCCTCAAGTCCTGTGCAGACCAGCTGTGTGGGATTGTGACGTATATCTTCAACATGAGCCTGAAACTGGGGAGGGTACCACAGTTGTGGAAAACATCTTGTGTGGTACCTGTACCAAAAACTTCCCACCCCAAAGACCTGAACAGCTACAGACCGGTGGCCTTGACGTCCCACTTGATGAAGACCCTGGAGAGACTGCTCCTTGCTCACCTCCGCCCCCTGGTGGAACCAGCGATGGATCCACTCCAGTTCGCCTACCAGCATGGCATTGGGGTGGAGGATGCGGTGATCTTCCTCCTTCACCGTTCTCTGTCCCACCTGGAGAAGCCCGGGAATATGGTGAAGATCATGTTCTTTGACTTCTCCAGTGCTTTCAACACCATCCAACCGATGATCCTGAAGGACAAGCTGCTGCGCGCAGGGGTGGACCAGCACCTGTCATCATGGATCCTGGACTACCTCACGAACCGGCCTCAGTTTGTGAGAACCCGGGACTGTGTGTCCGACACGATCATCAGTAGCACGGGGGCCCCCCAGGGAACGGTGCTGGCTCCCTTCCTGTTCACTCTTTATACTGCGGACTTCTCACACAACACAACACACTGCCATCTACAGAAGTTCTCTGATGACTCTGCGATCGTTGGCCTCATCTCCAATGGAGATGAAGCTGAGTACAGAGGGCTTATCCAGGACTTCGTGGACTGGTGCCATCGGAACTGCCTCCAGATCAACGCGAGGAAAACTAAGGAGCTGGTGGTGGACTGCCGCAGGCATGGGCAGCCCCTCACAGTACCAGTAAATATACAGGGAACAGACATCGAGATGGTGACATCCTATAAGTACCTGGGTATTCATCTGAACAATAAACTAGACTGGTCACACAATACTGATGCACTCTACAAGAAGGGACAGCGCAGGCTGTTCCTGCTGAGGAGACTCAGGTCTTTTGGTGTACAAGGGGCGCTGCTGAAGTCATTCTATGACACGGTGGTGGCATCAGCCATCACTTTTGGAGTGGTCTGCTGGGGCAGTGGCATTACTGCAGCCGATAGGAAGAGACTGAACAAACTGATTAAGAAAGCTAGCTCTGTCCTGGGGCAGCGCCTTGATCCGATGGAGGAGATAGGAGAGAGAAGGACGGTGGCTAAACTGTCATCTCTGCTGGAGTCCGAGTTCCACCCTATGCAGGACATACTGAATGCACTGAGGAGCTCATTTAGCAGCAGACTACATCATCCCAGGTGCACAACCGAGAGGTTTCGTAGGTCCTTCCTACCAACGGCTGTCAGACTGTACAACCTAAGCAGGGCTGCTCGCAGAGATAGCAAAAAGACGTAACAAACTAATAGTTTTTTGAATGCAAAAGATGCAATAGACTTACACAATGGTCCCCTCCGGCATACAACTAGGAACATACCGGTCGCTATGGAGGGTGAGAATATGTATGGGCACATAATCATACCATGTAGGATAACTAAGTAGACGGTTATGCTGTTTCATTCCATCTAGCAACAATGCTCTGCACTGTGTGTGTTTATATATTTACATATTTATTCCATCTAGCTACAATGCTCAGCACTGGGTGTGTTTATATATTTATATATCTACATATTATTCCATCTAGCTACATTGCTCCGCACTGTGTGTGTTTATATACTTGCATATTTATTCCACCTAGCTGCAATGCTCCGTACTGTGGGTGTTTATATATTTACATATTTATTCCATCTAGCTACAATGCTCTGCACTGTGTGTTCATATATTCATATATTTATTCCATCCAGCTACAATGCTCTGCACTGTGTGTCTGTGTGTGTGTGTATATATATATATTTTATAGTAATACGTACATATGTATATTAGCTGCTCTTGCTTGCTTGTTTTTTTCTTGCCTTCTGATTGTTGCTCTGAGTGTTGCTATCCCTGTGCTGTTGCAATCCTGGAATTTCCCCGTTGTGGGACTAATAAAGGCTTATCTTATCTTATCTTATCTTATCTTAAATACAATATAAGTTCATAAAATATGTTCATAAATAGTTAGGAACATTTTCTGGAAAGCTCTCCTAGAGTTCCCAGTATTTTTATTTGGTTTACTGAGCAACCAATGGCTGCGTCGTTTGTTGGGCAGTATCAGCCAATGGGGTCACGCCAGCCAATGGGGTCATGCGCTTTCTCGCTCGGTCCTGGTGTAATCTGCAGAATGCTTTCAGACACTGCCGAGACACGACCGAGACAACGCAATCCCTCACTGAGACGATGAGCTAACGTGCTAGTAGCAGCCTTTGCCTGGATAAAACTTTGAGATTGGTAAGCCTAAACCAACCTGAGAAATAAGACATTGCTGTATTATCAAATTCTAATACCTTGTTTGTTAAATTTTAAGATCTGAATCCAAAGGCTGTGAACTCACGTTGAGCGCGGGAATCCCCATGACACACATGTCGCTTAGCATGGTGAGTGCCGTTCAATGTGTATGGGAAATGCTAACCGCCAGCTTAAAATGCTAACCGCCAATGCTAATTCCGGCTAGGTTTTCCATCAGAAAAGGGCATTTTTCAGAGTTGTAATGGTTAGCAGCGGTCCCATTTCACTTGCCATTGAATGTTATTTAAGGGTGAATATTATATTGTCACCATGGGTTGAGATGCCGTCTCGGCACTGAGCCCATGTTTTCCCTCATCCCTGCCTCCCATTGAGCAGCGTCTCAGCTGGCCCCCAGCTGGCAGCATTATGGACGGCTGGGGCCAATTAGTCTTCATCAGCTGGGGCGCTGCCAATGAGGATAAATAGGAGCAGCCTCGATGACTCGGGGCTGCGACATAAGCACTGCTAGGCTGAAGCCCCTTCGTCTGGTGTCAGCCTCAACTCCCCTTGCAGCATTCCTGTGTTTGTATCCCGCTGTGAGGATGTACGTCTTGCTACCCCCACGTCCGGTACGAGCTGCTTACCTCTGCGCTGTGCAACCTGTGAGTGTACCTCTGCATGAGTATCTGTGCTCTCCTCATCCCTTATCCCTTACCCAAAATAAACCATCTCGACTCACTGGCTTGTCCCTGGCTCTGATTGCCCGGCTCCCTAGAGCCGGATATGACAGTATGTCGCAGCCAGAAGAGTTGCCGGCGGCCGTGAGTCGCTGTGGAAATGTACCTTTCTGTCCGGGTGTCAGCGCTGCTAGCATGCCGTTTCCCAGGAGTCACTTCCGGCGCCAGGGCGACGAGCTGAGGTCCATCTCGGAGGCTGTCGACGGGACGTTCTTCACCCTGCACGACGCCTCCAACGCGAGACGCTGGCATCCGGGCCGTGCTGAGGAACTCCTGGACTGTCACCCTCACTCTCTGTACCATCTGGAGGACAGTGCCAGGATAGACGCTGCAGGTACACAGCAAGAGAAGCTCCACGGGGTGGATGGAAATCCCGGCAGGGAGTCGAAGTGGGCGACGTCTTTCCCCGCTTCGGAGTCCCGTTCCTGCCGCCATTCCAGTCCGGGAGTTCGCGCCAACCAGAGGACTTCCCCCGACCTGCGTCACGTCACTCGGGATTCCCTTCAAGGAGCCGCAGCTGACAGCAGTTATGTCCGGGGTCGAGTGGCTGTCGCGAGCTCTACTGTGTTTCCTGTCACCACCTTCAGGCATGTGGCGGCGGCAGTGAGATTGATGGTGAGGACTTCAGGGCTACGAAGCTTTCCCGTGCTCGACGCCTCCCTCGTCTCGATCTCCGATCTGGAGCGGCGAATCCTGGGTCTCCCCCTCGCTTCGTTCCCTGGGAGTAGTCGTCATCACATCGCCGAGTCACCTCTGCACGAACCTCGTCCGGATCCAGTTCTGGGTCATCGTCAGGACCGTTCCTCCCACGCAGCTGTCATCCCTTCGCCTCATCAGTGTGGAGATTCTACAGCCTCGTCCCCTGAGCC
This sequence comes from Pholidichthys leucotaenia, assembly GCA_020510985.1. Classification (NCBI taxonomy): domain Eukaryota; kingdom Metazoa; phylum Chordata; class Actinopteri; order Cichliformes; family Pholidichthyidae; genus Pholidichthys; species Pholidichthys leucotaenia. The sequence continues at coordinate 8,600,784 of CM035838.1, forward strand.
TCGTTCCCCCGCTGTCATTCCTGGACATTCGGGCTGGCTCACCCCGGCTGTTTCCCCCTCCTCCTCGACGCGCTTCCTGACCGCTGTGTGTGCCTGGAATCCCGGCCTGGTGAGCTCTCTGCTGGAGACAACGCGAGCGATCCTCAGACGAATTCCCGGGGGGTCCTCCGTTATCGCCGGGCGGGGAGAGGAAGAAGCAGATTCCACTACAGCAGGCGATACTCAACCTCCAGGGGGCAGGCAAGTCATTGTTTTTTCACACCTGCTTAATGATTTGCTCTGTCACATCCCTGGAGGAGAAGTTCAGGGTTCGCAGCTCCCTGAACTCTCCCCACCTGCTGTAACCTGTTTTCCTAATCCCGCATCCTCTGTGTCTCTCTCCGCCGAGCGGTCCCCGGCTCCGGGTCAACGTGGTGGGATATGGAGAGGGCCTGTGGTTCCGCAGCTACATTGCGGACGGAGGAGGGGGACTGACTGCTGCGTGGAGTCTACGCCGACGACTGAGCGTCCCCGGGTCTCCACGGAGGAGCGGTTCGGTCCAGCGGGACGAGATTCTTCTGGCTTCACGCCGAGTGGGTCGTCGGCGGGGTTACCTGAGCTGGAGGGATCTCAAGCTGCGCTGACCATCGTGCTGGCTGCGGGGCCCGACGCGGCTAGATGGGAGCCTGACAACGACCTCCTGACGACGGATCCTGGATCTTCGCAGTCCTGGACGGCGTCAGAACCCGAGATCAGGCGAGTGCTCTCCTTTCTTTTCTCTCTTTTTATCTTTGAGCACTTCAGCCTATCTCCAGGGGAGACGAGCAGGGTGCAGCCGCCCGCTGCGTCTGAGCTCGTCTCGCCGGGTTCTGGCGCTGCCGGTGATCCTGATCCCGGTTCTGTTTTCTCTTCTGAGCCTTCTTCCAGGGTCACCGGCGAGGAGTTGCTGTTCCTCGTGGTGCTGGAGGGTCCGGGTTCAACGTTGGAGGTCGGTTCTGGTGCAGTGTCCAACGTGGGTTCGCCCGAGACCCAATCGGGGTCCAACGTGGGTTCGCCTGAGGCCCGATCGGGGTCCGACGTGGGTGCTGCCCCAGTGTTGTCCAGGTCCGGTGAGGAGGTGGCCGTTTCCCTGAGGCCCGCCGCCCTCGTCATCGGCTCTCCCCTGAGCCTCTTCCACCGGGATCCGCTCTGACCCTTCGTCCGTCTCAACGGTCCTGGTGGTTGAGTGATGCGGGTCGACGACCCGACCCGCAAAACTTTCGGTTCGGCGATCTGGTTTCCCCCCACTGGTCTGTGTTTGCCTTTGGGCGGCCTGGTTCGGCAGCCGTTGGACTGGATTCCTGGGATCTGGGTCCAGAGTTCGCCGTCCGAACATTTCTCTTCCCCTGATTCGCCAGCTGGACAATGGGCGGGGAGATCTCCGGAGCCATCTCGGCTATTTTTGGACTCTGCCTGCCATACACCTCGGGTGTCACTTTTTCTTTTATCGTTATTAAGGTCACTTGGGTGTAATGTCTGTCCTGTTGGTGGATGTGTATTTATAGTGCTGTGCGTTTTCCTTCCCTCGTACCCAGCATTTTATTTTTTGTACCATGTTTTTAGTCTCGTTTTTGCATTGTAGAGTTATGTTTTGTTCCCTTTCAGACCATACTCTGCAGTTGCCCATTCATTCCAGTCACTTTCATTTCTTTAGGTGACTGTGGGTATTTATATATTCATGTGTGTGGGTTTTTCTTTGCCTGCACTCAGTATTTCTTTTTTATGCCCTGTTGGTTCATTATAGAGTCATGTGCCTTGTTTTCCGTAACACCATGCTCTGTAATTGTCCATTTGTTCCAGTCACCCTCACTTTTCTTGGTGACTGTGTGTATGTACTTATATTGGTGCTGTGTATTGTGTTTTCCCTTTATTTGACCATACTCAGCATTTTTTGCCCTGTACCTTTTTGGTGGTTCTTTTTTTTTTTTTCTTGCTCTGGGTCACGCATGGTTGGTACTCTCTGGGTAGTATGTAACCGGCGTGCTGACCCAGTTCTTCTCCCCATCTGTACCTGGGTTAATTGTTCTGTTGTCAGTATTGTATTTGGGTTTTTCTTTCCCGCTACCCTACATTGCCCCATTGGTGTTGTCCTTCCCTTGGCTTCTTCCCCTCCGGTCCGCCTCCCTTCCTCCCACCCTAGGTGGGGGGGGGGGGGCTGGGATGTTCCTGGTCGTTCAGGAGCCCGACCTTGAGGGAGGGGCTCTGTCACCATGGGTTGAGATGCCGTCTCGGCACTGAGCCCATGTTTTCCCTCATCCCTGCCTCCCATTGAGCAGCGTCTCAGCTGGCCCCCAGCTGGCAGCATTATGGACGGCTGGGGCCAATTAGTCTTCATCAGCTGGGGCGCTGCCAATGAGGATAAATAGGAGCAGCCTCGATGACTCGGGGCTGCGACATAAGCACTGCTAGGCTGAAGCCCCTTCGTCTGGTGTCAGCCTCAACTCCCCTTGCAGCATTCCTGTGTTTGTATCCCGCTGTGAGGATGTACGTCTTGCTACCCCCACGTCCGGTACGAGCTGCTTACCTCTGCGCTGTGCAACCTGTGAGTGTACCTCTGCATGAGTATCTGTGCTCTCCTCATCCCTTATCCCTTACCCAAAATAAACCATCTCGACTCACTGGCTTGTCCCTGGCTCTGATTGCCCGGCTCCCTAGAGCCGGATATGACATATATAAGATAAGATAAGATAAGATAAGCCTTTATTAGTCCCACAATGGGGAAATTCCAGGATTGCAACAGCACAGGGATAGCAACACTCAGAGCAACAATCAGAAGGCAAGAAAAAACAACATCTAGTAAACATATGTCCATATTACTATAAATGTATATATATAGACACACAGTGCAGAGCATTATGGTTGGTTGGTGAATGTGCAGCAGAAAGTCTAAGCTCTCTCTCCGCGGATGCGGCGGGCCAGCTGGAAGTCTTTGGGCATGATGGTGACCCCCTTAGCAAAGAAGAGACCACCAGGTGGGCCTCGCTGGTCTCCTGCAGAGCCATGACGGTGAAGATCAGGAAACGCAGGACGGTCTTGAAGTCCTGAGCGATCTCCCTCACCAGGCGCTGGACGGGCAGCTTACGGATGAGCAGCTCCGTGGATTTCTGGTAGCGACGGATCTCCCTCAGAGCCACGGGCCTGTGTCGGCGAGGCGTCTTCACTCTGCCGGTGGCCGGAGCGCCTCTCCAAGCAGCCCTGGTGGCTAGCTGTCTCCTGGGGGGCTTCTTCCTCCAGTAGATTTTACGGGCAGTCTGCTTGGTTCTTGCCATCGCTCTTTATTATTCTGTCTTATATTTCTTGCACGCCGCCTAAACTCCAGCCCGGCACCCGCGTCGTTTTCACTACAGCTCCCGGTATGTCAAGTTTCCCATTAGCACCGGGCGGCGGCCAAGTGCTAGCTAGCACTAGCTCCTCCCCGCTGTAACGTCTCTCGCTGCAAACCGTGGCTCCGTCCGCCGACCCGGGAGACCCCTGGGGCGATCCGTACGTCCGTGATATATATACAGAGTGAAAGGTGTAGAAAGAAGAAGGAAGATTAAAAAAAAAACCTGTTGCAACGGGCAGCCTACTCGTGTGGTGCCACCAGTCCGGCGGAACTGGAACCGGAAAGAGAATATCTGTGGTTTACAGGTGTTTGGAGTGTAAATTTGTGTTAAATTGTTGTGCTAGCACACTTTTCTTTTTTTTTTTCCTTGTCAAGTGCTTCCAATGCACTTGACTTAGATCATAGATTAAGTTTTTGTCTGGCCTATCCTGTAGGTCAGCTTTTGTTTGGACTGGATTCAGAAGAACGTGGATCTCCAGATGTGGATGGCGAGCCAAAGCATGAACCTAAACAGATGGTAGAGGTGATCCAACTGATCACCTGGAACGGACACTAGAGAACTGTGCATATTGTAAATATATTTTGGAGTATTTTATTTTATTTTTTTTATTATTGTATTCACGAGCACTCAATTTTTGTTTAAGTGTACGTATCTGTTAAAATACATATACTTGCAAGTTTCCATACACCTTGTGTATGTGTCATCTGTGGTTACGCCCTCCAGGCTCCTACAAACCTAGAGTCTATCTGACCTGGCCCAATTGTCCCTTCTGTCCAGGTAGTAGGTTAAAGGTAACTACACTGCCATAACACAACACTACCAAAAGGGTACAAGTCTACACCTAAAGTAAAGTAGTACAGTGATCCCTCACTTATCGCGGTTAATGGGTTCCAGAACCGACCGCGAAAAGTGAAAAACCGCGAAGTAGCGTCACCCCAATGACGTCATCCATAAACAATACGTACGTTCATTCTCTCACTCTCTCTCTCTCATATGATACGTGTGTGTGTGTACGTGTACATACATACGTAGATGTAAACAAAGTGTACATAAATATGTTTTTAGAACTCTTTTATTCTTATAACAAGATACGTAACTCAAGATGAAAATGATTTACTGCACAGGTTAATGAGAGCTTTACTGCTCCTCAGGTGACGCCTCATCGTGAGGTGCTGGAGGCGCAGGATCAGCGAGGGCAGCTTCCGATAGAGCTGAAGCTGCAGGAGGCGGCGTACTGCCTCGACGGGAAGACTATTTAGCACAAAATGGCACAAGAGAACAGCAAAAAGTTCCACGCGGCGAGACTAAGTAACACGAGCGATAAAAAGCAATGAATGCGGTCTTTCTTCCCTTCATGGGTGCTTGGCAGGGAGAGGAGGTGGGTGAGACGTCTCGGCCAATCAGCTTGCGGGGTGAAACGTCTCGGCCAATCAGCTTGCGAGATTTCCGAGCCCAGCCAACACGACAACAGCGAACAGAGAGTTGTGCTGCTCTCCGTGTTGACACGTGATGGTCTAATGTAGTCTCCCTGCCTTCTGCTAGCGCCCGCCCATTATTTCTCAATTTTGAATTTTTGATGAATATTTTTGAAAAATCTGCGATACACTGAGGGCGCGAAAGGTGAAGCGCGAAGTAGCGAGGGATCACTGTATTACACACCTAAAGTGCTACAAGAGGTGTTACAGTGGTGTTACACTAACCTGCATGTTTTTGGCCTGTGGGAGGAAACCGGAGAAATCCCGGAGTAAACCCACGCAGACACTGTTGGTCAGGGGCTGGGATCGACATGAAAAATTGGTCATATTCCATTAGAATTAGACATCACATTTGCCCAGCAGATAGTAAGTGGAAGTCTGGCTTACGAACAGCTGTGTCTTCAGATTCCAGTGGTGATCTTGCCCGCAGTCCCTTTCAGTTGTTACAGCGGTTGTGGCACAGACTTGGTGGCGGGGTGATTGTACAGTGTAGCCAGCGGTAGAATGAACGGCTGGCCCCGGGGCAGGTGCGACATCTTTCCTGGACAACAGATCCTTTCCTGGTCTGCAAATTTAGGATGTCCACCATCTGATAAGAAAACGACAGGCTGAAGGAAAAATGTATTTAGACAGTTCCACCGATGAAATCCTAGTTCTTCTGATGTCGTGGGACGTGGGTGAGGCAGTCTTGAGGGAAAAAGTTCAAAAATCACTATCAGTCCACTTTAACGGTGAGTAAATCAATAGAAAATGTTCAGCAGAATAAACACTGCTTCTGAGGAGAGGGAAAAAGGCATTTTGAAGTTTCACTCCAAGTAAGAAGATTTGAGCTCAACAAGAAAAGGATGATCTCTCCTCAGATGCCAGAAAAACAGAAAAAGACTTAACAAAGATTGAACTGAATGGAAAAAAAAAACTTAACTTCACTGAACACAGACAAAAACTGAACTACTTGGCAGTTCTCTCTATTTAACTGAGCGTGCTCCTTGGATCATAAAATATGACTAGCAGCAGTAAGAACCAATTATCAGCCATCGTGGGAGATTCAAATGGTCTGTGGTCCAATAAGAAAGCAGTCTTTTGTCTGTAACTGACCAATAGAATGAAAGGGGCGTCATCCAACAGAGACGACCTGGTGATTGGCTGGTGCCAGTCAGATGACTGGTATAAGTTTCAGAAAGCATTTCCACATTTTTCTGTGAAATTCATTATACACTTAATATGAAATCTAAGCTAACTTCACCGAGCATGCACTTTTATAAACTTGTCCTTCTATAATTAACATGCATTAGAATAAGGTTCATTCAACATGTAACACATTTAAAATCAATGATTAATGAAACACTTCAAACCCATCATTGTCCAACACAGAGGTGGTCATCTTCAACAGTGTTCTGAGCAGTATTTCCCAGAAAAATAAAGTCTTGAGGAGAAAAGATTATTTCAGCAGATAAACAAATCCAATGTTGATTAAATCCAACATGTCCTTGAGTTGACAGAAGGGGGCAATGTTGAACTGTGGATAATTCCTAGCGACTTGTGGGAGGCAGTCCAAAGTTTCTGGGGTATCTCACAGAGTACTCTAATCATAAAACTGCCTAGTTGGGGAGGAAGCTTCAGGATTTATGACTCGATTTATGACTCGTAACGAGCCTGGCAACGATGGGAATTATGGAGCATTGGATGCATAAGAGATGAAAGTTTTTCTCTGAGTGTCTGTGCTATTCGACCTTGTTTCGGCACCCCTCAGCTTCACTCCTCCAGGATGAATGATAAGCAGCAGAATTGTTTGGCTTTCTTTCATAAACATCTGGCGTACAGCAATCTGAACTCTCAAGGACAGCATCATGTGACTGGCTCAGAAAATTCCATCTGCCATGCTCCAAGGACATGCTCTACTGAGTTTCAGTCACTAAGACATAACATCTCTGCTGAGGGAGGATTTTTGCTGTCTCCAGTAACTGATAAACACCCACCTGCGTTCAACATACACGAACACACTGATTCATTTACACTGAGATTCACATCCATTCACTGACTCTCTCTGACTTTGACTTTGGTTTTTGTGGTTGATTGTCTGCTCTATGCTATTGAGAGATTTTTTTTCATTGTAATCATAATCTGCTTAAATATTCATAAGCTGTATTCTGATAACGAAGTTTTTTTTCTCTCCTCCCCATTGTGTCGTTCCCCTCTCCCTTTCCCCCTCTTCCCTTATCTATCACTGTTTGATGAGGCGCCTTGTTTACGGCTGCCATGTCGTTGTGTTGCGCTTACACGCGCGCCAATGTCAAGTCAAATTCCTCGTGTGTTTTCTACATGCTTGGCAATAAAGTTTATTCTGATTCGGATTCTGATTCTGACTCGTAAAAGAATCCGCTGATGGCACAAAATGGGATCCTTATCAGCCCTTTTACCATGGAATGCGTTTTCCAACTATGGCTCTTAGATGAAGGAAACAATTCTTGACCAGACTTTTGGGTGAAGCTATTTCTTTAAGGTGAAGAGTGATTTTCTAGATTATAGCCACATGGATTGACGCTACACTCTTTTGCCTCAGGCCCGCTTTCTCCAGCTGTTCTCAAGCAAAAGTGTGGGCAGTTTCCATGCACTCCTGCAACTTCTTTGCATACTCCGCTCCAGGTGGTGCAGCTGGTGTGTCCGGTGGTTTTCCGAAGACCAGCTCTGCAGGGGTCCGCAGCTCCCTTCCTAACATCAGCAGAGCAGGCGTGCACATGATGGAGTCTTGAACGGCAGCTCGATACACCATCAGAATGAGAGGGAGATGGCTGTCCCAGTCACACTGATGCTCTGCGGTGAGAATAGCTAGCTGTTGGGCCAGTGTCCTGTTGAATTGTTCCACTAAGCCGTTGATCTGGGGATGGAGAGGGTTGTGCGGGTTTTCCGCACGGCAAGGCATTCGAACATAGCAGCGAACACTTTCAATTCAAAGTTATCGCCCTGGTCACTGTGTATGGTCTCTGCTGTGCCAAACCTGCTAAACATGCCCTCTACTAAGACGTCTGCTACAGTCTCTGCCTCTGGCCACTTAGTAAAATAGTCCATAGCTGCCAGGACGTAACGGTTTCCTTTTTCTGTTTAGGAAAAGGGCCCATAATGTCAACAGCCACCCTCTCCATCGGTGCTCCTGCAGGTTGCTGCTGAAGCTGGGCATGTGACTGCTCTAGCGGTACCTTTTGGGCTATGCAGGTATCACAGCTATGGCAGAAGTCATCTACGTCCCTTCTCTGCTGATCCCAGTAGAAACCCTGGCAGAGGCGACAATGGGTCTTTGAAATACCAAAGTGGCCTGACCCCATGCCCCCATGGCAGGCTTCCAGCATTGCTGCCCTCAGCAATTTGGGTACAACAACTTGCCATCTCGCCGCCCCTGTAGCAGACTCCTTCCATGCCCGCTGCAATACACCATCGCTCAGGTGCAGCATGTCGAACTTGGCCCACAGCCCTTTGGTGGTGACAAAAAGTCCAGTGACTCCTTCCCAAGATGGTCTCTGCCCTTGTCCCACCTATTGCAGCACCAGTTGTAGGTCACCGTCCTGCTCCTGCTGTGTGCTGCACTCAGCTGCATCCACCACCTGTGACATCCTACAGATTTGTACTGCACTGTTCTGAGTTCTCTTTCTTTCTCTCTCTCTCTCTTCTCACAGCAGTGGCAGCCGACTGCAGCACATGGGCAGCAAGACAGCGCATCAGTGTTTGAGTGGCACACGCCTGCTCTGTGTACAGTGTTGAAGTTGAATGACTGGAGCGTCGCCATCCAGCAAGTCACCTGGCCCTCTGGCTCACTAAAAGACATCAGCCACTGCAGAGCAGCATGGTCAGTTCTGATGGTGAAGGGTGTGTCACACAGGTAGTACTTAAAGTGTCTTACTGGCATCACCACAGCTAGAAGCTCTCGTCTCACGATGCAGCAATGACGTTTGCTCTTATTAAGCACTCGGTAAAAATATGCCACCACCTTTTCACCATTAGGCACCAGCCGTGACAGTACCACTCCTAGTCCGAAGTTACTGGCATCCAGGACTGAGGACAAAGGGCAGGGAAGGGTCAGGGGCAAGGATCGGAGACTCCGTCAGTGCTACACAGACGGTGTAAAATGCATGCTGGCATTCCTACGTCCAGCTGAATACACAGTCTTGTTGCAGGAGGCGGAAAAGCAGTGCAGCTATTGAGGAGAAGCCCTTCATAAACCTCCTGTAGTATGACACTAGCCCCAAGAAGCCTTTGAGCTGTGCCTGGTTGGTGGAGAGTGGGCCAGTCTTTAATTGTGGAAATTTTGTCCTCTAGCGTGCCGATGCCCTCGCCTCCCAGCTTATAGCCAAGGAAATCCACTTCTCTTCTCATGAAGTGACACTCGTCCAGATGCAGTTTCAGGCCCGCAGCTGCTATTCTCCCCAACACCCCTCACAGGGAAGACAAAAGGCCCTTTTCCACTAGCCTCACTTAGCCCTACACCGCACCACTCAGCCCGCTTTAGGCGCTTTTCCACTAGCCCCAGCACCGGTTAGCAGGTACTTTTTTCGTACCTGATCCAGGGCAGGGTCTAACCGGGCTGAGTAGGGCTGAGTAGGGCTGTGATATGACTTTAAGAGACTGGTCGCCGCTGATTGGTCAGGTTGTAACGTCATGAAAGCGACTTTTTCGGCTGAATTTACTCCATGACCGCCATTTGTAATTGTTCAGCAGTGAACACAGTGCACCCCTTTAATACGGTATATTATATTAATATACTGTATAATATACTTATATAATAATATACTCCTAATGTTATATATTAGGAGGTGCGCATGTCACGACCTGTACGCTATCTTTTCTCTGCGTTCAGGTTGTCCAGTTTCGCTCCTGCTCCGGGGTAGTCCGTGCCGGGTCTTCCATGGCCCGCTCTTTGACAGCGCCCAGCTGATTGCCAGCTGTCTAGTTCAGCTGCGCTGGGACAGCTGTCTCCTATTCCCAATCATCTCCCCCATTTAAGCGAGCAGCCGAGAGTTACTCGTCGCTGCGACCTCGCTATGGGAAGACGTTCCTTGTGTTTCCCACGACTGTTAGCTCCTACGACTAGCTTCAGTCCGCCGTTACCTCGGCGCTTCACCCAAAGTAAGTGTTGCGACTCGGCGTGTATTTTTCCCTCGCCGCCTCTCTAGCCTTTCTCCCTGGGTGGTATGTTACCCTTAGTTCTGTGTGTGTTTTAGCCCCACGTGGCTCTTTACTTTTCTGTTCGTTATTTAGTGTAGTGTGTGCTTTGTTAATAAACTACGCTAACTCACTGGTCGCCCTCGTATCTCCTTTCCTGGCTCGTGAGAGCCAGAGTTATGACAGTAGGTCGCAGCCATAGTGAGACGGCCGCGACCGTGAGTTGGCTGTAAGGACTCGACGCCTTTTTTTCTCTTCCTCTGGGTACGGGCGAGCCAGTATCATGTCTCCCTCCAAGAGACTCATGCGGCACCCAGGCCACGATCTCTCGGAGACTCTGGACCTTGTGGACGGAACGTTGTTCACCACGGACCTCTACGATGCCCCCAGCGAGATATGCTGGCGCCTGGAACTCGCCGAGGGTATGCTTAACTGCTTTTCTCGCTACTCCCTTCTCCCCGAGGTTAAGGCGAGGAGGGCAGACATCTCTGTGGCCTAGGAGAGGCTCTGTAGGCTGGAGGAGAACTCCGGCAGGAAGCCGAGGACAGGACGCCTTCGCTCCTCGCTTCGGAATCCCGCTCCTGCCGCCGATCCAGTCCAGGAGTTCGCCTCACCCAGGGGTGATCCCCAGGATAGAGTGACGTCAACCGGGTTTCCCCCGGAGAAGATGAGAGTGACAGCGATGCGCATTGCGGATCGAGTGGCAGCCGCTTCTTCCGCCACCGTTCCTCCCGTAGCCATGAAGAACGTGATTGCGGCGGTCAGGCTGGTCGAGAAGAACCCGGAGCTGAACGATTATCCGGAATACGCTGACCTGTTGGCTTCGCTCATCACACTGGAGCGGCGTTTTCCTGACCTCACGTTCAGAAGACGTCGCTCCCAAATTCCCCACTCATCTCAGCGAGAGTCCCGTCCGGATCCCGCTCCAGGAAACCACACGAATTCCGCCTCCCAGCCTGCTGTTGCTCCCGTGTCTCGCCGAAGAAGTGAATCAGCTGCTCCCGCTCCTGGGCCCGCTCTCCCCGCTGTCCCGTCAGCTTTGGGCCCCCAGCTCTCCTCAGCTGTTTCACCCCCCTCTTCGTCATTCACTCCGGCCGCTGGGAGAAGCGCAAATTCATCTCCAGGTGTTCCAGGTCCCGATCCGGTGCGGGTAGCACCGCCTCATCTGTCCGGGGGGTTCCCCACTTCTATCCGGTTGGGAGAAGAGAGACTCGAGTCCCTTGTAGCGGGTTCCACCGGCCCTCCGGGAATCAGGCAAGTGTCCTTTCATTCTCCTCCCATTATGAGTGAATTGCCTTGTTTGATTCCTGGGGGAGGAGTTCAGGGTTCACAGTCCCCTGAGCTCTCTCCTCCCACTGCAAAAACTGAATATGAACCTGCGTCCTCTGTGTCTCTTCCCCTTGAGTGTGCCCCGGTGCCAGGTGTACACCGCTGCGCGAGGAGGAGGCGGCCTGCGGCCCTGGAGGGTTTTGCCCCAGCCCCGCAGCCACGTTATGGGCAGAGGAGAAGGTCGAACTGCCTGTTGGAGCCAGCGCTGACGATTAAGCGTCCCCGGGTCTCCACGGAGGAATGGTTCGGCCCAGCAGAGTCCAGATCTCCTGCCCCCACGCCAGGTGGGCTGTCGACGCGGTCTTCGGCATTTGGAGGTCGTTTGACTGTGGAAACCATCATGCCGGCTGCGGAGCCATTCGCAGTCGAGTTGGAGCCGGAGGACGGAGTCCTGCACGCTGAGCCCGGAGCATCGAAGTCCTGGATGGCGGTAGAACCCGAGATCAGTCAAGTGCTCTATTTTGTTTTTCTCTTCTCTATTCTGGAGCATTATTGCCTGTCTCTCGGGGGGGCGGGCCGGGTGCAGCCGTCTGCTGCGCTCGAGCCTGTTCCGCCGGGCTCTGCCGCTGCCGGTGATCCTGATCCCGGTTCCTTTTGTCCCTCTGAGCCTCTCCCCAGGGCCACCGGGAGTGCTGTCTCGGTCCAGCTGGAGTCCACCGGGAGTGTTTCGCCGGTCCAGCTGGAGTCCACCGGGAGTGTTTTGCCAGCCCGATCGGGGTCCACCGGGGGTGCTGCGCCGGCCCGATCGGGGTCCACCGGGGGTGCTGCGCTGGCCCGATCGGGGTCCACCGGGGGTGCTGCGCCGGTCCGGGTAACGGTTGGTGTGGGAGCTGGAGGATTGTGTTCGCCTGACGTCAGGCTGACTTCGTCCCTTGCCTCCATCATTTCTCCTCCTGCCGCTGTTGGGGTTCCTCTCACCCGGGCCAGTTTCCCCCTACCCTTGTTGCCATTAGATGGCAGGCTAACTTTGCCCCTGGCCTCCATCTCTTCTCCCCCTACTACTGTGGGGGTTTTTCTCACCTGGGTCAGTTTCCTCCTGCCTTTTCCCTCAGGGAGGAAGCTGCACCAAGACTTCTCCCTCAGCTCTCCGTGGTCTGAGGTCACGGGACGACCGCCTGGGAAGCCATCTGGCTGGTTCGGTGATCTGGGTCGGCCTCCGGAGAAACTGTGTCTCCTAGCCTGGGACTCGGGTAGGCCACCCGAACTGGTGTTGTGGTTCCTGGCCTGGTGGAGTTCGGGCCGCCCGCCGGACAAGCTGTCATCGCCTGCCCCGCTCCACCTGCTGACGTCCTGGAAGAATTGACTGACTGTTTGTTGCCTTGCGTTTGTTTGTCCTCCCTAATTTAATACTTTTCAGGACATCAAAGAACTCTCTGCCCTAGGGTCCTTATTGTGGGGTTATCCCAGTTAAAATTTCCTTGGACTATTTTCTTTGTTTTATAATCCCAGTATGATCCTATTCTAATTTCTCCCTTAAGTAGCATTTGCTTCACATTGCCTGGCCTCATTCCGAGTAGTCTTGTTTTTCTGTATTTATATCCTCCTCCAGACTGTTTAGTGACACTTTTGTGCTAATATGTGTTTGAGGAGTTGTTCCTTTTGTATTTTTATCTTCATGCCAATTTGCAGTTCCAGGCTCTATTTTTGGATCTTATGCCCGGTTTGCATCCTTTGTATATTCTGTTTTGGTCGGGGTTTACTTGTGTAAGCCTATTTTAACCATATGTTCAGAGTTTTGTAGTTTTTGGCCTTCGGGACATGAGTTTTTTTTATTGTCCTCACCCTAAGTTATTGTGAACTTTTTCCATGACTGTGTCGCTATGTTTCTGCATTTTGGTTCTTGTCGTTTCTCCCCACCTCCTGTGGTCACCTGCACAGACCGTCTGGCCTCTGCAGAGGAGGGGGTGATGGTTTTTTTTTGGGGGGGGGGGGGGTTAAGATTATTATGGTATCTGACCCTATACTGTATCTAGGTTTGTTTTTTTTTTCTTCCCTGCCTCCTTTTTCTGGTCCCTCCCTTTCTCCCAGATCTGGCCCCCACCGCCCTCCCTGGTCTTCCCTCGGGGGGGGGGGGGGGTTAGGCCGCTCCAGGAGGCGCGGCTCGGGGGAGGAGTACTGTCACGACCTGTACGCTATCTTTTCTCTGCGTTCAGGTTGTCCAGTTTCGCTCCTGCTCCGGGGTAGTCCGTGCCGGGTCTTCCATGGCCCGCTCTTTGACAGCGCCCAGCTGATTGCCAGCTGTCTAGTTCAGCTGCGCTGGGACAGCTGTCTCCTATTCCCAATCATCTCCCCCATTTAAGCGAGCAGCCGAGAGTTACTCGTCGCTGCGACCTCGCTATGGGAAGACGTTCCTTGTGTTTCCCACGACTGTTAGCTCCTACGACTAGCTTCAGTCCGCCGTTACCTCGGCGCTTCACCCAAAGTAAGTGTTGCGACTCGGCGTGTATTTTTCCCTCGCCGCCTCTCTAGCCTTTCTCCCTGGGTGGTATGTTACCCTTAGTTCTGTGTGTGTTTTAGCCCCACGTGGCTCTTTACTTTTCTGTTCGTTATTTAGTGTAGTGTGTGCTTTGTTAATAAACTACGCTAACTCACTGGTCGCCCTCGTATCTCCTTTCCTGGCTCGTGAGAGCCAGAGTTATGACAGCGCAATTTTCTTTCTATATTAGGTGACGATCGCATCCAGCGCGAGTTGGACGGATCTACTTGAAATGCAGGCGTCCGAGCAGATGGCTTCTCAAGGGCACATCCATACTGCCAAACAGTGTCGGGAGAAGCTGAAAAAGCTGAAAAGCGATTACCGAGCAGTGAAGGACCACATTGCTTGAAGTTCAGCGGATGGAAGGAGTGGAAGTGGTTCGCTGAGAGACATTGGGCTCCACACGGTCACCGTCACGGCCACCGTCACGGCCACAGTCACGGTCACGGCCTTGGAAACCGTGGATGGTGAGTGTTTATTTGACATTGCGCATCTTTTTGCCACTTGATCCTTTCTGTGCCAAGCTCACTGTTTTTAAGAAATAGGAAGGTTGTTAGATTGTGGGTAATGGTTGTTACTGAGGCTTGCGTATTGTTTTGCAGCCAACTGCAGATTCGCACTTGCTTTGTGTTAAGTATTAGCGCGAACAAAACGCTGAATTACGCTTATTGTATTCCGGTTAAAAACTTGAGAGTGTTGTGTACATGTTGCACTTTGGTGTTAAGTTTTAAATTGCGTGCATTTTCTTTCTAGAATCGCATTTCATATCACAGGGGTCCACCTCAGTGGAGATGACTGACACAGCGGACTCTCCTGGCGCTGCGTCTGCGTGTGCGTCTGGCTGAGCGCCAGCTGAATCAGCTCCACATCACCAGCTCCATTTGGATCACGTTCAAGTGCCGGTAAGGCACAATAACCACGATTTTTTTTTTTGGTTGAAACAGGTCCAGCAGCGGAAACCATGGTCGAAAATCCATCCATCCATCCATCTTCTACCGCTTAATCCTTTACAGGTCGCGGAGGGGGGGGGGGGCCTGGAGCCTAACAAGTTATGTACCAAAATGATTAATGCAATTTCCTGTAGCTGCATATTAATTAATTGAAAATGTCTTTTTAAATGTGCAAAAAGGTTATTCTTTGGTCTTCACTTATCGGTGTTCCACAACCATTTTTAGGTGTGGTGATTGGTGCTGTTGTAACTCCTGTTTTAGACAAACAAAGTGCATGAACTGCCGTTGAAATCAACATGCTTCATTGAAATGCTTCGCGTCAGCTGACTGTATTAACCCATTCAGATTTCTGCGGCCACACTACAAGCAACTAGTTTAAACATTACCCATCCATCCATCCATATTCTTAATCTTAATCCTTTTTAGTTTTGCAGGGGGGCTGCAGCCGAAGACAGCACCCTGCGTGTTGCAAAATCTGCTCTACTGAGGGGCAGCAACATGACAGTTCAGCTTATATACAGCAATGAAGCATAATATAATAGTGACATTCCACCACAGACTTTCACCTGTGTAATTCCATAATATATGTAGTGATCCAGCTTTAACGACCATGCCTTTCTGTCTTTCCATCTAGGCAAGACGAAAACAGACAACTCCCATCGCTGACCTTACATTAGCGATGGTCAACATGCATGACGAAGAGATGCGGCTCTTGGAACGGCAACATGACCAGCGGCAAGAATCAGGAGTACATGCAGCATTTGCGACAGGTGGCCGCAGATGTGTGGGCAGATGCGCGTGAAGCCCTGGAGCAGGACGCTGCGTTACGAAGGGAAGAGCTCGCAGAGATGTCATCGCCCAGTCTGTTTTTTTGTTTGTAAATTTTGCTTCTGGAATAAAATTGTATTGTTTGCATCAAAAGTCTGGTTTATCTGTTATGACACCGTATGAGAAAAGCCAATAATTACATACACATTCCATTCTCTGTTCACTCCACATGCTGCTGTTCATCAGGTCAGGTGTATAGCCTTCTAATGGTAATTTAATTTTTAACAACACAACGAAACGTAATGTCTTGGTAGGTTTTTTTTTTATTTTAAACAAATTTGCAATGCTGAATCCATTTCTCTTGAACAGGTACATTTTTTAGGTTATAAGCAGTTGTACAGGTGTGCTTGAACTTGTAGACACTGCTAAAGGTAAGTACGTGTAAGCTGAATGTTGCATCACCAGTCAAAATTTAATAAATTAAGAAGGAATCTAGCAAAAATTTGGCACTAATAACAGTAGACAAATCGGACAAGGATACACAACTGTGTTTTTGTCGCACACAACTGTTGTTACCAACAAGTGCAAAATTTATATTCCCTTTTCCCAAAAATTAAAAATCAATTTGTAAGTAAAAGTGGGAGACCTTTACATGGGAAAATATGACATGTATCAGCACATGATTTATAGTTCAATTTGCATTTCCACCTAAGCAAAAGTGGCTTGTCGAGCTGGATTTTTGTGAAGATGGCCTGTGCGGTGTTTCTGCATGTAATTACATACCTGTCAAGTGATACGGTTTTGCTGTATTTTAATACGGGGAAAATGCAATTTTAGCAAATATGGGCGTATTGCCATTTCTGTACACCAAAGAGAAAAATATACGGGAAAAAAAATTGAGAGTGTGGGGAGGAACACGTCGTGTGTGACCCCCACAGCGTACGGGGCTGTCAGAGCGCTCAGCGTGAGCAATTATCACAACAGAAGTGTGGACTCATCATTAGGCTGATGGCTTCGCACCTTCTTAACAGATAAGCGTTATGAACAAGAGGACAGGTAGATGGACCATGCACAACATTTTATTTACAAAAAACATTTTTGAAATATGTATGCACATAAATGTGGACAAAATAGACAAGTATTGCATCACAGCATCTCGTGTTATATTGTAACGTGCAGCTTGACATGGCGACGTCCCACTAGGAGGTTTGAACTCACGCCTCTCGCTCCGGAGTCCTGCACTCTACCTGTCGCCAATAGGGTCAACCCACTTGTCAAGCCAAGTATTGTGCTTATATTGAGTTCGCTACAATATCACCACCGTGCTCCTCTGCTCTCTGTGCCGCTGCCACCACTGGTTCATCTACTGCATCATCCAATGTAGTGTCAAACGTCTCTCTATGACTCTCACACAGATTGTGCAGAGCACAACAAGTCAGCACCATAGATTTAACCAGTTTCATGTCACAGTCATTCCTCCCTCCTTCCTTCTCTCCTCATCATCAGCCATTTTGTTTGTTGTGGAGGATTCCGTCGCATGTTTCACGTCACGAGGGTGTGGCGCCACCTGCTGTTCAACAAATCCCACCCACAGCAGGTGTGCCAGCAGGTGCGCCAGCAGTAGTTGAAAAGCAACTGAGGCTGAACCGAACCGAAGTGAGTAGAGCCGGGTTTTCAAATCGGGGCTGAGCGGGGCTAGTGGAAAAGGGCCTAAAGTTACCTCACCGGAGTTACTGTGGACAAAGAGGTCATCAAAGTATACCAAGCACTACTGATGGAGAATACCTGCTAGCACTCTGTCCATAAGCTGTTCAAAGGTGGCGGGGGCATTGCAAAGACCAAAGCTGAGGACCTTGAACTGCCACAGTCCCCTGTTGGTACAGAAAGCAGTTTTGGGCTTGGACTCTGGAGACAGTGGGACCTGCCAGTACCCACTCCGGAGGTCAAGGGTAGAGAACCAGGAGGAGGCTGATACTAAATCCAGGGACTCGTTGATTCTGGGGAGCAGGTAAGAGTCTTTTTTCGGGACATTGTTCAGTGGCCTATAATCAACACAGAAGCGTGTCCTGGTGCTATTCTTCTTAGGCACCATAACCACCGCCAAGGCACATGGACTTTCAGATGGTTCAATGATGCCTGCCTTTAGCATCTCATCTAACTCCCTGTCTGCAGCCTCCTGGCAGGCCAGGGGGAGGCACTGTGGATGCACTTTAATTGGGCGGGCATCACCAATGTCTATTATGTGCTCCATTAGATGAGTTAGGCCCACTTCACTCTCATTAAGGGCAAAAATGTCTTTGAACTCCAGCAGCATCCGCCACAAGCTCTCCTGCATGCTGTTCCCTCAGTCCTTCACAGTTCTTTGCCCAACTGTCTCTCACTGCAGCAGTCTGTTCATCCTCTCCCATTGTAGAGTGTCTCGGATGTTCAGCATGGGGTCTGGAAGTTAAGGGCTACTGATTGCAGGGTACCTGTGTTGGCGCAGAGGGTGGTGCTTAGCTCAGACTCATAGTGGCTGGTGGGTACACACTGCTCTCCATGGTCGTAACAGCAGCAGAGGGGGCCCATGCAGACAGAAAGTGATGTTAGTGGCACACACTTCCTCTGAGGGAGGATGAGGCAGCCCTTACCCATGTCGAGTACACCATCAATAACTCGTAAGAGGTCCAACCTGAGGATGCAGGCATCCTGCACCTCAGCCACCAATGCAGCAAAGGGAACCGAAAGGTCTACCACCCCAAACAGAAACTCCTCCTGTCGTCTAATGGGGGCCAGATTGCTAGTCACTGATCTCAGCTGCACAGAGGTAGATTCAACAGCAGCCCCCACGGGGACAATGCCAGGCCACACCAATGTAGCATTAGACCCAATGTCCAGCAGGGCTGCGCATGTGACACTTGACACAGTCACAGGAATGTGGCAAAAGTCTCTAACATGAGTCCAGCCCACAGCAATCACTGTTCCCAGCTGTCGTGACAATGGGGTATGGATACTAATGTCATGGGCCTGCATCTCCCCACCTACACGGGCCTCCTGAAGTTTCCCTGCACAGAAGAGAGCCTGGGGCATTGCATGAGAAGTTGTCCTGATTGTCCACAGCACACAACAGACATTCGAGCAATGTCCTGCACCTTCTCATCTCCCCGGTGCTTAGTGTCCGTCATCACTGCTCTCACTGTGGGTGTGTCCTCCAACATTTCATCCCCACTTAACAACTCTCTCTCCAGTGCTAACTCCAGGGCTTCACTCAGCGAGGCAGGGTGGGCTAGCTGTACATGGACACACAGCTCTCTGGGACTGAATGCCTGTAAGAATTGGTCTCTGGCAAGCTCTTTCTGCACTGCTGGTGGCATATCAGCATAGGCACATCTGCACAAGCATTCAATCTCATTAGCAAGAATGCGGAGGGGCTCACCAGAGCGTCTGTGTCTGTTGTTAAATTCAGAGCACAGCAGAACAGGTTGATTGTATTTTCCAAAATGCCTGTGAAGAGCCCCAACCAATGTGACATAGTCCTTTCTCTCTTCAGGGCTCAGCAATAACAGGCATGCAGCTGCATCATCAGTCAGGCAAAGAGCTAGTTGCAACACTTTAAGTTCATCAGACCAGCCAGCAGCTTCAGCCAACAGTTCAAATTGGGCTCTGAAAACCTCCCAGGCTGTCATGCCATTAAACTTCGGGGTTTTAATTGCAACCGGCATTACAGATACCTGGGCGCCGTCATCTTTATTTACATCATGTGACATTGCATTGGGACGTACTGTCTCCTTCCTGCTCTGCAGAGGGCGGGAGTCCCTGCTGTCATGGCGGGATGACCCAGGGGGAAACCCGGCTTCAGCAGGAAGTAACCACGCTTTCTTTTTGGGGGTTGCAGGTGTCTGCAGGCGTACGATTGCTTCTGGTTGTTCCATCTTAACCTCGGCACCAGACATACCCAGTTGAGCTGAGAGCCCCTTCGCTCGTGTTAGCATGGCTAACTAATAGCTTTGGCTTCGGCTCAGTCACTTCTGACACCAGTGTAATGTCTGTGATTTCTCCCAAGCACCAGACGATTAGCTCTTCTTCAGAATGGCTTTATTTATTATTCACAGGAGCATAACAACGCCTAAGCCTTAAATTGGTTATTTTTCCTGGCCGTCACCCACGCCAGCTCTCTCTAGCCCAGCTCACTCGTTCGTAGCCACCATGACTGTAACAACAATCAACCTACGTACAGTCCGTATTCACGTACAACATTTGCTATGTCTTAAAGGCACATGAACAACAGCAGAACACATAACAACTAGAAAAGCACTCGGAGAGCGCAGACCTTCGCCAAGCACCACAGTTCTCGCAATGTTAAATAAAAAAAAAAAAAAAAAAAAAGAATCCTTTAAAAAATTCCTGGATCCAGGCGGTGATCGGGATCACCACCAAAATGTAATAATAATCATCTGTAGGATACCCCATTTCTGACAATCTCTGAAAATGTCATGAAAATCTGTCCATAACTTTTTGAGTTATCTTGCCAACAAATTATCTTGCTAACAAACAAACAGACAGACAGACAGACAAACCAACGCTGATGAAAACATAATGGCCCTATCTCGCAATGTTAAATAAAAGAAAAAAAAGAATCCTTTAAAAAAAATTCCTGGATCCAGACGGTGATCCGGATCACCACCAAAATGTAATCATCTGTAGGATACCCCATTTCTGACAATCTCTGAAAATTTCATGAAAATCCGTCCATAACTTTTTGAGTTATCTTGCTAACAAACAAACAAACAGACAGACAGACAGACAGACAAACCAATGAAATGAAACCAATGAAAACCTGATGAAAACATAACCTCCTTGGCGGCGGAGGTAATAACAGTGAACATGCTCCCAACAAACACACATTCAAGGATCGTTACACTACTTGTTAATGTATTTCTGACACCACACGAGTCGGCAGCCTTTTTGCAGCAGTGGCTCAGTTCTGAGATTTCTTTCTCGTTTTTATTTACTATCTGTTTTTTCTTTGCCACAACTTTTCTGATCTTGTTACCCCATATCCATCACGGACACCAAGGACACTAATATCGCCACACTGGTGTTGACATTAGCTGTCTTTCTACTCATATCGCCAATGACTACTGACCCAGTGAGTGGAGGAGCCGGTTTATAGGAGGAGTCAATTGTTAGCGTTGTGCTACTCCTCGGTCCTAACTGAGACACCCGATATCTCTCGAGAAATCAGGCAAAAATGACGGGGATGTCGAGCTGGAGCGAAGTGACACGCAAGGAAGACAAGGTACAAGCCTGTTTGACCATCCGTTGCTATGGAGCATGTGAGATTGCTGCTTAATAATTTTTTTTTGATTTTTTTTTTTTGATTTTGTATACTTTATTGATCCCCAGAGGGGAAATTGAGGGCAGCCACCTAGATGGATGAAGCAGCCACAGTACGGCACTATCACTTAACCATTCACACACACATTCACACCTAGGGCCACTTTAGAGTCTCCAATTAACCTAACCTAACCTAATAAGATGGATGATCTAGCGGCTATGTCCCGGTATGAGAGCACCTTCAGAGAGGTTAGCATCATGCTATTCACTGAAATGTGGTTAACAGAACTAACAACAGAGGCTAACATCAGACTGGAGGATTTCCACTTAATATGGGCAGATTGGACACCAGATAGCAGCAAGAGCAGAGGCAGGGGGCTGGTAATGTTTGTGAACAAAAGATGGTGTAATCCTGGGCACATCATGATTAAAGAACAACACTGTAGCAAGGAGTCCTCACAAGTCATTGTGATTGTTATTTATGCACCCCCTTCCACGAGTGCTGAGACAGTGTGTGATGTCATTCACACAGTCACCAGCAGACTACAGACTCAACACCCCACTGCTTGTGGGGTGTTGAGTCTGCACATGACTGTCACGTGACATGTGACATACTGGGTGACTGGGTGACACGTGACTTATTTTATGCAAACACCAAGGAGGCTTACACCTCATCACCCCCCCCCCTCCAGCCCCCGCAAGATATGATCACAACCTGGTTCACCTTCTACCTGTGTACAAACCCCTGGTACACAGAAAACCTCCTGTTACCAGCGCAGTGAAGCTATGGTCCGAGGAGGCGGAGGATGCTCTGGACTGTTTGGAATCCACTGTGTGGGAGCAGCTCTTGGATCCACAGGGTGAGGACATTGACAGTCTCACACACACCATCACAGACTGCATCAACTTCTGTGTGAAGAACATCGTACCCACCAAGACCATACAGTGTTTTTCAAACAACAAACCCTGGATCAACCCTGAGATAAAGACACTGCTGATGGAGAAGAAAAGGATCTTCAAGTTGGGAAACAAGGAAGAGCTGAAGTCTGTACAGAGGGAGCTAAGGAGGAAGATCAGAGAGGGGAAGGACAGCTACAGGAAGAAGATGGAGGACAAGCTGTAGCAGAATGATGTCAGTGGTGACTGGAGAGGCCTGAAAACCATCTCTGGACACCAGAGGCTTGCTGAATGTTTGGAGAGGACCAGTTGGAACTTCACCAAGAGATTTTTGGAAGAAGACACTTTGAACTGGAGTGCCACAGCTGGGTTGTCAGTGGACACGAGATGGCAGAGCAGGTAGCGCAAGGTGATACAGCAGGGTGTGATCTAGGAGGAATGGAGGTAGGACACAGGAAAGAGGAAGTTTGGAATTCGGTGAAGACTAAAAGAGGCAAACGTAGACAAAAGGAAATGCAACCAAGTGTGTTATCAAGTGCTGATGAATCAGAAGATGATCAATCCTGGAATAATCAGAAGGAGTGTAAAGTAATCATTAAACCTACTCAGGAAGGGGCATCATTTCGTGAGTAGAACCCAATTAAGCTCACAAATGCAATTAATAAGTTACTTGGAGAAGTTTTAAATGCAGGAATCCTTCGTAGTGGTTCATTATTAGTTACATGTAAAGACAGTGTTCAGCAAGGAAAAGCAGTCAGAGTCACTAAGATGGAGGGGGAAATGTGCAGTGTTCAATATTGGAAGGAAATAAGGCAATGAGAGGAGTGATATCGGGCATTTCAATGGCTGTCTCAACTGATGAAATAAAGAAAAACATATCTGGAGCAAAAGTAACAGGTACAAAGGTTGAAAACTAATACAAATGGTGAAAAATGTGATAGTCTGTCGGTAATGTTAACATTTGATGAAACAAGACTGCCAAGTAAGGTGTATATTAGCTATATGAGCTATGAAGTCAGACTTTACGTTTTGCCTCCACTCAGATGTTTCAAATGTCAAAAGTTTGGTCATGTTGCAGCGATATGCAAAGATAGAGAGCGATGTGCAAGATGTTCCGGTGAATATGAATATGGCAAGTGTGAAAGCAGAGCCAAATTAAAGTGCTGTAACTGCGGTGGTGAACATAGCGCTGCATATCGAGGTTGTGAAGCCAGCAAAAGAGCAGCAGAAATTCAGTAGGTAAAAGTCTCCCAGGGATTAACATATGCGGAAGCTGCGAAAAAGGTGAAAGCTAAAAAAGTGGAAGTGGACTCTAACAGGGAAAATGTGCAGGCTTGCAGTGCATGCAGTAGAATTAAGGAAGATACTCTGGTTATGAAGGAAAACAATTTTGTCTTATTTGTGGTAGATGTGATAAACTGTACTGCACAGACTTCCAAGAAAATGGAAAAAAATCAAAATCATTGTGAAAGCAGCAGAAAAATATCTCGGCATTAGAAGTCCCAAAGAGGGGCCATTTGGCCTTTTTGGCTAGAAAACCCATAAGGGGACCATCAAGAGGCCACAAGAGGGCCAACGTCTGGGACTTCTAGTTAAGGGGCTACATTGGGAAGCAGTTGAGGACTTGTTAAGTGGGGGCTCTCTAAGTGGGGGCTCTCTAAGTTTGCAGACTAGTGGGTCATAATGGTAATCACAATTTTGCACTGAAATGCAAGAAGTCTAATATCAAATGGGCAAGAATTCAAAAAGTTTATATCTGACATGCAAGACAAACCCCAGGTAATCTGTATACAGGAAACATGGCTAAAACCTCAGTTGGATTTTGTCATTCAAGGATACACATCAACATGGAACAACAGGAAAACTGGTAGCGGAGGAAGTGTAGCAACCTTTGTGCGTAATGGAACAAATTACAAAATAATGGAAAGAGGGAAAGAACATGAATCAGTAATGGTAAAAATATGGGCAGTAAAAGACGAAGTTACAATTATTAATTACTATAATCCATGTAACAGATTGACAGTTGACACTTTGAACACTGTGCATAGACAAGCACAGGGTAAGGTGGTTTGGTGTGGGGATTTTAATGCACATAATACACTGTAGGGTAGCAGGAATATATATATAAATGGCACAGTAATTGAGGATTTTTTAGAGGATAGGGACAATATGCATGAATGATGGGAAAGGTTCTAGATTTAGCAGTAATCTAGTCACAGAAAGTGTGTTAGACCTAACTTTGGTTTCAAATGCGATTGCAGGAATCACATCTTGGGAGGTGTTAAGTCGGTCAGCTAATGGGAGTGATCATTACCCAATAAGAGTTAAAATTGGTCTAGAAGTGGGAGAAGAAGATATGCAATCTGGCACAAGATGGAAATTGGGTAAGGCAGATTAGGATAAATTTAAATATCTGTGTAAGACTAGATGTGAGCAGCTAAATATTGAGGACATTCTTGATAGGGAGGAATTTAGTAAAAGTGTCAGTGCGATTATAATCAAGTTTGCAAATCAAACAATACCAAAAAGTACAGGTTATAGACAACAAAAGAATCTTCCTTGGTGGGATGATAATTGTAATAAAGCTATTAAAATAGAAATAGGGCATTCAGACAAGTGAAAAAGCACCATACTTTGGAAGCAGTGATTGAGTACAAACGGTGTCAGGCAATCGTCTGGAAAACAAAACAGCTAAGCATTTATTTTGGAGACGGTATTGTAATACTATAGGAAGAGAAACACAGCTATCAGATATTTGGGGAATGATTAAGAAATGAGTGGTATTAGGAGAGAGTACAAAATACCAGTGCTAGACAATAACGGGGAAGTAGCTATTACTAATATAGACAAAGCAGAGCTTTTGGCACAAACTTTAGTGAAGATTCATAGTTCAGAAAACCTATCAAACACAATTAGACAAAGCAGGGAAAGCACTTTCTCCAAACACCCACATGTGAACATAAGGAAGAATACTTCAAGGGGCATGATAGATTTGCCATTTACTCTATCGAAATTGAAAAGGGCTATTCTGAAATCGAAGCAGTCTTCACCAGTGAAAGATGACGTATGTTATATGATGTTGTCGCACATGGAGGACAGTGCACTTCAAACAATATTAAAGCTGTTTAATAAAGTTTGGAAAACTGGGAAGTGTTTTAGGGCATGGAAACAATCAGTTATAGTACCAGTCTTAAAGCCAGGGAAAGATTCATCAGATCCCAATAATTATAGGCCAATAGCTCTTACTTCACAGTTCGGGAAAACAATGTAACGAATGGTAACTGAAAGGCTGAATTACATTTTGGAAGACAGGGAATGTCTTTCTCCTTTTCAAAATGGGTTCTGAAAAGGGAGAAATACTATGGATTCCATTTTGCACCTAGAATGTGAAATTAGGAAGGCCCAGGTAAATAGGGAAAATGTGACAGCTGTCTTCTTTGATGTAGAAAAAGCGTATGACATGCTGTGGAAGGAAGGGTTGCTGATTAAATTAAATCAATTTGGTGGGGCAGCGCGGTGGCGGAGTGGTTAGCACTGCGGCAGCACAGCAACTCACCCTTGGCAGGGGGATCCTGGGTTCAATCCCAGCCACCGACCAATAGTGATCTGTGTGGAGTTTGCATGTTCTCCCCGTGTCTGCATGGGTTTACTCCGGGATTTCTCCGGTTTCCTCCCACATGCCAAAAACATGCAAGTTAGGTTAATTGACATCAAACTGGGGATTCTAAATTGTCCTTAGGTATGACTGTGAGAGTGAATGGTTGTCTGTCTCTCTGTGTTGGCCCTGCGATGGACTGGCAATCTGTCCAGGGTGGACCCTGCCTCTCGCCCAAAGATGCTGGGATAGGCTCCATCCCCCCCCACCCCCCCGCGACCCGAAAAGGATTAAGCGGAAGAAGATGGATGGATGGGTATTAGATTTTCTGTGTGATAGAATGATTGAGGTCAGAGTTGGTACAGAGTACTCCAAAATATATCAAGTTGAAAATGGTACTCTTCAAGGCAGTGTGTGTAGCCCTGTTCTGTTTAATATTATGATTAATGACATTTTTGAAGGAATCAATAGTGGAACAGGGAAGGCCTTATATGCAGATGATGGGGCCTTATGGATAAGGGGACGTAATCTTGTGTACATTCAGGGGAAAAAGCAGGCAAGCGATAGACCAAGTTGAACAATGGGCAAACCGGTGGGCTTTTAAATTATCTGTCTCAAAGACATGTGATTTGCTTCTTTAAAAGTCACAAAGAAATTTGTTTTAAACTTTATGGCCAAAAGTTAGAGTAAGTACAGGTAGTTTGGTATTTAGGTGTGTTATTTGATGAAAAACTAACCTGGAAGAAGCATACTGAAAAAACTAAAGGAAAATGTAAGAAAATAAATAATATTTTGAGATGTCTGGCAGGACGGGACTGGGGGGCCTCTAGGGTCTCTCTGTTAAGGGTGTATCGAGGACTAATGAGAGTGACACTAGATTATGGATGTGTTGCGTTCATGTTGGCTGCTGATTGTCACCTGAACCAACTGGACATAGATCAGACAAAGGCTCTTAAGATATGTTGTGGTGCATTTGAAACTTCTCCAGTATCAGTGATCCAAGTAGAGATGGGTGAAATGCCCTTAAGATTAAGAAGAACCAAATTAATGCTGTCATACTGGATCAACTTGAAGGGGCATAAGAGGTCACATCCTCCAAAAGCTATTCCTAATGATTGCTGGGAACACAATGAGTCCAACATTAGTAGCTTTGGGTAAGTGACGCCATTGATGAGCAGGCAGGATTAAAACACATGGATTTTAGCCCAACGGTCCTGTGGTCTGTTATTCCTCCATGGCTGTTTAAGATGCCACTAGTAGATTTTGAAATACAACAACTGAGGAGGCAACATAATCAATCAGCAACAGATTATATAGTGCATAAATATATTGAACAGAACAGAAACATGCTGATAGCATTTACCGATGGTTCCAAGGACCCTACAACTGGTCGTAGTGGAGCTGTGGTATACATTCCTCAGTATAAAATATCTATGAATAAAAGAACCAGTAATCACTTATCAGTTTACACAGTTGAGCTAGTTGCCATCATATTAGCTCTACGGTGGTTGGAGATAAATTATAGGAATAATGCAGTCATTGCTTCAGATAGTTGGGCAGCTCTTAAGAGTGTTCAGTCACTGCAGTCGTGTAGGCAGGACCTAACTGTAGAAATCCACTCCTTAATTTACAACCTCTACAGTAAAGGTCAGTCAGTAAACTTTCTTTGGGTTCCAGTCCAGGTTGGAATAGAGGGTAATGAGGATGTGGACTTATTAGCAAAACAATCATTGAAATTTGAGGCAGTGGATTTGCAGATCTCACTCAGTAAGGCAGAAGGCAAATCAAAAATTAAAAAGTATATAGTGGAAAAGTGGCAAGAATATTGGGACTCAATAGATACAGGAAGATATCTTTGACATTCAAAAGCAGGTGGACTCTGGAATGGGAGTTGGCAGAAACAGGAAAGAGGAGATACTCATCACCCGATTAAGAAAAGGACATACTACTTTGAACCAGATGCTACATAGAAAAGGTAAACACCCAGCTGGCAGCTGTACACATTGTGGTTCTCCGGAAACAGTTCAGCACATTTTGTTGGTATGTCAGGGATACCAGGAACAAAGGAAACATCTGATTGCAGTAATGGAAAGGGCTAATTTAAGTTTTGGTTTGGAAGACATGTTAGGAACCTCTGTCAAAGAAATATATGTAGCTCTATTTAGATATTTAAGTGCAACTGGATTAATTAAAAGAATTTGGGTTTTTTTTCCCCTGCCATTCTCTTGTCCACACTCCAACCCCGTGGGTGGCGATGGTGCACCTGTGGGCTGGTTGCCAGCCAGCAATCAGATCTAGAAAAAGAAGAAGAGTGATATAAACAGTGATGCGGGTGACGACAATAAAACCTGGAATGCTGTTGACTGTTATGATGTGAACTGTGAAGTCACAAAGCTATGAGGAAAACATCATAAAGCTAAAGGAAAACGTCACAAAGTGATGAGTTTAATGTCACAAAACTATGAGAATTACATCATAAAGCTATGAGGAAAATGTCACAAAGCTATGAGGAAATCGTCACAAAGCGATGAGGACAACGTCACAAAACAATGAGGAAAATGTCACAAAGCTATGAGGAAAACGTCACAAAGCTATGAGGGAAAATGTCACAAAACTATGAGGAAAACGTTGCAAAGCTATGAGGAAAATGTCACAAAGCTATGAGGAAATCATCACGAAGCGATGAGGACGTCACAAAGCAATGAGGAAAATGTCACAAAGCTATGAGGAAAACGTCACAAAACTATGAGGAAAACGTCACAAAACTATGAGGAAAATGTTGCAAAGCTATGAGGAAAATGTCACAAAACTATGAGGAAAACATAATCAAGTCAGTGGTGGTAATGCACCTTTGAGCTTGTTGCCAACTGCCAATCAAATCTAAGAGAAGAAGAAGAAGAAGAAGCTAGCCTTTGGACATTTATTAAAGATTGAAGTACGTGGTGGTAATGCACCTGTAAGCTGGTTGCCAACCACCAATCAAATCTAAAAGAAGAAGAAGAAGAATACCTCCTCCCAGGCCGCGGGGGGAAGGGAGTGGGTGAACAACCTGATCCTGTTCTTTAACAGGTTTGACCAACCGCCCTCTTCTCCGCCTGCCCACCAACCACTGCTGCCTCCACCTTCATCTAGTCCTGCTGTCCACTGCCCTCCCTCTACCCCCCTCTTACATTCCCTGCTGTTTTTCCCCTCACAGACCCAACATCCCCTCTCTCAGCACACAGCCCCCCCTCCCGCCTCAGCCTGATTCTCACTAATCCCAGGTGAGAGCTGAGCTAAAGAAGATCAAGGCAAGGAAGGCTGCAGGTCTGGACGGCATCAGCTCGAAGCTCCTCAAGTCCTGTGCAGACCAGCTGTGCGGGATCTTGAAGCACATCTTCAGCCTGAGCATGAAGCTGGGGAGGGCACCCCAGCTGTGGAAAACATCCTTTGTAGTACCTGTACCGAAGACTCAACACCCCAAGGACCTGAAGAGCTACAGACCAGTGGCCCTCACATCACACCTAATGAAGACCCTGGAGAGGCTGCTCCTCACCCACCTCTGCCCCAGGTGGGACCAGTGATGGACCCACTTTAGTTTGTGTACCAGCATGGCATCAGGGTGGAAGATGCTGTGATCTTCCTCCTACAATGTTCCCTGCCCTACCTGGACAAGCCTGGGAGCACTATGAGGATCATGTTCTTTGATTTCTCCAGTGCTTTCAACACCATACAACCAGTGATCCTGAGGGACAAGCTGCTGTGTGCAGGGGTGGACCAGCACCTATCATCGTGGATCCTGGACTACCCCACAGACTGACTCCAGTTTGTGAGAACCCAGGACTGTGTGTCTGACACCATCATCTGCAGTACGGGAGCCCTCCAGGGAACAGTTCTGGCTCCCTTCCTGTTCACTCTCTACACTGCTGACTTTTCACACAGTACACCACACTGCCATCTACAGAAGTTCTCTGATGACTCTACAATCATCTGCCTCATCTCTGATGGGGATGATGTGGAGCACAGAGGACTGATCCAGGACTTTATGGACTGGTGCCTGCTGAACTGCCTCCAGATCAATGCGAAGAAAACTAAGGAACTGGTTGGTGGTGGACTGCCGCAGGTGAGGACAACCCCCCAAAGCACCAATAAACGTCCAGGGAACAGACATTGAGATGGTGACATCTTACAAGTACCTGGGTGTTCACCTGAACAATAAACTGGACTGGTCACACAACACCAACGCGCTCTACAAGAAGAGGCAGCGCAGGCTGTACCTCCTGAGGAGACTCAGGTATTTTGGAGTGCAAGAGCACTCCTGAAGACCTTCTTCAATTCAGTGGTGGCATCAGCCGTCACATTTGGAGTGGTCTGCTGGGACAGCGGCATCATGGCAGCCAACAGGAAGAGACGGAACAGGCTGATCAAAAAAGCTAGCTCTGTTCTGGGGTGCCACCATGACCCTGTGGGGGAGATAGGAGAGAAGAGGATGGTGGTTAAGCTGCCATCTCTGCTGGAGTCCGAGTCCCATCCCGTGTGGGACACGCTGAATGCACTGACAAGCTCATTTAGTGGTAGGCTGTGCTTTCCTAAGTGCTCAAGGGAGAGGTTTCGCAGGTCCTTCTTACCTATGGCTTTCAGACTTTATAATCTAACCGTGCTGCTCATTGAGGTCGTATTAAACGTACTAAATGTCACAGCTTTGCACAATAGAGATCATCCCCTCCAATAAACAACAAAGACAATTACAATTATTATGGACGGTGATAACACTGTTGATTCAAATGTGAAATATACTGTCTGGGTGCATATTTATATTCTGCTGTGTAATTTAACTAACTATAATGCTGTTGATACCATCTAACTGCAATACTCCTGCACTGTGTATATAACTGTGTACATATTTATATTTACAGTGGTGTGAAAAAGTGTTTTCCCCTTCCTGATTTCTCATTTTTTTGTATGTCATACTTAAATGTTTCAGATCATCAAACAAATTTAAAAATTAGACAAAGATAACACAAGTGAACATAAAATGCAGATTTTAATTGAAGGTGTTTATTATTAAGGGTAAAAAAAATCCAAACCTACATGGCCCTGTGTGAAAAAGTGATTGCCCCCCTGTTAAAACATAAATTAACTGTGGTTTATTACATCTTTGGAAAGCTGAGTTCAATTTCCTAGCCATTTCTAAAGCTTTGGGACTCCAGCGAACCACAGTGAGAGCCATTATCCACAAATGGCGAAAACATGAAACAGTGGTGAACCTTCCCAGGAGTGGCCAGCCGACCAAAATTACCCCAAGAGCACAGCGACGACTCATCCAAGAGGTCACAAAAGACCCCACAATGACATCCAAAGAACTGCAGGCCTCACTTGCCTCAGTTAAGGTCAGTGTTCATGACTCCATCATTAAAAAAAAGAGACTGGGCAAAAATGGTCTGCATGGCACAGTTCCAAGACAAAAACCACTGCTGAGCAAAAAGAGCACAAAGGCTCGTCTCAGTTTTGCCAGAAAACATCTTGATGATCCCCAAGACTTTTGGGGAAATACCCTGTGGATGGACGAGACAAAAGTTGAACTCTTTGGAAGGTGTGTGGCCCATTACATCCGGCGTAAAAGTAACACAGCATTTTAGAAAAGGAACCTCATACCAGCAGTAAAATATGGTGGTGGTAGTGTGATGGTCTAGGGCTGTTTTGCTGCTTCAGGACTTGGAAGACTTGCTGTGGTAAATGGAACCATGAATTCTGCTGTCTACCAAAAAATCCTGAAGGAGCAAGTCCAGCCATCTGTTTGTGACCTCAAATTGAAGCCCACTTGGTGTCATGAAATGAGTTTGGATTTTCCCCCAAACTCAGTTTCATGACTTTCCTTTGTATTCATATTTTTCTGCCATATTGTTATAGATTGTGAGTTCCAGATCGCCTTCCGTTTTGTCTGTATTGATCATTATCTGTTGTGTGTATTTGGGTTCTGTTTGCCATTTTCCTGTTGTGTTTTATTTCTACAGTTTTTGATATGTATTATTGATGTTATTTAATTTTATTTCCTCAGTGTACCCTTTCTATGATGACAGCTGTCAGGGTTGTGCAGCCTCGCGTGGGCGTGCCCTGTCGCCTGTCAAGCTGCCAGCTGCCCTTCCCTCACCTGTCATTTCCACCAGCTGTACCCACTGATCAGTTTTTTGCTCCTTTCTCCTGCTCAGGCCAACCTGCACCTGTATTCATTTCTGTTATCAGCTCATCCACTATTTAAGCTCTGTTTTCTCACTCTGTTGCTGCTTCGTCAGTTGATTTTCACTGAGTGCTCCTCAGGACATTTACCCTGTTTCTCCGCTTCCTCATCTCCTCCTGGGCTATGGTTCAGGAGTGCATCTGTTGTAAGTTTATCTAGTTTTTGCACTTGTGTTTTGCATTATGTTGGACTTAAGCTTTGTGTCAATAAATGTTGCAAATATCATCCAGAGTGTGGGTTTGTCTATCTCTGTGCGCCACGTAGAGGCGCACATGACACTTGGGTTCTGCAGCAAGACAATGATTGAAAACAAAAGCAGCAAGTCCACCTCTGAATGGCTTAAGAAAACAAAATGAAGACTCTGGAGTGGCCTATGTTGTGTCCATAATTACCGAAGTGATGAGCAGGGCGGAAGGCAATTGGGTGCATGTGCACACAGCGACCGGCAGCGGGTGAAAAAAGTTTGACATCTGTGTCTTTGTTTTTATGCACTTTAATGTGTTTCAGCGTAATTCTCTGTGCCGTTTTTGTCCTTGAATGTTTGTGGACTATATAACGAAGAGCTCCCTGATTCCATCAGTATGGATTTCCTTCTTGTTTTTGCACTGTCGTTCCTACCGGCTCTTTGTTTTGGAGGTAAGCGCGATCGTGATCACGCCGGGAAGAATGCAGTATTCCAGAGACATGTTACTGCATTTAAACATGGATAATGCAGCATCTGTGTTTGAGTCCGTGCCGCAACTGCCAGACTTTATTTTAAGAGATTTTCATGGACACAGCGATGAAAAGAGAGACAAGAGGAGGAAACGCGGAAAGCGTGGAGGCGTAAGATTAAACCTGAGGAGGCGTCAGCTTAACCACATTCCTCTTCCTTCCATTATTATGGGGAACGTACAATCCCTGAGAAGTAAAGTGGATGAAATTCAAGGGAATGTACGATATCAGAAGGATTTCAAGAACTGCTGTGTCATGGCTTACACGGAGACGTGGCTTACGGCGCATGACCGGGATGCGGACCTGTGGATTGACGGCTTTGGAGCCCCACCTCGCTTGGATCGGCAGGAAGAGGTAATGGGGAAACGTCAGGGGGGCGGCGTATGTTTATATATTAATAAACAGTACTGCACATCTGTCATGGTCAAAGAGCACATCTGTACACCAGATGTGGAGCTTCTGTCCATATCGCTACACCCCTTTTATCTACCCCGCGAGTTCCCCCAACTTTTCATAACGACTGTGTACATTCACCCGAGAGCAGATGCTGCCTCCGCCTCCAGCACCGTCTTTGATGTGGTACAGCGATTGCAGTCAATTTCCCCAGAGGCTCCAAATTTTATCCTTGGGGATTTTAACCATGTTTCTTTAAAGAAGACACTTAAAAAAAACTTTTAACAGTATGTCTCCTGCCCAACCAGGCGAAAAAAGACATTGGACCTGTGCTATGGATCCATCGAGAGGGCCTACAAATCTATTCCCTTTCCTCCTTTAGGATCCTCAGATCACAACTGTGTACATTTGCTGCCCACATATAAAACTGCTCTCAGAAGAGACAAGGCGAAGACCAGAGACATAAACGTGTGGACAGAGGATTCAGTGCACTGCCTCCAGGAATGCTTTAACTGTATGGACTGGGAGGTGTTCACACTGTCCTGCGGAGATGATTTGGACTCTTTAGTGGACGTCACATGCTCATACATGGCTTTCTGTAGAGACATGATCGTTCCACGTAAACGTGACAAAATATATCCCAACAACAAGCCATGGGTTACAAAATCAGTTAAATCCTGCTTACAGAGGAAAGCACTTGCCTTTAAACAGGGGGTTGTTTCTGAGCTACAGGTTGCCACAAAAGAGCTGAAGGCCAACATTTTAAGAGCAAAACAGAATTATAAATCAGAGTTGGAAAGCAAGATGGCAACAAAGAAACTTGGTTCAGCCTGGGCCAGTATGAAAACTATTGCAGGCCTTCAGAGCACAGAGCGCAGTAATCGTGTGTTTTTAGATGGTTTTAATTCAGACACACAGCTGGCTAATGCTCTTAATTGTTTTTATGGTTGTTTTGACTCCTTTGATTTTAGCACAGAAACCCAAGGTTTGAAACAGAAACTCAAAGACAGTCTGCACTTTAATATTGAGGTGCAGGATGTTAAAAGGGCGTTCTGTGCTGTAAAAGTGAACAAAAGTCAGGGCCCTGATAATATATGTGGCGCTTGGTAAAGTCCTGTGCACATGAACTGAGTCCTGTATTTCAGTACATTTTCAATAAGTTTTTACAGACACATGTGCCTAAGATCTAGAAAGATGCTGTGGTTGTCCCCGTTCCAAAATCCAGCTGTCCTAAAACGGTAAATTATTTTAAACCAGTTGCTTTGACTTCAATTTTAATGAAAATTTTTGAAAAACTGGTCAGATTTGAGGTCCTAAAGCAGACTGAACATGCACTGGATCCTTTGCAGTTTGCCTATAGGCCTCACAGAGGAGTAGAGGATGCCACTGTCACTCTGTTTAACATGCTTTTTGAACATCTGGATTTTAATGGGACACATGCCAGGCTTTTATTTGTGGACTTTTCCTCCGCCTTTAATACAATCCAACCTCATATTTTAGTTGAAAGGCTCCTGCAACAATTTGATTTGAGCAATAATCTGGTGGGTTGGATTCTGGATTTTTTAACCAACAGGACGCAGAGAGTAAGGGTCAATGATACATTGTCTGACCAAAAGTGTTCTTCTACTGGCTCTCCGCAGGGGTGTGTGTTGTCACCACTACTCTTCATCCTGTACACAAACATGTGTTGGAGCAGACATGACAACAGACACATTATAAAGTATGCTGATGATTCAGTTGTTGTCAGTCTCCTCCAGGATGGTGAGAGTGGCCATGGCCCAGTAGTTGATGATTTTGTTCACTGGTGTGAGGATTCCTACCTGCAGCTGAATACAACAAAAACTAAAGATATTATTATTGACTTTAGGAGGAAAACTCCCAGGCACGAAGTCACTGTACTAAAAGGCCAGACCACTGAATGTGTACAATCCTACAAATATCTTGGGGCGATTATTGATAGTAATTTAAACTTTGAAGAGAACTGTGAAAGGGTGTGCAAAAAGGGTCAGCAACATTTGCATTGTTTAAGGAAACTTGCACGCTTCCAAATTGACCGAACCATAATGATAATGTTTTATCAGGCTTTTATTGAATCTGTTTTATCCTTTTCTTTAGTGTCATGGTTTGGTCAGATAAAACTGAAACAGAGGAAATCCTTGGACCAGGTTGTTAGATGGTCCAGTCGTTTGCTTGGTGAGTCACAGCTGAGCCTGACATCCCTGTACACCAGACAAGTACAGAGGATGGCTACCTCCACTTTAAATGATGACTCCTGTAGAGGAGCTGGGCAATGAAGAGGCGATTTGGTTTATAAGCGAAGTTTTAATGTACAGCTCTTCTATCAAGTCTCATCTGGTGCAGAGAGCGGCAGAAGGGAAAAAGAGGCAGAATTTCGCCAACTCACTGATTATATACATGCACACAACAAAAGACATGCATAACAAAGGCTGACATCCCTCATTATCTTAATCCCCTCATTGTCTTGGTATTTCCTCTCCTCGTCTTGGGAGGTGATGGTAATTCCTCTCCTCGCCTTGGGGGGTGAGGGTGGCTCATCCGGTCTCCCCCGCCGCGTCCGGGAACGTCTTTGTTCTTCACT
The DNA here is from genome assembly GCA_020510985.1 of Pholidichthys leucotaenia. Lineage (NCBI taxonomy): Eukaryota > Metazoa > Chordata > Actinopteri > Cichliformes > Pholidichthyidae > Pholidichthys > Pholidichthys leucotaenia. The sequence continues at coordinate 8,636,008 of CM035838.1, forward strand.
CGGCAGGTGAGATTCCTTTGTCCTTTCAGAGGTGTGAAGTTCCTTACATATGAAATCACCAAACATTTCCACATGCTCTAACATATGTAGGTTATGGAATATATTGTTAATATAGACCACAGGCCCCCCAAACAACTAAGAAAGGACAACAGAAAGGTTCACAGTCTAGGATAGTTATTACGACATACTACGTGTTACAGCTGTTGCCACGGAAGAAACTTTCCAGCAGCCATGCTCCTAAGAGAGTTCAGTGGTAAACATAGTAGCATAGTAAAATCATAAGTCAGTCCTAAACTGTTGCAGCACAATTAGTGAATAATTGTGGAGTGGTTGGTGTCAGTCCCTGTGCTGTCTGGGTTTAATTCTTCTCCCAAAACTGCTGTAGGTTGGTTTAGGCGTCCTGCTGGGACCTTCTTGTGAGGAATCTGCAGTGTGGGAAGGAGAGAGGTTATTTGTTCCCTGCCTGGGGGCTGAGTCTTTTCTCTTGGGGGGTCTACCTCGCCGAGGTGCTCTCGCCAACTGTGCAGGTTCGTCTTTCAACAAGAAGGCAGGTTTAAGTCTGTCAATGCTGACTGTTTCTTTTCTATCCCCATAATCAAGCACAAAGTGTTTATCACCATTTTCCAGCACTCTGAATGGCCCATCGAATGCTGGGCGTAAAGTTGGTTTTAGAGCTTCATGCTTAACAAAAACGAACTCAGCGTTTTTTAAAGTTTGAGGGACAAAAACCCGTGGGAAGGAGTGATGAGCTGGACCGGGGAGAGAGTTCGGTCCGTTGCTGCCTAAAAACCTTGGGACTGGAAGGCGCCCTGGCTCTGGGTTCTCTGGCAGAAATTCACCTGGGAGCCTGAGAGGTTGTGCAAAAACTAATTCTGCGGGAGAGGCGTCTAAATCCTCTTTAGGTGCAGCACGCAACCCCAATAAAACCCAGGGAAGTTTATTTACCCAATTTGTGTCCGTTAGTGAGGCTCTGAGGGCAGCCTTTAAAGACCTGTGAAAACGCTCGCATAACCCATTAGCCTGAGGGTGATAAGCGGTGGTGCGATGAATTGTTGCCCCTAAGCTGTTGGACATGGCTGACCAGAGCTCTGAGACAAATTGAGGCCCCCTATCGGACGTGATGTCCGATGGGATGCCGAAACGTGCCACCCAGTTTGTCAAAAAAACGCGAGCGACTTCCTCCGCTGTGGTTGCCGCTAGAGGGACTGCCTCTGGCCAGCGTGTGGTGCGGTCTATCATTGTTAACAGGTGTGTGAAACCTTGGGAGGAAGGTAGTGGCCCCACAAGATCGACATGAACGTGGTCAAACCTTCTAGCAGGGATTGGAAAAGGCTCCAGAGGGGCTTTTGTGTGTCTGTGTATTTTGGCATGCTGACAAGAAATGCAAGTTTTTGCCCATTCTTTTACGTTTTTGCGCAGGCCTGGCCACACAAACTTTTCGGCGACCATTTTAACCGAGGCGTGCACACCTGGGTGCGCGAGGGAGTGAATTGTGTCAAAAATACGGCGGCGCCATGTAGCTGGTACTAACGGGCGAGGTCGGCCGGTTGAAACATTGCATATTAGGGGGGGCACGCCGTCGCGTAAACCCTTTTTCTCCAGCCTTAACCCTGTTGGTCCAGACAGGAGTGCACGCACGTCCGCGTCACTGTTTTGTTCCTCTGCCATGGCTGCATAATCTATCCCTGCATGGATAGGTGCTGCGTATGTGTGTGCGTTAGTGAAGAGTTCTGCTGCTGAGGCAGTATAATCTGTCTCCTCGCGCTCTGGTGGTGCCACAGCGCGAGAGAGACAGTCTGCTACTACGTTAAGTTTGCCTGCCACGTGTCGAATGTCTGTGGTGAACTCTGAAATCGCAGCTAGCTGTCTTTGTTGCCTGCCTGACCATGGTTCTGAAATTTTAGCCATAGCAAAGGTGAGCGGTTTATGGTCTACAAAAGCCGTGAAACTCCGCCCTTCCAACCAGAACTGGAAGTGGCGGATGGATAAATGAAGCGCCAGCAGCTCTCTGTCAAAAGTGCTGTATTTGCGTTCAGTTTGGTTTAGCGATTTGCTAAAGAATGCTAAAGGTTGCCAGACCCCGCTGACAAGTTGTTCTACAACCCCTATAGCTAGGTCTGAAGCATCTGTGGTTAGTGCAATGCGGGCCAAGGGATCTGAATGAACTAACAATGTGGCGTTAGCTAGGGCGTTTTTTACTTCCGCGAAAGCGCGTTCGCGCTCCGGGGTCCATTCGACCGCGTTGGAAGCTTTCTTTTTTTTGAGCGCGTCATATAGGGGTTGCATGAGCTGAGCTGCGTGGGGGAGAAAGCGGTTGTAAAAATTAACCATCCCTAAAAATTCCTGTAGCGATTTGACCGTTTGCGGCCGTGGAAAACCTTCTATCGCATGCACTTTGTCTGGAAGTGGAACTGCCCCCTTCGGAGAGACTTTGTGTCCTAAAAAATCAATTTGCGATACGCCGAATTTGCATTTGGCTGGATTGATTATTAGCCCGTGCTCTTCTAGTCTCTGAAAAACCGTAGTGAGGTGCTGCTCGTGTTCTACCTCAGACGAGCTGGCTACCAGCATGTCGTCGAGGTAGACGAAAACAAAGGGGAGGTCGCGTAGGACCGCGTCCATCATTCGTTGAAAAGTTTGAGCAGCGCCTTTGAGGCCGAAAGGCATTCGCAGGAATTCAAAAAGGCCGAAAGGGGTTATTACCGCTGTTTTAGGAATGTCTTCAGCTCGGACTGGGACTTGGTGATAACCGCGGACTAAGTCTATTTTTGAAAAAATGCGCGCACCCGCTAGATGTAGTGAAAAATCTTGAATGTGAGGGATTGGGTAACGGTCATGCGCTGTAGCGTTGTTTAGTCTGCGGTAATCTCCGCACGGTCTCCAAGAACCGTCGGATTTCGGAACCATGTGAAGTGGTGAGGCCCAGGGGCTCTTCGAGCGTCTAACAATGCCCAATTTTTCAAGAGTTGTAAATTCGTCCCGTGCTATGTTGAGCTTGGCCGCGTCTAAGCAGCGTGCTTTGGCAAAAACGGGAGGTCCCGTTGTCGGAATGAAGTGTTCAACCCCGTGTTTAGCCACAGTGGCTGAGAATTTGGGGATTGTGAGTGCTGGAAATTGGGTGAGGAGTTGCTCAAACTTACCTCCTGCCGTGGTGACGTTGGCCTGCACAGGTGGTGGAGAAACTCGAGCTGAGCAGGGAATAGAAGCAAAAGACAGTGCATTAACCAGGCGCCTATTTGCTAGATCCACTAATAACCCATGTGCACACAAAAAATCTGCGCCTAACAAGTTAAAACTCACTGCCGCTACAACAAATGTCCATCTGTAGCTGCGGCCGTGGATGAGGAGGTGTAGGCTCTTTTCGCCGAACGTGTCGATGTCAGAGCCGTTGGCTGCCACTGCTCCGTTGCCCCGGGTGCCCATGGCTCGATCTGCGTGGGAGGGCATGACGAAACTCAGCTGAGCTCCTGTGTCGATGAGGAACTGCTTGCCTGTGTGTCCATCCGTCACGTATAACAGCTTATTTTTCTCGCCGAGAACCGCTGCTGTTAACAGCTCTCGGCTTTGGCGTTTCCCGACCTTGTAAATTTTGCAGGGGGGAACGCATTTGCGGGCCTTCTCGGCGAAGCGGTGGTGATAATAACAGACGTCGCTCTGTCTGTTACGTTTTGGTCGCGTCGCTGTCACCGTGGCCTGGGTCTGCTCCGTGGGTTGTGGCTCCTCGTGGCTCGGGGTGTCAGCTTTGAGGTCTGCGGATGCCGCTGTGGGTGTCAGCTCCTTGCAGGCGTTGACGAGCCCATGAGCTTCGCTGGCCAGTGTGCGGAAGTCTTGGTGGGTGTTGCACTTCATGCTGTCGAGTGTCCCCCTCATGTGTGGCGGCAGCGTGCTGAGGAAAATAAACTGGAAGAGGAAGTTGTCGTTGTCCTCCTCCTTGAGCTGCAGCAAATCCTCCATGAGGGCCTTCGGATTGCCCCCTCTGTGGCCGTAGACCACCAGGATCTTCTCGGCTCTTTCTTCCGCTGATGGGACGTAGTTCGCCACGATGGTCGCTTTGAGCGTCTCGTATTTGTCCCGGGCCGGTGGTCGCCGGATCATGCTCCGCACACACTTCGAAGTGGTGGACTCGAGTTTGGAGACGATATGATAAAACTTAGTATCGTCAGCCGTGATGCCCGCCAATATGAATTGGGCTTCAGCCTGCTGAAACCAAGAGGCGGGGTCCTCTTGCCAGAAGTCTGGCAGCTTGACAGCGACGGCGTTCGTGCACACCATCACTGCTGTGCCCGCCGGGTGAGAGTGCCTTGTCTCGGCTCTCACGGTGGTGCTGGTGCTCGGTTGAGCCCTCTCAACCTCTTCTGCCGGGGGGAGCAGCTGTCCGTCTGCTCCTTCGTCTGCGTGGCTGCTGGCGTCTGCCTGAGTCGCTTGTGGGAGAACGCCTCCGGTCCATACTCGCGTCTAGGTCACCAGTGTGGAGGAGCTGGGCAATGAAGAGGCGATTTGGTTTATAAGCGAAGTTTTAATGTACAGCTCTTCTATCAAGTCTCATCTGGTGCAGAGAGCGGCAGAAGGGAAAAAGAGGCAGAATTTCGCCAACTCACTGATTATATACATGCACACAACAAAAGACATGCATAACAAAGGCTGACATCCCTCATTATCTTAATCCCCTCATTGTCTTGGTATTTCCTCTCCTCGTCTTGGGGGGTGAGGGTGGCTCGTCCGGTCTCCCCCGCCGCGTCCGGGAACGTCTTTGTTCTTCACTCGGCGGGTGAGATTCCTTTGTCTTTTCAGAGGTGTGAAGTTCCTTACATATGAAATCACCAAACATTTCCACATGCTCTAACATATGTAGGTTATGGAATATATGGTTAATATAGACCACAACTCCCACCCTTTGCACTGCCACTTTCAGCTTCTTCCCTCAGGATGGAGGTTTGCTGTCTCAAAAAGTTAAACCCAGCGCTACATAACAGCTTTGTTCCTGCTGCTGTTAAAGAGTTGAGCAAGATGTAACAATATATTGCACATAATTTAGTTATTTATTAATTTTATTTTATATTTACTTATTTTTGTAGATTTTTTATTTGGGTTCTAAATCTTTTATTGGGTTTTAGACTTTTGAGTTTTTACCCTCTTTGACTAGTCTTTAACTTTTTAATATGATCCTTCTCTCTTATCTATTTGTTTTTTCTCTTATCTCTTTGTCCTATGTCCTGATTGGTGGAGCCTTGAGCACTTTTATCATGTTTATAGTCAGCTTCATGTGTGCCCGTGTTTGTGTTCATGTTGAATGTAATTGTGGTTTGTAAATATGGATGTCACCAGACTGCAAAACAAATCTACCTACGGGTACAAATAAAGTAACCTGAACCTGAATTTAAATCTTTAATTAATAACTCACAAACAGTACACCAGTCAAACAGCAGTGGGCTACAGCGCTCAAGGTCCAGGCGTCTACGAAGAAAGAGGACTACCCCTTCCGCCCCTGGCCTTTTATACCCCGGCCAGCGTCACCATCCCAGGCCACCATATTACTGCTGATTTACAGATGTAACATTCCGCCCCCCCCTTCAAAATATTGCAGCCACACAATTAGCCCACCCAACTTTACAACCCTACTCACGCACTAACGGGAAAACAACGTATACAAAAATAAACAAATAATCTATCCAGTCATACAAATCAGGCTGGGGGGCCGGGTAGACTTCCTGTGCCCCCTACACGGCCAAGCGGATTATTCCGCCACTTTCTTACAGTATCAGTCCAGAACATAAAATAAGCAGTGTGTCATAACTCTGGCTCTCACGAGCCAGGAAAGGAGATACGAGGGCGACCAGTGAGTTAGCGTAGTTTATTAACAAAGCACACACTACAATAAATAACGAACAGAAAAGTAAAGAGCCACGTGGGGCTAAAACACACACAGAACTAAGGGTAACATACCACCCAGGGAGAAAGGCTAGAGAGGCGGCGAGGGAAAAATACACGCCGAGTCGCAACACTTACTTTGGGTGAAGCGCCGAGGAAACGGCGGACTGAAGCTAGTCGTAGGAGCTAACAGTCGTGGGAAACACAAGGAACGTCTTCCCATAGCGAGGTCGCAGCGACGAGTAACTCTCGGCTGCTCGCTTAAATGGGGGAGATGATTGGGAATGGGAGACAGCTGTCCCAGCGCAGCTGAACAGACAGCTGGCAATCAGCTGGGCGCTGTCAAAGAGCGGGCCATGGAAGACCCGGCACGGACTACCCCGGAGCAGGAGCGACACTGGACAACCTGAACGCAGAGAAAGAGCGTTCAGGGCGTGACAGTACTCCTCCCCCGAGCCGCGCCTCCTGGAGCGGGCTAACCCCCCCCCCCCCCTCCGAGGGAAGACCAGGGAGGGCGGTGGGGGCCAGATCTGGGAGAAAGGGAGGGACCAGACAAAGGAGGCAGGGAAGGGAAAAAAACCTAGATACAGTATAGGGTCAGATACCACAATAATTTCAAACACAAAAGAAAACCATCACCCCCTCCTCTGCAGAGGCCAGACGGTCTGTGCAGGTGACCACAGGAGGTGGGGAGAACAACCTGCAGAAAAACAACGACATAATCATGGAGAAAAAAAAAAAAAAAGGTTCACAACAACTCAGGGCGAGGACAATGCAAAACTCATGTCCCGGCGACCAAAAAGACTACAAAACTCAGTAAACATAAAGTTGCAGAAGACTACACATGTAACCCCGGCCAAAAACAGAAAGTATAAAGGGACAAACCGGGCACAAGACCTAAAAACAAAGCCTGAGGCCGCTAACTGGTATAAGGATACAAAAAAAAAAAAATCAACTCCTCAAACATGAATTAACGCAACACAGAAAATCAAACAGTCTGGAGGAGGATATAAATGCAGAAGAACAAACTATTCTGAATAAGGCCAGGCAATGTGAGGCGGAAGCAACTTAAAGGACAGATTAAAATAAGGATCCATACAGGGACCGTAAAACATAGAAAATAGTCCAAGGAAATTTTAACTGGGATAACCCCACAATAAGGACCCTAGGGCAGAGAGTTCTTTGATGTCCTGAAAAGTATTAAATTAGGGAGGACAATCAAACGCAAGGCAACAAACAGTCAGTCAATTCTTCCAGGACGTCAGCAGGTGGAGCGGGGCAGGCGATGACAGCTTGTCTGGCGGGCGGCCCAAACTCCACCAGGCCAGGAACCACAACACCAGTTCGGGTGGCCTACCCGAGTCCCAGGCTAGGAGACACAGTTTCTCCGGAGGCCGACCCAGATCACCGAACCAGCCAGATGGCTTCCCAGGCGGTCGTCCCGTGACCTCAGACCACGGAGAGCTGAGGGAGAAGTCTTGGTGCAGCTTCCTCCCTGAGGGAAAAGGCAGGAGGAAACTGACCCAGGTGAGAAAAAACCCCACAGTAGTAGGGGGAGAAGAGATGGAGGCCAGGGGCAAAGTTAGCCTGCCATCTAATGGCAACAAGGGTAGGGGGAAACTGGCCCGGGTGAGAGGAACCCCAACAGCGGCAGGAGGAGAAATGATGGAGGCAAGGGACGAAGTCAGCCTGACGTCAGGCGAACACAATCCTCCAGCTCCCACACCAACCGTTACCCGGACCGGCGCAGCACCCCCGGTGGACCCCGATCGGGCCGGCGAAACACTCCCGGTGGACTCCAGCTGGACCGGCGAAACACTCCCGGTGGACTCCAGCTGGACCGAGACAGCACTCCCGATGGCCCTGGGGAGAGGCTCAGAGGGACAAAAGGAACCGGGATCAGGATCACCGGCAGCGGCAGAGCCCGGCGGAACAGGCTCGAGCGCAGCAGACGGCTGCACCCGGCCCGCCCCCCCCGAGAGACAGGCAATAATGCTCCAGAATAGAGAAGAGAAAAACAAAATAGAGCACTTGCCTGATCTCGGGTTCTACCGCCATCCAGGACTTCGATGCTCCGGGCTCAGCGTGCAGGACTCCGTCCTCCGGCTCCAACTCGACTGCGAATGGCTCCGCAGCCGGCATGATGGTTTCCACAGTCAAACGACCTCCAAATGCCGAAGACCGCGTCGACAGCCCACCTGGCGTGGAGGCAGGAGATCTGGACTCTGCTGGGCCGAACCATTCCTCCGTGGAGACCCGGGGACGCTTAATCGTCGGCGCTGGCTCCAACAGGCAGTTCGACCTTCTCCTCTGCCCATAACGTGGCTGCGGGGCTGGGGCAAAACCCTCCAGAGCCGCAGGCCGCCTCCTCCTCGCGCAGCGGTGTACACCTGGCACCGGGGCACACTCAAGGGGAAGAGACACAGAGGACGCAGGTTCATATTCAGTTTTTGCAGCGGGAGGAGAGAGCTCAGGGGACTGTGAACCCTGAACTCCTCCCCCAGGAATCAAACAAGGCAATTCACTCATAATGGGAGGAGAATGAAAGAACACTTGCCTGATTCCCGGAGGGCCGGTGGAACCCGCTACAAGGGACTCGAGTCTCTCTTCTCCCAACCGGATAGAAGTGGGGAACCCCCCGGACAGATGAGGCGGTGCTACCCGCACCGGATCGGGACCTGGAACACCTGGAGATGAATTTGCGCTTCTCCCAGCGGCCGGAGTGAATGACGAAGAGGGGGGTGAAACAGCTGAGGAGAGCTGGGGGCCCAAAGCTGACGGGACAGCGGGAGCAGCTGATTCACTTCTTCGGCGAGACACGGGAGCAACAGCAGGCTGGGAGGCGGAATTCGTGTGGTTTCCTGGAGCGGGATCCGGACGGGACTCTCGCTGAGATGAGTGGGGAATTTGGGAGCGACGTCTTCTGAACGTGAGGTCGGGAAAACGCCGCTCCTGTGCGATGAGCGAAGCCAACAGGTCAGCGTATTCCGGATAATCGTTCAGCTCTGGGTTCTTCTCGACCAGCCTGACCGCCGCAATCACGTTCTTCATGGCTACGGGGGGAACGGCGGTGGAAGAAGCGGCTGCCACTCGATCCGCAATGCGCATCGCTGTCATTCTCATCTTCTCCGGGGGAAACCCGGTTGACGTCACTCTATCCTGGGGATCACCCCTGGGTGAGGCGAACTCCTGGACTGGATCGGCGGCAGGAGCGGGATTCCGAAGCGAGGAGCGAAGGCGTCCTGTCCTCGGCTTCCTGCCAGAGTTCTCCTCCAGCCTACGGAGCCTCTCCCAGGCCACAGAGATGTCTGCCCTCCTCGCCTTAACCTCGGGGAGAAGGAAGTAGCGAGAAAAGCAGTTAAGCATACCCTCGGCGAGCTCCAGGCGCCAGCGTATCTCGCTGGGGGCATCGTAGAGGTCCGTGGTGAACAACGTTCCGTCCACAAGGTCCAGAGTCTCCGAGAGATCGTGGCCTGAGTGCCGCATGAGTCTCTTGGAAGGAGACATGACACTGGCTCGCCCGTACCCAGAGGAAGAGAAAAAAAGGCGTCGAGTCCTTACAGCCAACTCACGGTCGCGGCCGTCTCACTATGGCTGCGACCTACTGTCATAACTCTGGCTCTCACGAGCCAGGAAAGGAGATACAAGGGCGACCAGTGAGTTAGCGTAGTTTATTAACAAAGCACACACTACAATAAATAACGAACAGAAAAGTAAAGAGCCACGTGGGGCTAAAACACACACAGAACTAAGGGTAACATACCACCCAGGGAGAAAGGCTAGAGAGGCGGCGAGGGAAAAATACACGCCGAGTCGCAACACTTACTTTGGGTGAAGCGCCGAGGAAACGGCGGACTGAAGCTAGTCGTAGGAGCTAACAGTCGTGGGAAACACAAGGAACGTCTTCCCATAGCGAGGTCGCAGCGACGAGTAACTCTCGGCTGCTCGCTTAAATGGGGGAGATGATTGGGAATGGGAGACAGCTGTCCCAGCGCAGCTGAACAGACAGCTGGCAATCAGCTGGGCGCTGTCAAAGAGCGGGCCATGGAAGACCCGGCACGGACTACCCCGGAGCAGGAGCGACACTGGACAACCTGAACGCAGAGAAAGAGCGTTCAGGGCGTGACACAGTGTTTCTAATAAAAGAAAATAACCCCAGAACCAGCAATAAATACACCTACACACAGTGAATTCTAAACAATGAACACATGCATTCTTTACTAAACCTAACTCCACTGGCGGCCTCCCACCCCCAACACCCCCACACAACAGTACCCACACACACACAAAAAAAAACAGTGTTGAGGTAGCCAATTTAGCACAATGCATTTTCACATTAACACACACCAGGTTGAGCCTCAGAGCACCTATCACCCTTACTTCGGTTATCGAACAGGTTTTATCTCAGTGTATGTTATCTGTCATAAACCAATACTCCTCAGAGGAAAAAAAACCCTCAAAGCCAGATTCAGTAATTTCATCTCTTCTCTTTTGTGTTCATTTCCTCTTTATATATACAGTATATACTGTATATATATATATAATATAATCTCTCCAAATGCAGTCAATTATACACTCAAATTGATCTATTAAATGTAAACGGAGCACAACCCAGCAGAGTTACCTTATATACAACCTGACCTGTGAGGCAAACACTGAACATTTTCTTCCAAACAAACAACTCACAGTCATTTCACACAACTTGTGGAATGCCCCCCCCACCCCCACCCAGGATTACCATCCCGTGGTTCCCAGCCAGAGCGTCGCCACCTTTTAGTCTCTGGGGACAGGCTACGTCGTCTTTTCTCCACCATCACCTGACACAGCTCGCTGGGGTGCCTCCACGTTCCATCCGACAGGCCCAAGTAGCCGTCACTCCGGGTGGCCTCCACTTGCAGCCGCCCCTGGTCATCGTGCAGTTCATGGCGTCTATGGGATCCCCTCGACCGAGCTTCTACCCTAGGGTGAACTGTATCACTAACCCCCAGGGGAGCTCTAACAAGTCTCTCTGGATCTCTCCGCCGTGGGGGGCTTCCCATTTGGACCCAGTATCTTTCCCGGTCTGGGCCGAATCCCTTTTCGAGGGCCGTCTTCTGGTGCGTTTGAAGCGCGCACCTGTTGGTCTAGCCCCAGTGCTGTTTAGCACTGATGTCCTGGTCCTGCCTACCACTCCGGGGGCCCTGCCGTGCCGTTCAGCTCCCACACCCAGGGTAACTTGGGCTCTGGCATCGGGTCCATCCCGAGGAGGTTCCTCGTGACGGTCCTCCTCGCTGTCTTCTACCAGTTTGGGCCAATCAGCGTCCCAAACTGCATCATTGTCCACATCCGGCAAGGGTTGGTTCCACAGACCTCCACCCGACCACTCCTCTCCGGTGTCACTGGCAACGGAGAAGCCCAAGCCATAGAACATGTCGCATCCCATAATGTTGGATCCCGTAGCAGTCACCAGCACCTGGACAACTGCCATGCTCCTCGACTTATAACGTGCCATCACCTCGATGTACCCCAACACGACAATCCTACTTCTGCCATAGCCATAAAATGGGGCCACCGTTTTTCAGATGCGGTACTGGGGAACAAACTCTTCACCGTCTGCAGATTTAAAAGTGAAGCCATCGCACCCGTATCCACCAGCAGGGATAGCTCGACTCCGTCCAGAGATACCGTGCAATAAATATGGCCACCGGACTCAGGTACATCTGTTTGCACTACGGTGGGAGTCTTCGTGAAGGAGCCCCTTCCATTTCCACATTCCCCACGTTCAAAGTTCTTGCAGGCTCGTGCAAAATGGTGCAGCAGGCCACATTTCCTACAGCACTTTTCTTTCTCCGGACACTCTCTGGACTTGCATATCTGTGTCTAGCGGACCCACTGCCGTAACATCTCGGCGTTCCCGGAGTAGACCTTATTCTTACAATGGAGGTGTACTCCCCTTCCTCCTCAACGTTGTCTTCACCTGCAGGGTCCTCTGTCAGTGCCTTTAGCTGAGGTTCATTTGAGGATGAGGATGACTCCCCACCGAGGTCCCTCGCTATAGTCTCAGCCGCCTCGACCTGCTGGACAAAATCAATGGCAGTGGTCAACGTCAATTCACCCGAATGGGTCAGGAGGCGTAACCGGGCAGCCGTACACCTGACATGCTCTGCCAGCTGGTCCCAAATCATTTCATCGTGTAGAGGTCCGAAGTTACATTCTGCCGCCAGCTGACGCAGGTCTGCCACAAACCTCTTCATCGGATCTCCTGGCCACTGGTGGCACTGTCAAAACTAGATACGTCGGATGATGACGTTGTCTGGTGTGTGAAAATATTGCACCATAAGCTCTACAACCTCCTCAAAAGTTTCAGCTCCGCCTAATGTTTCCAGGGTCCTCTGCCCTTCCATGCCCAAATTATGGAGTAGAATTGCTCTTGCTCGCAATTTCTTCGACTCACTGAAGTTAAGGGCCACCAGGTAGTTGCTAAACGCCGCGAACCACCTAGGCCACGACACAGGAGGCTCGCCAGGGGCCTCCAGAAACGGACGAAAACTTGTTGCAGCACGCTCCATAACCACATTCTCATTGCCAAATGTTGTGTCCATAATTACTGAAGCGACGAGCAGGGCGGAAGACAGTTTATATCTTTTATTAATAACTCACAAACAGTACACCAGTCAAACAGCAGTGGGCTACAGTGCTCAAGGTCCAGGAGCCTACGACGAAAGAGGACTACCCCTTCCGCTCCTTGTCTTTTATACCCTGGCCAGCGTCACCACCAGAAGTGTGGTTCACCAGCCCCCTCTAATTCCCGGTAAATCCCAGGCTGCCATATTACTGCTGATTTGTTGATGTAACAGCCTAATCAAAGTCCTGACCTGAATCTGATTGAAATGCTGTGGCATGACCTTAAAAAGGTGGTTCATGCTCGAAAACCCTCCAATGTGACTGAAATACAACAATTCTGCAAAGATGAGTGGGCCAAAATTCCTCCTCAGCGCTGTAAAAGACCCATAGCCCGTTATCGCAAATGCTTGATTGCAATTGTTGCTGCTAAGGGTGGCCCAACCAGTTATTAGGTTTAGGGGGCTATGACTTTTTCACACAGGGCCATGTAGGTTTGAATTTTTTTCCTTAATCATAAACACCTTCATTTAAAACTGAACTTTGTGTTTACTTGTGTTATCTTTGTCTAATATATAAATTTGATGATCTGAAACATTTAAGTGTGACAAACAGAAAAAAGGGCAGCACGGTGGTGCAGTGGTTAGCACAGTGGCAGCACAGCAAGAAGGTCATGGGATCGATTCCACCCTTGACCATCGTGGGTTCGATCCCACCCCCAGACCATCGGTGACCCTTCTGTGTGGAGTTTGCATGTTCTCCCCGTGTCTGCGTGGGTTTACTCCGGGTACTCCGGTTTCCTCCCACATGCCAAAAACATGCAAGTTAGGTTAATTGGCATCAAAACTGGGGATTCTAAATTGTCCTTAGGTATGGATGCGAGAGTGAATGGTTGTCTGTCTCTCTGTGTTGGCCCTGCGATGGACTGGCGATCTGTCCAGGGTGTACCCTGCCTCTCACCCAAAGATGCTGGGATAGGCTCCAGCCCCCCCGCGACCCAAAAGGATTAAGCGGTAGAAGATGGATGGATGGATGGATGAAACAGAAAAAAATGAGAAATCAGGAAGGGGGCAAACACTTTTTCACACCACTGTATTTACAGCTTTGGCTAAGCAGTTCTTATCTTATTATCTTATTTACTATTGCTCTGAGTGCTGCTATCCCTTTGTTGCTGCAATCCTGGAATTTCCCCACTGTGGGACTAATAAAGGCTTATCTTAAATGGAAATCTCCTGCAGCAACTTCACATATTCACTGGGTAAGAAAGTTCTTATGTGCTTTAGACTAGAGAAGATCCGTCATATCCTACGAGGATCAAACAAAAAATTTAACGAAACATGGGACCGTCTTCCTCTCCGTGTTAAACGGTTGGATTTGTCCAGTATGTTTGAGTTGATATAAACTTTGTCCGGACATGGCGGGCCTTTTTTTTTGGGGGGGGGGGGGAGGTCATGTTTGTGTTTTTGACATTTGGACTTATACAGCTTGGAAAGCAATCAAAGCTTTGTTTTATATTTTATAGAATTTCAATAATGCTGTATTCTTTTGTTTCAGTCCAATAATTTGCTCTGTACTGCTGAATACAACTTTTCCCCTTTTTTTCTTGTGTTGTTCTGTTTAAAGCTGGAAAACTTAATAAAAAGATTTGTGTAAAAAAAAAATCTTATTTGGTCGCCTATGATAAATTGCTGATACTTCGCGGTACAGTTGAACTTTGGAGTGAGGCCAGCAGGTGGCACCATCGTACCGAGTATAACCTGCAGATGAACCGTCTTGCCGTCCGCGAAGTTGCAACAGAATCAGGATGACTCAGTTCATGCATCTTTAATGATTTGCAAAGGAAGTAAGGCACAGGATCGTTGGCCACTTAATTTTTGCATTGCCACCTCTTATTTAAAGCTGGTCAGTTCAGATGGGATTTAATGATTTTTTTTTTTTTAAATTAGTATAATCGATTTGAATAAACAATTTGAGCATAGCCCTCAAACAAAACCATCAGTTTATTCTACGTGTGTGATGAAAAAGAAAAACGCAAACCCTGCGAGGTGCACAGCTTCAGGCAACTTTTATTTCCGGCCGTCTGTCAAAGTAGCTGTCAAACGCAGCGAGGCTGAGGGGCTGTGCTCCTGCTGCTCCGTCATTCAGGAAGTCTACACCAACTGACAGCACTTCGCCAAGTCACACCAACACGTCTGAGAGTCGGACTAATACCCCCCCCCCCAGAAGTGCGTACGGCTTTCCTCGACCCCCCCTCCCGACACGGACGGGCTTTCAAGAAAAAGGAAAAAGGTGAGCGGCTGCTTTATTTGTTCCTCCGCGCTTTCTCCTCGTTGTCGCGCTGCTGTCACCGTTCGTTTCCCCCTTACTACTGAAATGACACTTCCTCCCTGGTCCCAGCGCCTGTGCCGCTACGGCACGGTCGCTCAGTTCGGAAAAAGTGAATATGGAAACGGGCACCTGAACTTGAGAGGCGGTGGGGGGGGGGGGGGAGGAGACGACGGTTTTCGACGTTATTTGTTGTTCGAACGCAACTCTACTACTGCTGCCGTGTGTGAGCCGCTGAGTACAGACGAGCATCTCTGGCCGCCGGGGTTAACTGCGCAGCTAACGTTTTTAACGCTCGCTTCAAAGGTGGGTAAAGCTTGTCGCCGTCCTCGCGTTTTCATTTATTTATTTATTTTTTTTGTTTTGTTTTGTTTTTCCGTTCCGCATTTAAAAAAAACTCCACGCCGAAATGCATGTGTAAATGCGTGTGTATCTACGCCGCGAGCTGGCGGAGACGGAGCAGCGCCGGCTTGGTTCGTTCCGCGGCGGGGGGGTGACAGGTTGTAGTGAGGTAACGTTGGGGATCTCTGACACGCCAGCGGCTGCCGTACAAACCTGGACCCCCCTCACCCCCACCCCGTACGTGCGCGTCTGTCCGTGTTGGTCCGGCGTTGTCGAGCCGGGTGCATGTCGGCGTCTCCCGGGTCCGTCACATCCCAGGTGAGATCGGCCGTGGCACCGTCCGTCTCGCATTGTTGTGAGGTTGTTGGGGTTTTTTACTATCAATGGTCCACAATGGCTCTCGGCAGACGTCCACTACGCAAGACCTGAGCCCCGTTTTACAACTTTTTACTACGCCTCTCTGCACTCGTTTTCCATTTGTGGAGACCGAGCTGCATCCTTTGATCCCCCCCCACCCCCCCACAACCATTGAGAATGCAAAGACAACACACACTACGCCACTGACGTATTCATTTTTTGCAAGTTCTCTCCGACAAGAGGTCATCGGCTGCACGCAAGACAGATGCTTGGTTTAAAAAAAAAAAAAGTGAATGTAGGCTAACACTGCTGCGCTGGAAAATGGCAGATGTAGATCGCGAGCACTAAAACCCAAGCTGACCCAACATGATGTCATCTCGCGTGCGTGCGTGTGTGTGTGTGTGTGTGTGCGCGCGCGCGCGCGCGTGTTGTCAGTGTTTGCAGAGACTCCGTGTTTCACTACTAAACTGTGTCATTTGTAATGAATTATTTTAAGACGCTGGCAAAGGCGAAATTTAATAAGGTTTTATGAACATGGCACCAGAATATCGCTTTAATGGTTTAGGGTGTTTTGTCTCTTTCTTGGTTCATTGTGGATCAGAATGCAGAGAGAGAATGAATGAATGTAGCGACGATCTCCCTGAAAGCACCTTTCTAGGTTTGTACCTCCTTTTGCAGTCTTTGCATGAGTTCAGTTACCTGTTTCAGTTTTGTTCCAAGGCAACACCACAGCTGTGCAAGCCCCGTCCGTCCTTCACGTCCCCTTATCAAGAACATTTATTGCCCACCAATTCCGTACATCCGATGGAAGCAAAAAAAGTGACACACTTGCTTGGTATTGATGGTATCTAGGCTGCGTTCCTGGACTTGTTGCAGGTCGTTTTTATCGGAGTCCACTAGCCAGAAGATTCTGTGGAAAAACTTGAGGTAGTATTTCACTGCAACAGCTTGCGAGTTGGAAAACAGCATTCTCAAGGGAGTTTACAAAAGGGTTCTAAACATTGGGGGGGGGGGTGCAGTTTCTTCTTGTGAGTTGCAGGCCCTTAATCTCTTGTTGCAAGAATTTTCAACATGTTAAAAAAAAAATTGGTTGCAACAAATTTTCTCACCAAATAGTCAAAAGTTGTGACGGGTGTCTCAAGCCCGTCTCGAAACTGTCTCGATGTAGTTTCCGTGAGTATGAAAATGCGAGAAAAGTTAGACAGCTTTGCGAGGGGTTGGAGAGCTATGAAACTAAATTGTGACTGATTGGAGACAAAAATGAGAAGACATTCCACATATGAGACAGGCGTGAATGGCCTGGTCATTTTCTAGCACAGTTGTGACCGACCGTGTCACCGTGCCACTCAAGGGCAAGAAAGGTCAAGTCTAGGGATGGGGGGAGAGCTGCTGTCCCTGTCCCATTAGCCCCTACAGAGGAAGCGTAGCCAGTCCAAGGGCCTGCTGTGTCTGATATGGAGGAGTTAAAGGCAGCTTTCTCATCCAGCAGTAGGGGGTGGGAATCGAGAGGGACCCCACAATGTGACTCAGATTGCAACACTTGGCTCATGATGCAGTACTGTCACGATCCATCATGAGCCACACCCCAATTTCAATGTCATATTGTGTCCCCAAAGTACAACTGTCAATATCTGTTTCATATATGCTTTCACTCTTTTCACCTCACCACAGCCACATTTGTTTCTATGGCTGCAGGCTCTCTGTTCTCTGTGGGATGATGTGCTGTTGTGGTCCTTTCTGCTGGTCATATTCTCGTATTCCAGGGGGGTTCATATTCCACGAAGACACGTTTCTGCACACAGGGAGGGCAGTGGACTGTGTTGTTTACTTGGCTTGATCTGAGTTTGGAGGTGGCTTTCTTGCATTGGGAGGTGTCCGGAGTTTGCTGTTCACCAGTTGTGTTGGGAGTGTTTTTAGCTTAATTGTTGCTAACGCTGCTGTTGCTGAAATGCTCCGATTGCAAGTGTGCTGGCCAGCATGTTCTGATTTGTGTTAAATTTTTGCTGGATCTACTGCTTCTTAACTTGTACACCTGGCTGAAAATCTCGCAAGACAAGCTATGACTTCACCTGACAATGGGCGCTTACTTTGCACCATCTAGTGGACTGAAAATGCATTTAGTTGATTAGTAGCCAAGAGTATAGTACGTGTGTGTGTGTGTAATAAAATTAAAGGTTGGTGCATGTGTGTAGGGATCGGTGCATCATCACTAGTGCCAAGTATAGCAATACATTGTCGAATTGGTCTTTTGTCCCACCCCTACCAGTAGTTTTTGCACTTCTGCTCTGTGTTCAATCTTGCTTGACGTTTTAT
Organism: Pholidichthys leucotaenia; assembly: GCA_020510985.1. NCBI lineage: Eukaryota > Metazoa > Chordata > Actinopteri > Cichliformes > Pholidichthyidae > Pholidichthys > Pholidichthys leucotaenia. Next base: position 8,653,813 of record CM035838.1, read on the forward strand.
GATAAAATGACTGCTGGAATGGGGCAATATGGTCCAAATTTGGTAACTGTCTTGGATAACTGTCATATGAGTGTAGCACGGGATTTGTGCGGCCACCACAGGATGGTCAAAAGTCCAAAAAAAGGACAGCTTTGTGCAACACGTGCATGACATTTATGCAAACTAGGGCTAGTCGACATTGTTAACGTCGATCATAAAAATTTGTTGACGCAGATTTTTAGGGCAATGAATCATTTCATTTTAAAGTTATACTGTATGCATGCTATGGAAATGTTCAGTTTAACTGTTCCAGCGAAGAAGAAGTGGAACGCATCATGGCGACATGGAGAGAAAATCATGGAGAAGGCCAAAAGTTTCCAAAGCATGGGAGAATTTTACCAAAAATAAATAAATGAAACAAGTTAAATGTAGACTGTAAAGCAGTGTTGTCATATCACAGCTGCATTACAGGAATGCATCCATTCCTTCCTCCTCTCTGTTCCTCCGTCTCAGGCAACCTGTCAGTGGACTGCACCGGTAAGGGTAGTGAGTTTTAGCGAGTAAAGTTGGTGCTTCTTATTTTCAAAAAGCGACTTTCTCAGCTTTAGAAAACTGACCACACTATTAGTGTGTGCTGTTTAAATAGTTTACCTGCTGTTGGACAATAATCTCTCTTGGATGATGGTTGCTGACAGCTGAGCTGCTTCAGTTATGCTAGCTAATACGTATGTTAACTGCAGTAAATGGCGGAATTACAGGAGTAGCTTATTCTTTTGTATTCTCTATTATTGTTGCAGTAATGTCAGCCTTCATTCTGAATATTGGTGCATCTCAGTAGATTAGAATATCATGATTTGTAATTTAATTTAAAAAAAGATAACCATAACCATCACAAATAAATGAAAACAGCTTTAATATTCAGTGTGTGTGTAGTGAAGGCTCACATTCCTGCACTGATATTTAAAGTGTTTGTAAATTTATTTTGGGCTGGAAGAAGTTCTTTTAATTTTCATCTGAAGCCTAATTAAACTTTTAAACTTCTAGACCCAGCAAGGTTTCAAACAGGATGGACTAGCTTGTTATTTTCTTTTCTTTTTTTTTTTTTTTTTTACTTTAATGGAGTTGAATATTACTGTAGTTTGTTTTGAACATGCAGAGTTGCATCAGTCCTTTATGGAGCAGCAGATGCTCTGTTTGTTTTTGCACTTTATTTTGGTTGTTCAAAGGCTGTGCTTTATTGTCTGTTATTTAATTGTGTTGCTACAAACACTAATGATTAAGCTGTCAAGTTCAAGTTTCAGACTCATGTTTGATGGGTCATTATTTTATTTAGCTGTGGGAGCTTTTTATAATGGGCTACATTGTATTAAAGTAGAGACTGACAACAAAGTGGTTTTCACAGGTGTGCAGACTTAAACAGATGAGGTAAAACATGACCTGGAGCTCCAAACAGGAGCTGTGCCAGCAGGAAGCTGAGCTGGTGGACATGACAGAAATAATCACGATTAGTCGACTAATCTAAAAAAATAGTCAATAGATTAGTCGATTACCGAAATAATCATTAGTTGCAACCCTAATGCGAACTCCTGACAAATTTTGGCCATCTGAGAGTTTGTGTGGCATTTCTGCAATATTGGTGCAACATATGCAAATGTGCCCATTTAGTGTGATTCCAAGTGAAAATTGTCGCTAATTTGCCTATTTGTTGCAAGTTTTTTTTTTTTTTTTTTTTTTTTTTTTTAAATCTCCCAACTAGTTCGCCAGCTGTTGCAGTCTAGTGAGATACCTTTACCAAGTTGCACTTCCAGCTCTTGGTCATGCAGCCCTTACCACACATGGGTTCACTACCAATATGGCTGTACCCATGTGCCATTCATCAACAAGCTGTGCAAAATGTACTTTTTAGTGGCCCACTTGATATGTCTCTTCTGGCTGATTCTACACATAGTTGAGGGTGGGAGTTCCCCACAATATATTGTCCCGAAACTTGGGCCGTGAAGCAATATTAACACAGACTTGTAATATGTTGATTTTTGCAATATCTAAACATGATTTACAGTCCCCCATCTTTTCTGACTCCCATCTAGATCTCAAAGTCATTCAGGGATGGCAATTTTCCGCCGATCCGTGGATTTCCGACGATTTATTTTCAATTTTATTTTTAGCCCCCCTAAAATTGAGAAAATTTTAGGGGGGCTAAGGTACCTTATTGTTACTGATTTTAGTGAAAATCAACACGATTACATAAGCGCTCGGCGCTTCCCTGGGTCAAGTGTCCCGCGATAACCCGGATGTTTTGTACTCAAGCTACTGCTGTATTGTAAACAGCCATGCGATTGGATAGTTGCAAACGATTGGACCAATCAAATGGCTCATTGTATGCTGTGTCAAAAATTCATGGCGGCGTGTTCGTGTTGGAATTCTGAGCTTTCAGTATCGTTTTCAGCAGAATTATGAGATTTTTATCAAAGGATCAGGAGTCATCAGTGCTAGAAATAGACAAAAGTGTCAAAAATAAGTTCCGATGGAATTGGCTTGAGAGAAAAGTGACGGTAAAGGTGAAAATTAGCTCAAAGTTTGACGAGGCAACAGAAACACTCGGACAATTTCCGAAGAAACCAGAAAAGGAGATGAAGTTCGAAGTTCAGAGACTGACACAGCTTGCTGCCCAAAGGAAGAAAGTTTCACATTAGACGTGACTTGGTGACCAGTGTAAATAGTGTAATAAACTCTTATAGAACTGTTAAATATGTTGGACTAAAGACAGTGAGACAACATTGAAGAAAAAGTAAGTTAACGTTTCATTAAATTTAATGATTTATCTAAGTCTAGTATTTAATTTTTTTTTATCATTTTTTTCAGTCTAAATTACTTCTGTTTTACTGAAAACCTCTCAGCTTCAGGGGGGCTGCGCCCCCTGGCCCCCCCATAAGTCAATCGACCAAATTAGATTTCAGCTGAAATCAGAATTTCCTGTTGCCATCCCTGGTCACTTCTTTTGCACAACCTAGTGGTCTGAAAATTTGACTGGTTTTTGTTCACCTAATACCCAAAAAGTTGATTCTGTAATTGCAACATTAATTAACAAGTTTTAATAAAATACAGAATACAAATGCCTCTGAATTAGTGCTGGGTGATATGGCCCAAAAATGATTTCACCATATTTCTCTAAATTTTTGTGATAATGATATTATTAACAATATCACAAAGTACTACTTTTTTTTTTTTTGATTACAGAACAGTTTTACGGGTCAGTATGACATTATTTGCTTTAAATATATTCAATAAAAAACCTCTGATTTATCCAGTTTATAAACAGTAGCACAGACTGAGTTTCAGCTTTTATATGTTGAACCAGTTTTCTTGCCTTAGAGGTGGCCCTTGCTGAGACCTTCCTTCAGTCTTTTTGTCTCACTTTCCATTGAAAAATTTTTGTTTTTAAGGCGGCAGACTAAATTTGACCTGAAGCGGAACAAAAATAAAACGCTGTACAATGGAAACTTTGAACTGGAGCGGTGTGAATAATTGACAGGCAGGAAAAATTCGCAAGTCGATTTTCTGCACTACTGCACTTTTGCATCGTAATATTATGGAACAGCCTTAAAGGGGTCATTGACTGCAATTTTTCCACATTTTAACAGCTTGCACAGGTATTAATGAAATGCTTGTGACATATTTTGGTCAAATTTTCTTTAACGGCAGCATCATTTGTGAATAATCTTTTGTGGCCTTTTTCAGAACTAGTACATTGCCCATAGAACGCAAGTATTCCTGTCTGAAACAGGTATCCCAGTTAGGCTTTCCAGGCCCAAACGTAGGCTGTGTTTGAAAGTGGAACACAAACAGGTGTAGCCTATATGTAGGCAATCACATGTTAGACTTTGACAAATATTAAAGGGAGTAAAGGGCATGAAGATTTATTTGATTGTGTGAATATTAATTACAGAATGCCTAAATACTGAAAATGAATGGGACGTCCAATATAATAATAATAATAATAATAATAATAATGCATCAGATTTATATAGCTCTTTTTCGTAGACACTCAAAGACACTTTACAATGGATCATTATTCATTCACTCCACAGACAATGTAGTGGTAAGCTATTACCATAGCCACAGCTGCCTTGGGGCAGACTGACAGAAACGTGGCTGCCAATCTGCGCCAGTGGCCTCTCCGACCACTACCAAACATTGATACACATTAATGCCCAGTGTCACAGACACTGGAGGCAAGATGGGTAAAGTGTCTTGCCCAGGGACACAACGGCAGGATGTCTGGGGAGAGCGGGATTCAAACCACCAACCCTCTGGTTATTAGACAACCTGCTCTACCTCCCCTCTATCACTTCTGAGCGACTGTTTTAGATCCCTTGTTTATTTGTTTGTCAGATCACTTATTTGTGTGACTTTTATCACTTACTCTATATTCAAGATAATAGTGTATCTTGCACTTTGGAGAATGGGAGTTGTTCAGTCACCATTATAATTATTTTAGTTTATATCACTGTTCAGTGATGGAGTTCAGTGTAATATTGAATTTCTTCTGTGTATCGTCAATAAACTCATGCAGTACTATAACAGGACATGTTTACAAATATTTGAGACTCATTGTAGTGCATCATTTTATATTTTAGCAATATTTTGTAATTAAAAGATTTTTTAAAACTGTAATCAACCGAATTAACTACAAAACACCCAACATTATTATCCACAGCAGAAAGACCTGCTTGACTGCAACTGTTGCATCAGTGTTGTCCATTTGTAAGTAAATATTTAACTAAAAATGATTTATTTCATTATTTGGGTGTTTTTTGTGTTCAGCATTTGGTCGTTAAGTCATTCCAGCCATTCCACTCCTCAATGGCGGTATTATTATTAAATTTTTAATTTTTTAGATACTCGTGCGAGAGGGGGGACTCGCGGTCCTGCAAAGTGCAGTGGTACCCCACAGGTGAAGCACAAGCAGGGACTCCCGTCTACTACTGACCGGGAGGGGTGGGCGTGCCTCCCCGTGAAGGACTGTGGCCTGCCCCATCAGGCCGCTGCTTCTCCCGGCATGTTCTGTGTTGGATACACTGGTGTTCTTTGTCAGACCTGAGTCCCTGCTGACATGCCGCCCAGTCTGCTCACGTGCCTCATGTTGTCCGCATATGCCGAATTATCCTTTAGATCTATGCAATCACGGCAGCTTTATGGTATAATTTTTTAAGCATTAAATCTTTAGTTGTGAGGGACCCATGCTGTAGAGTTCAGTAGTTTTCCTCTCAGACTGAGAGAGCGTGGAGATCAAAGGGCTGGGGGTTAAGGGGAATTGTCTTGGGGGAGTGAAGGGTGAATGCAGGACCTCAGGTAGCAGGGAGGTGGGAGTTTGGGGATATAAAAGAGAGAGTCCCTGCTACAAATGTTTAATGTTCTGATTCTGAAAGATGCGAGAGTGAAATAAAGTTTGCCTGCTCAGAAAGTCGGTCTGGTTATTTCATCTCCACACAGTATTATCTTTTTCGAGTCAATTTTGTCACTTTTCGCGTCCTTGTTTTGCTCACGGTGTGCTGTGGTTATTGATGCTGTGGTGTCGCGTATTATCCAATCAGTATGGAGTCAGTGCAAAACCCCGCCCACACCTCTAGAAGCCAGAGCATGTGGAGAGAGGGATGACTGAACTTTTATTGATAGAAGTTGCATGTTTTGACTGAATAACTCCATACTCGGGGATGCACACCCTCATAACTTCAGCAAAACACATCTAAAATCTTAGGTCAGTCTGAACGGTTCAAGAGATATGCGTGGAACAGACACACACACACACACACACACACACACACACACACAGTGCATTTATAGATGGATGGCTGGTTTCAGTGCATGTCTCTTTAAATTTCTAAGACCGCATTTATCAACACCCCTTCCGGTTCCGGCGCCACACGAGTTGGCTGCCTTTTGCAACTGCCTTTTTTTTTAATCTTCCTTTCTTCTTTCTACACCTTTCACTCTATATATATCACGGACACACAGATCGCCCCAAAGGTCTCCCGAGTCGGCGGACGGAGCCACTGTTTACAGCAGGAGACGATACAGCAGGGAAGAGCTAGCTAGCACTCAACCGCCACCCGGTGCTAACGGAGAAACTCGACATACCGGGGAACTGAAGTGAAAACGACGCGGGTGCCGGGCTGGAGTTTAGGCGCCGTGCAAGAAATATAAGACAGAATAATAAAGAGCGATGGCAAGAACCAAGCAGACCGCCCGTAAATCTACTGGAGGAAAAGCCCCCAGGAAGCAGCTGGCCACCAAGGCTGCTCGGAAAAGCGCTCCAGCCACCGACGGAGTGAAGAAGCCTCACCGTTACAGGCCCGGTACCGTGGCTCTGAGAGAGATCCGTCGCTACCAGAAATCCACGGAGCTGCTCATCCGTAAGCTGCCCTTCCAGCGCCTGGTGAGGGAGATCACTCAGGACTTCAAGACCGACCTGCGCTTCCAGAGCTCCGCCATCATGGCTCTGCAGGAGGCCAGCGAGGCCTACCTGGTGGGTCTCTTCGAGGACACCAATCTGTGCGCCATCCACGCCAAGAGGGTCACCATCATGCCCAAAGACATCCAGCTGGCCCGCCGCATCCGCGGAGAGAGAGAGCTTAGACTTTCTGCTGCACATTCACCAACCACAATGCTCCACACTGTGTCTATACAGTATATATATATATATATATATATATATATATATATATATATATATATATACTGTATATATATACAGTGATCCCTCGCTACTTCGCGCTTCACCTTTCGCGCCCTCAGTGCACCGCGGATTTTTCAAAAATATTCATCAAAAATTCAAAATTGAGAAATAATGGGTGGGCGCTAGCAGAAGGCAGGGAGACTACATTAGAACATCAGGTATCAACACGGAGAGCCGTGTAACGGATGCCAACTAGTGCTGTTCGGCGTAGAACGTTAGTAAAACCTCCCTCCCAAAGCCTCATACAGTATCGGTAGCGCTGAGCTACCGGTCGGACCTTTAGCTCAGCGCGATCGTGCTGTGTCTCCCATGCTCGAACTGTGTAGTTGACTGAGAGGTCGCGGGTTCGTGTCCCGTGTGGGGCGAACTGCGCAGGATGATCTCTGTCACAATGGTGCCGTGACCCGGATGGGAGTGAGGTTTAAGGGGGAGAGTGTAACGGATGCCAACTAGTGCTGTTCGGCGTAGAACGTTAGTAAAACCTCCCTCCCAAAGCCTCATACAGTATCGGTAGCGCTGAGCTACCGGTCGGACCTTTAGCTCAGCGCGATCGTGCTGTGTCTCCCATGCTCGAACTGTGTAGTTGACTGAGAGGTCGCGGGTTCGTGTCCCGTGTGGGGCGAACTGCGCAGGATGATCTCTGTCACAGCCGCACAACTCAAAAATCTACCTCTCTGTTCGCTGTTCTTGTGTTGGCTCGGCTCGGAAATCTCGCAAGCTGATTGGCCGAGACGTTTCACCCACCTTCTCTCCCTGCCGAACGCCCATGCAGTGAAGGAAGACCGCATTCATTGCTTTTTATCGCTCGTGTTGCTTAGTCTCGCCGTGTGGAACTTTTTGCTGTTCTCTTGTGCCATTTTGTGCGAAATAGTCTTCCCGTCGAGCCACTACGCCACCTCCTGCAGCTTCTCCAGCTCTATTGGAAGCTGCCCTCGACGATCCTGCGCTTCTAGCACTTGACGATGAGGCGTCACCTGAGGAGCAGTAAAGCTCTCATTAACCTGTGCAGTAAATCATCTTCATCTTGAGTTACGTATCTTGTTATAAGAATAAAAGAGTTCTAAAAACATATTTATGTACACTTTATTTACATCTACGTATGTATGTACACGTACACGTACACACACACACACGTATCACACGAGAGAGAGAGTGAGAGAATGAACGTACGTATTATTTATGGATGGCGTCATTAGGGGTGACGCTACTTCGCGGTTTTTCACTTTTCGCGGTCGGTTCTGGAACCCATTAACCGCGATAAGTGAGGGATCACTGTATATATATACAGTATATATATATACTGTATATACAGTATGTATATACGTATATATATATATATATATATATATATATAATATTTATAGTAATATGTACATATGTATACTAGCTGCTCTTGTTTTTTCTTGCCTTCTGATTGTTGCTCTGAGTGTTGCTGTCCCTGTGCTGTTGCAATCCTGGAATTTCCCCGTTGTGGGACTAATAAAGGCTTATCTTATCTTATCTTAACTCCACCCTCCCTCTTACATGACTGTTGCTAATCTTAGCTGGCTAGCTCCTATGTCGGATCAAGCCTGAGCTAGCTGATGTAAATTTGTTTCAAGAATGTATGTAAATAATGCATCAGTAGACAGGGGTGTGTGGTTTCAGTGGTCGATGGGATATGATCGGTCCCTGGAGTTCGCTGTATTCAGCTTCCCAAATTAACTACTGGGGCTTTAAACAGTTTGGTGCTTTTGGATTGTCACAGAGCAGGGGTTCTCTGTTGAGGATGCTGAGTTATCCAAGATATCTACATGCATGATCAACAGAAGGATGTTCTTGTTGACATTTCTTCATGCTTCCTTCAGACAGCTAGAAGCAGTCACAAATATGCTGCTAGCACTCGCATCTTGAAGCCATGTGAGAGATTATTGAGACGCTGGCGAAGGGTCTTATGAATTTGCACAAATCTGTTTGAGTGGCCGTGTGCTGAGGGATGCTCTGGGAAAGGACATATCAGCTTCTCTTGACAAATGGCCAGTGTCGTTCTCAGAGAGAGAGGGGATGTGGCGGGGGTGTGAGACGGATATGCTAACATGGAGGACATGTTGACACCATATGCAGGCGTCAATTTACATACAGGAGGGGGCTAAACTAGGTTAAAAATCAGGCTTATGATGAATATTCTTTGGTTGCGACTTTTTAGCTTGCATTTTGTTTTCCTTTCCTCGCTACAGCAAAAGAAGACTACAGTGGAGAATACATTCTTAAGGACAGCCCATTTAAATGTAAAAAAGTAGAACAGAGGTGCATGCTTCTCTTCAGTATTTACTTTAAAAAAACAAATTCAAGGATGATGTAATATAGTTATATGCATTAACAGCAGTGGTTATGACAAAGTTGCAATAAAATTACAAGATTTTCTTATGGCTTCTCTAAATTAATAAGAAATATTCAGATTGGATAGTGAGAAATCAAAGACGTGTCGTGTGGAATAGTGGGATGGACAATCCAATACTTAGTGGGCAAGTATCCAATATGCTTCATGAGTGTTTTATAAAGTCAGAGTATTGCCATGCTCTGAGTTTTACAAAGTCGAACTCCCCGTCCTGATGAGAGTTTGCTCTAATGGGAGCTGGAAATGATCACATTTACTTGACAAAGAGGAAATGGACTCAGCAAAACAGAAGTCTCAGTTCCCACTCCTTAATCACAGACACGGCTTGTTTTATTCTGGCCGTCTGTCCTCGTGTCATTGGGATGAACAAAAGGCTGCAGTAGATTAGCTTCACAACAAATAGTCACTGTCACCCCTTTAAAGCAGGCTACGGTGGTTATAATAGCTGTCATGACCTCTGTGTGCCTTTTAGAGCTCCTGTAATGTGCTGGGGTTCACATCTCTCAATTTCTGTTTAGTCTTGACTTGATTTTGTTAGGCTTGACCTGAAGGAAAACGTACAGCGACTTAATCGGCTTCCATTGTGTCTCCCATGAGCTTGCAAATGATCTGTATCTGGCTGATGGCTGATGCCTCTATTGAGGTGCCAAGACGTGTAAATGTGACTGCAGCAATACACAAGATGAATCTAAATGCAGGGTCACGTCATGAGGATTATCTCACAGATATAAACCAAAGAATTAACCTGATAAATGTGAACATGGAACTAAGACTGGGTGATGTGGCCTAAAAATAAAATCCCCAACTATTTTGTTAAAGTTTTTTTTCCCCATGCCACATTTGATTTTTGATTTTAATCAGTATTTTTGCTTGAAGATAAGGGATTATTTCAAATAGTTTTTGTTTGTTTTTTTCAGTAACCATGATTCCATATTGGGAATAAAGTGGAAACCTGGCTTTCGATAAAATACAACTTTATTGTCAGTTATTACTGAAATTTGTTTTGCAGTTCATGAGACACTCCATTTTCAAACATACAGAGAAAGCAAAATGCATAGATTGGACAAAATGTACAGGTTACCCAAAACATACCAGCTGGACACACCAGACAAATAAAGCAGTGAGGACAGACAGACAGGAAGAAGTTGGTATTAGAACATGGGAGGAGTCAGAGGAGATGGAGTTGGCTAACCTGATCATGTTGACCAATGATCTTTGTGCAGATTTTTATTTGATTGTTGAGTTTGGTTTCAAGTTTTAAACACCAAAAGTTTTTTTACTAGCTTGATTTTTGACAGCATTCATCAGAAAAGTTGGCAAATCAAAAAATCGGCACATTCATCAGGATTTGCCACTCTGAGACACTACCCTTGCAGACAGTGTTTTTGATGAGCTATAAAACAACACAAAAATGTTTTGGGTCTTTAAAAAAAACATATGTTCTTGAGGTTTTCAAAACTTAGAATTAATTTCTGGAAAATGTACAATATCGGAGGTTTAAGTGTTTTTATTTTGTATTGTGTAAATGGCCATGTGTAGATTTTTTTTTTTTTTAAAGTTTTTCTATACAAACAACTGTAGATATGGAAAAGGTGTTTAATTGACTCATGCTTGGTCTGCTTTTTGTGAGGCATTAATATGTGCTCACATAGCTAGTTTGTTGAAAAGTTGAATTCCTTGACCAAAAATGTGTCTCCATCCACATTTAACGGAACAAAAGAGTTAAGAGGGTGGCGCGGTGGTGGAGTGGTTAGCACTGCGGCAGCACAGCAACTCACCCTTGGCCAGGGGCTCCTGGGTTCAATCGCAGCCCCCAACCAACAGTGATCTGTGTGGAGTTTGCATGTTCTCCCCGTGTCTGTGTGGGTTTACTCCGGGATTTCTCCGGTTTCCTCCCACATGCCAAAAACATGCAAGTTAGGTTAATTGGCATCAAACTGGGGATTCTAAATTGTCCTTGGGTATGACTGTGAGAGTGAATGGTTGTCTGTCTCTCCGTGTTGGCCCTGCGATGGACTGGCGATCTGTCCAGGGTGCACCCTGCCTCTCGCCCAAAAGATGCTGGGATAGGCTCCAGCCCCCCCGCGACCCGAACAGGATTAAGCGGAAGAAGATGAATGAATGAATGAGAAGAGTTAAGAGCCTTCCGTTGTATAATTACTGCAGTGGTTATGCTTTTGCTGGCAACAAGTTATTCAACTCTCAGTTAGTAGATTCACATTTCTTAAATAACCATGATGAAGACGTAGTCCATGATCATGGTAAGGATGTGACTGTGTCAAAAGTGTCAAATTATTGGCCTGCATCTAGGAAAGGAGATTGAAACTATTAAAACTGGGTTAAAAACCATTTAACACAATAAAACTGGAAGGACAGTAGTGAATCATCGTCTTCATAATCAACTCTTCATCATCGTCAACTGTCGACACAAGATCTTGACAAAAATTTATGCAGCTATAGAAAATTATAGAAAAAAATACAACATTGCATAAGCTCATTGAAACAATGCCACAGTGACACTCCACCAAAAACCTCTTTTTTTTTTTCTGTTAACATGTCTTTAGCATGTTTTTTGTGACTTACAAGGCCCCAATCTATGTGTGAATGGGTGAATAGCAGGATCTGTAGAGCGCTTTGGTCATCTAGAGATGAGAATAAAAGTGCTATATAAGTGAATGCTGTTTACCATTTACAAGACATATCAAGAGCAAAATCAGACCCAAGTCCCAAGTCTGTTTTTTTTTTTTTTTTTTTTTTTTTTTTCTGCTGTGAATGTCCAGTTGAGTCCCCCCCCCCCCAAAAAAAAAAAAAAATGCGAGTCTGGACAGAGCGTTTGTGCTTAGTAACAATGTTATAACCAGTAACATTAACCCGATTGGTTAATGTTACTGGTTATAACATTAACCAATCGGGCTAAACACTGGGCATGGCTGAACACCTGAGTTCACTCCCCCAGGGGAAGAGGGAGGAGCCAACGTGGCTCTGCAGATGGAGGGTCATGGTCTAAATACCACTGACCACGCTGACAGTCGGCATCCCTTCCTGGGAACGGTGCGAAACTGACCACGGCTGCCCATAGTTTTCCACCACTGGGGCTACCATATTCCAGAACCCAGTAGCGCACGTGGGGCGTGGTCAGCTCAGAGACTGGAGTCGACCGGCTGCTGCGCCTGTACGTGTGGGGTCCCGGGGAAGCCCACGGAGAAATGGGAGGCACACAGTTGGAAGGCCAAACCGGAGAGAGACGTCTGCTCTTAGGGGGATGAAGGCGCCAAGGCACCATCCATTTTGCATTTGTTTGACTCAGTTCGGTGAAGGGGTTTTTTGGCGGGGGGACGCAAAACCCCAAGGGCACTCCATTCCATCCCCACCAGGGAGGATGGAGGAGGAGACAACTGGGGGACAAATGGCATAACTAACTAACTAACTAACTAACCTGCACTTATATAGCGCTTTTCTAGTCACAAAGACCACTCAAAGCGCTTTCATTAATACTAACCCTCTATTCTAAGGGCCTATAGGAAACAGATATCTAGGGACAATTTAGAACAGCCAATTAACCTAACATGCATGTCTTTGGCATGTGGGAGGAAACCGGAGAAATCCCGGAGTAAACCCACGCAACACGGGGAGAACATGCAAACTCCACACAGATCACTGTTGGTCGGGGGCTGGGATCGAACCCACGATCCCACGATCCCCACAATCCTCCGGCCAAGGGTAAACTGTGCTGCCGCAGTGCTAACCACTGCGCCACCGTGCAGCAACAACAGTAACAACAATAACAGCCGGGCCAAGGTCGTGGTTCCATGGCAGTGTGCACACCTGACTGCCGGCCCCCAGCGAGCTGCCTATCGGGCACCTATCAGCCTCCAGGTGGGACCACTTAGAGCCAGCTTGCTTTGACGGGGGTCGGCGGCATGTACATGTACGGCTGAATCACTGCGATGTTTTGACTAGCCATTGTTTAGTGAGGCGGTCTTCAGTGTTCTCAGGTCAGAAGAGAAGGGAGGGTTGGTCTTGCAGCATCCGCTACTGGTGGGTGGGAGTATGGGTGGAGCTAATTAGAATAGTCATAGATCATGCATTACTTAAGTAGGTGGAAGATGTTAAAGCTCTTTCCAAGCAATTCTAAGGCAATGAAAGTTTTTTTTTGTGGCTAAAAAGCCACAATATACTATTTTGGGTAATACACATTTGTTTTTGAGGTGGTTTTAGAGCCGCTGGAGTGCATCTTTAATGTGTGCTGCACTGAAAGCTGAATGCTCAAGTCCAGCAGAATATTAGAGTATGCATTTATTTTTCTTTGCCAGGCACAGTATAATAAAAATAAATTGTTCGGTTATTGGGTGATCTGGAATTGCATAAAATGACCTCATCAGAGTTGATTTTTTTTTCCTTTTTTTCTGGCACTATTAAAGCAGAAATGGTATGAATTGGAACCTTAAATCAAACATTGAGGTCCACACCAGAATGGCAATTTTGAAAGTCTCAACACCCTTACCAGCTGTCGTGAAAAGGGAGTACTTCCTATACTATCGCCACAAATTTGTGAGACAGCCATAGCATTATTTTCCAAAACTTTAAACCCTTGATGTCACTTTTTTTCATTGCTACAGTATTTTGGTGGTTCATGCTACAGTGGCAGAGCACATCAATATTAAAGCGGTGCTGTCAGGCTTAATGTTCTGCAGTGATCTGGTTTAGGATGTCTGATATACGTAGGAATGCTGTCTCAAACGACAAGGGGAATTATGCCTTCTCTGCCCCCACCTCCCTCCTACAAGCAGATGTATTCATGCGTTCTGTGTTTAATGATGATTTCAAAAGACATCTCAACTCTGCACTTCTGTAAGATCATGGTCTTGTGACGCCAGCAAAAAGACTACCAGCACAGATATTTGGTAGCTGGGTTTTTCTACAGTACCAGTAGCACTATATTTAATTTTACCATCATAGGAACTACATGCACATGTTAGCAGTGACATTTTGTTGGCATTAAGGCCGTGTTTGTACCCAAGGCAGACCTTGTTTAATTGCATTTGTGTGTACTTAAGTAAACATGGAAATAACTTAAGACCCATAAAGTAAAATCTTTTTTTGTTGTTTTTATTAAATAAAACATCTATTGATTTGTGTTCACAGTGATCCAAAAGGCCAGCTAATAACTGCAACTCTTTCATTTGGATTTGGTGGAAGCTATGTATTCACACCACTTTCCATGATCAGAGCCACTGGGAAAAATGTGGAATGGATCTCGTCATGACCCAGTAGCTGGTGTAGACTTGAGTCATGGCTTTGGCCTACTTGCAGCTCTCTGACTGGTAGAAGTCACAGCTCAAAACATGTCTTTTTGATAAATACCTCATAAGTGAGTGTGCCACTTCTGCTGTCCACCTTGCACTGATGAAAACTATTCATGTCTGACCAACTGTTTTAGATCTTTGAGTGTCGATATTCATCCATTTGATTTTTTACAACAAAACTATTGCTCACACAAAAGGCATTTATTACAGCATTTTCGATGCAGGCCTGTCAGGAGACAAATTGGATTCTTTATTCATCTTGAACTTGCAATTTTTTTCCCCCTGGAAGCATTTCATGGGCTTGCCACTAGCATGACATCTGGTATGTTTACTGAACTCTTTAATGTATGTTACATATACCATAATACAAAACAGAGTGGTTGTTAAATACATCATTCTTCCTTGTGCATTTCATGCTCTATTCTTTTCCTCATTGTTTTCCTCAGGATACTGATGCTTGTGTCATAAGAGAGGCATTTTGGCTAGTTAGCCTCAGTGGGTGTGGGAGGTAATCGTGAATGACTTGATTACAGCCTTTTATTAGAAGTGCACATCCAATCCTCTGGTGAGGTTGCAGCTGTGACCATGAGCTGGCCCCTCCACCCATCTTCTTTTCATCCCTCATTATGTCCAGCTACATCTGTCTTCAGCTTTCTTAGGAACTGTACGAGCCCTCTTTTTTACTGTCCATGTCTAGGCCAAGTTGAAACGCTGGAGAATTATGAGCAGCTATCACCGCTGATGGCTGACTTATCTTGTCTTTGCCGAACCACCACTCTTTCTGGGTCCAGGGCTGAATTTAGCCCAGCAGAATAGAGGAAAAGGCTCACACTGGACTATTTTTAGAACAACATGGGTTCACTGTTGTGCACGTCTTTAAAAAATTTAAAGTGTCATGCCATAGCCCTGCCGTTGGCGTCTGTTGACTTTCCTTTGCATGCAACTGGCTGACAAGACTAAAGTATGCACTGCTTGCTTAGCAGAGTGGGGTATGTCAGCAAGGATTAGGATGCATGAATTTGGTGGACTCGTTTTACTGATATAAGGATGAGTGAGGTAATATTCTGCGCCATGGGGGTCTATTTCGGAAGCTTCCTGTGCACCCCCACCCCCCAGTGCTTTTTTTATGTGCCTCAGTTACATAAAATTATTACTCACCACTTTTTCTAATGTGTCTGAACTTGTCTCTCATTTCATTGCAAAGCACTTTGTGTTAGTGTTTGGGTTTAGTCTTCTCTTGCCAGCACGATGCTGGATGTGGGCTACACTGTTTTCATACAATAGCATATGAACATATTTGTCAGTCATATTGTACTAAACCTTTTTGTTTTCATTTCTATCTAACTTGACACAAATGCTTAATGCAGTTTCATTAGCTGGAATACCCCCTCCCCCAATCCTCCCCAGTCCAAGAGAATCTAGGCCTCTGCCCAAGCCCTGTGTAACCCTAATGCTGTGACTGGACAGCCTCCATTGGGTCAAGTGGAGATTTGTCTCTGAATCTGGGGGGAGATTGTGTAATGTTCTTGCCAGCAAGCAGTGTTTCAGGATAAATGTGACTTTTCAAAATTTTAGTTAATTCTGTGCATCAGCTTGGCTTGAGCATGTTTTCTATATCAACAGTGAGTTAAAATATAGTGCAACATAAGGTCAAGAAGAAATGCAGTCTTTGCTTAAAGGGGTCATTGACTGAAAAATGGTGTGTTTGTAGGTTTTAACTGTCTGAAATGAGTCTACTGGTCACTTAATTATCCAAAAAATATTCAAAACAGCCAATTCTCTTGAAAAAACGCACAGCCTTTATCTTGTTTTCCTTTCCCAGAAACACCAGAAATGTTTCTGACTTTTCTGTGGAACTCTTACACATCACATCTAGAAAAAGCCAACCCACCCCCATCCTTGAGACCCACCCACTACTCTATCACTGGTCCATCTAGCTGTCTGTCATATAGATGGAAGGGGTGCTAAAGATGGCCTATTAGCCCCCAAGCTAACACTGGTAACAGGAAGCTCAAACCAAGTGTGGCTTATATTGTTATTTTCTTCAGATCTTAGTCACCCTAATAACCATCCCTGTTACCACCTGGTTCACTGGTCCACGGTCCAGAATGTGCCTTGCGTCGCTTAAGCCCATCTCCCAGTGGGTTCGCTGTGGTTCCATGGGGGGGCTCCGGTGTGCCGGACACAAGGAGCTGGCCGTGAAAGCCAGCAGCCCCGGGTCGCAGCGCAGGCAGTTGCCACGATCCAGGGCTGCTGGCTGTCACGGCCAGCTCCCCCACCATCCCCCAGGCATACCCTCGCGGGCAGTATGGGGGAGCTGCTTGGTGACGGGGCATTCCCCGGCTGGCCATGGGAGAGGAGCGGAGTACCACGGAGTGAGACCTTGCCCTTTGAGATCCCCTGGCTCGGCCAGTGGCCTCGGGTTGCGGTGATTGGTGGGGTACGCGGTGCTGGCGATTTGTTGTGGTGTCTCATCAGGGTTGTTGGGGGGTGGGCTGGGGTGTTGCGAGATGCGCAGACGACTGCGGATCGGTGAACCAGAACTGCTCATCCAAGCTAGAAGGCTAGAAGATCCTCAGCTAATGACTGACGTAAGAGGAAGGGCGGAGTTGAACAGCGGAAGGATGTTTCTTAAAGTGGCAGGCTTCAAATCAGAGTGTTTCAAGGAAGCCAGGAAACGTAAAAAAACAAATTTGCTCCAATAATTTAAAAAATTAAAGAAAATGTGAACAAAATATGTCACAAACACTTCATTATGACATGAGTGAGCTGTTAAAATGTGGAAAAAGTGCAATGACCCCTTTAAGAATCCATAACAGACTGTCTCTGCATGCCTTTATGAACTCTAAAGGTAGTATCTGTCACGCCGCGCCATTCATCAGCGGCGCCACCTGCTCACGCACCTGCTACTCGTCAGCGGCGAGGGATAAAAGCCGCCTCGCCCTGAGCTTCGGCCTGAAGCCGTTAGACTTCATCGCCTTCTATGCGAAGCGTCAACTCTCTCTTCAGCGTCAAGCTAGTGGTAAGAAGATTCCTTTCCTTACCTCTCCCAGTCTGCTCCCCTGTGCACAGGTGGATTCCTCGGCGGCGGACAACTCCGTCCCTCGTCCTTCCTCGCTGCTGCACCGAGTCCTGCAGGTGACTGTCTCCCGGGGTTCCGTCCTTGTAGTGCCTGCCATCTGTCAAACTCAAGTAAGCTTCTCTCCCTCGCCTATTCTCCTCCTGTATTGGTGTGTGCCTGTCACCCTGTGTCTGTTCTTTCCCATAGGGTTGCCGGCTGAACGGTCTCCTGCCTCTGTGCCCGAAGCAGACACCACCACCAATACATTAACATTCCACTGACACACACCCATACACCCCTGCTGTTAATAAACAGTTTGAACTACTCTGAACCTGTGTGTGTGCGTCTCCTGAGCCGAACGTTATGTCAGTACGGCTTCAGCAGAGCGGCTCGGCAGACGGCGGGCTCGCGCACCGGGTTACCACTCTCGAGGTTCGGGTGGATCAAATTGCTTATCAGCAGCAGGTGATTTTAAAATCAACTTATTACCATTACTAACCGATTGGACCGCCTGGACCCCCAACAGCCGTTCCCCCCGGCTCACCAGGGTGGCGCAGCTCCTGCTGTCCCAGCGGCCGTCCAGCCGGCTCCTGTGGCACCGGTTCGGCTCACGCCGATTCCAACCCCCGCCCGCTTTAGCGGAAAGCTCGGCGGAGCGCGGGGGTTCATTATGCAGTGTGAGTCCGTATTCCACCGTGTGCCCGGAGACTTCCCCTCGGATCACAGCCGAATTGGCTACATAGGGAATCTCCTGGAGGGGCGCGCGTTAACTTGGACCTACGCCATAATGGCGAAGCCCAGTTACGCCACCCTCACCTATGACCAGTTCGTGGCACGCTTCCTGGAGGTCTTTGATCATTCCTGAACCGAGACGGTCCAAGTCGATCGGCTTCTCGCTCTCCAGCAGGGAAGCCGGTCGGCAGCGGACTATGCGGTTGACTACCGGGTAGCGGCGGAGGAACTGGGCTGGGACGAACGCTCCCTCTGTGGCCTGTTTCTCCACAGCCTGAATGATGATCTGAGGGATGAACTGGCTGGTCGGGATATCCCTGGGACGCTAGCTGAGCTAACTTCTCTCGCCATCAGCTTGGATAACGGGCTGCGTGAGCGCTCCTCTGGGCGGAAGTCGTCTTCTTCTCGCCCTCGGGGAGCCTCGTTGCGCCTGCCCCAAGCTCGCCCCCTGGCGACGCCGCCGCCATCGCACTCCGAGGAGTCGGAGCCGATGGTGACGGGCTGGACAAAGCTCTCCCCGGCAGAGAGACAACGCCGCCGTGAGTTGAATCTCTGCATGTATTGCGGAGATAATCAACACACGGTGGAGCTTTGTCCACATAAGCCAAACGGCGGGGTCCGCGAGTCACTGTAGGGGGCCTCGCGGACGTCAATCGGTTAAGTCCCCTTACCCAATTGAAGCTGCCCATCCGTTTTTGCCACAATCCCACTGGGCATCTCACCCACGCACTGGTGGATTCGGGTGCAGAAGGCAGCTTTATTTCACAAAGCCTGGCAACCCGTTTGGGCATTCGCTGTCAGGCACTGAAGAATCCCATCTCCCTTGTTAATCTCTCCCGTGCCTCCCTTGGGAGAGTATTACACCAAACCGTCCCCGTTCCGGTCATCATCTCGGGAAATCACCGGGAGGAGATGACCTTCTACGTCCTCCCCAACTCTGTGTCGCCCGTCATCCTGGGGTATCCCTGGCTTCGCCTTCACAACCCGGTCCTGGATTGGAAATCAGCTGGGATATCGGCATGGAGTACATTCTGTATGGGCACCTGCCTTCAGTCCGCTGCCTGCTCTCCGTCCGCTCCTCCCCCTGCGACGGACGCTGCACCCCCGGACTTGTCTCTGGTGCCCCCAGAATTTCACGACCTGGGTATGGTGTTCAGCAAAGCGAAAGCTATGTCTCTCCCCCCTCATCGGCCCTATGACTGTGCCATCAACCTCCGCCAGGGGGCTCCCTTACCTTCTGGTCGCCTTTACAGCCTGTCTGCGCCGGAGAAGGAGACGAAGAACGCCTACCTGAAGGAGTCATTAAGTGCTGGGATAATTCGCCCATCATCGTCACCCGTGGGGGCAGGGTTCTTCTTCGTGGGAAAGAAGGATGGGTCCCTCCGCCCTTGTATCGACTACCGGGCCCTCAATAATATCACGGAGAAGGACCATTACACCCTGCCTCTCATGGACACTGCTTTCCACTCCCTCCAGGGGGCGACCTGGTTCACCAAGCTGGACCTACGCAGCGCTTACCACCTCGTCCGGATCCGGGAGGGAGATGAGTGGAAAACGGCCTTCCGTACCCCGAACGGCCACTTTGAATACCTGGTGATGCCGTTCGGGTTGACCAACGTTCCTGCAGTCTTTCAGCGCCTCATTAATGACGTCCTCCGGGACTTCATTGGCCTTTTCGTGTTCGTCTACCTGGATGATATTCTCATCTTCTCCAAGTCCAGGGATGAGCACCAGGTCCACGTGAGGCGGGTCCTCCAAAGGCTGCTGGAGAATCGTCTGTACGTAAAGGTTTTAACAGGCACTAGAAAGAGAGATCATATCTCTCCGGTTCTGGCCTCCCTTCATTGGCTTCCCATAGAGTTTAGAATTAAGTTTAAAATCCTTCTTCTTACTTACAAAGCTCTAAACAATCAGGCTCCTTTTTATTTAAAAGATCTGATACTACCGTATCATCCTAACAGAGCACTACGCTCCCAAAATGCAGGTTTACTTGTAATACCTAGAATCTCCAAAAGTACAATGGGAGGCAGAGCCTTCAGTTATCAAGCTCCTCTCCTGTGGAATCAGCTGCCAATCTGGATTCGGGAGTCAGACTCGATCTCTGTTTTTAAGAATAGGGCTAAAACCTACCTTTTTGATATAGCCTACAATTAGGGAGGGATCATGTGTTTCTGAACCCTCCCTTAGTTATGCTGCTAATAGGTTTAGTCAGCCGGGGGACCTCCAGTAATGCACTGGGCCTCACTCCTTTCCTCACTCTCTATGAAATATTTTTTTTTTGCTGGTCATTAACATTTGTTTGTTCTCTCCCATAGATTGAGTCCCCATCGTGCTGTTTGCTCTCTACATGTCTGTTATTTTCTTCTTCTCTGTCCCCTCACCCCCCAGCCAGTCGCAGCAGATGACTGCCCCTCCCTGAGCCTGGTTCTGCTGGAGGTTTCTTCCTGTTAAAAGGGAGTTTTTCCTCTCCACCGTCGCCAAGTGCTTGCTCACAGGGGATCGCCTGATTGCTGGGGTCTTTCTGCAACTGTGGGGGTCCTCCCTACAGTTGATAGTGCTATGAGATGACTGTTGTTGTGAAATGGCGCTATATAAATAAAGTTGAATTGAATTGAATTGAATTGAAAGGCAGAAAAGTGTGAATTTTACGCCAGGAGCACGTCCTTCCTGGGGTTCATCATCGCCCACGATAAGGTGCTCCCCGACCCAGAGAAGGTAAAGGCGGTGGTGGAATGGCCTACACCTGCATCCCGGAAACAGGTGCAGCAATTTGTTGGCTTCGCCAATTTCTACCGCCGCTTTGTCCCCAACTTCAGTGCCATCGTTGGACCACTGACCCGCCTCACGTCCCCGAAGGTCCCGTTCCGGTGGACCGAAGAGGTCGCTGCCGCCTTTGAGGCACTGAAGGCGGAATTCTCCTCCTCCCGGGTCCTTCGCCAGGTCGACCCCGCGCTGCAGTGCATCGTAGAGGTAGACGCTTCGGACACGGGAGTGGGAGCAGTGCTGTCCCAGCGGTCACCGGACGATGGCGCCAAACGACCATGCGCCTTCTTCTCCCGGCGCTTGTCCCCGGCGGAGAGAAACTACAATGTGGGGGACAGAGAGCTCTTGGCCATCAAGCTCGCCCTGCAGGAGTGGCGCCACTGGTTAGAGGGGGCGAACCTGCCGTTTGTGGTCCTCACGGACCACAAGAACTTGGAATATTTACGATCTGCCAAGCGCCTGAACGCCCGCCAGGCGCGCTGGTCCCTGTTCTTCGCCAGGTTTCAATTCTCTATCACCTTCAGGCCTGGCTCTAGGAACGTCCTGCCTGACGCCCTCTCCAGGCAGTTCGCCCCCGTGGAGTCGGAGGAGGCGCCCCACTCCATCCTGCCCAGGTCGTGCGTCGTGGGAGCCATCTCGTGGGACATCGAGAGCAAGATCCGGAAGGCACAGGAGGTGGAACCTGACCCTGGCGGCGGACCGGAGGGGAGGCTGTTCGTGCCATCCGCGGTCCGAGGAGAGGTCATCCACTGGCTCCACACCTCCAAGCTCACCTGTCACCCTGGCACCTCCCGGATGATAGATCTCCTCCAACGGTCCTTTTGGTGGCCAGGCCTGCGGAGGGATGCAGCCCGCTACGCCCGGGCTTGCCCAATCTGTGCCACCTGCAAGTCGGGAAATGCCCCTGCAGCGGGTCTGCTCCAGCCCCTGCCCGTCCCTGGCAGGCCCTGGTCGCACATCGCGTTGGATTTCGTCACCGGACTCCCTGTCTCCAACTCCTATGACACCATCCTGACCATCGTGGACCGCTTCTCCAAGGCCGTGCACTTCGTCCCCCTGCGAGGCCTCCCTACTGCCCTGGAGACGGCGGACCTCCTCGTCCAACACGTGGTCAGGCTGCACGGGATTCCGGTGGACGTGGTCTCGGACCGGGGCCCCCAGTTTTCATCCAAGGTTTGGAGGTCTTTCTGCAACGCCATCGGAGCCAAGGTGAGCCTCTCCTCCGGCCATCACCCCCAATCCAACAGGCAGTGTGAGAGGACCAACCAGGAGCTGGAGGCTGCGCTCCGCTGTGTGTCCAGATCCAAACCCACGTCCTGGAGCAACCATCTTGCCTGGGTTGAATATGCCCACAACACCGCTCGCTCTTCTGCTACAGGGATGTCCCCCTTCAAAACGTCCCTGGGTTACGACCCCCCGCTGTTTCCGGAGCAGGAGAGTGAAGTAACTGTCCCGTCAGTTAGGGCCCATCTCAGGCAGTTCCGCTCCACCTGGACTGCCGCGCGCAATGCGCTATTACGCACAGCGGAGCGCAACAGGACTGTGGCGGACCGGCGTAGAAGACCTGCCCCGGCGTACAGAGTTGGGCAGCTTGTTTACATTTCCACCCAGGACGTCACTTTAAAAGGCGAGAGGAGAAAGCTGGCACAGCGCTTCATGGGTCCCTATCCCATCACCCGGATCATCAACCCGGTGGCTGTGCGCGTGGCTATTCCCCCCTCCCTCCGCATTCATCCTACTTTCCACGTGTCGAAGGTGAAGCTGGCAGTCACTGACCCCCTTTGCCCTCCTCCTGCAGCGCAACCCGCGCCCCGGATGATTGGTGGCCATCCGGCCTGGTCCGCCTCCTCCATCCTGGACTCCCGGCGCCGGGGTCGTGGGTTGCAATACTTGGTGGACTGGGAGGGCTATGGGCCCGAACATCGACAGTGGGTGCCCCCGTCGTTTGTGTTGGACCCATCGCTCATCGCTGACTTCCACCGAGCGCACCCGGATAAGCCATCGCCAGGAGGCGCTGCTAGAGGGGGGAGTACTGTCACGCCGCGCCATTCATCAGCGGCGCCACCTGCTCACGCACCTGCTACTCGTCAGCGGCGAGGGATAAAAGCCGCCTCGCCCTGAGCTTCGGCCTGAAGCCGTTAGACTTCATCGCCTTCTATGCGAAGCGTCAACTCTCTCTTCAGCGTCAAGCTAGTGGTAAGAAGATTCCTTTCCTTACCTCTCCCAGTCTGCTCCCCTGTGCACAGGTGGATTCCTCGGCGGCGGACAACTCCGTCCCTCGTCCTTCCTCGCTGCTGCACCGAGTCCTGCAGGTGACTGTCTCCCGGGGTTCCGTCCTTGTAGTGCCTGCCATCTGTCAAACTCAAGTAAGCTTCTCTCCCTCGCCTATTCTCCTCCTGTATTGGTGTGTGCCTGTCACCCTGTGTCTGTTCTTTCCCATAGGGTTGCCGGCTGAACGGTCTCCTGCCTCTGTGCCCGAAGCAGACGCCACCACCAATACATTAACATTCCACTGACACACACCCATACACCCCTGCTGTTAATAAACAGTTTGAACTACTCTGAACCTGTGTGTGTGCGTCTCCTGAGCCGAACGTTATGTCAGTATCTCACAGGGTTGAGACAGCTTGAGACTAGTTGGAGAATGGCATTCTTGAGTGAATTTCCAAATGTCTCCAAACATTCTTGGCGGTTTTCATTTTCCTCGCCTGAGTTGCAGGGTCTCGCATTTGTCTCTCAGGAATTTTGAATATATTCAAAAAATTTGTGCAACATCTTTCTCTCAAAATAGTCTGTCATTGCAGGTGTCTCAAACCCATCTCCACCTCGTCTCGAGTGTTGGGCAGCCACTGTGGGACTGTCATGAGTGCAAAAAAACCTTAATTTAATCTTCCACATGTTGCGAGAATGTCCTGCAACACTTACATGACATGTATGCAAACACCTGGAGAACTTTGGTCAAAAACGCACTGGGATGTTGTGCAACATTACTGCAACATTTGTGAGACAAGTGAAAATTGTCTCACATTCTCAAATTTGTCTCGAGTGTGTTTGGTTTTTTTTTTTTATCTCCCACTAGTTGCAAGCTGTCTCAGCCCAGTGAGATACTATCCTAAGAGCCTAAGGTTAATCTGAACAGTTGTCCAATTACAATATGCCTTGCAGGAAATTCTGCCAGTCAGCACCCCACCCCACAACTTCCTTCACTCATTCTGGTTTCCTGTCTCACACACGCAGACAGTGCCATCATACAAACACAAATAAACCAGATGTGCTCTGCATGTGCATGGATGATATTGTCCCATAGGGCTGCTAAGGAAGTAGTTGCAGTTGTGGTTAACAATTGTCAGGCAGTGATGGTATCAGAAAAACCAAATCATGCACATGTCTTGCGAGGTTTTTATAGACGGAGGGCCTGCTCTGACCCATGTCTGGTAGCTACTGTTTCCTAGTGTGATACTGGGCCTTGTCAAATAGGAAACTCCACTGTACATTTGCCACCAATTGATTTTAAAGAGGAAGAAAATAGGCCAGGATTACTGCCGGATTGGATTTCAGGGTTCAAGATGCTTGTTCAAGCTGGGATTACTGTAATACACAAGATGATGAAGGAGACACTCATTGAGCATCTTTTAAACCTTGTAAGTATGGAGTGATGATCCAAATCAAGATATTTAGCCATATAGGAAACTCGACTCAAATTAAATCGGCTCGTGCAGCTCATCTATGATGCTCCTCCACACACAGCACTTATAAATAAATAATTCATAAATGCATAATTTTATGGTTTGCTGTTTTTAATTCTTTCTGTAATATGAAGCTCTAAAACATGTTTTCTCTCATTCTGATTTATACAGTATGTTCTACCACATGTTGTGGAAAAAAGGGTTCCATTAATTAATGACCTTTTTTTGCAATATAAAGCTATTGTAGAAGCATGCTCAAATAACGAGGCTGAGTTTCAGTCATAAAACCAGCTTTATTTGACAGAACACAGCTTCTAGCATTCTCAAAGCAGGAAAGAGACAGAATCATATCTCAACACCCTTTTATACATTTCCAGCATCAGAATTCAAGTCACATGGTGTCTTCAGTCAACATACAGTTACAAAGCATCCCTTTGAAGCTTCACCATTGTCTCTCATTTCCAGATGAACCGGAAAACCCTCCGGGGCGTCTTCTGTGGGACAAAGAGACAAATCTCACACTTCCTTGTTACCTCCTGTAGATTCGAGTCCTCAGTCCTTGCAGACGTGACACCCCACAATACACATTTAGTCCTGTCTCTGTGGCAGCGTGAGCCCACAATGTGTGTCGGCCACACTACCCCCCCCCAAACGTCTAGTAAGGCAAAATCTGCATGGCATAACAAAAAGAGAAACACAAAGCACTCCATACATCGCTAATCAATCCACCAACTGCCTAGGTTTTAATCTTCTGCCGAATCTGCTGCAACCTGGCTTGGCTGCACCTGCAACGTCTCTCTGCACCTGTGGATTAAAGCTGTTAGCACCTCTCTGTCAAGACTTTGGAGAATGTCTCCTTGGCGGCCTGCCCCGGCGGGGGGGCCTCGCGAGCTGCACCTCCTCGTCAGCCAGAACAAAAGCGGGTTTGAGTCTGTTAATGCAAATCAGCTCC
The DNA here is from genome assembly GCA_020510985.1 of Pholidichthys leucotaenia. Classification (NCBI taxonomy): domain Eukaryota; kingdom Metazoa; phylum Chordata; class Actinopteri; order Cichliformes; family Pholidichthyidae; genus Pholidichthys; species Pholidichthys leucotaenia. Next base: position 8,679,405 of record CM035838.1, read on the forward strand.
CTTCTGCCCCCTAAATCTAGCAGAAAATGCTTCTGCCCGGTCTCCAGCACTCGAAACGGTCCGTCGTAAAACGGCCGCAAACTTGGACGCTGGGCATCATGTTTAACAAAAACAAACTCTGCATTTTTTAAAGCCTTGGGCACAAAAACGTGTGGGAAACTGTGATGGACTGGGCCAGGAAGCGTGTTTGCTCCTGAGCCGCTCTGCCACGGCTGAGCGGGGGGGCCATTAGGTGCGGGATTATCAGGAAGAAATTCCCCGGGCAAACGGAGCGGTTGAGCGAAAACTAATTCAGCCGGGGAAGCGTGCAAATCTTCCTTAGGTGCAGAACGCAACCCTAATAAAACCCATGGAAGTTTGTCTACCCAATTTGTATCCGTTAGCGACGCTCTGAGGGCTGCTTTCAATGACCTGTGAAAGCGTTCGCATAAACCATTAGCCTGGGGGTTATACGCGGTGGTGCGATGAATCTTCACCCCCAAGCTGCGGGCCATCGATGACCATAGCTCGGAAATAAATTGGGGACCCCTGTCGGACGTTATGTCCAACGGTACACCAAAACGCGCAACCCATGCTGCTAAAAATGCTCGCGCAACTTCTTCCGCTGTGGTTGATGTCAGAGGAATCACCTCTGGCCAGCGCGTGGTGCGGCCTACCATCGTCAAAAGATGTGTGTGCCCGTGTGATAACGGAAGCGGGCCGACCAGGTCAATATGCACGTGATCAAAACGCTTAGCGGGGATGTGGAAAGGTTCTAACGGGGCCTTAGTGTGTCTGTGTATTTTGGCTCGCTGACACGCTACGCAGGCTGCTTCCTTGACCTGTTTGCGCAACCCGGGCCAAACAAATTTCTCCCCCACCAATTTGATCGATGCGCGCACCCCCGGGTGCGCGAGAGAATGGACCAAGTCAAAAACACGGCGACGCCACGCGGTTGGCACCACAGGGCGGGGCCGTCCCGTGGAGACATCGCAGATTAGCGGGGGCATACCGTTTTGTTGCACCCTGTGCTCCAGCCTTAACCCTGTTGGTCCAGACTGGAGCGCGCGCACGTCTGCGTCGTTAACTTGCTCCGCAGCCATGGCTGCATAATGTAACCCAACACAGACCGGGGCTGCGCGCGCTCCCACGTCGCTGCCCGGGCCCGCGGCCATGGCTACAGAGTCTGCCCCTATGGGGCTTGGCGGTGCTACCGCACGCGAGAGGCAGTCTGCCACCACATTGTGTTTACCCGCGACATGCTGAATATCAGTAGTGAACTCCGATATTGCGGCTAGTTGCCTTTGTTGCCGGCCTGACCAGGGTTCTGAAATCTTGGCCATCGCAAACGTTAGCGGTTTATGATCCACAAAAGCGGTGAAACGTCGCCCCTCTAACCAGAACTGAAAATGACGAATGGCCAAGTGTAGGGCCAAAAGCTCCCTGTCAAACGCGCTGTATTTCCGTTCACTATCGCGCAAAGTCCTGCTGAAAAACGCGAGGGGTTGCCAGGTACCTGCCACAAACTGTTCAACTACCGCCCCCACCGCTACATCGGAAGCATCAGTGGTGAGTGCCATGCGGGCCGTTGGAACTGGGTGCGCTAACAAAACTGCGTTTGCCAGGGCTGATTTGACCTGGGCAAAAGCGCGCTCCCGCTCCGGAGACCATTCAACTTTATTTGCGGGCTTTTGTTTTTTTAACGCGGTGTACAATGGCTGCATGAGTCGTGCTGCGCTTGGGAGGAATCGGTTGTAAAAATTAACCATCCCTAGAAACTCCTGAAGCGCCTTGACCGTTTGAGGTTGCGGAAAATCCGTTATGGCACGCACTTTATTTGGAAGGGGAACTGCTCCCTCTGCCGAAACGCGATGTCCCAAAAAATTAATCTGCGCCACCCCAAACTGGCACTTCGCTGGGTTAACTATTAACCCGTGCTCTGCCAACCTCTGGAAAACTGCTGTGAGGTGTTTTTCATGTTCGCCTTCGGACGTGCTGGCTACCAAAATATCGTCCAAATAAACGAACACGAAAGGCAGGTCGCGTAAAACTGCCATCATGCGTTGGAAAGTCTGCGCGGCCCCCTTGAGGCCAAAAGGCATGCACAAGAACTCAAAAAGGCCGAAAGGCGTTATGACCGCTGTTTTGGGTACATCCTGCCCGCGCACTGGAACCTGGTGATAGCTGCGCACCAAGTCTATTTTAGAAAAAATGCGCGCCCCCGCCAAATGAACAGAAAAATCCTGAATGTGCGAATTCGGGTAGCGGTCATGAGCTGAAACGTTGTTCAACCTGCGGAAATCGCCGCAAGGTCGGCACGAGCCGTCAGCCTTTGGGACCATGTGTAACGGCGAAGCCCAAGCGCTCTTGGAGCGTCTAACAATGCCTAGTTTTTCCAGATTAGTGAACTCCTCGCGCGCGATGGCCAGTTTAGCTGGGTCCAAGCGCCGAGCCTTTGCAAAAACGGGAGGGCCTGTGGTTGTTATGAAATGTTCTACCCCATGTTTGGCCACCGTTGCTGAAAACGTGGGGACTGTGAGTGCTGGAATTTCTTGTTATCAATTGCAAGCCCTTCTATTCCCCGCGGGAGTTTGCTTCTTTCATAATGATCGCTGTGTACGCCCCTCCCGACGCGGACACGCGCGAAGCTCAGCGCGTGCTCGCGGATCACATTCAACACACAGAGCGGAGTTTTCCAGACTCGCTGATTATTGTGGCTGGCGACTTTAATCAGTGCAATATGAGCCACGATCTCCCCCGCTACAAACAGTTTATTAAATGCCCCACCAGAGGATTAAACACACTGGATCACTGTTACACCACAGTGAAAGACGCATATCGCGCTGTCCCTCGAGCTGCGCTGGGATTATCTGATCACGTGATGGTTCACCTCATTCCCACATACAGACAGAGATTGAAGCTCACTAAACCTGTTGTGAGCACTACGAAGATACGGACCAGTGATGCTGAGGAGAAGCTGGAAACGTGCATGGAAATATCTGACTGGGGCATGCTTAAAGGAGCCACGCATGATCTGGATGAGTACACGGACACTGTGAACTCATATATCCACTTTTGTGAAGAGAACATTCTTCCATCACGCACCAGGGTGAGTTAGTCTAATGACAAACCCTGGTTCACAGCTAAGCTCAGACAGATCAGGAAGGAGAAGGAAGCAGCGCTGAAAAGTGGAGACAGGGACTGCTACAGGGAGGTTAAATACCGGTTTAACAGAGAGCTGAAGAGGGCTAAATCTCTATACTCAGAGAGACTCCAGCAGCAGTTCACTGCTAATGATTCGGCTTCCGTGTGGAGAGGACTGAGGCAAATCACCAACTATCGACCTAAGGCTCCTAAAGGTCAGGATGACAAAGCCCTTTGTCAGAGACTGTCCCAACACTATGCCCGTTTTGACACCTCGTCATCTGTGTCCAACTCCCCCCCTCCCTCCAGCTCCACAGCCTCCACATTCCCTACTTCATTTAAGGCACCCCCCCCTCCTCCCCCCTCCCCTTATCATCAGTGAGCAGGTTGTGCTCAAACAGTTCTCCAGACTGAACCCGCGCAAGGCCCCCGGCCCAGACGGCGTGTCTCCCTCCACCCTGAGACTCTGTGCGAAACAGCTGGCTCCTGTATTCACAGACATTTTTAACACCTCCCTTAAGTTATGCCACGTGCCATCCTGCCTCAAATCCTCCACCATCATCCCTGTCCCCAAGAAGCCACGGATCACTGGACTTAATGACTACAGACCTGTAGCGCTCACCTCTGTAGTCATGAAGTCCTTTGAGCGCCTGGTCCTGTCCCACCTCAAGTCCATCACCACCCCTCTCCTGGACCCGCTGCAGTTTGCCTACCGAGCCAACAGGTCTGTAGACGATGCAGTCAACCTGGCCCTCCACTCCATCCTGCAGCACCTGGACTCCCCGGGAACCTACGCCAGGATCCTGTTTGTGGACTTCAGCTCCGCATTCAACACCATCCGCCCCGCTCTGCTCCGGGACAAGCTGTCCCTGCTCAACGTGCCTGACTCCCTCTGCAGGTGGATCATCGACTTCCTGACGGACCGGAGGCAGCATGTGCGGCTGGGAAAGACTGTCTCAGACTATACTAGCATCAGCACCGGATCACCCCAGGGCTGTGTACTTTCCCCCCTACTCTTCTCCCTTTACACCAACTCCTGCACCTCCAGCCACCAGTCTGTCAAGTTGATCAAGTTTGCGGACGACACCACCCTCATCGGGCTCATCTCCAACGGCGACGAGTCCGCCTACAGGAGAGAGGTGGCCCAGCTGGCGTCCTGGTGCAGCAATAACAACCTGCAGCTGAACGCTCTGAAGACAGTGGAGATGATTGTAGACTTCAGGAAAGTCACTACTCCTCTGCCCCCCCTCACCCTCTCAGGCTCTCCCATCACCACTGCTGATTACTTCCGCTTCCTAGGCACTACCATCACCAGGGACCTCAAATGGGAGCTGACCATCAGCTCACTCATCAAAAAAGCCCAGCAGAGGATGTTCTTCCTGCGGCAGCTGAGGAAGCTCAAGCTACCCACCAAGATGTTAGTGCAGTTCTACACAGCCATCATCGAGTCCATCCTCACCACCTCCATAACCGTGTGGTACGCAGGAGCCACTGCCAGGGACAGACTAAGGCTGCAGCGCGTCGTGCGCACTGCTGAGAAGGTGATCGGCTGCAAGCTCCCATCTCTCCAGGATCTGTACATCTCCAGGACCCGGAGGCGTGCTGGCCGGATCATAGCCGATCCCTCACACCCTGGTCACGTACTGTTTGCCCCCCTCCCCTCTGGTAGAAGACTTCGGTCCATCCAGACTAAAACCTCCCGTCACATGAACAGCTTCTTCCCCTCTGCCATTAGACTGCTGAACACTAAGTGACTCTCGTGCACCATGTACAGCAGCTCAACCAGACTCATGTCAATCATCATTGTTTTCTTCCTGCATTACCGACTGCACTATATAGTTCTCCACAGTATCTGCTGCTGGCTAATATATATTTTAACTGTTGACCAGTATCACTTAATCTTATCCTACACTTTATTACATGTATAGTTTATTTCTCTTATCTTATCATGTTTAATGTTGCAGCATTGTACCGAGACAAATTCCTAGTTTGTGTACTACATGAACAATGGCAATAAACCTGATTCTGATTCTGATTCTGATTCTGATTCTGGAAACTGAGCAAGCAGAGTGTGAAACTTACCACCCGCAGCTGAGACGCTGGCATGTGCAGTTGGCGGGGCCACCCGAGCTGTGCAGGGAATAGAATGAAAGGACAGTGCATTAATCAGACGTCTATTAGCAAGGTCAACCAATAAACCATGTGAGCACAAAAAATCAGCCCCTAACATGTTGAAACTGACTGCTGCTACAATAAATGTCCACTCAAATGAACGGCCCTGTAAGGACAGAAGCATGGTCCTCTCACCAAACATTTTAATCGTGGAGCCGTTCGCTGCTGACACTGACACCCAGGGGGCTTTAGAAGGCGACAGCCGTTCCGCGTAGGTGGGTGTGACGAAGCTCAGCTGAGAGCCCGTGTCCACGAGGAACTGTTTCCCCGAGCGTGCATCCGTCAGGTAAAACAGCCTGTTCTCGTCGCCGAGGGTCGCGGCTGCTACCGGCCCTCGGTCTTGGCGTTTCCCTGGCGCTTAAAATTGCACGGTGGGACGCACCTGTGCGCTCTCTCTGCAAAACGGCGGTGGTAGAAGCACAAGCCGTTCTCCGCTCCGCGTCGTCTGGCTCCTGTCGCCGCCGTTGTTGGTGCGTCTGGCGCCGCGGCCGCTGGACCCGCGCTGTCTCTGGACGCCGTTCCCGGACTGGCCACCGCGGCCGAAACCGCGTTCCGCTTGTGGGCGTCGACCAACTTCTGCGCCTCCTTGCTCAACCCATGGTAGTCCCGCTTGGCCAAACGGGGTGACTCTGCCAGGGCCACTCTCACTGCTGGTGGTAGGGTTCGAAGGAAAAGGTGGGCGAAAATGAATTCGCCATCCTCAGAGGCTTTGAGCTGCAGCATCTTCACCATAAGGTCCGCAGGTCTATCGTTTTCTGCCTCCGTCAGTGCCAGGAGCCCCTCTGCTCGTTGTTGGACTGAGGGGGTGAAATGGCTGATCAGCGCGTCCTTCAATGCGCTGTACTTGTCGCTGTCTGGTGGATGGTTAACCAGATCCTCCACTCTCTGGACCGTGTCGCTGTCCAGCTTCGCTACCACGTGGTAGAATCTTGTGTCGTCGTTGAAGATTCTCCGGAGGTTGAACTGCGCCTCGATTGCGCTAAACCATGAGCGCAGGCTGTGCTGCCAGAAATCGGGCAGCCGGATCGTGGAGGCGGCAATCAGGCTGGCTTCCACCGAGCCCCGCTCGGGAGAATTCTGTCTGCTCATTTTCCGTCGTAGGTCACCAGTGTAGAAGCATGCTCAAATAACGAGGCTGAGTTTCAGTCATAAAACCAGCTTTATTTGACAGAACACAGCTTCTAGCATTCTCAAAGCAGGAAAGAGACAGAATCATATCTCAACACCCTTTTATACATTTCCAGCATCAGAATTCAATTCACATGGTGTCTTCAGTCAACATACAGTTACAAAGCATCCCTTTGAAGCTTCACCATTGTCTCTCATTTCCAGATGAACCGGAAAACCCTCCGGGGCGTCTTCTGTGGGACAAAGAGACAAATCTCACACTTCCTTGTTACCTCCTGTAGATTCGAGTCCTCAGTCCTTGCAGACGTGACACCCCACAATACACATTCAGTCCTGTCTCTGTGGCAGCGTGAGCCCACAATGTGTGTCGGCCACACTATGACTGATGGATTGTAATCAGTTGAAGAACCACAGTCCTGTAGGCTGCTGGGTGCAGGCATTCTCATGTGTGTTCCACCGATTACAAAGTAGATGTTAGGATTGAGAAACTTTACTTGAATGATCCAAGCCAGTCTCCAATCCCAACAAGACTTGGTATGAGCATTTTGAAGAAATTAATAGATTTGAACCAGGAACAGGCAGTAGGGTGGTGGACTGCTTAAACATAAATTTAAAGGGTAAGCTGTATTAATGTGTGTGTGTGTGTGTGTGTGTGTATGGCACATATGGTATGTATATATACCTATTTACCTGGGCCTTCCTAATTTCAGATTCTAGGTGCAAAATGGAATCCATAGTGTTTCTCCCTTTTCGGAACCCACTTTGAAAAGGAGAAAGACATTCCCTCCCTTCCAAAATGTAATTCAGCCTTTCAGTCACCATTCGTTCCATTGTTTTCCCTAACCGTGAGGTAAGAGCTATTGGCCTATAATTGTTGGGATCTGATGAATCTTTCCCTGGCTTTAAGACTGGTACTATAATTGATTGTTTTGGGACCCAGTGTACCCAAAGGAACAACATGGGTCCGTCCTCTAGTGAGCTCACCACCTGCTGTAGGGATCATGGTGCTGGGTGAACTGGGCAGCAGTCTGAGCTGATCTGCTTGGACTGCTGCCCCCATGACCCAGACCTCTGGATAAGAAGATGGATGGATGGGAAAGTACTTAGACCTGATATTAAACTCTCTGAAGCAAACATGAACATGAGACATTTTTTGCTTAGTGATATTTTGATTTCTACTACTACTCATCACAGCCATTAAACTTCTAGCAGTCTTTGCTTGAAGTCACTGTTACTTCAATAGTACTGTATACTAGACAAAAGTAAGGATGGGAATTGATAAGATTTTATCAATACCAATGACACTGTCGATTTTGTTTATTGATCAGATTCTTTACCAATTTCCTTATCAATTCCTGATCAGTTTTTGCTCTGAAAAAGCAGGCTTTTACAGGATTTCAGCATCAGTGCAGGAGTTTTATTATCTGACTTTAAACAAGGTTTCTTCTTTTAAATGGATATACTAAAAAAAAAAAATCAAATATGAAAGACTGTAAACATGCCTTCCTTAGAAAAATGGGCATGTATGCCTTGTAACATTTGACATTTTTAAATACTGAAAAGCAAACGCAATACTGAAGTGTTTAGAAACAACTGCACAATTATTTTAGCAATCAGAATAAAATGCAAGCTGTACTTGGGTGCAAATTTGTATGCATATTATATATACATATATAACCACACATGCTTAAAATACATAATTGTATATACAGTACATACATTAAGACACAGAGGCTAGAACACATACCACCTACCGAAACTCCAGCTTCTCTACAGACTCAAATGGATGGAAACCTGTCACTGCAAACTTACAGCTCGTTAACCCCAAAGACTATATAAAGGTTAACCATCAACCTATTTTCATTCCATGTGCAGGTGGCATCAATGGCTTTTCCTAGCTTGGAGTGGAGGTCAAATATCTTGGTAAACCCTCAGAGCTACATGTTGTTGTCATTGTCTAAAAAGAATGAGATCATTTTGAAAATCAAACAGTTTTACCTGGGGTTTCTTAGTTAATAAAAAAAACTGACAAAGTTAAGATAAGATAAGCCTTTATTAGTCCCACAATGGGGAAATTCCAGGATTGCAACAGCACAGGGACAGCAACACTCAGAGCAACAATCAGAAGGCAAGAAAAAACAACATCTAGTAAACATATGTCCATATTACTATAAATGTATATATATAGACACACAGTGCAGAGCATTATGGCTGGTGAATGTGCAGCAGAAAGTCTAAGCTCTCTCTCCGCGGATGCAGCGGGCCAGCTGGAAGTCTTTGGGCATGATGGTGACCCCCTTAGCGAAGAAGAGACCCACCAGGTGGGCCTCGCTGGTCTCCTGCAGAGCCATGACGGCGAAGCTCAGGAAACGCAGGACGGTCTTGAAGTCCTGAGCGATCTCCCTCACCAGGCGCTGGACAGGCAGCTTACGGATGAGCAGCTCCGTGGATTTCTGGTAGTGACGGATCTCTCTCAGAGCCACGGGCCTGTGACGGCGAGGCCTCTTCACTCTGCCGGTGGCCAGAGCGCCTCTCCGAGCAGCCCTGGTGGCTAGCTGTCTCCTGGGGGGCTTCTTCCTCCAGTAGATTTTACGGGCGGTCTGCTTGGTTCTTGCCATCGCTCTTTATTATTCTGTCTTATATTTCTTTCACGCCGCCTAAACTCCAGCCCGGCACCCGCGTCCTTTTCGCTACAGCTCCCGGTATGTCGAGTTTCCCATTAGCACCGGGCGGCGGCCAAGTGCTAGCTAGCACTAGCTCCTCCCCGCTGTAACGTCTCCCGCTGCAAACCGTGGCTCCGTCCGCCGACCCGGGAGACCCCCGGGGCGATCCGTGCGTCCGTGATATACAGTATATACAGAGTGAAAGGTGTAGAAAGAAGAAGGAAGATAAAAAAAAAAAAAAAAAAAAAAAAAAAAAAAAAAAGCCTGCAAAGCTGCTAGCATTGCACTAATATACTACTATTAATAATAATGATGATGATAATAATAATAATGAGCTAATGTTACCAAAGGTGCTGTTGTTTGGGAAGCAGGTTTGGGTGTATTTCGTAGACTGTCAAACAAACGCATTTCAGTCTTGTAATTTTATCCCATGCTCCATCGAGAGACATTTCAACATGTTGCTCGTGTTTAAACTTGCATGAAATAACAGATTGGCAGTTTTCGCCTGCCTCTTACGTCCCGCCATTATCGTGTGTTAACCATAGTGACATGGTAGGTAGCAGCAGCATGTGACGTCATGACGCGTGCCGGTTTTATGTTTTTAAACCTGGGAGTGTTTGATCCCACAGCATCGATAAAAGGAATTGATAACATCAGAGATGTACAATTCTGATGGATCAAAAACAATTAGAACCGGTTCCCAACAGGAACCGGTTTTCAATTCCCATCCCAAGACGGAAGTCTGTCGGACTGCAGCAAATGTAGGAGGGCATTCATCAGATGGCTCAGGATTGAACTCAGCATTGTGAATCTGAAATGGGGATCAACACACGGCCCATTTCAACTGTTAAAGGGAAAAATGAATGTGGTCATGGTTGCATTACTACTGGAATACACCTTTTTGGATACTGGGCCTTAAGTCAAAGATTGTTTGATATTGGTTATAGCAAAAATGCCAACTTATGATTTTTTTTAGTTATGAAGTTGGGAATACACACGCAGCCGTTACAGCACCCACCTGTTGCGCTTGTTCTGCACAGGGTCTTTTGGATCGCATTTAGTTGACCTGACCACCTTCAATTTTATTTATTTCATACCCACACTTTTTGTAACCACATTATTATAGGGTTAGTTTTACCTTTAAGTTATTTGTATGTATAAAACTACTCTCCACAGGTGAGATCTCGTAGTTTGTTTTTTTTTTCTTTTTTGTGAGAGGTGTATTTTCTGAATCGGTACAGATCTAAAAGAGGAAGGGGGAAGTTCTGAGCCTGAACTAATTCCCAAACTAATTGCGGGCAGACTTCACAGGGGATAAAAGCTGAAATCCTAAAGCTTAAAACCCATGGGTCCTCTCCCACTCTGTGTAAACCCCACTGATGATGTACATAACTTATACTGACAGAGTATATTTGAAGAAGAGGAAGAGTCAAAACGCAAGGGAAATGACTCAGTGGCCTAGATGCACGTTTCTTTTTTTGGGTGGGGGTCGTTTGCCTAATTTCCTCCTTCTCTCTTTCTCCTTTGTTTTGATTCATTCTTTTTTCCTTCCCACTTTAGTGGTCAGAAGAGGGAATAAAGTTTATTGGTAGGCCTGCCAAGGCATCTCCTGATTATGTATACCCGTGTGAGACATGACATAGGAAGTGTTACATTATTAGTCATGCTGGATATATCACTAGGAACTCTGCAGCCACCCAAAAAAACAAATAATATATTGTGTTTTCGTTCTGTGCAGTTGGTGTTTCTACGGAAGCACTTACGTAGTTCTTGTGCAATCACTAAATTTTATTTTTGCCTGAAAAGCCACATGCTCCTTCAGAGAGGACTCTAGAGATTGCAGGGCAACTTTATTTAGTGGAGCTCTGGGAGTTCGACCCATAAATGTATAACCACGAATCACAAAATCCCATGAATCGACAACTGCATGACATCGTGATTTTTTTTTTTCTTCTCCTAGAGCACATCCTTCATGAAAACTCAGAAAGGGCATCTCATTCAACCAGCATAGGGGTCTTACATGGAATCCATTCACTGAGCTGTGAGATTAAGAGCAGGCTTGCATTCATTGCTTTGAGTTTGTCTGGAGAGTAGGCAGGATTGCTCTAAATTTGGTCAACTTTGGTCAATGGATTAGGAAAAGAAGGCTATTGAAAAGATTAAGATAGTCCTTCAGGCAAAGGAATCTAAATCTCTGTTCTCAGCTTCTTGCTCCAAATCCCAGAATGTGGAGAACCTGATTCACTCGCTTTAACTTGGACGGGAGCACACAAAGTTCACTGGCAGCTTGCTTCTGGCATTCTTGGTGTTGGTATGCAAGCCAATCCCAGGAATAATAACTCACCCCACCTTGTAAATATCATTGTCGTTAATAATTCATTATGAATATAACTAAGTACAACTAGCAACTGCCGATCCTAAATGCCACTCACGTTTCTCTTCAGCGCTGCTTTTACTATAGAGCATGCAGTAGGCCTCTATTAATCTTTCTGCTGCTCTTGATTGGAAAATCCTGTTGGGGTTTAGAGTGGCACTTCACTCAGCTCTCTGCCCTCTCCTTGTATGCACACACTTGGAGCTGAAACTAGATCAGCTGATGTGTATTTCCACCAGTTTAAAGCTGTGTGCATCGGTAATGCATGCATCCATCAGACAAAACAAGTACAGGAGTTCATGTAGTGATTATGTGCATTCCCCATTAATGACTCTGAAAGGGTGGCAAACCCATGTGTGTTGAAACATTTCCTCTCATATATTTAAAGAGCCAACACAGAGACCTGCGATGGACTGGCGATCTGTCCAGGGTGGACCCTGCCTCTCGCCCAAAGATGCTGAGATAGGCACCAGCCACCCCCCCCCCCGCGACCCGAAAAGGATTAAGCGGAAGAAGATGGATGGATGTTTAAAGGGGTCATTGGCTGAAAGAGGGTGTGTTTGTAGGTTTTAACCTTCTGAAATATGACTATTGGTCACGTGATTATTGAAAAAAAATATCGTCTTTGTCTCATTTTTCTCTCCAAAAAGCCATTTTGACTCTTCCAGGGATTTTTTTTTTTTTATATGTCAAGAAATATTTTTAAAAAAAGAAAAGAGATGGTAAACCCAGCCCAGTGCCATCCTTGAGACCCGCTCACTGCTGTATTATTGGCCAGTATACACACGTGGACAAAATTGTTGGTACCCCTCTGTTAATGAAAGAAAAAACCACAATGGTCACAGAAATAACTTGAATCTGACAAAAGATAAGATAAGATAAGCCTTTATTAGTCCCACAACAGGGAAATTCCAGGATTGCAACAGCACAGGGATAGCAACACTCAGAGCAACAATCAGAAGGCAAAAAAAAAAAACAAGCAAGCAAGAGCAGCTAATATACATATGTACATATTACTATAAAATATATACTGTATATACACACACACACACAGAAGTGGTAATAAATAAATAATGTGGTAATAAATAAAAAGTGGTAATAAATAAAAATTCTATGAAAATTAACCAATGAAAATCAGACGATGCTTTTGAATTGTGGTTCAACAGAATTATTTTAAAAAACAAACTCATGAAACAGGCCTGGACAAAAATAATGGTACCCTTAACTTAATATTTTGTTGCACAACCTTTTGAGGCAATCACTGCAATCAAACCATTTCTGTAACTGTCAGTGAGACTTCTGCACCTCTCAGCAGGTATTTTGGCCCAATCCTCATGAGCAAACTGCTCCAGTTGTCTCAGGTTTGAAGGGTGCCTTCTCCAGACGGCATGTTTCAGCTCCTTCCACAGATGTTCAATAGGATTTAGATCAGGGCTCATAGAAGGCCACTTTAGAATAGTCCAATGTTTTGCTCTTAGCCATTCTTGGGTGTTTTTAGCTGTGTGTTTTGGGTCATTATCCTGTTGCAAGACCCATGACCTGCGACTGAGACCAAGCTGTCTGGCACTGGGCAGCACATTTCTCTCTAGAATACCTTGATAGTCTTGAGATTTCATTGTACCCTGCACAGATTCAAGACACCCTGTGCCAGATGCAGCAAAGCAGCCCCAGAACATAACAGAACCTCCTCCATGTTTCACAGTAGGGACAGTGTTCTTTTCTTGGTATGCTTCATTTTTGCATCTGTGAACATAGAGCTGATGTGCCTTGCCAAAAAGTTCCAGTTTTGTCTCATCTGTCCATAGGACATTCTCCCAGAAGCTTTGTGGCTTGTCAACATGCAGTTTGGCAAATTCCAGTCTGGCTTTTTTATTTGTTTTCAACAGTGGTGTCCTCCTTGGTCGTCTCCCATGAAGTCCACTTTGGCTCAAACAACGACGGATGGTGGGATCTGACACTGATGTACCTTGACCTTGGAGTTCACCATGAATGTGTTTAGAGGTTGTTCTGGGCTCTTTTGTTACCATTCATATTGTCTGTCGCTTCCATTTTTCATCAAGTTTCCTCCTGCGGCCACATCCAGGGAGGTTGGCTACAGTCCTGTGGATCTTAAATTTCTGAATAATATGTGCAACTGTAGTCACAGGAACATCAAACTGCTTGGAGATGGTCTTATAGCCTTTACCTTTAACATGCTTGTCTATAATTTTCTTTCTAATCTCCTGAGACAACTCTCTCCTTTTCTTCCTCTGGTCCATGTTTAGTGTGGTACACACCATGTCACCAAACAGCACAGTGACTACTTGTCACCCTAAATAGGCCAACTGACTGATTACAAGTTTGTAGATACCTATGATGTTAATTAGAGGACACATCTTGGTTGAGCATGTCCCTATGGTCACATTATTTTCAATCTTTTCTAGAGGTACCATCATTTTTGTCCAGGCCTGTTTCATGTGTTTGTTTTTTAAAGTAATTCTGTTGAACCACAGTTCAAAAGCATTGTCTGATTTTCATTGGTTAATTTTCATAGAATTTTTATTTATTACCACTTTTGTCAGATTCAAGTTATTTCTGTGACCATTGTGGGTTTTTCTTTCATTAACAGAGGGTACCAACAATTTTGTCCACGTGTGTAGCTGTCCGTCAAGTAGATGGGCGGGGAGCTAAAGGTATTAGCCCCTAAGCTAGCAGTGCTACTAACCAAGGAACCTTGCACCAGGCTTGGTTTATATTGTTATTTTCTTCAGTTTACAGTCATCCTAATAGACATCCCTGTTTCCACCTGGTTCATTAATCCACAGTTGGTAATATAATCTTGTCATTCTGTCTTATTTTGTTATATTTTGGCTTTAATGCTATATTGAACCATTAGCATTAGTGCACTAGGGGGTCAGATGTAATCATTGTAACCGGATGCAGGTCGTCTCATCAGGAAGGAAGTGACCAACATGCTGCCTGGCATTAGCTTAGCTGTCGATCTGGCCCATTTTGATTCATTTATTGATTTATTTTCTAGAAATTTTATTCAGCCCCACTAGATTCCTTGTTCATCTAACAATGCTTAACCATATATTTTGTTGGTGGACGTTATTTTAGCTTAGTTAAAGTTTTATTCTCTCAAACCAGAGTCTGAGGCTGCTACCAGAAGCTAGCAGTTTAGCCACTTATTCACGTATGTTTTTGTGCTTGTACTCCAGGAAGCTGGCACAGCCTTTGACCACTAAAATTACACACCCCTGTCAGCCAGTGATGCATTTATTTCATTCATTCTTGAAAAAGACAATCACAGCACAGGCTCGGGGGTAACTGGTTGGTTCAGCCAGTGGCCCAGTCGCCTCCCCGGGTTGAATCTGAGATCTTTGGTGTCTGGAATGGAGAATTTCTTACAATATTCCTTACATTTGTTGGTGACCAAGAACAGTCTTTTCAACAGTTTCACAGAAATTTTCCACTTGCCATTACCCCTGTATCTCGTGGAGCAGTGGAGAGCGGCGAATGCTGGGAAGTGATGTGATTTGAGGAGTTCCATGGGGTTTGCCAGCAGTCTGCGACTGTAAAAACTGCCGGCAAACCGCCACACAACTCCCCATGAACCCTGAAGGAAGCCCTCAGATTGTAACACTCACCAGCATTTGCCTGTCCTCATAGCAGGGCTAATTTGGGGGGCCAACTTGACTTGTATTCAGCTCAAGATACATCCGAGCTAAAGCATAGGGGGTAGCCAGCTAATGGCTAAGTGACGTAAGAGGTAGTGGGGAGTTGAATGCAGTCAGGGATTTCTTCCTAGGGTGACAGGATTGAATCAAAGTGTTTTTCAGAAAGGTGCAAAGAATTTAAAAACATTTGTTGCAATAATTAAGTAATTAAGTAAAGTTTTACCCAAATATGTCACTAACATTTTGTGACATGTGGGAGCTGTTAAATTGTAGACAAAGTACAATTAATAACCCCTTTATATTGTCACAGAAGTCACAGAAGTCTATCAGCTCAGGTCTTCACTAAAGCCACTTTCACACCTAAATTAGCAAGTTTGGTTTGTTGGCTGTAAACAAATAATCAACATAATTTAATACATAAACTTTATCCTTCCATTGACTCATTTCCACTGTGAGTAGACCTGAGCCTGATCCCTTGCAGACAAGTTTGCATTTCTCTTTTCCCCTCTGGTATGTCATGTTTGTCGCTGGTGATGTCACGAATGTTCTGAACAGTATCCAAGAAAGGAAAGCTGTGGTCACTGAATTTTTTTTCCCCCATGTCTGTAAAACCTCCTTGGACAAACAAACAATCTCGGCACAGACTCGGCCCACAAAGCAGACTCCCTCTTGCTGTCCACTAATGTAACGGAGTGGGTGGTTGGAGTATTGTGTTTAATTGATTACTGAATAGGGGTCTTCCTAGGTTTTTTTGGCAAGTGTAAAAGGGCTTAAGTGACCATTGAAAAGCGTGTTTGTGTCTTGGAAGAGAATAGTAGTAATCTGTGGTTACAGCATTAGTTATGATATACTGGCTGCATTTAATGTTATCTGTAATATGTATGAGGTCAGAGATTACTGGAAAGATTACCCACAATATCTGGCATATCTTCATTTATATGTAGAATAATGTAGACAATATTACAAAAAGCTAGTTGTCGTGCCGTGTGCCATAGCACTTTTTAACTAGCTGGATTTGTACATCAGTGACAAGAATGTTAGAATACAAGGCAGTTGAATCATCCATCCATCCATCCATCTTCTTCCGCTTAATCGTTTTTGGTCGCGGGGGGGCTCGAGCCTATCCCAGCATCTTTGGGCGAGAGGCAGGGTACACCCTGGACAGATCGCCAGTCCATCGCAGGGCCAACACAGAGAGACAGACAACCATTCACTCTCACAGTCATACCTAAGGACAATTTAGAATCCCCAGTTGATGCCAATTAACCTAACTTGCATGTTGAATCACCACAAGAAAATTAGGGTCTATGGTCTTGCCCAAGTATGTGTGTGGTATATGAAGGAAGTAACGGTCAAACGACAACTCTGTGATTAACCCACGACACCACCCGAGCCACATCTGTCCTCAGGTGTTTAGATGTGCAGCTGAAGAATCATTTTGCAGCAACAATTAAAATCAATACAGCTGGGAATTGATAGTGTCACAAACAGTCCCATGGTGATTGTATAGTCGATAGTCCATCTAGTCACCCGAGTCCCAGCTGAGCACAAGTTGGCCAATGGCAATGGGAGTTACACACCTTGATGTAAACACCACTGAATTTCATGTTATTTGCTTTTACACCAGTTTAAACCCAGCAGAAGCTGTCTGAGTTTACCCTGGGTCAGTGGCACCCATGCACAATGGCAAATTATTTGCATTTTTGGACCAATTAACAAGCAAAATTATGCAGTTTTCCGCAGAAATCTGAATGTACCAGGACCCCCTGGTTGAAAAACACTGCGCTAGGCCACCATACACCACATTTATATTTTCCTACCTAACCAACTCCCTTGTATAACACTGATGACTCTGACTTTATGTTGATATTTATGATATCACCGGAGGAACTAGCTGAGGCAGCAGTTGGACGGGAGCCGGATCGGAGTTCAAGAGCAGCGGTGGTGGGAGACGGGGACCAGTGGAGGACCACCGGGGCCCCAGCCGGATAAGAGCCAGATAAGAGCCGGAGTCGGAGCCCAGTTGCAGCGGCGGGGCTCGGCGGAGGAGCTACCGGGACCCCAGCTGGACAGGAGCAGGATCGGAGCTCAGTTACAGCGGCGGTGGGCGGCGGGACTCGGTGGAGTAGCTGCCGGTACCCTGGCTGGACAGGAGCTCAGTTGCGGCGGCGGTAAGCAGCGGGACTAGCAGCGGAGGGGGCTAGCTGAGGCCCAGCTGGATTCGAGGTCGGTCAGATCGGATACCGGCGACACCAGCAGAGATTGTTTTACTATCCACAGGTCAGTAAAAATGCCACCAAAGAAGGAGGAAATGGAAGAGATCAAAAAGTCTCTGAACTTCTTGTCAGAAGAACTGACCAAAGTGGCTAGTCAGCAGGCTAAAATATTAGGGCTAATGGAAGAAGTCCGAGAATTAAAACTAACAATTAAGGTAAAAGACAAAAAAATTGCAGACTTGGAGCGACGCGTGGAGGATCTTGAACAATATTCTTGTATGGATGATCTAATTATAAGTGGACTAGACATTAAATATCAATCATATGCTCATGCTACAACAGGATTGAGAGGTGAGGATTCTCCCCTGAGTGAATCAGTCTCCCTGGAAAACCAGGTGCTTCAGCTCCTTGATAGTAGAAATATAAAGGTTGAAGCAAATGCAATTTCAGCCTGTCATACTTTACCCAGAAAGGATAATAAAACAAAGAAATCAATTGTGATGCGCTTTGTGAACAGAAGGGTAAAGAATGACATACTGAGGCAGGCCAGAAAGCTACGGGGAACAAAAGTTTACCTAAATGAACATCTAACAAAAACTAATGCTGAAATAGCGCGGCAAGCACAGATGCTGAAAAGACAAAATAAGATACAGGCAACATGGACAAGAAGTTGTAGAGTTTGGATCAAACTAAATGGAACACCTGAGGAAGCAAATAGTATAATAATCAGAGAGATTACTGACTTAAATAAATATAGATGAACACTGATTAAGAAAATTAAGAGACTATGATAATCCATATCCACACACGGCAAGAATAGTTCTTTTGACATGTACCATGTCAATGTACTTTAAAAAAACAACAACAAAACAAACAAAAAAACTTATGACTGACTTGAGTAGACATCAATTATCCCCAGTTGGAGGAAGTCATTTGACACAGAGCGAGGAAATTCAAACTCTGAAAATATGCCATTATGCTGAACATAAACTACAAGAGATGGAGAATGATATTGATCCTGATAACCACTTTTTCAATAATATTCATAATCATTGTGAATATTACACTGAAAAGCAATTCAAAAGTCAAGTGCAACTAGATGGTAAACTATCAATAATACACTTCAACAGCAGAAGTCTTAGCAAAAACTTTCCACAGATTCAGGACTATTTAAAACAGCTAGACAGAAAATTTACAGCTATCGCAGTCTCTGAAACTTGGCTTAATGAAGAGCAGGCTCCCCTGATGGCAATAGAAGGATATCAGATGTTTCATATTAACAGATCTCAAAAAAAGGGTGGTGGTGTTGCACTGTATATTGATGACCTGTATAGGTGTAAACTTGTAAATGGAATGTCCTTTGCACTACCAGGGATTTTAGAATGTGTTACTGTTGAGATTGACCAAGATAAAACAAAAAATCTAATTATAAGTTGTATATATAGAACACTGGGAACTTGCATTGAGACATTCAGAGATAAATTAGTCGAGCTGTACAATAATATTACTAGTAAGAAAATGGTAGTAATTTGTGGAGATTTCAATATTGATTTACTAAATCCATATCAACAAAATGTAATTACAGAGTTCATGAATTCTATGTACAGTATGAGTCTATATCCCACAATAACACATCCCAGTAGAATCACAGTTCACACTCCTACACTTATTGACAACCTGTTTGTTAATATTATTGATAAGAAAATAGAAAGTGGATTATTGATGAATGAGATAAGTGATCATTTGCCAACCTTTGCACTTATCCATGGCCACACGGAGGCCAATACAGAAAAAGTTTTAAAATCTTTCAGATACAAATCACAAAATGCAATCAGTTCTTTTAAAGAGGACTTGCTGAAGCAAGACTGGACAAAAGTCTATGTATCAGATGTAAATGAAGCCCATGACACATTTATGACCATTGTAACCACTCTTTATGAAAAAAATTGTCCATTAGTAAAGAAAAAGCTTAAACATAAATTTGTCAATAAGCCATGGTTAACCAAAGGATTACAAAAGGCGTGTAAAAAGAAAAAAATATTATATAAAGCTTTTCTACAGAAAAGGACAAAAGAAGCAGAGCAGCGGTATAAAACATACAAAAATAAGTTAACATATACGTATAATGAGATGTAGTAAAAGAGACTATTACAGTAAAGAACTGGAGAAAAACAGACAATATTAAAAATACAGGGACAATACTTAATATTCTTGGAAATAAAAACAGAAATACAAGCTACCCAACCAATTTTTCAAAAAATAATACAATGACTCAGAGTGTGAATGCAGTTTCACCTGCACATGAATTTAATAACTTTTTTGTTAACATTGGTCCTAATTTGGCTCGAGAAATACCCGTTACGGCACCTACGGGTGATACAATAAGTAAAAACACTGCTATAGAAGACTCCATTTTCATAAAGAACACAGACGAGAGAGAGGTCATTGAAATTGTTAAATCATTTAAAAGTAAAACATCTACGGACTGTGATGGTATTGATATGCTCTTAGTCAAAACTATTATTGAATGCTTAGTGAAACCACTGACGTATATCTGTAACCTGTCTCTCCAAACAGGTATATTGTACCTTGTATATTGTATCTTGTCTCAGAGTGATGCTGAGAAACTGATCCACGCTTTTGTTAGCTCGAGATTAGATTATTGTAATTCTTTATTATCAGGCTGTCCTAAAACATCTTTAAAAAGTCTTCAGCTGATCCAAAATGCTGCAGCAAGAGTTTTAACAGGTACTAGAAAGAGAGATCATATCTCTCCGGTTCTGGCCTCCCTTCATTGGCTTCCCATAGAGTTTAGAATTAAATTTAAAATCCTTCTTCTTACTTACAAAGCTCTAAACAATCAGGCTCCTTTTTATTTAAAAGATCTGATACTACCGTATTATCCTAACAGAGCACTACGCTCCCAAAATGCAGGATTACTTGTAATACCTAGAATCTCCAAAAGTACAATGGGAGGCAGAGCCTTCAGTTATCAAGCTCCTCTCCTGTGGAATCAGCTGCCAATCTGGATTCGGGAGTCAGACTCAATCTCTGTTTTTAAGAATAGGGTTAAAACCTACCTTTTTGATATAGCCTACAATTAGGGAGGGATCATGTGTTTCTGAACCCTCCCTTAGTTATGCTGCTAATAGGTTTAGTCAGCCGGGGGACCTCCAGTAATGCACTGGGCCTCACTCCTTTCCTCACTCTCTATGAATTTTTTTTTTTTTTTTGCTGGTCATTAACATCTGTTTGTTCTCTCCCATAGACTGAGTCCCCATCGTGCTGTTTGCTCTCTACATGTCTGTTCTTTTCTTCTTCTCTATCCCCTCACCCCCCAGCCAGTCGCAGCAGATGACTGCCCCTCCCTGAGCCTGGTTCTGCTGGAGGTTTCTTCCTGTTAAAAGGGAGTTTTTCCTCTCCACCGTCGCCAAGTGCTTGCTCACAGGGGATCGCCTGATTGCTGGGATCTTTCTGCAACTGTGGGGGTTCCCCCCCTACAGTTGATAGTGCTATGAGATGACTGTTGTTGTGAAATGGCGCTATATAAATAAAGTTGAATTGAATTGAATTATACAGTATTTCTCAATGCAATGAAAATGGCTAAAGTAATTCCGATATACAAGACGGGTGACAGAGGGGAATTTTCAAACTATAGACCAATTTCACTATTGCTGCAATTTTCCAAGATACTTGAAAAAATATTCTGTGAGAGAATTGACAACTTCATAATGAAGAATAATTTATTGTGTGAGCAGCAATATGGGTTCAGACACAAGAGGACAACTGCATTTGCTCTAATGGAATTTATAGAAAAAATATCAACTGCCGTTGAAAATAAAGAGTATTCAGTTGGGGCATTCCTGGATCTTAAAAAAGTATTTGATACAATGGATCATAATTTATTATTAAAGAAACTACAACATTGTGGTATTGGGGGGTAGCACTGTCCTGGTTAAGTAGTTACTTAAAGAATAGATATCAGTATGTATGTGTTGGTAACAAAAACTCATTACAGTTACTGAAGGTTACTTGTGGAGTCCCACAGGGTTTAGTTTTTGGGGCCATTGTTATTCAATATGTATATAAATGATATATGTAAAGTCTTGGAAAAAATAGATTTAAAATTGTTTGCCGATGACACTAATCTATTATGTAGTGGAAGCAATTTGGAACAACTTTTGGATACACTTGGAAAGGAATTAGGAAAGCTTAAACTGTGGTTTGATTCAAACAAATTAACGCTCAATTTAAGTAAGACAAAATTTATAGTTTTTAACAACCATCACAACAACTTAGTATCTAAACTCAGTGTAAATGGTGTAGAGATTGAAAGGGTATCTGAAACTAAATTTCTTGGAGTAATAATTGATAATAAACTGTGTTGGAAGTCACATATTAATTATATTAAAGGTAAAATGTCTAAATCAATCACAATACTACACAGAGTGAAATATTTGCTGAATCAACCCACATTATATACTTTGTATCATTCATTAATACTCCCATACATGACATATTGTACTGAAGTATGGGGAATACATATAAAACAAACATATATCCAGTCTTTATGCTCCAGAAGAGAGCTATTAGAATAATAAACAAAGCTGCTTACAGGGAACAAACAAACCCACTTTTTCTTAAATTAAAAGCTCTCAAGTTGAAAGATTTGGTTGACTTTAAAACTGCAGTAATAATGTTTAAAGTGAAGAATCTATCACTGCCCGCAAATATCCAAAAGTTGTTCCAAATAAGGGAGAAACAATATCATTTCAGAGGAACATGTATATTTCAAAAACCTTCATTGAGAACTACCACCAAGCAACACTGTGTTTCAGTGCAAGGAGTCAGATTATGGAACGATTTTGGACCTGAATTAAAATCATGTACAACGCTTGGACAATTTAAACAAAAACTGAAGGAAGAAATACTCCAAACATATATACAAGATGACATGTAAAATCACATAAGAATTATCATAACCAGTCTGTGTTGTTGCTTAGTTGTTTTTTTTTTTGTCACATTTTGTCTTAGCTTTGTTCCGAAATGTAATCGCTCTTGTTTTGTTTCTCTTTTGAATTCTTGGATGGAATATGGGTGGGCAATAAAAGCTGCGGCTTCAGCCATCACCCATTTCGGATAACTTATGTTGAACTGTATAATCAGAGGAGTTATTGTTAATTTGACCTTGTTGGGTTTTTTTCCCCTTTGTAATATTATTCTGTTTCTTTTTTAATCTTTACTTTTAATCTATCCGAAATAAATAAATAAAAGATTCATTCAAAGATTCATATTTTTCCATTTGTGTGAGATTTCTAAACTTTGGTTCCCAGACAAAAAAGGTTGAATAATTAATGAAATTCAGTTGTGGTTCAAACCTGTTTTTAATACGTAAATAGAAAGTTTCATTTCTTCTAGCTACTCAGTATTGATCCAGTTTCTGTGTATAATCCATTCTATATTGGTTCTTTGTTTCATAGAGAAAAGGCCACCAAACTGCACCCTATTATTTGCCTTTCATTTTTCCATACTGGTAATAAGAATAGCAGGTCTGGAGGGAATCATGGCTCCAAGTTTGGTCATAGTTTCTAATGAACTTTGGATTTTAAATTGTAATGCTTTTAAACATTTATTTTTTTCATTCATGCTAGATTATCCCCAGATTGTAGTCTGTGTGAGAGATTTTATACAAAGAAATCAAAATGGAGAGGTGAACCTAAAAAGATGTAAATCATGAGTTAGCAGGGTGTCTGTATTTTATCTTTTCATTAAAAAGAACAGTTACTCTTCGCAGTTTGTACCTTAATGCCCCAGTAGGTAATCCTTCTAGATGATTTTTTTTTTTTTGGGGGGGGGGGGTCAAACGTGTTGCATTTCTCTTCACATCCTAGTAGTTATTAATAATTTGTTATTGGGGGAACAAAGTAAAATCTATCCTGTGAGGTAGTCAGAGGACTGTTCTCTGGATCAGTGGTTTTCTGTTTTTCCAGTCATTCTGGTAACAGTGATTCTTTATGTATATTTAAACAACCAATTGTTGATATAAAATAAAAGCGGATTAAGCAACAGCTTATTTTTTTCCAGACATTTTCAGAGAACCATTTCCCCGTTTTGTTTTCAAGATATTAGAGAGCCTCCATGTTGGGCAATTCAGAGATTGATGAGGAGTCCAACCACAGATGCAGTCATCATCCTATGAAGATCAGCTCCACATTTGCACAGCTGTATGAAGCTTGTGAACAGTTTCATCTGGAACCGATTGTACTGGACTTTAAGGAGCATACACCTGACGCCTTGAGGACCATTTCAGTACCTTATAAGGTGCCTTTTGCTTTCATGTTTGTAAAATTATGAAAAGGTGTAGATCCTCACATTTTCCAGATGAAGTCTGAGTTTACTAACAAATGTTGCTTTTGAGTTCAAACATTTTCTTCTTCTGTTTGAAGTCAGCATTTTCCAGTTAATTATAGACTATTTATTATTCAGGGAAACTGATGAATGTGTGTAAAATTAATATTCCTTTATTAAAAGTGAGTCTCAGAAAACTTGGTTAACGTAGACGGATTCTCTCTTGAACCCAGTGACCCTTGGTCAACTTTATGGATTAAATTAGCTGTGTGGGGCAATGCTTTACAGATTAAATCCTGTTAACCATCTGATTGACTGTCCTGTTATTAGCCTCTGTCATAAGGCCACATTCGCTACATGGGCTATACAGAGCAAAAGTGAAGGTGGGAGAAAATGTCTTATAAGCAGAAGTCGTCATGTAGAAATGTGCTTCTGCAAAGGGCTTTGGTATCTGACTTATTGACACAGAAGAGTTGTACCTCAAATATTTAGCAATAACTTGGTTTTGTATAAAGTCTACGAAGTGGCATTGGGCACAGGGCGCTTTGACACGAACTGTGGTGTGTTAGAAATACTTCAGGTTCAATTTTATGAGACCTAAACTCTTCCTTGTAATCAGGAAACCATTGTTTGCCCTTTAGATCAAGACAGATAAGTGTTTTCTAATCTGATGACACCATGCAGGATGAGATCATTTGTCTGCGTTTTGACCTTCATCAGCTTGGTGACATGGGGTGTAGGCTATAAAATAAGACCATGCTTTATTAAACAGTTATGGTCTTGATGGAAACATGACTTCAGTGTTTAATAATGTATTAGTTTTGTTTGTATAGGCTTGTGAAATCAACCACATGATACAAAAAAGCAATTGCAACCTCATTTGCAATGACATTTCCTGGAAGAGCTTTTAAAATTACAAAGAACTCAGAAACATGAGTTGGTAAAAAATGACAAAACATATACAGTAAAATAAAACCCCCAAAACATTATCCTATTAACTCTGAACATTATAATTAAGTCTTTATCACCGCTTTGACATTGTGCTGTTTTCCACTCCTCTGTAGATATTTGCTGTATTAGAAAATGCTACTGATTACTTCCACCAAGGAGGTTATTGTGTCACATGTGTTATTCATTTACTTAATCATTATTACTACTGTATGGATTTTTTTTTTTTTTGAAGAGGTAGTGTATTGGCAATAGGAAGCTACCATTCAATTTTAGTGGTGATCTGAATCACCATCGTCTCAAGAATAACTTCTTAAAGAATTTCAAAGCATTAAGTGCAGTGTCCTGTTCATCCGAGGTGGTCCTTTGGCAGGGATCTGTGGGCACATCCTTGACTTCACTTTCTTTAACAACTTAAGATGGGGCTTTGGAAATTATTTAATTATACTTTAAAAATTTTTGCTAATATCAAGAAAATAATGGCCTAATCATTCTGAAAATGCATGGGAACATTGACACATTAAAATTGCATTTTAATCACATTTTAATCTGTGGATGAACAGCCTTGGCTTAGACCCATTTCCACCACAGGAACTAGGAGCCATTTTTAATGGGACGGAGCTTTGGTACTCTCAGCAGTCATGTCTCCGTTGTGTTGTGTGGATAGGAAACATTGGTTTCTAGAGATTTTTTTTCTTCTGCGATATAGCCATTTGACAGTTTCAACCATGAAACAGGCAAGCAAAGTACAAAACATCTGAAAAACCTTGAAATGATTATGCACAAAATCAGAATCAGCTTTATTGCCAAGCATGTTTACAGCTGTAAACAAACGAGGAATTTGAATGAATGAATCTGGAATGAAGTGCAAGGAACCAAGTTGCTACCACTGCCATTTATTATATGGCATAGATGCATCAAAGGGTCCCAACTGGCCAACGGTGGGGATCCTCATCCCCGTTACAGAGAATGGGAGCAGCTGGCATTATACAGCATGCCTCTCCACATATGCAGCGATGCAGCACAGCATCAGGAGGACATGGGCACAGCGGAGCAGCACGAAGTATACAGTGGGGCAAAAAAGTATTTAGTCAGCCAGCAATTGTGCAAGTTCTCCCACTTAAAAGATGAGTGAGGTGTCCAATTTTCATCATAGGTATACCTCAACTATGAGAGACAAAATGAGAAAAAAAAAATCCAGAAAATCACATTGAAGGATTTTTAATGAATTAATAGGTAAATTCCTCGGTAAAATAAGTATTTGGTCACCTACAAACAAGCACGACTTCTTTCAGAGGCTCCTCTGTCCTCCACTCGTTACCTGTATTAATGGCACCGGTTTGAACTCATTATCAGTATAAAAGACACCTGTCCACAACCTCAAACAGTCAGACTCCAAACTCCACTATGGCCAAGACCAAAGAGCTGTCAAAGGACACCAGAAACAAAACTGTAGACCTGCACCAGGCTGGGAAGACTGAATCTGCAATAGGTAAGCAGCTTGGTGTGAAGAAATCAACTGTGGGAGCAATTATTAGGAAATGGAAGACATACAAGACCACTGATAATCTCCCTCCATCTGGGGCTCCACGCAAGATCTCACCCTGTAGGGTCAAAATGATCACGAGAACGGTGAGCAAAAATCCCAGAACCACACGGGGGGACCTAGTGAATGACCTGCAGAGAGCTGGGACCAAAGTAACAAAGGCTACATCAGAAACACACTACGCCACCAGGGACTCAAATCCTGCAGTGCCAGACGTGTCCCCCTGCTTAAGCCAGTACACGTCCAGGCCCGTCTCAAGTTTGCTAGAGAGCATTTGGATGATCCAGAAGAGGATTGGGAGAATGTCATATGGTCAGATGAAACCAAAATAGAACTTTTTGGTAAAAACTCAACTTGTCGTGTTTGGAGGAGAAACAACACCATACCAACTGTGAAGCATGGGGGTGGAAACATCATGCTTTGGGGCTGTTTTTCTGCAAAGGGACCAGGACGACTGATCCGTGTAAAGGAAAGAATGAATGGGGCCATGTATCGTGAGATTTTGAGTGAAAACCTCCTTCCATCAGCAAGGGCATTGAAGATGAAACGTGGCTGGGTCTTTCAGCATGATAATGATCCCAAACACACCGCCCGGGCAATGAAGGAGTGGCTTCGTAAGAAGTATTTCAAGGTCCTGGAGTGGCCTAGCCAGTCTCCAGATCTCAACCCCATAGAAAATTTTTGGAGGGAGTTGAAAGTCCGTGTTGCCCAGCGACAGCCCCAAAACATCATTGCTCTAGAGGAGATCTGCATGGAGGAATGGGCCAAAATACCAGCAACAGTGTGTGAAAACCTTGTGAAGACTTACAGAAAATGTTTGACCTCTATCATTGCCAACAAAGGGTATATAACAAAGTACTGAGATGAACTTTTGTTATTGACCAAATACTTATTTTACCGAGGAATTTACCAATTAATTCATTAAAAATCCTTCAATGTGATTTTCTGGATTTTTTTTCCCCCTCATTTTGTCTCTCATAGTTGAGGTATACCTATGATGAAAATTGGAGACCTCTCTCATCTTTTAAGTGGGAGAACTTGCACAATTGGTGGCTGACTAAATACTTTTTTGCCCCACTGTAACACTACCTGATCCCACTCTCTGTAGTGGAGATGTGGACTCACATAGGTGACAAATGAGAGATGGTTTTTCCCCACTGGTGCTGCTTTTGCTCTGCTCATGCAGCTTTGTTGTGTAATGCCTTAAAAATTAAGATCTAATACCAGCATGATTGGGAGAGGAACAGCAAGTTTTTGTCATACACTTAACTTTTGGCGCATTTTGTGCATAATCATTTCTGTATGAGTTCAACATATTTTAAACGTATTTCACTATGCCATACTGTGTCGCACTAAAAACTGTCAAACGACCACAAACAAATCCTCTGCAGACTGAGGGTCACACCCCAGATACAGGAACAGCCCTTTCCTGTACCTGTCCCCTAAAACTGGTTCCTAGTTTCTGCCGGGGAAATGGGGCTATTGTGCGAGAGGGCTTTATGTTTTGGGTTTTTTTTCATATGTTTTTGCTAACTCGTCGGCCTCCGTCGGTCTATGATGACCATGGAAGAGAATCCTAAACGTCTACTCTGCTGGAACAGCACCGCCTGTGGCTGAACAGGCCGATGCGCGAATGACAGTCCCTGTCACACAGGTCACACTTGTGGGTGGTCTCCGTGCTGCTGGGTCTGTGGCGGTTCTTCCTGCGGGTCCTTTTTTCATCTGCTGCAGCAGTCAGTCTCTCTTCACCCGCCTTGAGCTGTCTGGTCAGGGTGCCTCTCCATTTGGAGCGGTCCGTTGCAAGGTCCTCCCAGCGCTCTGTGTTGATATCCAGGGCCTTCATGTCTCTCTTGCAGACGTCTCTAAAGCGCAGCTGTGGGCGGCCAACGTCTCTCCTGCCAGTTGCCAGTTCTCCATAGAGGACGTCTTTGGGGATTCTGCCATCCTCCATACGGTGAACGTGGCCTAGCCAGCGGAGCCTGCGCTGCCTGAGTAGAGTGAACATGGAGGGAAGGCCGGCGCGGGACAGAACTTCTGTGTTGGGCACTTTGTCCTGCCAGGATATGTCCAGGATGTGGCGAATGCAGCGCAAGTGGAAGGAGTTCAGTCTCTTTTCCTGCCGGGCGTATGTTGTCCACGTCTCACTCCCATAGAGCAGTGTGCTGATGACGCAGGCGTTGTACACTGCCATCTTCGTCTTGACAGAGAGTTTGGGATTCTCCCACACTCGTGTGGTGAGGCGAGCGAGTGTGAAGGCTGATTTTCCAATCCTCTTGTTGATCTCTGTATCAAGGGAGAGGTTGTTGCTGATCGTGGACCCCAGGTACGTGAACTGATTCACGACCTCCAGCTTGTAGTCGTCAATGGTGATGGTTGGTGGTGCTTCCGTGCCTTGCGCCAAGACGTTAGTCTTCTTCAGGCTGATGGTAAGCCCGAAGTCCTTGCATGCCTGGGAGAAGCGGTCCATCAGGGTCTGAAGCTCCTGCTGTGTGTGGGTTGCGACTGCAGCGTCGTCTGCGAACAGCATGTCTCTGATTAGAGCCTCGCGTACTTTGGTTCTGGCTTTCAGGCGGGCGAGGTTGAAAAGCCTGCCGTCAGATCTTGTGTGCAGGTAGATTCCCTCTGTTGCTGTGCTGAAGGCATGCCTCAGGAGCATAGCAAAGAAAATCCCAAAGAGGGTTGGCGCAAGTACACAGCCCTGTTTCACTCCGCTGCGTATGTTGAATGGCTCTGAGACGTTGCCATCGTGCTGCACTATCCCCTGCATGTTGGTGTGAAACGATTCGATGAGGCTTTGCAACTTTGGTGGGCATCCTATCTTTGGCAGGATCTTGAAAAGGCCCTCTCTGCTGACCAGATCGAACGCTTTAGTGAGGTCGATGAAGGCGACGTACAGAGGCATGTTCTGTTCTCTGCATTTCTCCTGGAGTTGGCGGATGGAGAATATCATGTCTACCGTCGATCGCTCAGCGCGGAAGCCACACTGAGACTCGGGGTAGACACGTTCGGCAAGCTTCTGTAGACGAACGAGAACAACTCGTGCGTAGACTTTGCCAACAACGCTGAGGAGGGAAATGCCCCTGTAGTTGTTGCAGTCGCTTCTCTCCCCTTTGTTTTTGTAGAGGGTGATGATCTTGGCGTCCCTCATGTCCTGTGGTACGGCACCTTCCTTCCAGCACTGGCAGAGGACGTCATGCAATGGCAGCAGTAGGGCGGTCTTGCAGTGCTTGATCAGGTCAGGGGGTATGCCGTCGTTGCCGGGTGCCTTGCCAGCGGCCAAGCTATCAATGGCCTTACTGAGTTCGTCGATGGTTGGCTCGGCGTCAAGTTCGTCCATGGATGGCAGGCAGTCGATGGCATCAAGGGCTGACGGTGTCACGGTGTTCTGTCTAGAGTAGAGGTCGGAGTAGTGTTCCACCCATCTCTCCATCTGCTTGTTCTTCTCTGTGATCATCTCCCCAGTGGAAGATTTGAGGGGGGCCGTCTTGCTCTGAGCCGGACCAAGTGCTTTCTTGATGCCATCGTACATACCCCGGATGTTCCCTGTTATGGCAGCGGTTTGAATGTCTTGGCTGAGCTGAGTCCAGTACTCGTTGGCACAGCGCCGAGCAGTCTGCCGAACTTTGCTTCTCGCAGCCCTGAGAATCTGGAGATTCTTCTCGTTTGGGTACTTCTTGTACTCAGCAAGTGCTGAGCGCTTGGCTTCAATGACGGGGGTCATCTCGGTCAACTTGGCATCAAACCAGTCCTGTGACTTCGAGGTCTTCCTCCCAAAGGTAGCCAAGGCTGTGCGGTAGATGGTGTTTCGTAGCTCTTCCCACTTCTGCTTTGCAGATTCTCCTCCTTGTGGTACACCAAGTTCCTTCTCAAAGGTGGAGGCAAACTGCTCAACAAGTTCTGGTTGGGCCATCTTGCTGGTGTCAATCCGTGCCTTTCCAGGTTGTCTAGCACGATGGAATTTCTTCAGCTGCAGCTTGACCTTGCAACACACCAATGAATGGTCTGTGTCGCAATCTGCACTCTGGAACGAACGGGTGATTAGCACGTTCTTCAGTGAGGTGCGCCTGGTCAGGATCAAGTCTAGCTGGTGCCAGTGCTTTGAGCGCGGATGTTGCCAGGAAACCTTGTGTTGGGGCTTGGTCTTGAAAAACGAGTTTGTGATGCATAGATCGTGATATGTGCAGAACTCGAGCAGCCGCTGTCCGTTGTCGTTCATTCTGCCCACGCCAAAAGGTCCAAGACAGGAGGGCCAGGAGTCGTGGTCAGCACCCACTCTGGCATTGAAGTCTCCAAGGAGAATGAGTTGTTCAGAGTTGGGAATGATCCTGACAGTTGTTGCGAGATTCTCGTAGAACTCGTCTTTTGCCTCTGGTGTGGCTGTCTGTGTTGGGGCATACACACTGACGAGGGTGACTGGGCCTTCAGTGGTGTTCAGGCGGAGGGTGAGGAGTCGTGCAGAGCCAGTGCTGCCCGGTTCCACCATCTTCAGCAAA
This sequence comes from Pholidichthys leucotaenia, assembly GCA_020510985.1. Taxonomy (NCBI): domain Eukaryota; kingdom Metazoa; phylum Chordata; class Actinopteri; order Cichliformes; family Pholidichthyidae; genus Pholidichthys; species Pholidichthys leucotaenia. The sequence goes on from CM035838.1 coordinate 8,710,075, forward strand.
GTGTTCTTCACTGCGAAGCCCACTCCGTGTTCCCTGTGTTCGTCACTGCCCTTTCCCTGCCAGTAGAACGTGTAGTCCTTCTCTCTCAGTGTGCCTGCGTCAGCTAACCGTGTTTCCTGGAGAGTGGCGATATCCACTCCCAGTCTCTTCAGCTCATTATTGATGATGGCAGTCTTCCTGGTGTTGTTGATGTCCTTGAGGTTAGCAGCGAGTCCTGTCATCATAGTGCGGACGTTCCAAGTTCCCAGTTTTAGAGTTGGTCTCTTTTGTTTTATTGTCTTGCCTGGTGCGAAGGTTCTCAGCCTGCTGTTTGGATTTCTCCTTATCCCCATGCACCCAATGAGGAAAGCAAGCTGTGGCGGGACAACACCTTATTGGCTGGGGGCTGCCCAGCTTGAGGCGGGCGGTAGCTGTCCAGTGAGATCTGATGATCCCTCCCACCGTCGGGAACAACCCCTGGCGCCACGCTCTACGCCAATTGAGCAGTGGCTTATAACCGGTAACTGTCATTCCCCGTGTTTTGTCTACGCCAAAGGCGAAGCTGGAGTGTCCTCTCCAGTGATCCGGTGTTCTACCTTCCAGCGTTGGGCGTTGGTAGGATTCAAGCCTGGGCAGGAAGATATGGAGGACAAGATGTTGCCCATGCAGCATGTCCCCCCTCTCCACGTCACTGATGAATCCAAAGGAACAGCAGGGCTGCTACAGTTTGGCACCAGCGCCGTTGCAGGAGCTGCCAGAACGATGTTGAGCACAACATAGAACTGCCTTAGGGGCTCCGACTCCGGATTTTTCCTCAGGGTTGACTCCCGAAGCCTTTCCCGTGAGCGGGTATGCCGCAAGGCAGCAGAGGTTTGAAATCAGGGTTTACCTTCCCTTAGATGGGCTACCTTCCCAGGTTGACGAGCCACCATCTACCCGAAGCATCTGGTTTTAAGGCGCCAGAGATCCGCCCTCGCCCCTTCTCCTATTAGTAAAAGCAGTTCCGCCGGGCTTAGAGACTAAACCACACGGGCAGGCTAGGAGTTGGACTTAGTTGTCAGAGGCTTTTCGAGACGCACGCCATAAGGAGTATTTTATGAGCACTGGGAGCTTAACCCCAGTGCCGCTCCTGGCTATGACAACCTTGGAACCAAGGTTGGATGTTTTTGCTAATATCATGAAAAATAATGGAATAAGAAATCTGAAATTTCACAAGCACAGACAATTTATATGCTATGTCAATGGGGGTATTTTTAATCAGTGGACAAATAGCCTTGGCAGAGGTTTGCACTTTGTGGATGCCCTTTAATTGGTATTGGTCCATGCTGAAATGTTCTAAATAGATGAGGCGTTGTGTGAACATGTTTAAACTGTACATTTTACTCTTACTGTCATCATGTCTATCTATTTCAGATACTGGCTCCCTTTGTTTCTGTATTTTAACATCAGCTTAAAGGTAAAAATTCATATGATGAGTCCATAAGTCTTTGGTCTTCACAAGGGCCCCTGTCTGAAAGCCTTCCATCTTAACGTAGGATGTTTTGTTTGGACTATCCATCACGACTCCCTGTGCAAACTTCGCAGTTCTGTATTGTCACTTTGCTTTCACTTCCCTCCATCATGAGCACTTTTAGAGGTCTTTGTTAGTTCAGTATTAACAATAATATTATGAGATTGAAAGGTGAATCCCATTTCTTTTCCCAGGACAACTTCCAGTAGAAGGAAAGATATAATAACGTAAATGCTCTCTACTCTAGTGCCGCTTCCTCCTCCAGAAAGAAACATTTTAACTTGTTTTTTTTTCTCCCTAATTATCCATAAACCAACAACACACACACGACAATACACAACCACTAGGCACCATTTGCTATATTGTTGCTGGAGGTCAGTTAGGATCTTCTTTGTCATCTTTATCTTCATCTTCTTCGTCTTTATCTTCTTTGTCTTTTTTGTCTTCGTCTTCATCTTCTTCTGGCTGCTGCCTTTAGGGGTTGTCATAGCAGATCATCTGCCTCCCTTGCATCTTCCTCTGTTACACCAACCCTCTCCATGTCCTCCTTCACTACAGCCATGAATCTTCTGTGGTCTTCCTCATTTCCTCCTGCCTGGCAGCTACATCTTCAACATCCTTTGTCTAGTATATCCACTATCCCTCCTCTGTACATGTCCAAATCATCTCAGTCTTGCCCCTCTTACTTTGTCTCCAAACTGCTCAACCTGAGCTGTCCCTCTGATATACTCATTTCTAATCTTGTCCCTCCTAGTCACTCCCAATGAAAATCTTACATCTTCAACTCTGCTACCTCCAGCTCCATCTCCTGTCTTTTTGTCAGCACCACCGTCTCCAAACCATACATCATAGCAGGTCTCACTACCATCTTGTAAATCTTCCCTTTCACTCTTGCTGCTATCCTTCTGTCACAAATCACCCCTGACACTTGTCTCCACCCACTCCACCCTGCCTGCACGCTCTTCTTCACCTCTCTTGGGCATTTTCCATATTTTTGGATGGTAGACCCCAGGTATTTAAACTCATCTACTTTCACTACCGCTACTCCTTCCATCGTCACCGTTACACCTGCCTCCCTGTCATTCACACTTATGTATTCTGTCTTGCTTCTACTAACTTTCATTCCTCTTCGTTCCAGAGCATAGCTCCACTTCTCCGGGTTCTCTTCCACCTGCTCCCTACTCTCACTACAGATCACAATATCATCTGCAAACATCATGGTCCATTGAGACTCCTGTCTGACCTCATCTGTCAGCCTGTCCATCACCATGGCAAACAAGAAGGGGCTCAGAGCTCATCCCCCCCCCACCCCCTGTAACCCTACCCCCACCTTGAACCCATCTGTCACTCCTACAGCACATCTCATCACTGTCTCACTGTCCTTATACATGTCCTGTACCACCCTCACATACTTCTCTCCCACTCCTGACATTCTCATACAGTACCACATTTCCTTTCTTGGCACCCTGTCGTATGTTTTCTCTAGGTCCACAAAGACACAGTGCAACTCCTTCTGACCTTCTCTGTACTTCTCCATCAACACTCTTAGAGCAAACATTGCATCTGTAGTACTCATTCTTGGCATGAAACCATACTGCTGCTCACTGATTGTCACCTCTCCTCTTCCCATATCTTCATAGTGTGGCTGATCAACTTTATGCCTCTGTAGTTATTACAGCTCTGAGCAGCACCTTTGTTCTTGAAAACTGGTACCAAAAAAAGTGTTCTCCACTCCTCAGGCATCCTCTCACTCTCCAAGATTGTGTTTAACAATCTGGTTAAAAATTCTGCTGCCGTCTCTCCTAAACATCTCCATACCTCCACAGGTATGTCATCTGGACCAACTGCCTTTCCATTCTTCATCCTCTTCAAAGCTGCCCTCACTTCTGCCTTGCTAATCCTCAGGACTTGTTCACTATCTTTCCTTCAGCCATCCTCCTCTCTCTCTCATTTTCTTTATTCATCAGCTCTTCAAAGTTCTCCTTCCACCTTCTCAACACACTCTCGTCATTTGTTAGTACATTACCATTTCTGTTCTTAATTAGCCTAACCTAAGGTCAGTTAGGAACTTGAAAATATATTTTGGAATTAATGTTACCTAGCTAATCATTGCTTTGTCATTGTATCTACTGTATCTATTGCTCAGCACTAGATGGAACAATTAACTGACTTTAAATCAAAATTCAAGTTAATTTGTTTGGACAATGTCAAAAAATGAAAATCACAAAAATCAGTTCTCCATTTCACTGGAGTAATTACGGCTGGTTTATTTAAAGTCATGTTTTCACTTTATTCCCTATAAGGAATCACGTTTGTTTCAAATAAAAAGAACACATTTTAAATAATTTCTTGTCTCATATAGTTTAAGAAAAATTGAAAAATGCAATGTGGCATGATAAAAACTGGAGATTGGATTTTCATATGCCCATTAAATACTCCTTTACCTCTGGATGCTTTACTCTTTTGTTCTCATTTTCATCCTCTTTTATTCTTTTCTTTCTTTTAATTAACATGTACCTTTGTTAGTGGCATGTAATAGCTGCATCCTTTTCCATAGTTAAACTGTGCGCACTCTAGCTGACACACAGCCAGAAGCCAAGTTAATGTAGGATACGTCAAAGCTAGAAGTAAGGATCTAGGTTAGTGTGAGCCCTGGGGTGAATCATGTGTTGTATTATTTTAATTAATTTATTTATTTATGTCAGATTCTCCTGGGGACAATGACTCATGGATTGTTGCTTAGGTGCACACCGTCTCTGTAAATCGCTTCAGATTAATTGAATGGTTTTTGGATATAATTTGCATAAAATCCACCATGCACATGTTGGTGTTGTTCTGTGAGTCAGCTTAGTGGAGGTGGCGCTGGTGGAGTCGTGCTTTTAAAATAATGAACTGGCCCTGTGCGGGGCCTACAAGGGTTTTCAAAAAATAGAAATTGGCCAAAGTGATTGCCCAGGAGAAAAAAATTACATAAACATGGAACGCCCATATTTAGGCATGTTTCACTGTTGGCACGTCACATAAGATAAAAGATACGCAGGGTCAATGCCATGATGCAGCAAAGACTGCTTGAAATATACAGTATATATTTTGTTCTATTTTAATAATGGAAAATCCAGGGATTATTTGATTGACAATTAAATATTTTCAAGAAAATCTTTTTTTTAAAAAATTGAATTAATTTTAAACTTGCCAAGACTTGTAGTATATTTTCATTATATTAAAAATAATTTCAGAGTCCTTTGGTGACCTTTATGTGAGAGCTAAGGCCTACATCTCAGATGTGGGAGTCCCTCTCTCCACTTGTGATGCAGGTGGGCAGCGTTGGTGATACACAGGTGAAACTGTATGGAATGCAGTACTAGAACTCTGAATTTTATTCAGCACGTTTCACACTTTTCTGTATTCCTGACATTGTTATTTTTTTATAGCATTGTTGTGCCATTGTGCAGCTGACCTCTGTATGCCCTTTACACAAGGCCGTTTTGCTAGAGTGCATTTCTGTACTTTTGTGTGTTGCGGACAGATGAATGTGTACGTAATCGTCAGACTAGTCTGCACCTCCTCAAAACTCCACATTTGTGTGCGATTCATCCTGCAGCATGTTTTGAGTGTTCAGATGAAGGAAATTAAAACCAACTCATGAGCTAGTGTTCTAAAACCTTGCTTTTCTTAGCCTCTAGTTTTGTTTTAGTTTGGTATGTTTTCTCACTAGAGAGCTGCACCAGACTTCACCAGATGATTCAGATTGAAACCACCTCTTTTGGGGGTCTTGGTTCAACTGTTTTGGTACCAGACAATGTGAAACACACTAAATGAGAACATGAACTTAACAGTTGGAACTAAAGCCTGTAGGTGTTAACGCACTATTAATCACCTTATACAATAAAAGTAAAATATTAAATAAAGGCATAGTTTGCCTGAATGAAACATGAATAATAAAAAATGTTTTCACCAGTTGTTTTAGTTCCAGTCTGTTTTGAAAAGATTTAGATCCTTAACATGGGAAATTGTTAATTAAGAACCCCGACATCCAACATATAGAAAAATATATTCTAAGACCATCCATCCATCCATCCATCTTCTACCGCTTTTCCGGAGGTCCAGGTCGCGGAGGCAGCAGTTCAAGCAGAGAAGCCCAGACTTCCCTCTCCCCAGCCACCTGCTCCAGCTCTTCAGAGGGGATACCAAGGCGTTCCCAGACTAGCTGGGAGACATAGTCTCTCCACCGAGTCCTGGGTCTGCCCCGGGGTCTCCTCCCAGTGGGACGTGCCTGAAACACCTCAAGTGGGAGGCGTCCAGGAGGCATCCTAATCAGATGCCCATACCACCTCAACTGACTCCTTTCAATGTGGAGGAGCAGCGGGAGTCTATTCTAAGACCAAAAATCTTTATTATTTCAATGCGCTGGCAGGCTATCAGAAGTTTCCGTGGCTGTGCCACAGCCTCTTCTTTGCAATCATTTGCTGTACACAGAGACTGATCTCTACCGCCATTGCTACAGACAGTGCATTAGGGCTGCAACTAACGACTGTTTTGGTAGTCGACTAATCTAACGACTATTTGTTCAATTAGCCGACTCATCACGATTATTTCTGTCATGTCTACTGTCTCTGCTTCCTGTTGGCACGGCTCCTGTGCATGTTTTACCTCACCTGTTTTAAGTCTACACACCTGAGAATATCGCCTTGTTCCCAGTCTCTAACATTTTATAAAAATGTTAAAATAATGACCCATCAAACATGAGTTTAAAGCTTGAGCAACACAATTGTCAGACATTATAAAACCATAATGTACTTAACTCATAATGCTCAAAGAAGAAAAGTGGTAATTTTTCATGTTTTAGAACCTGATTTAAAATTTTTCCTGGAAAAGGGTCTACAGGCGATTAGTCGACTATCAAATTAGTTGTCAATTAATTTTCTGACGATCAACTAGTCGATTAGTTGACTATTCATTGCAGCACTACAGTACATACGTAAATCCTGGACTGTATCCAAAGATTTGTTGTGAAATACAGCCCAAACCCTGCCTGTTGTGTAAATGCAGTCAGGACCCATCGACCCTGTGCCTTGTGCAAGGTTCTACTCCATAGGAGTTACTGGGATCACATGTCTTTATACAGATGCAGCTCAATAAATTAGAATGTCATCAAAAAGTTGATTTATTTCAATAATTCAGTTCAAAAAGTGAAACTCTTATATAGATTCATTACACACAGAGTGATATATTTCAAGTGTTTATTTCTTTTAATTTTGATGGTTATGGCTTAGAGCTCATGAAAAACTCAAATTCAGTTTCTCAGAAAATTAGAATATTACAAAAATTAATCTAAAAAAAAATGGCGGAGTGGTTAGCACTGCGGCAGCACAGCAACTCACCCTTGGCCGAGGGATCCTGGGTTTGATCCCGGCCCCCGACCAACAGTGATCTGTGTGGAGTTTGCATGTTCTCCCCGTGTCTGCATGGGTTTACTCCGGGATTTCTCCGGTTTCCTCCCACATGCCAAAAACATGCAAGTTAGGTTAATTGGCATCAAACTGGGGATTCTAAATTGTCCTTAGGTATGACTGTGAGAGTGAATGGTTGTCTGTCTCTCTGTGTTGGCCCTGCGATGGACTGGCGATCTGTCCAGGGTGGATCCTGCCTCTCGCCCAAAAGATGCTGGGATAGGCTCCAGCCCCCCCCCCCACGACCCGAAAAGGATTAAGCAGAAGAAGATGGATGGAAAAGATTTTTAATAGAAATGTTGGCCAACTGAAAAGTATGTCCATGTACACATTCAATACTTGTTCGGGGCTCCTTTTGCATAATTACTGCATCAATGCAGCATAGGCGGTCAGCCTGTGTTACTGCTGAGGTGTTATGGAAGCCCAGGTTGCTTTGATAGTGGCCTTCAGCTCATCTGCATTATTGGGTCTGATGTATTTCATCTTCCTCTTGACAGTACACCACAGATTCTCTATGGGATTTAGGTCAGGAAAGTTTGCTGGCTAATCAAGCACAGTGATACCATGGTCATTAAACTAGGTATTTGTACTTTTGGCAGTGTGGGCAGGTGCCATGTCCTGCTGGAAAATAAAATCAGCATCTCCATAAAGCTTGTCAGCAGAGGGAAGCATGAAGTGCTCTAAAATTTCCTGTTAGATGGCTGCACTGACATTGGACTTGGTTAAACACAGTGGAAAAACACCAGCAGATGGCATGGCTCCACATGTCATCACTGACTGTGGAAACTTCACACTGGACCTCAAGCAACTTGGATTCTGTTCCCGTTCACTCTTCCTCCAGACTCTGGGACCTTGATTTCCAAGTGACAGGACTTGGCACCTGATTTGGGGAGCCATGTCATCTGCTGGTGTTAGTCCACTGTATTTTATCAAGTCCAAAGTCAATGCAGCTGTCTTACCAGGACATTTTAGAGCACTTCATGCTTCCCTCTGCTGACAAGGTTTATGGAGATCCTGATTTTATTTTCCAGCAGGACTTGGCACCTGCCCACACTGCTGCCAAAAGCACCAAAGCCTGTTTTAATGACCATGGTATCACCATATTTTACTGGCCAGCAAACTCTCCTGACCTAAACCCCATATAGAATCTATGAAGTATCATCAACCGGGAAGATGAGACACCAGACCCAACAATGCAGATGAGCTGAAGGCCGCTATCAAAGCAACCTGGACCTTCATAACACCTCAGCAGTGCCACAGGCTGATCACCTTCATGCCACGCCACAGTGATGCAGTATTAATTACATGCAAAAGGAGTCCTGACCAAGTACTGAGTGTGTGCATGGACATACTTTGTCATCCAACATTTCTATTTAAAAAAATCAATTTTTTAAAATTGATCTTATGTAATCAAATTTTTTGAGAAACTGATTTTCGGGTTTTCATGAGCTGCAAGCCATAACCATCAAAATTAAAATAAATAAACACTTAAAATATATCACTCTGTCTGTAATGATTCTATATAAAATATGAGTTTCATTTTATGAATTAAATTACTGAACTAAATCAGCTTTTTGATGTTATTCTAATTTAGTGAGATGCACCTGTACACACAAACACAGTGGCTCATGTGCTCCCAAAGTGCCTGGAAATTCATGCACGCACCTGGACATAACCGCATGTGGAAGCAGACAGAAACAAACGTATACCCATGCAGGCCACGTTCATAATCACAGGTCCAAATACAGGTATGACCTGGTGGACAGACAGACAGATATACAGGCATGGCGACGTATTTACATGCATAAGCAAGTGAAAGGAAGTATATTGAAACATATGAAACTATGTGATTCCACACGTGTCTCAAAGGGATTTACAAAGAATCCCACCTAAATCCCAGTAAAACAGGAACCACGGTAGGGAACCCAGAGTGCATTTTTCCACCTTGTTTGCATGCATTACAGGTGTACTCAGGTGTTCACAGGCCGGGGCTGTGTGACTAACCCTTAAGAGTCACAAAAATTCCAGCCGGCTCATTCATCTAAAAGTCGAGCAAAGGTCTGTACTTGTTTGAAATCAAAGTTCAGTAAATTTACTGTCTTGGTTATAGTGCTGTTCTAATTTCTCTTCAGGCTTCTCACTCTTTCTTGACACATTTGTGTTCTCTGTAGAACTGTGTCATTTTAAATTTTAGATCATTCAGCAAATTAATTGTCTGACTTCATTTTTTCTTGCCATTAATAAGTAAATATCCAGTCTATGCACAAAGCAGTCGTAAGGTTTGATTTTTAAAAAAAAATGAACTGAATGACTATTGACATCTTTCAATGGGATAAAATTACAGTGGGGTGAATGTCGGTATTCATTTTGACCCCCACTGTCAAACATCAAATATTATTTCCACATCCTTTGTCATGTCATAAAGTATAGACCAGGGGTGTCCAACCAGGTGCCATGGAGAGCCAAGACCCTGCAGGTTTTCTCTTCTACCCAGTCTCTTCAGCAGGTGTTTTCACTTATCAGCAATCAGTGGGAAGAAGTTCACAGAAATCTGCTGTTGAAGACACTGGTTGGAGGTAAAACCTGCAGGGTCTTGGCTCTCCATGGCACATGGTTGGACACCCCTGGTATAGACGGTAGATTTTGGATTATACACACATTTGAAGGCAGTTAAATTTTACTTAAATGTTTGTTTACTTTAAAAATATTGCTAAATTTTTACAAACCACCTTTTTGCATCAAGTTTTTTTTTTTTATATAATAACAATGGATTGATTTATATGGTGCTTTACATGTCACATGACACCTCAAAATGCTTACATTGAGTCCATTATTCAGTCACTCCAGACAAACCCTCTTGGTGGTAAGCTACTACTGTAGCCACAGCTCCGCTGGGCAGACTGATGGAAACATGGCTGCAAAGTTGTGCCAGCGGCCTCTCCGACCACCACCAAGCATTTATTCACAGGGCAGGATTTAAATCGTCAACCCTCTGGTTGTGGACCCACTCTATCTCCTGAGCCACTGCCTCATCAAAAATCAAGAGGAAGACTGACACACTTAGTTTGTCCAAGCTGTAATCACAGCTATATTTCCTCCTGATAGGATGATAAAAAAGGAAGATATTGTGAAACCAAAGCCAACTAAAATAAAATACCGCTATACGTTATGCAGAATGATTATAAAATCCTTAATTTTCTCTATTGACTGCATTTTGATAACATGCTGATTATCAGATGGTCTACAACCAGTTAATACCAGATGGAGCTGACGGTGGGCTGGGTGATATGAGAATATTATTTGTCATCTTTTAAAATGCTATATACAGTACATCGACTACAAATCGATTTGTATTTTACCTGGAAGAATATTATTTCATTCAAAACAATAGACTTAATTGTACAATGTCATCATATAGGGGGACATACACGTTTGTGTTTCAGAGAGGGAGAGGAGACTTTTTGATCCTTGTGACACTCTAAAAGTCCCTCGTTCTTGTTCCCCTTTTTTCTCTTCTGTGAGAAAATATTGTCGTTATATGACCACTGAATAATATAATATTCTTGTGATGGTGCCTGTGACACCGTAAATGATGTACCACCTTGTTTCGTTCAGTGTTTGTGTGTGTTTCAGGTGGATTGGTTTGGTCATATCTTTGTGCAGAGCTTTCACACTGGATGAGGGATGGTCTTTGTGCAGCAGCAGGAGTGTGACCTATTCTGTGTGAATATTCATAACTTTTCTTACCTTTCCAGACAGGCATAAATGTGTCACATGTGTTATGCTGGTAACGTTCTTTCAGATTCCATACAGGTTTTCCTGGTGCTTGCCCTCAATCCAGATAAAGACATCTCAGCCTTGACTCTATATAAGGGGAGGTTTATGGACTGTGGAAACTGGTTCATAAACCCTCCAGAATGAGGGGAAAATGCTTGTCGAGCTTCTTGCATGGAAATAATCACTGAACTTTTAAGATGTTTAAGTGAGCTTTTTCCAAAGAATTCTTATACGGTTTCAGATTTTGTGCAAGGTTTCTGTTTTATCACATGTAATGAGAAATGGATAGATCTTGATTTTTTTTTTCCAGTGATAACAAAGAAGAATGGGACTTTTTTTTTTTTTTAAGGAAAAACTTTTGTGAAAGGACTGAGCTACAAGGATTTAAGGAATTAAGTAGTCCTGTTGATTAGAAATAAACACTGTTACACTTGAAGTTGTGCAGTATCAATAAATATATAGCATTAGATTGAGTTAATTTTTAGCAGATGGCCAAAGACTTCAGAGTTTTCTATATTTGTGATACTGCACAATTTAGAGTGTAATATTACTTTTATACAGCAACTCTACAAACTTAATTTGTAAATTGACAGTAATAAGTGAGAACTGATTATGATTTGTTTATTTAATGATATATTGTTTTGCCAAGATAGTATGGCTATGAGAAAATTATAGTTCCCAAATACTACTGAATACTGTTAAAACGGCAAATATAATATAGAGTATTATAGTCATTTTGTATATATGTTCACCAACATTTGCTATTGTCCGTCAGTCATTGATTATACAGTTATGGAAGAAAACAAGAGACCACTGCAAAATCTTTCCTGAATTCGCATGTCTACCAGAGGTTGTTTTTTTTGTTATCTATCATTTTGACAGACAGGGTTGTAAAAATTCTGTCGTAATCTGTCATTTTAATTGATTTTTATTAGATCACCCTCAGTGTAATCTCTCAAAACAACGGAAGGCTTTCAGATTTTTCTGTCATTGCTGAAAAAAAAAATCTGTCAATGATGGACAATTTAAAGCAATTTTAGCATAAATTCACGCCTCAACAACCCTCCACAGCCTTTTCAGACTGTAGGCAGGTTTCATATCCTGCAGATAACAGCGTGTTTCTCTGGGATATCAAGTTTTATGTCCTTACATCGCTGATATCACACAAATGTGCCGGTTAGCCCAGAAACTGGTGATTCTGGCCACTATTGAATCGCCAGCATTTTTGCAGGTCTTTCAGTTTTGTTGCCCCATGTCAAACTCGGCGTAGATCAGTGGTGAAATACACTGATCTTTATAGTTCAGCGGCTGCTGCTCTTTGTCCTCCTTTACAATGGAGAGGATTACAAAAGGCACCTGATATTTTTTTTTCATATTGGCACTACTGTGTGTTTGTGTGCACAGGCTGCACTTTTGTTTGTGTCCCGTCAGAAATTCAAAGCCTCGACTTGGAGTATATACAAGCTAAATGACTTGATCTTGGAGCAATGTTTCTAAACAGATATTTTTGGTGATGGCTGTTGTTAATGTGGCATGCATTTCTAACATCGACTAAAGCATTGAATAAACTGCTGAAAAACATGTTGCCATGAGAGTAGGAGCAAAGGGATTTGGAATCATAACCCAAAGTTTTTTATGTTCACATCAGAAGAAAGTGGAAGATGCACTCTGTACATGCTGACACACCACCACAACATGTCCACATGTCTGTAGTTACCAAGCAGATCTTCATCATTTTTTTTTAATTGAAGCATGTGACTTTGATATAGTTTACACAAAAAAGATGATTGTTCTCCACTGCTGCTGCAGTTCACTGGGATCCTGGGACTTTCCCCACGCTGCTGGTTTGTAGCGGGCTGGAGGGTCGTCTGGGCTGGCCATTCTTGTTTTGGCTCTCCAGCGTACACTGGGGAAATGAAACATTCCAGTCTGCTCAGTGCATGTGCTTTGGGGTTTGGTGTCTTCTTCTGCTCTTTTTCTGTTGTTACGGTTGCAGCCCCCGCCTGGACTGGTGATGTCACTACATTTCGTAGAAGAAACTCTCACTGAAAAGGACTGCCAAGTTATCAATGAAATGATAACTTATTTAATTGAGTTGACTAAATTCTTATTGACATTTAATTGAAAATCAATCAGTTGTTAACATCCCTAGGTTGACTACAACTCAAAAGTCTTTTGCACTCAGCATATTCGACTCAAATGAAGTGGCTACTGAGATTTTCATGCATTATTACGTTAAGGCAATAAGTAAGTCACTTCAAATAAACTACAGCTTATTAATGGGCCCCTGGTTTTAAGTTGGATAGTTCATTTATTCATCTCACATTTGTCCCTCAAGCCATCAACACCCACATTTATTGTGGCATTAGGCTTAAAACTAAGAAGGTAACATTTCTTGATGTGCTTTTGCGTGTGTGTGTGTGTGTGTGCATATGTGTGTGTGTGTGTGTGTGTGTGTGTGCGCGCGCACGCGCGCTTCTATGTACTGTATGCATGTCTCAGTAGTGTCACTAAGCTCCTGAGATGAGAGCTGCCCGAAGTCTCCAAATCCTTCTTTACAACTGTGTGTGACTGTGTGTGTGTGTATTCACTTTGTGAAAATGAGTCATTGCTATAAAAATCCACACCATACCACCCTGGCAGGGATAATCAGAACATAATGTTGATTTTCTTTTTTTTTTTTTTGCCATCTCACTGGATTAGTTTATTTTTATCCTTGATGAATTTTGTGTATTGTTGAAACTGCCTTGTATTTAGCTGCTTCTTCTTTATTTGAAATAGCATATCACTGTGGGACGTGATTTAAAAAATGTCTACCTCCAGTATGACTCATCAGATCCATCCATAGACCTCTTTTTTGAGGGAATTGTTGACAATTTGAAGCCTGTGTATCATTGATTACTTTTGGATTTATCAAAGTTGTAAAGCCAGGTAAAGTATTGCAGCTTTATGTATTTGTTTGTGGTGCCTAAGCATGTACATAAAGGCCTTACATACTCTGCAAGAACAGAGAATTTTTTTCTTGAGGTGGCAAGAACAAGAACAAAGTTCTTTCTACCCAGGACATTTCATACTTCACAAGAAACTGAAGTGCAAAACTCCTGGGAAATTCATATTTCGGACCAGTCACACAATAGTTCTTGGACACCACACAAGAAAAAAATTCTGCCCAGATGATGTGTCAAGAACAAGCTGCAAGAACTCCCAAACCAGGGCTGCAAGAACAAAATGACATCATTTTTTCTTGCAGCTCTGGGAGAGAGAACAAATTCCTCTGCTCTTGCAGAGTATGTATAGTAGGTCTTAATTCAGATTTGTGAAAATACAGTTAACATACCAAATTCCCCATGTTTCCCTCTTGGAAATAGTCATTTATCATATTTTCTGCAACAGGTTTTAGGAAACACTTAACATGCACTCCGGTGAATTTATTTATTTAGCGAATGCAAAGTCCTTAAGCCAAGCAGTTGCCTCCTGGTTTGCTGTATGGAGGGTGTGTAATCCTTCTTCCAGTCTTTGGAGCGGGCAAACCTCTATGATGTGTTCCATTGTTTGCTCCTCTCCACATGCGCACAGTGGGCTAGGGCTACTGCCCCATCTGTGAAGGCTGGCCAAGCAGGGGCCATGTCCAGTCCTGAAGCGATTGAGTGTAGACCACTGTCTCCTTGGGTGAATTTCAGCTGTTCTAGTAGGCTTTTCCTGACATTTTTGTAGTCACATCTTACAGCACAAGCCATGGTCTGCAGAGAGCTTCCAAAGAATCAGAGGGAATTCATTGTTCAAAGGTATCAATCAGGAGAAGGGTACAAAAATTTCCAAGGCATTATATACCATGGAACACAGTGAAGACAGTCATCATCAAGTGGAGAAAATAAGCACAACAGTGACATTACCAAGAACTGGGATAGGCTTCAGCCACTCCGTGACCCAAAAAGGATTAAGCGGAAGAAGATGGATGGATGGATGGACATCCCTCCAAAACTGATGAAAAGACGAGAAGAAAACTGGTCAGGGAGCCTGCCAAGAGGCCGGCAGCAACATTGAAGGAGCTGCGGGAATTTCTGGCAAGTACTGGCTGTTTAGTACATGTGACAACAATCTCCCGTCTTAAGATGGCAAGACAGAAGCCTTATCTTACAAAGAAAAACATCCAAGCCTGTCTACATTTTGCAAAAACGCATTTGAAATCTCCCAAACGCATGTGGGAAAAATGTGTCATGGTCTGATGAAACCAAGGTTGAACTTTTTGGCCATAATTCCAAAAGGTATATTTGGCACAAACACAACACTGCTTATCACCAAAAGAACACCATATCTACAGTGAAGCATGGTGGTGGTACCATCATGCTTTGGGGCTGTTTTTCTTCAGCTGGAACTGAGGCCTCAGTCAAGTTGGAGGGAATTATGAACAGTTCCAAATACCAGTCAGTGTTGGCACAAAACCTTCAGGCTTCTGCTAGAAAGCTGAAGATGAAGAGGAACTTCATCTTTCAGCACAACAATGACCCAAAGCACACATCCAAATCAACAAAAGAATGGCTTCACCAGAAGAAGATTAAGGTTTTGGAATGACCCAGCCAGAGTCCAGACCTGAATCCAATCGAACATCTGTGGGGTGATCTGAAGAGGGATGTGCACAGGAGATACCCTTGCAATCTGACAAATTTGGAGCATTTTTGCAAAGAAGAGTGGGCGAATATTGCCACATCAAGATGTGCCACGCTGATAGACTCCTACCCAAAAAGACTGAGTGCTGTAATAAAAGCCAAAGGTGCTGCAACAAGGTATTAGTTTAAGGGT
Organism: Pholidichthys leucotaenia; assembly: GCA_020510985.1. Taxonomy (NCBI): domain Eukaryota; kingdom Metazoa; phylum Chordata; class Actinopteri; order Cichliformes; family Pholidichthyidae; genus Pholidichthys; species Pholidichthys leucotaenia. The sequence goes on from CM035838.1 coordinate 8,725,591, forward strand.
GTGCATATTTATGCAACCAGGTTAATGTAAGTTTTTTATTTTTTATTTTTCCCCTTAAAAGATTTCAGTTTGTTTTTCAATTGGGTTGTTCACGTTATAGGTCACGTTAATGGTGGAAAAAGTTTTGAAATGATTTGTCTTGGTCTCATTTTTTTACATCACAAAAACCTGGCATTTGAACAGGGGTGTGTAGACTTTTTATATCCACTGTAGACAGATAGATATACTTTATTGATCCCAAACTGGGATATTACAGTGTAACATCAGCATGACGCAGTAGCTCACCAAAATCCACAGAAATAGAATGGAATAGGCTTTATTGTCATTGTACGGTTCCACAGTACAACGAAATTGTGGGTGCTCCACCAGGCTACTGTGCAATAAAGTATGAGAGAAGGATTAGATAAAACACGGTTACAGAACACACGATTAAACACACGAGTGAAATAAAAATGGCACAGTACCATGGAAATATTCACGGGTATGGTAGTGGCTTCATGGTTGGAACTATGTACATAAGAGTGCAGAGTGCAGAACACACAATTGAGTAAAATGGCCCAAGGATTATGGAAAATATACATAGTCGTTCCATGGATGGGTCAATATACATGAAAGTGCAGAGACAGGTGATAATGTGATAATTAAAAAGGTCCTCAGTTCTGTGCATGTGAGCGTTTGGAGGGAGGGGGTGGGGCCTCTGACTGTTGGCAATTCAATGGCCCAGGGGAAGAAACCGTTTGTCAGTCTGGAGGTGTGGGACCTGATTGATCAGAACCGTTCTCCAGAGGGGAGCAGGTCAAACAGGTGGTGGGCGGGATGTGAGGGATTTTTTGTGATGGCCAAATACACACAGCATGATTGAAAAGGAGTTACCCAGGGATGTAAATATGCTTAGATAACTTTATATACTACATAGGTTACTACTAGGTTAAATAGATGATGATCCTTATGAATCTATGGATAGTACTGACTGCACAAAGAAGGATTATAAGGTGCAGGGTGAAATGTGAGGTACCAATTAGACTGTGAGGTGCAGTATGGCAGCATTGTTATGACCAAAATTCAACATTGGAGTGAGTTATTGTACAGTGAAATGGCATGTGGCAGAAAAGATTTCCGGTATGTGACTGTTTGGTAGCTGAGCTGTAGTAGTCTGCTCGAGAAAGTGCTCCACTGTATGTCCCGTGTGTGGTGGAGGGGGTGATCAGGATTGTCTATGATGGATACGTTTGTTCAGTGTCCTCCTCTCCACCACAGTCTCAAAGGTCTGTGGCCTGAGTCCAATTACAAAGCCAGCCTTCTTGATAATCTTGGCAAATCTGTTGGTGGTGATGGCTCTGATCAGATGGCTCTGATTCCAAGGTTGTCATAGCCAGGAGCGGCACTGGGGTTAAGCTCCCAGTGCTTATAAAATGCTCCTTATGGTGTGCATCTCAAAAAGCCTCTGACAACTAAGTCCAACTCCTAGCCTGCCCGTGTGGTTTAGTCTCTAAGCCCGGCGGAACTGCTTTTACTAATAGGAGAAGGGGCGAGGGCAGATCTCTGGCGCCTTAAAACCAGATGCTTCGGGTAGATGGTGGCTCGTTAACCTGGGAAGGTAGCCCATCTAGGGGAAGGTAAACCCTGATTTCAAACCTCCGCTGCCTTGCGGCACACCCGGTCACGGGAAAGGCTTCGGGAGTCAACCCTGAGGAAAAATTCGGAGTCGGACTCCCTAAGGCAGTTCTCTGTTGTGCTCAACATCGTTCTGGCAGCTCCTGCGACGGCGCTGGTGTCAAACTGTAGCAGCCCTGCTGTTCCTTTGGAACGGACGTGGAGAGGGGGGACATGCTGCATGGGCAACATCTTGTCCTCCATATCTTCCTGCCCAGGCTTGAATCCTACCAACGCCCAACGCTGGAAGGTAGAACACCGGATCATTGGAGAGGACACTCCAGCTTCACCTTTGGCGTAGACAAAACACGGGGAATGACAGTAACCGGTTATAAGCCACCGCTCAATTGGCGTAGAGCGCGGCGCCAGGGGTTGTTCCCGATGGTGGGAGGGCTCATCGGATCTCACTGGACAGCTACCGCCCGCCTCAAGCTGGGCAGCCCCCAGCCAATAAGGTGTTGTCCCGCCACAGCCTGCTTTCCTCATTGGGTGCATGGGGATGAGGAGAAGTCCGAATGGCAGGCTGAGAACCTTCGCACCAGGCAAGACAAAAAAAACAAAAGAGACCAACTCTAAAACTGGGAACTTGGAACGTCCGCACTATGATGGCAGGACTCGCTGCTAACCTCAAGGACATCAGCGACACCAGGAAGACTGCCGTCATCAATAATGAGCTGAAGAGACTGGAAGTGGATATCGCCACTCTCCAGGAAACACGGTTGGCTGACACAGACACACTGAGAGAGAAGGACTACACGTTCTACTGGCAGGGAAAGGGCAGTGACGAACACAGGGAACATGGAGTGGGCTTCGCAGTGAAGAACACCTTGCTGAAGATGGTGGAACCGGGCAGCAATGGCTCTGCACAACTCCTCACCCTCCGCCTCAACACCACTCAAGGCCCAGTCACCCTCGTCAGTGTGTATGCACCAATACTGACAGCCACACCAGGGGCAAAAGACGAGTTCTACGAGAATCTCGCAACAACTGTCAGGATCATCCCCAACTCTGAACAACTCATTCTCCTTGGAGACTTCAATGCCAGAGTGGGTGCTGACCACGACTCCTGGCCCTCCTGTCTTGGACCATTTGGCGTGGGCAGAATGAACGACAACGGACAGCGGCTGCTCGAGTTCTGCACATATCATGATCTGTGCGTTACAAACTCGTTCTTCAAGACCAAGCCCCAACACAAGGTTTCCTGGCGACATCTGCACTCAAAGCACTGGCACCAGCTAGACTTGATCCTGACCAGGCGCACCTCACTGAAGAACGTGCTAATCACCCGTTCGTTCCAGAGTACAGATTGCGACACAGACCATTCATTGGTGTGTTGCAAGGTCAAGCTGCAGCTGAAGAAATTCCATCGTGTTAGACAGCCTGGAAAGGCACGGATTGACACCAGCAAGATGGCCCAACCAGAACTTGTTGAGCAGTTTGCCTCCACCTTTGAGAAGGAACTTGGTGTACCACAAGAAGGAGAATCTGCAAAGCAGAAGTGGGAAGAGCTGCGAAACACCATCCACCGCACAGCCTTGGCTACCTTTGGGAGGAAGACCTCGAAGTCACAGGACTGGTTTGATGCCAAGTTGACCGAGATGACCCCCGTCATTGAAGCCAAGCGCTCAACACTTGCTGAGTACAAGAAGTACCCAAACGAGAAGAATCTCCAGATTCTCAGGGCTGCGAGAAGCAAAGTTCAGCAGACTGCTCGGCTCTGTGCCAACGAGTACTGGACTCAGCTCAGCCAAGACATTCAAACCACTGCCATAACAGGGAACATCCATGGTATGTACGATGGCATCAAGAAAGCACTTGGTCCGGCTCAGAGCAAGACGGCCCCCCTCAAATCCTCTACTGGGGAGATGATCACAGAAAAGAACAAGCAGATGGAGAGATGGGTGGAACACTACTCCGACCTCTACTCCAGACAGAACACCGTGACACCGTCAGCCCTTGATGCCCTCGACTGCCTGCCATCCATGGACGAACTTGACGCCGAGCCAACCATCGACGAACTCAGCAAGGCCATTGATAGCTTGGCCGCTGGCAAGGCACCCGGCAACGACGGCATACCCCCCGACCTGATCAAGCACTGCAAGACCGCCCTACTGCTGCCATTGCATGACATCCTCTGCCAGTGCTGGAAGGAAGGTGCCGTACCACAGGACATGAGGGATGCCAAGATCATCACCCTCTACAAAAACAAAGGGGAGAGAAGCGACTGCAACAACTACAGGGGCATCTCCCTCCTCAGCGTTGTTGGCAAAGTCTATGCACGAGTTGTTCTCGTTCGTCTACAGAAGCTTAACGTGTCTACCCCGAGTCTCAGTGTGGCTTTCGCGCTGAGCGATCGACGGTAGACATGATATTCTCCATCTGCCAACTCCAGGAGAAATGCAGAGAACAGAACATGCCCCTGTACGTCGCCTTCATCGACCTCACCAAAGCGTTCGATCTGGTCAGCAGAGAGGGCCTTTTCAAGATCCTGCCAAAGATGGGATGCCCACCAAAGTTGCAAAGCCTCATCAAATCGTTTCACACCAACATGCAGGGGATAGTGCAGCACGACGGCAACGTCTCAGAGCCATTCAACATACGCAGCGGAGTGAAACAGGGCTGTGTACTTGCGCCAACCCTCTTTGGGATTTTCTTTGCTATGCTCCTGAGGCATGCCTTTAGCACAGCAACAGAGGGAATCTACCTGCACACAAGATCTGACAGCAGGCTTTTCAACCTCGCCCACCTGAAAGCCAGAACCAAAGTACGCGAGGCTCTAATCAGAGACATGCTGTTCGCAGACGACGCTGCAGTCGCGACCCACACACAGCAGGAGCTTCAGACCCTGATGGACTGCTTCTCCCAGGCATGCAAGGACTTCGGGCTTACCATCAGCCTGAAGAAGACTAACATCTTGGCACAAGGCACGGAAGCACCACCAACCATCACCATCGACGACTACGAGCTGGAGGTCATGAATCAGTTCACGTACCTGGGGTCCACGATCAGCAGTAACCTCTCCCTTGATACAGAGATCGACAAGAGGATTGGAATATTAGCTTTCACACTCGCTCGCCTCACCACATGAGTGTGGGAGAATCCCAAACTCTCTGTCAAGACGAAGATGGCAGTGTACAACGCCTGCGTCATCAGCACACTGCTCTATGGGAGTGAGACGTGGACTACATACGCCCGGCAGGAAAAGAGACTGAACTCCTTTCACTTGCGCTGCATTCGCCGCATCCTGGACATATCCTGGCAGGACAAAGTGCCCAACACAGAAGTTCTGTCCCACGCCGGCCTTCCCTCCATGTTCACTCTACTCAGGCAGCGCAGGCTCCACTGGCTAGGCCACGTTCACCGTATGGAGGATGGCAGAATCCCCAAAGACGTCCTCTAAGGAGCACTGGCGACTGGCAGGAGAGACGTTGGCCGCCCACAGCTGCACTTTAGAGATGTCTGCAAGAGAGAGAGGGAGGCACCCTGACCAGACAGCTCAAGGCGGGTGAAGAGAGACTGACTGCTGCAGCAGATGAAAAAAGGACCTGCAGGAAGAACCACCACAGCTCCAGCAGCACGGAGACCACCCACAAGTGCGACCTGTGCGACAGGGTCTGCCATTCGCGCATCAGCCTGTTCAGCCACAGGCGGTGCTGTTCCAGCAGAGTAGACATTTAGGATTCTCTTCCATGGTCATCATAGACCGACGGAGGCCGACTATGATGGCTCTGATAGTGCTACCCCAACAAATAGCAAAGAAAATAGCGCTGGCACCGCGACGGTCTGGTAGAAAAGCTCCAGCATTTTCTTGCACACAATGAAGGGTCTCAGCTTCCTCAGAAAGTAGAGTCTGTTCATCCCCTTCTTGTACACCGCATCGGTGTTAAATTTCCAGTCCGTCCGTTGCTGAGCATGACACCCAGGTATTTGTAGTCTTCCACTACCTCCACATCCTCCCACCTAATCTGCAATGGCTGTGAAGGTGTCCTCTTCTTCCTAAAGTCAATCACCATCTCTCTGGTCATGGTGACGTTCAGTCTCAGGTGATTCTACCCAGACCAGTCCAGAAATCTGTCTACCAGTGCCCTGTACTCTTCCCCCTCTCCCCCTCTTATACACCCAATAACAGCTGAGTCAATTTCTGTAGGTGGCATGACTCACAGTTGTACTGAAAGTCATTGGTGTATAAGGTGAAGAGAAAAAGAGAAGCCACAGTCCCCTGTGGAGCTCCCGTATCACTAACCACCATGTCAGACAAGACACTGCCCAGCTGGACAAACTGTGGCCTGCCTGTCAGGTAGTTGGTAATCCAGGAGATTACAGAGCGCTGTGGACCCCCATCACCCACAGCTTCTCACCCAGCAGCAGTGGCTGAATGATTTTAAAGGCACTGGAGAAATCAAAGAATGTGATTCCCACTGTGTCTCTTCCTCCATCCAGGTGCAGATGAGCTTGTTGCAGCAGGTAGATGACAGCGTCTTCAACTCCTAAATGGGGCTGATATGCAAACTGTAGAGGGTCCAGCCACGTCTTCACCTGCGGCCTCAGGTGGGTTAAGACAAGTCTCTCCATGACCTTCATTGATGTGAGGGCAACTGGTCAATAGTCGTTCAGGTCCAATGGAGACGACTTCTTGGGGACAGGAACCAGGCAGGACGTCTTCCACAGCACCGGTACTCTTTTCAGGCTCAGGTTGTACAGGTGTTTCAGTACCGGAGCTAATTGGTTGGCACAGGTTCTCCGGATCCAGGCAGAAATGCCATCAGGACCCACAGTCTTCTGCTGGTGAAGTCTCTCCAGCTGTTTCCTCACCTGGCCTGTAGTCACAGTGATGTGGTGGTTGGTGCTGATGTCTTCAGTGGAGAGGAGGGGGGAGAGAGGTACTGCACAGGGGAGTAAAGGGAGAGGGGTTTGGAGGGGGTCTGACTGTGTTGTGGGGGTGACAGATGGTGAATTTAACCTATTGAAAAATAGATTCAGCTCATCAGCTCTCTCAAGTCTCTTTATCCTCCAACTTCCTCCTGTAGTTGTCTTTACACATCCTCAGCATCTCTCTCAGTTCATGCTGCACTCTCCTCAGTTCCTCCCTGTCTCCAGAGTTAAAAGCCCTCTTCTTCTTAAGAAGTGATTTCAGGTCACTGGTGATCCATGGTTTGTTGTTGAGGAAACAGCACCCTGTCTGGGCTGGCATGGTTGTGTTTTCACAGAATTTGATGTAGGCCTATTCTGTGTTGCGGTCAGTCATGTTGTCCATGTCCTCCTCATGTGACCCACAGAGTACATCTCAGTAATAGTGGCTAGCACTACATTAAACAGCATAAATCCTATGATTAAAAAGTCTTATGGTTGAAGGACATCCCTAGTTGTATGCACGGTGGCCCAGGATAATGACTGAAACTGCATGAGTCCTTAAAAGCAGTTTAATGGTAAAACCCATCTTTAATTTGGGTCAAGTTTTCAAAGCAGTTTGTTAAAAAATGCTAACTGGCCTGGAAGATGACTTCAATTATGCTAGAGATTCCCGATTGGCTCACTACCCACGTGCCAGCTTCATGCATAGTTACATCACCAAAAACGATCTATCTCAAGTTGTCTTTTCTCAAGGGACGGGGCTTAAGTGAAACTTTACAGCAAAAAACCCCAGATATGAGACATTTAAGTGATTTTGTTCTTGATATGTCTTGTAAGTCATAAAAAACATTACAGACATGTTAACAAGAAAAAAAAAAAAGATTTTTGGCGAAGTGTCACTTAAGTTAATGGAACACATCTTAACTGTTAGTGAGATATTTATTTGTGTTATTAGTAGATTATTAGCTCTTTATTAATACAGAGTGAGAGCATAACAAAACTGTGACATAAACAGGAAAATGGAAAACAGTACGAGAATTGCAGAAACCAAAAGACACAAAATACAACAAATATATAAATATAGAGAAAAAGCTATGAGACTGAGCATGGCAGAAACCTCCAGTGCTCAGCTCATGACATCTTATTTTATCTTAAACTGTAATGGAGAACAGAGGAGGGGGGAAAAAAAGTGAAAACCGACCTGAAAGATTCAATAAACCATGATGCTGATTTAAGGTGGAATTGCTCAGCCCCACTGTATGGTCAATACAATTATGACAGTCTTGTGATGGACCACTCCCAGTTACACGGGGTAAGACTGGACATCCTGGCAGATTACACATCTGTCGCAAGGTCTGTGGTGGAGTTTTGCCACTCGGTGTATCGTGACATGCACTACACAAAGAGCAAAGATAAACAAACCTATCATCTGGTCAGTCACTGCAACAGATACTGGAGTCAGTTTGTCTTGGCCTGTCCTTGCCACTGATAATACCTCTATCTGCCAAGAGTGTGCCGCTAGTCCAGCAAAAACTAGCGGTACTCAAATACTTTGCAAGCAGTTTCATGAAATGGTCAGTCAGAAAGCAACTCATACCGGCTCGGACGTCGCCCAAGTTAACAAGGTCAGGAGTTCCTGGCAGCGGAAGGCGAAGGGCAGAGCTGCATGGAGGAATCTGATCAGACCTAAATGAAACCGTCATTGTCGGTCCTGACAGACTGCTATGATGATGATTAGTCATGTACTAACAATTTTTTATGACTGTATTCTTGTATAATCTTTTGACTACAACTTTATCCTCAATGCACACTTAATTACTGCTTATTTGTAGTAAACAAGCAGACTGGTGGATGTAAGTTTTGATGATTCACTTTACCTTATTAGGTGGTAGTAACACAGGTAGAACAATTCATAACATTCAGGCATTAATAATCTCCAAATAACACTAAATTTACCTTTTCTTATTACAGGTACACTACCGTTCAAAAGTTTGGGGTCACCCAGACAATTATTTTGTGTTTTCCATGAAAAGTCACACTTATTTACCACCACGAGTTGTAAAATGAATAGAAAATATAGTCAAGACATTGACAAGGTTAGAAATAATGATTTGTATTTGAAATAATAATTTTTTCCTTCAAACTTTGCTTTCGTCAAAGAATCCTCCATTTGCAGCAATTACAGCATTGCAGACCTAACATGATTGCACAAGGGTTTTCTAATCATCCATTAGCCTTCTGACGCAATGAGCAAACACATTGTACCATTAGAACACTGGAGTGATAGTTGCTGGAAATGGGCCTCTATACACCTATGTAGATATTGCACCAAAAACCAGACATTTGCAGCTAGAATAGTCATTTACCACATTAGCAATGTATAGAGTGTATTTCTGATTAGTTTAAAGTTATCTTCATTGAAAAAAAGTGCTTTTCTTTCAAAAATAAGGAAATTTCTAAGTGACCCCAAACTTTTGAACGGTAGTGTATGTACCATCCCTACTCTATAATCTTAAGGATTTTGAACCCAACAAGTCCTGAATAAAGACTGTAATTCATGTCTAACGCTATGCTTGTTTATTGGATAGCAGTAATCACTCTATCATCACTCTATAAATTCAAGAAATGTCTGTGTGTCTGTCACGATCGTAGGACATCATAGGACGGCCTATGATGTCTGCAGGATGTCCTATGATGATCTTATGATCTCAGGGTACATAGGGCTCGCAATGATGCCATATAGGTGATGCCGTCATATAGGCAATAGGACATTACCTGTGATGTAGTGTCCTGGATGTCTTTATGATGTCATGTAGACCATCAGGCTACCTGTGATGTAGTGTCCTATGATGCCAGCCTGGATGTCTTTATGATGTCATATAGACCATCACTCACGATTCCTGCCTACCTATGATGTGGTGTCCTATGAGGCCTGCCATAGGAGGAGACCCTTCACCATCATAGGGTACAACAGACAAGGGATGCACAGACAGACAGGAAACGTGTGGCAGAGCACCATGCACGTGCTGAGTCACTTGAAGCCCAAAATGTCCACAACGTGAGCAATGCTGTACGCCACGCAAGACACAGACAAGCTGAGACCCAGGAGATGCGGAATAGTCGCTGGCCGCCAACACTGCACACCAGGCAAGGCACAGAGAAGCTGAGACCAAATACGACACACTACTTTAAACCACACCCATTCGAAGCAGGACATCGGGAAATCTCACTCAGTAAGGCAGAAGGCACTCTATAAATTAAAAAAAATCTCTGTCAGTGATGCCTGTGGCATGACTGTGAACAACATAGCCGTCTCACACAGGAGGAGACCCTTCAGCAACAGGCATGCAGAAATACTTGTTTATACTTGGTTTCTACGGGCATGGACGGGTATGCATGGGTATGTACTAGTTATAAGAAATTAAGGAAAAATGTAGTTAATAGTCCTTGTAGAATATGGTCATGCAGTTCAAGATGTTAATGAGTGATTTATGATGACTAATAAAGAGCTAACATTCTTCAAATAAGGATACTAGTAAGCACCTAAATAACAGTTAATATATCTTCCCTTAACTAAAGTGTTACCTTGCTTTGAACTTTTGGAAGTTGTAGGAAAACTGAAAGTGAAAGAGGCTTGAACTTGATCAAAGTCCACTTTTGATACCCAATATGGTATCCTGCCTCATGAGTTGTTTGGCCAATAATCCCAAAAGCTGGTCTGTTGGCCACTGAAGAAGTTTTCTTGGCCAATGTGGGCCTCAGAATGATTCATATCTCGGTGTGCCATGTAGAAAGAGGAATGAAAAATAGGAGGTGGTTATCAGGACTTTGGTTATCAGCCAAGGTATTGGTGAACTTGGATAGAAATGCTGTTGTGCAGTATATCAGTGAGGGTTTGACATGGTCCTGTCCTACTCTAAAATGTAAGCTCATCATGGTGGTGCTGGTAAAAGGTTCAAATGATAATTGTGGTCCAGTGAAATACTTTAAAACTAAAGCTGTCAGACATCTCATTACTGTCTTTAAACACCTAATTTTCTGTGACTGGTTCTCTGTTTTTCTCCATCATGCTGTCTCTGGGCTTCTCTCTGAGCTACTTCCTCTCCCATTTTCTATGTTTAACAGATTATGACATGTCATGCCACAGCTGGCCTCGTGACCTTTATCTTTTTATGTTTTTTCCTCCCAACACGCCAACCCATATGCCAGCACACACTTTGTATTCTCCAGTACAATGACTTTGTACTTAGTGTCAGTATGTGGTATGCTTCACAACCACAAGGCCAGTAGACAGCCTTGTTGCCCATTTTTCTTTAATGTATTGTGACCTTTCTACTCTTGTCTCAGTAACAATAAATGTGCAAAGATGTAGTATGTACGTACTAAATATACTTGTGAAGAATTTTTTTGTTTAATAAAGAACAGTCCATGGCAGAACATTTTATCTTTGCAGTTTTGCAGTAATCTAGGGCACTACATCAGTCCTATTTCAGATAGAAGTTTTATAGTTTCTGAAACTTGTCTTTGGTGTTTTTGCAACAACAGGAATCCCAGCATGCAGTCATTGTGTTAAGGTTTTTTCTTCTTCTCTTCACTGATTAATTCAGTGCTGTAGCTCCTGCTTCTTCCACTTCAGCAAAAAGGTAGCCTTGTCTACACCAAAGCTGATGTACTTGACCTCAATTTTGCTGTGCCACTTTTAATAATAGATGAACTGTTAATGCAATGTGTCAGATTTTAAATTTTTTGTATTAGTAAAGTTGTATTTCAGTTCTGTATTCTGTTACTGAGCACATTTGATTATAAAAATTGATTGGCAATAATCGAACACGCATTTTAAAGAGAAATGTCAGTTTTTTAGAGTTACTGTATATGAAATACTTTTGAGCAGTCATTGAGTTATCTGCAGGAGTAATTTGCCTGCCTGCTTTCCTTTTGCATAACAAGTGCTTTATCATAGACACTCAAAGACACTTTACAATGGAGACATTATTCATTCACTCCATAGACAATGGTACTGTAGTAGTAAGCTACTACTGTAGCCACAGCTGCCCTGGGGCAGACTGATGGAAATGTGGCTGCCAATCTGCACCAACGGCCTCTCTGACCACTACCGAACATTTATACACATTCATACCCAGTGTCATGGACGCTGGAGGCAAGGTGGGTAAAGTGTCTTGCCCAGGGACACAACGGCAGGATATCTGGGGAGAGCAGGATTCGAGCCACCAACCCTCTGGTTATTAGACAATCTGCTCTACCTCCTGAACCACTGCTGCCCGTGGCAGTGGCTCTTAATCACTATTAATAATTTATTTATTTAGCGAATGCAAAGTCCTTAAGCCAAGCAGTTGCCTCCTGGTTTGCTGTATGGAGGGTGTGTAATCCTCCTTCCAGTCTTTGGAGCGGGCAAGCCTCTATGATGTGTTCCATAGTTTGCTCCTCTCCACATACGCACAGTGGGCTAGGGCTACTGCCCCATCTGTGAAGGCTGGCCAAGCAGGGGCCATGTCCAGTCCTGAAGCGATTGAGTGTAGACCACTGTCTCCTTAGGAGGTTGGTGCCCGGGACCTGTTGGTTGGGGTTTATCACCAGCTGTTTGTTTGGGACCTCCTTGGTCTCCCATTCCCATCCCATTCCACTCCCATCCCATTCAATAATCAATAATTCTTAATCAAATATTACAAGAAAATAATATAAACTGCCATATCTTAAGTGCACTTTTAGATGGGTTTCATATGCTCAGTCAGTTTACCTGCTTTAAGTTTCCGTTGCACAGACCTGTCCTCTGGCTTTTTGGCTCTCATCACACTGAACGATGTGTTGGGTTTTTTTTTTTGGGGGGGGGGGGTGCAGTGAATAAATTCAACCTGAAGCGACCGAAACAGAATGAAAATAGACCAGCTTCCACTGGCAACTTCACCGTGGTGGTGTTGACGTACAGAAAAAATTTACAGGTAGATTATCTGCACTGCCCTAAAAAATTTTTTCAACGTGGCAACAGTCTGAAATAGCTTTAAAAACAAAATATTCCCACACAACTAGTCTTTTGTCAGGTAACTGCGACCACCGAGCAGCTGCTGTCTTCCTGCACCATGTTTGTTTATGCTGTAATGATACAAACATAACTTGTGTCAACAGCATATCGGCATGACGTCAGACAGCCGGCTCCCAAAGTTGAGATATTCATATTTTCACTTGTTTCAAAATTTATGCTGGTATTATCCTAAACGATGTATGATTTGGCAAAAGTTTTATGCCGAATGCCCTTCCTGACACAACCATCCCCATTTACCGGGGCTTGGGACTGGCACTAGGAGTACACTGGCTTGTGTTCCTGGCTGTGGCTGGGTTGCAGAAATAAATCTTCCAAAGTAGTGTTGAAAATGTTTAAAGTACATATAACACTGTAGCAGTTTTTCTTGCTCATTGGACAGCTCCTTTTCTTCCCTAATGTTGGCTGGTCACACATGCCAAGCAGGGTGGAGCGAGTGTGGAGGAGGTGAAGTGCAGCCACAACTTTCCCAGAGGCTCATGCAAGCGTCAGTTTGTGTTATAAATCATTCAGGGACACTAAGAAGGGGCACAATACATTTTTATCCCTCTTTGCTCATCCCTTCATCCTCTCTCACTGTTTTATTATTGAATATGTATCCTCTGAGCTCCCAATCTGCCACTCGGCACCATCTGAAAGAAAGCAGAGGCAGTTAGGGGGATGTTGACCAATAAGATGACAGAAGGTTGAACTGAGGAATTCCTGTTTGATTCAAATGGGAATTCAGTTGCTCCATTAAGTCACAGTTTCATTTATTTCTTTAATAGGAGCTTCTCTAAAATCTGTGATTGCAGTCCTGCTTATTATCTTACTTTTTATTTAAATGATCATCTTAAATGTGTCGGTGATGGTAGATGAGGGTCATACTGTGTTCCCTGGTCATGCTGTGCATGCTAAACCACCTGCTTGTCATAGTGAAGTATGGGCCTGTAGCTGACAGCGCTCCCCTGTCAGAACAAGTCTCTCAGATTTGATGGGTGTGTGTGTCTGAGTGAGTGAGCGGCATGTGTGTGTGTGTGTCTGTGTGAATTAAAAGAAAATATTGTTTGCGTGTGGCTGTGCTTGTGAAAGCTTGTTTTTGTCCGTAAGCATTGTATGTATTGTCCTTGAACTTGGATATGTGTGACTTGATTGCAAACAGCAGGACTGCCAGGATTTAGTTAAATATGACGTGCAGCCAGTGAGGTAGGGCTGGGCGATATATGGCCTAAAAATAAAATCGCCAATTTTTTCTCATGCCACGTTTGATTTTCAGTTTTAATCAATATTTTTTGATTAAAGGCAAGGAATTATTTCAAATACCACCTCCCCCACCCCCCCAGAAAAAGCAAGCCTGATTCCCTATTGGGAATAAAGTGCAAATCTTGCTTTAACCAAAACTTTTTTTTTATAATAAAGGTTGATCAGACAAATGGGAATCCACATATTTATGATTAACAAAGTACCAACTTAACTTTTATAAAAGTAACTTTTAAGGCGGCACGGTGGCGGAGTGGTTAGCACTGCAGCAGCACAGCAACTCACCCTTGGCCGGGGGATCCTGAGTTTGATCCCAGCCCCCGACCAACAGTGATCTGTGTGGAGTTTGCATGTTCTCCCCGTGTCTGCGTGGGTTTACTCCAGGATTTCTCCAGTTTCCTCCCACATGCCAAAAACATGCAAGTTAGGTTAATTGGCATCAAACTGGGGATTCTAAATTGTCCTTAGGTATGACTGTGAGAGTGAATGGTTGTCTGTCTCTCTGTGTTGGCCCTGCGATGGACTGGCAATCTGTCCAGGGTGGACCCTGCCTCTCGCCCAAAGATGCTGGGATAGGCTCCAGCCCCCCCCCCCCCCCCCCCACGACCCGAAAAGGATTAAGTGGAAGAAGATGAATGAATGAATGAATGAACTTTTAAGGGTGGGGAAGGGAGTAGAGCTAGAGGCTACCATATTTAAGATAAGATAAGATAAGCCTTTATTAGTCCCACAATGGGGAAATTCCAGGATTGCAACAACACAGGGATATCAACACTCAGAGCAACAATCAAGAAGACAAGAAAAACAAGAGCAGCGAATATACATATGAATCGGTGATTTCAAAAGGGGCCCAAGTCCAAGAAATATGTTTTTGCAGGAAATCAAATAAATTGCATATCTCAAAGGTAGTCTATGCCAGATGGTTCATACTTTACTCAGATATAGCACAAGGCCATAGCTTAGAAATGCTATAATATGAAGCATTTCACTTTTTTAATTTCAGAGGATTGGCAAACTACAGTCCCTGGACTTGGGCCCTTCTTGAATTAAACAATAAGAACATATGAAAAGAAGCGCATAACATCTATTTCTCACATGTTGAAAACGTTTTTTTTTTTAATTATGCCATGTTTTGAACACCTTTTATGATCACTTTATATTCAAACTATTGTTTTGATAACTGCCAGCAAAGGAGATTTTCATCTAAAAGTGGGCAGATTAACATAGAGGTCCATCTACTGGTAACTAATCGTCAAAGTCAGACTCATCTTCACGCCTAGCATCACAAACTGTTAAATTACTGAGGAACTGCTGAGCCTCTGGTGAAAGATATTTCGCCAATTTCTGAACATCCTTTACTTTAGCTGCCTTTACACCAAGTTGCTCGCTGTAGAGTGGCTCCTCTGGGTATGTAACAACCCTGCACGATGGCTTTAGAAGGCGGAATCTGAATGTGACCTGAGCAGACATATTTTCGGAAACTTCTATATCATTTCTGAAATTTGTGTTGCCACCTATGACTTTAAGTTTAATCCATGCAGGAAGGGCCCAAGTCCTGGACTTGGGTCTCTCTTGCACTCAATGCATAAACAATGCTGTGAATAGTCGATACATTAAAGTTGACTTGGGACGTTTTTGCACATAATCAGATAGCTTGTCTCTTAAAGTTCATTAAACATGTAATATCTGGGTTTTGAAAAAGTGTGGACTTGGGCCCTTTTGGAATTCACCGATTCATATGTACACCATTACATTATGTACATTTACTCTTAAGAATGTAAAAATCGAGTTTCACAATATTTTTTTTTTAAATATTGTCCAAAAAATTAGAACTTTGATTTAAAATGGATTTATTACCCAGCCCTATACAGTGAAAGTTGGGACAGTAATGGTTTGTTTACACTTTTTCCACATATTGACACAGTTCCCAGAGCCATTAATAAAATTCTTGTGATATGCTTTGTTCAAAACACCTCAGGATTTTAATAATTATCATATTTTTCCATCCAGATGAAATATCCTTCCTCCAAATGACCCGTTTCAGTACATGTTTCTTAAATAAATTTGTGGTTGATGGCATGCTTATGTTAGCTGTTCAACTGTCAGAGCCAGCCTGAGCTAACAAATGTAAAGTTGGCCAAATGTGAGAATATAAAAACATAAAGTATTATCAGGGATGGGGCCGGGGGGGGGGGGGGGGGTTAAGTACTCGATATACAAGACCAGTCAGTAGGGTATAACAGACACAAAAACAACCCTGAATGGCTAACTCTACTAACTCAAAGGCAGCCAGAAGTGTAGCTGAGGTAGGCTAGTTATAAGTGAGATTACAGGTCTATTAT
This sequence comes from Pholidichthys leucotaenia, assembly GCA_020510985.1. Classification (NCBI taxonomy): domain Eukaryota; kingdom Metazoa; phylum Chordata; class Actinopteri; order Cichliformes; family Pholidichthyidae; genus Pholidichthys; species Pholidichthys leucotaenia. Next base: position 8,741,731 of record CM035838.1, read on the forward strand.
GGCCTATATAATTCTCAACTAAGGATCAATGAAACTGGTCAGAACAGGAATATCTAGAGCAGTGTTTTTCAACAAGGGTGCCCTGGTACGTTCAGGTTTCTGTAGGAAATTGTCTAACGTCACTTCTTTAATTGGTCCAGAAAATTGCAAATAATTTGCCGTTGTTGTGCATTTGTTCTGTAGGCTCCCATGCACAACAATAGCACAAAATATTTGCATTTTTTGGACCTATTAAGAAGTGAAATTAGATAATTTCCCACAGAAACCTGAATGTACCAGGGCATTGTGGTTGGAAAAACACTGGTTTAGAACGAAGAGCTGCAAAAATCCTAGTCGCACTGACTCGCACTGCTGAGCTAACCAAGTTAATAGGACATGGGAGTCAAAAAATGACAAACTAGGCCAGAATGACTTAAGATATTATCAACTGTGGACTAATGAACCAGCTGGCAACATGGATGTCTACTGCGATGACTTGACTTTATAGTGCAGAGCCATAAAACCCTGGTCATTTCTTGATCCACCCCTGATCGTCTGGGTGCTGGCATTTTTAACCGTTAGACTCCAGAGGGTCAGAGTCAATGGGAACTTCAGTTCCATAAGGACATCATCAACAGGAGTTCCACAAGGGTCTGTTATTTCACCGGTACTTTATACATTATATACTGATGACTGTAGAAGCAATAATCCAGGTATAACATACATTAAATACTCTGACACTGATCATGGATACCACTAACTCGGAGGGACAGTTACAGATTGAGATGGATATGTTTGCAGAGTAGTGTAGGAGGAATTGTCTTGATTTGAACACCTCCAAAACAAAGAATTGGTTATTGACGTTCACAAGGAACTCAACATCCCTACTCTGTTAATCAGCAATGAGGCAATTGAAAAGGGTGAGACATTAAATATTTAGGAAGATTAGTTGATCACAAACTCACCTTTCAACCTGTCAAATTATTTTCTCCAAATGTCAGCAACGTCTCTTCTTAAGAAACTTTGTAGATTGAAAGTCCACCATTCTGTACTGTCTGCTTTTTTATAAGCGTTTTCTTGAATCAGTCTTAACTTTTAGTGTTAGTGCTTGGTTTGAATCATTGTCTAATATTCACCGTAACCCATTGCACAAGATCATATCACTGAGCAGTAAAATAATGGGACAACAGCGGGAACCCCTGGCTAGTATTTACAACAGAAGGACAAAATTGAAAGGAGCTCTAATGGCTTCAGACATCACACGTGCTGCACAGTCGGTATAATCTCTTGCCTTCAGGTCAGCGATACAAATCACTTACCTACAGGACTAATAGAGCTATAGCAAGCTTTGTGCCCACATCTATTAGATTTTGAATGAGGTATGGAGCTTTTAACTTTTTTCCAATGTTATTTTTAACTTTTAGGCTTGAGTTTACTTTTACTGTATATAGAGTGTGTGTAACTATGCAAGTGTGTGTGTGTGTGTGTGTGTGTGTGTGTGTGTGTGTGTGTGTGTGTGTGTGTGTGTGTGTGTGTGTGTGTGCGTGTGTGCGTGTGTGTGTGTGGTTATTGGTGATATATGGAGAATTTGTGCTATGTAGGTGTGATGTTGAATGGAATGGATGTCTCGGATTGTCTGATGCTCATGCACAATTGAAGTTCCTAATGGATAAATAAAGTTATTTGAATTTTAGAGGTTTATTTTCCTTTGGTAGCCAGTACAGATGCACAAATTGATGCGAGAGAGCACTAACAGAAGTGACATTTTCACCATGTGTCCTTTAAGACCAAACATGAAGCAAAATTTCTGCTACACCTGTTGAACTGCGTGCCATTTGCTTAATACAAATATTTAACTCTGAACCATGACTGAAATTAAGATTCCATACTGTAGGTTCTTTATACCTTTTGTGAAAGTCCAAAAGATGAAGTCATCTGAAGGATAACATGGCTCTGCAACTTTTACTGCCTGATTGAAATACTGCACTGTTGTGACTGCTGCTTCCAGTGTTACTTGAGGCTGACCAGGGAGAAGAGAATCTCTGAGTCCGTAGGCTTTCACAAGACATTTTGTTGCCCAAGTTGAAATGTTTTGAGGAGGCGTGGTTGCATCAGCCAATATGAATTTGCACTGCATATTTGTGTTTCATCTTGCTGTAAGGAAACTCAGGCTGCACCCAAATACTGGAATATGTGGATGCCTGTTCATTAAACTGGTGTTTGGTTTTCAAATTAGAAATTCTGATAGACCCCCCCCCCCCCCAAAAAAAAAAAACTGCTGATTTTAATAGAGCTAAATTATGTTTGCCTATAACACATTTTCTGAAGAAAACCCTGCAAATTTAGGAAGAAAATCTCAGAAATTCACAAGAAGCAAGAAACCTCATTCTTTTGCTCTCCATCTGGTGGGTCTTCTTCTTCGTTCAGACCACTGGTTGAGGGATAGGTGCATCGTAATTCCAGTTCATGGGCAGGATCATAAAAATAGATCTGAGTAAAAAGTGGCTTTCGACCCTGTTGAGGAAGGCCTGTACATGCCCGTAGAAACCAAGAAACCGGAGCACCCGGAGAAAATCAGTGCTTTGCTTGGCATTTTACACATTTGTAGTGTAGACTGGCATTCGTCAAAGTTACACATTTGCTGTCATGTAGGCATGGCGAGTCGTCCTATGATGCCTGAGTTCATAGGATGCGCTATGATGATGAGGCAGAGATCATAGGCCATCCTATGATGTCCTAGAAACATGTTTTAAAGTCTGTCGTACCCTATGCTGGTGAAGGGTGGCCTCCTGTCTGTCAGGTGCGATGTACTGCTGGAACCTCAGGCGTTTCATCTTCATGGCATCTTTTCTGACGTGCAGCAGTTGTCGTCATTCTATTGCTCTCCATCTGGTGGGTCGTCGTCGTCTTCTTCTTCTTTGTTGAGACCAATGGTTGAGGGATAGGTGCATCGTAATTCAGTTCGTGGACAGGATCATGAAAATGGCTCTGAGCAAAAAGCTTTCCAGCATGGACTCACTGTATATGACATCATACAGACATGAAGGCAGCCTTGATGTATATGACATCAAGACATGTTGCCTGATGTCACTGTATGTGACATCATAGGACATCCTGTGATGATCAGGTGGATATCATAGGCCGTCCTATGATGTCCTATAAATGTGCTTTAAAGACATGAAGGCAGCCTTGTATATGACATCATGTTGCCTGATGTCACTGTATATGACATTATAAAGACATGAAGGCAGGCTTGATGTATATGACATCATGTTGCCTGATGTCACTGTATATGACATCATAAAGACATGAAGGCAGGCTTGATGTATATGACATCATAAAGACACATTTGTCTATGTGCTGTCATATAGGCATCGCGAGTTGTCCTATGATGTTCAGGCAGAGATTATAGGCCATCCTATGAATGTGACAGACACACACACACACAGATTTCTTGCTTTAATAGAGTGATAGTTCCAAATTTATAAGAAAAATCACATTCCTGAGAATATTGATGCTGATGCAGTTTACTGAAGGAGAAGAAAGCGTGTACAGATTATTCATATATTCGCTCGTTCCTGAATGTTTGGAGCCACAAAACTACTATTGGGACAGCCCTAGAAGAAACGTTTGCTTCATATTTGAACAGTTACCAAATAGATGGTTTTGCATCTTATTATCACTGTAATCTGAATATAGTTGAAGCAATTTTAACTCCCATCTAAAATCTTACACCAGCTGTACTTTTAAGAAAATTAAAAGTAGTTTTCATCAAAGGAGGTTAATTTTTTTTTTACTCTTATTTTTCTGAAGCTGTTGAAATAAGGGATCATCAAGGATAATAATGATGATTAAAGAGATTTTCATTGGCTGTTGAATCATTCCACCATCTGCTATTATCAGAGCTGTACAGTACCCAAGTGCACATATGACACATGCACTGTGAGGACTGGGCTTGTTTTCGAAGATAGACATTCAGGTTTAGATTAGCCTTCTTTAACTGAGCACACAGTAGCATGAGGAAAATAGCTTGTAACTTTTAACTTGGAGTGTTTAATTCTGGTCACTAAGTTTCAAATGAATCTGACTTGAAAATTACAAAAATTACATTTTTATTGACTTTTAACGTAACACGTGTTAATTGTGTGAATACTGTTTTGTATTCACACTGTTGTTCAAGTCAGCATTTTTATTCTTCTATTTTCCCTATGTTAAACTTTTATTTGACATTTTTTAAGTTAACTTCCAACTTTAAAGGTGAACTGAACTCACCTTTTTGCCAAAAAAGTAGAATAGCAGATTAATTCCTTATTACCTATTGTATTTTTCAACACATAAAAGAAATTTTTAGGCCGTGCGATGGCCAAGCTATAAGCCGATAAACTTTTGCCTCTGGCTGGCAGTGCCAAACAAACCGGAAGTAGTGCAGACGACGCTGCGTGACGTCACGAGTGTGACCCTTATCAAAACAACAATGGCAGATGATAGCAGTTCCAGCAGTCAAGAACACCAGAGTTTTCAGAGTGAAGAGGCATTCAGGATCGGTGACGAGACAGAGGAGGATGCAGGAGTGTCAAGTGAACAGGAAGAGAGCGAGGGAGGCATCGAACCGTACAGATTAGAGCCAGAATTTTCGGGGGATTCCAGCACCGACTCAGACCGCAGCAGTGATGGGGAGGAGAGTCGCTTATTGAATACAGAATGGTGAGTCTTTACTTTGGCATGTTTGGGGTGTCAGGATAAGGAAAATTAACAATAAAAAAGAAAGGGGGGAAAAAAAACATCAGCATTTTTCCAACTTATTACAGTTATCCCTCACTTATCGCGTTTAATGCGGTCTTCCTTCGCTGGGTATAGGCGCTCGGCAGGGAGCGAAGCTGGGTAAAACGTCTCCGCCAATCAGCTTGCGAGATAAAACGTCTCGGCCAATCAGCTTGCGAGGTAAAACGTCTCGGCCAATCAGCTTGCGAGATTCCCGAGCGGGCTGGGGAGCCGGGGAGAGCGGGCTCTCCGTGTTGATACCTGATGTTCTAATGTAGTCTCCCTGCCTTCTCATTAGAACATCAGGTATCATCACGGAGAGCCCGCACAGCTCAAAATCTACCTCTCTGACCACCGCTCCACTCCTCTCCGCCCACCTCTTCACCGCTCGGGAATCTCGCAAGCTGATTGGCCGAGACGTTTCACCTCACAAGCTGATTGGCCGAGACGTTTTACCCAGCTTCTCTCCCTGCAGAGCGCCTTCTTTATCGCTCGTGTTGCTTAGTGGCACTTTTCACTGTTCTCTTGTGCCTTTTTGTGCAAAATAGTGCTTGTGACGCCCTGGGGGGGGGGGTAACGCTACTTCGCGGTTTTTCACTTTTCGCGGTCGGTTCTGGTCCCCATTAAACGCGATAAGTGATGGATCACTGTATATCTAGAAACGCATCGCTTCCCGGTCGCTTTTCCTCCCCCTTTCTTTTCTTTCGTCGCCATGACAGCTTTCCTTGGCCACTGAACAGATCTTCCCAGGTGTTGGAAGTGTTTTGTAGTCGACTATCACGACAAAATGCACCAAAAACAACCAGTGTCGACGTGCTCGCAATGGTAAACATGAGGACTGGGTCACACTCGTGACGTCACGCGGAACTCCGGCTGCGCTTCGGCGGATTTGTCTGATTTTTCAGGGCGGGAAATTCTAAATCGCGATTTTCTCCAAGATTCCGGGATTTGTGGAGGGGGTGCCAATGATAAATTATCTTTATAATTGTATGTACTATCACCCAGTGCCGTTCAATGCCGTTGAGTTCAGTTCACCTTTAAACTATTTCCAGCTTTAAATGAACAGTGTCCAACTTTCAGTTCTTTCTATTTTAAAGCTAACATGCTTGCATTTTTTTGTAATTGGTTCTTCTTTGCATTTTATTTTAAAATATCTTAAATAGTTGTCATTATGTTAAAAAGTGATGAAATATGAATGTTTGTAAAATGTTTCCTTTGCAGAGTAAACATCACCTTTTTCCTTCTCTCTCATTTGTGACCAAACCTACCTGTTGGGGCTATAAATACAGAAACAAAATGTTACAGTAGTGCAGCTATGCATTTCTTGTGAGCTCAGCAATAAATAAAAGGTTTATATATATATATATATATATATATATATATATGAGATAGATAGATGGATAGATACACAGTGGGGAAAATAAGTACTGAACACAATGTTTTTCTCATTCAACAAACTATTTCTGATGGAGTCATTGATCTGAGATTTTCACCAGATGCACAGGGTTACAGAAATAATTTTTGGAAGTTGTCTGTGTTTTTTCAACTGATTTAAGACAATTTTGGACCGCTGAATCTGATAATGACATCCATTCCCCAGTTTTTTTGGCTCCTGCCGCCGATCTGGTTCACTTTTTAGCCCAAAAAGTGAGACGGCGAAAGAAGAGAGGAAGGCAAGCGGGCGCTCTCGTGCGGCTTCGTAGGAGAGGCACGCGCACGGCCTTGCCTGGCATATTTCTGTCCAATGCCAATTCTCTCTTTAACAAGGTAGATGAACTGAGACTGCTGATGCGATTTAAGGACCTCTCTACCTCGTCTGCCCTCTGTTTTACTGAGACCTGGCTTAAGGAATCAACTCCGGACAGCGCGCTCCTCCTCGAGGGATTTCAGCTGTTTCGTGCTGATCGAGACACAGAGCTCTCCGGTAAGTCCTCAGGAGGAGGAGTCTGCTTTTACATCAACAGCAGCTGGTGCTCTGATGTAACGGTGCTCTCCCAACACTGTTCTCCCGCTCTGGAATATTTATTCATTAACTGCAAGCCATTTTATTCCCCGCGGGAGTTTGCTTCATTCATCCTGGTCGCTGTTTACGTCCCACCCGACGCGGACGCGCGCGAGGCTCAGCGCGCGCTCGCAGATCACATTCAACATACGGAGCGGACTTTCCCGGACTCTCTGGTTATTGTGGTTGGCGACTTTAACCAGAGCAATCTGAGCCACGATCTCCCCCGCTACAAACAGTTTATTAAATGCCCCACCAGAGGAAAGAACACGCTGGATCACTGTTACACTACAGTGAAGGACGCGTATCTCGCTGTTCCCCGCGCTGCTCTCGGTCTATCTGATCACGTGATGGTCCACCTCATTCCCACATACAGACAGAGACTGACGCTCACTAAACCTGTTGTGAGCACTACGAAGAAATTGACCAGTGAAGCTGGGGAGAAGCTGGAAACGTGCATGGAAATAACTGACTGGGGCATGTTTAAAGGAGCCACGCATGATCTGGATGAGTACACGGACACTGTGAACTCATATATCCACTTTTGTGAGGAGAGCATTCTTCCATCGCGCAGCAGGGTGAGGTACTCTAATGACAAACCCTGGTTCACTGCTAAGCTCAGACAGATCAGGAAGGAGAAGGAAGCAGCGTTGAAAAGTGGAGACAGGGACTGCTACAGGGAGGTCAAATATCAGTTTAACAGAGAGCTGAAGAGGGCTAAATCTGTGTATTCTGAGAGGCTCCAGCAGCAGTTCACTGCTAACGACACAGCTTCTGTGTGGAGAGGACTGAGGCAAATGACCAACTATCGGCCTCAGGCTCCTAAAGGTCAGGATGACAAAGCCCTTTGTCAAAGACTGTCCCAACATTATGCCCGTTTTGACACCTCGTCAGCTGTGTCCATCTCCCCCCCTCCCCCCGGCGCCACTGCCTCCACGGTCCCTACTTCATCAAAGGCGCCCCCCCCCCCTCCTCCCCCCCTGCCCTTATCATCAGTGAGCAGGACGTGCACAGACAGTTCTCCAGACTGAACCCACGCAAGGCCCCCAGTCCAGACGGCGTGTCTCCCTCCACCCTAAGACACTGTGCGAAAGAGCTGACTCCTGTCTTCACAGACATTTTTAACACCTCCCTGAAGTTATGCCACGTGCCGACCTGCCTCAAAACCTCCACCATCATCCCTGTCCCCAAGAAGCCACGGATCACTGGACTTAACGACTACAGACCTGTAGCGCTCACCTCTGTAGTCATGAAGTCCTTTGAGCGCCTGGTCCTGCCCCACCTCAAGTCCATCACTACTCCCCTCCTGGACCCGCTGCAGTTTGCCTACCGAGCCAACAGGTCTGTGGACGACGCAGTCAACCTGGCCCTCCACTCCATCCTGCAGCACCTGGACTCCCCGGGAACCTAAGCCAGGATCCTGTTTGTGGACTTCAGCTCTGCATTCAACACCATCCGCCCCGCTCTGCTCTGGGACAAGCTGTCCCTGCTCAACGTGCCTGACTCCCTCTGCAGGTGGATCACCGACTTCCTGACGGACCGGAGGCAGCATGTGCGGCTGGGAAAGACTGTCTCAGACTCTGTTAGCATCAGCACCGGATCACCCCAGGGCTGTGTACTTTCCCCCCTACTCTTCTCCCTTTATACCAACTCCTGCACCTCCAGCCACCAGTCTGTCAAGCTGATCAAGTTTGCGGACGACACCACCCTCATCGGGCTCATCTCCAATGGCGACGAGTCCGTCTACAGGAGAGAGGTGGCCCAGCTGGCGTCCTGGTGCAGCCACAACAACCTGCAGCTGAACGCTCTGAAGACAGTGGAGATGATTGCGGACTTCAGGAAAGTCACAACCCCTCTGCCCCCCCTCACCCTCACAGGCTCTCCCATCACCACTGCAGATTCCTTCCGCTTCCTGGGCTCCACCATCACCCGGGACCTCAAGTGGGAGCCGACCATCAGCTCCCTCATCAAAAAGGCCCAGCAGAGGATGTTCTTCCTGCGGCAGCTGAGGAAGCTCAAGCTACCCACCAAGATGTTGGTACAGTTCTACACAGCCATCATCGAGTCCATCTTCACCATCTCCATAACCGTGTGGTACGCAGGAGCCACTGCCAGGGACAGACTAAGGCTGCAGCGCGTCGTGCGCGCTGCTGAGAAGGTGATCGGCTGCAAGCTTCCATCCCTCCAGGACCTGTACATCTCCAGGACCCAAAGGCGTGCAGGCCGGATCATAGCCGATCCTTCACACCCTGGTCACGTACTGTTTGCCCCCCTCCCCTCAGGTAGAAGACTTCGGTCCATTCAGACTAAAACCTCCCGTCACATGAACAGCTTCTTCCCCTCTACCATCAGACTGCTGAACACTAAGTGACTTATTGACTCTCGTGCACCATGTACAGCAGCTCAACCAGACTCATGTCAATCATCACTGTTTTCTTTTTGCATTACCGACTGCACTGGTACTCCACAATATCTGCTGCTCGCTAATATATTTAAAAATTGCTTTGACTAGTATTACTCATTCATATTCTACATTTTATTGCATGTATAGTTTTTTATTTCTATCTTTTATTTTTATCATGTTTAATGTTGCAGCATTGCACCGAGACAAATTCCTAGTTTGTGTACTACATGAACAATGGCAATAAATCTGATTCTGATTCTGATTCTCGATCAGGTGTTAAGTAAAAACCTGTACTTACTTAGTATTGTGCATGTACTTACCTTTATATAAAGGTAAGTACATGTAAATTGAATGTTACATCATCATTGTTCAAAATTCAGAGAATTTCAAGCCATAACAAAGAATTTTGCATCATATAAAGCAAAAATACCCATACATGTAAACAAAAACGTATAAAACATGTGGCCATAATTCAAAAAGTTGACCTGATTGAGCAAAACCAATGTGATTTTTGAATTCAGCACATCAAAATTGTCCTAAATCAGCTAAAAAAACTTTGACAATAAATTTGGTGTTGACCAGTGATATCAGTAACAACCCAAGTAATACATACATACAAAGAAATCAAGACAACTGTGTTCACAAAACAAATTATATTTAATAAAGTGGAATGACACAGGGAATAAGTATTGAACACATGAAGTAAAAGAGGTGCAAAAAGGCATAGAAAGCCAAGAAACCAGCTGAAATCCATCTGAATTTAGGAAGCCATCCTATTAATTTCAGCTGGTCAAGTCCTGACTGACAGACTTTAAAAAGTTCTGTGAATATCAGATTGTCACACCAGAGAGAACGCATGATGGGTAGAAGCAAAGAGCTCTCTAGACCAGGGATGAGCAACTTTGGTGTTAGTGAGGGCCACAATTTTTTTTTCCTCCCTTCTCGAGGGCCAGATTTACATGTAAACCTTGGGGGAAGGGGGGGGGGGATTTTCTTCAAAGTCAAAAGTTTCACAATTAAAACTGAAAATGCAAATGAAAATAAAAGCTGCTCAGTGTTTTATCATATTAGAATTAAAATTACAGATAAAATTCTATCATGACCTAATTTTTAAAACTCTCTCCATCAAAATGATAAGCAAAGAGAAATTCCGGACGGTAATTAACAAAAACACCAAGAAGAAAAGGAAATATGACGATGAAGAAAAAGTTTTTAAAATATTAGTTAGATCAGAACTTTATTTATATAGCACTTCTCATACAGAAAGATGCTACACAAAGTGCTTCACACATTGAAATAAAACACAGTCTCTCTCTCTCTCTCTCTCTCTCTCTCTCTCTCTCTCTTTCTCTCTCTCTCTCTCTCTCTCTCTCTCTCTCTCTCTCTCTCTCTCTCGTGCGCATGCGTGGGCGTTTGTGGGAGCAGGGGTGTGGAGTGGTGTCGAGTGAGTACTTTAAACTTTGTATTTTCTAACTTTTTCTCTATCTTGTGTGTTTGAGGTGTGTGTGTTTAATATAGTGGGTTGAGTGTGGGTGTGCTGGGGTGTGAGTGTTGGAGTGAGTGTGTTGGGGAACGGTAGCTTCTGCTGCCGGTTTTTCCCGGCCGGCATCATGCCGGTGATTGATGGTGGTGTGGAGTTTGAGCGCTTAACCCGGCGTCATGGTGTGAGAATCCTCCCGACAGTTCCCTGTTCTGTGGAGGAGGCCAGCCTCGCTGTAGGACAGGTGGTTGGGCATGGCAGCATAAAATCAGCATCGAGGATGAACAGCGCAATTGTGATCTTTCTGGATTCGACTGAAAAAGCTGATCAGGTGGTGGCACAGGGAGTGGTCCTAGGTGACACTTTTACTCCCGTTTTACCGCTGGCGAATCCGTCTAGGAGGATCACCATCTCAAACGCTCCTCCTTTCGTTAAAAATGATCAGCTGATTAGAGAGTTGTCCCGTTTTGGCCAGGTTGTGTCCCCTATCAGAATGGTCTCTCTGGGTAGTAAATCACCCCTGCTGAAGCATGTTGTATGTCATAGGAGGCAGTGTTTCATGGTGTTGAAAGACAGCTCTGCTGAACTGAACGCGTCTTTTAATTTCAGGATTGACGGCTTTAGCTACTTGGTGTTTGCAACATCTGAAACCATGAAGTGTTTTGCGTGTGGCGCAGAAGGCCATCTTATTAGGTCATGTCCTGAAAAGGCGAACACAAAGAGCACTGGCGGTAAGAAAGGTGACGCCGCTGTTTCTGGTGGTCCGGAGGGTAGCGCTACATGTGGTGCGGCGGATGCCGCTGCGGCGCCCGCTTCTGCTGGGGCGGTCGCGGCCGCAGTCCGCGTCCGCAGCCGCGTCCGCTTCTACTTCTGCGGGGGCGTCCGCGTCCGCTTGTGCTGGGGCGGCTGCGGCCGCCTCTGCTGGGGTGGCCGCGGCGGGCGCGGTAGTTGCCCCCCCAAACAGTGATGGTGGGGAATTTCTGTCTGGCGGCAGCTCTGATCATTGTGACGAGCCTGTCGCCCGGGGTAAACAGGTGGAGGGTGTAAGTAAAAGTGCAGTTAAACGAAGGAACCTGAATGAACAGACTTTGCAGGCGGGGGAGGAGCGGTTTGAGGCTGTAGCGGACACACAGAGCAAACACTGCATGACAAACGTTGCGTTTCATGAAGAAATGCAGGAATGTAGTTTTGTTGAAGAGGATCCTTTTAAAGCTGCACAAAAAAGGAAAAGTGCGGAAAACTTGCAGAGCTCTGCTAAATCTAGTAGGGTTGGGAATTTAGATTTACTGAATGAGAGCGCTTCTGACGAAAGTGGAGATGAGTCTGAACTGATGCAGACGCAGACGCAGGAGGAGCAAAGCTCCTATTGTTTTACTAAAATTAGGCAATTTCTCCAGGTGACTAAGGGGAGCAGAGCTGTGAAAGTGGAAAATTACTTTCCAGATCTGGAGTTATTCGTGGCATCAGCTCGCAAATTTATGAAACTGAATGATGGGAATGAGACTTTCACTGATCAGGAAATTTATCGTTTAAAGAAACTGGTTGCTAAACTGAAATTGCAAATTACTAACAGTCATGTTGACTCTTAGTTTGTTTCTTCCCTTTTATGCTATGTGTGTGTTTTTTTACTGTACCCTATTTTTATCCTTTTTAATGCCCCACCTTAGAATTGGCACTCTCAATATTAATGGGGCCAGGGATGATGTAAAAAGGGCCTCTTTATACAAGCTTTTTAATTTAAAGAAACTTGACGTGCTGATGGTCCAGGAGACTCACAGCACTGTGGACATTGAGAGCCATTGGAGAAAAGAGTGGGATGGCTGCATTTTTTTTAGCCACAAATCCAGTAGCAGTGGGGGGGTGGCTGTACTTTTCTCTAGGGGTTGTGTGCCTGTCTCTTATGAGGTAGAAGAGGTGGTGAGAGGTCATTTCCTCTTATTAAAGGTACAGTTTGAAAACGTGAACTTCGTTTTTATAAACGTGTATGTGCCAACACAGAGAGCAGAGAGGATCAGGGTCTTTGACGTGCTTTCGGATACGGTTAAGTCCTGTGATCCAAATAGTTTTTTATTTCTGGGGGGTGATTTTAACTGTACATTAAACCACAGACTAGACAGGAACCATCAGGAGCCTCACCCTGCTTCTGCCAATAGGCTGAGAGAACTGGTGAAAACACATGAAATGGCCGATGTGTGGAGATCACATCATGGGGACCAGAGGCACTACACCTGGAGCCATGTCAAAGATAACCTTTTATCTATGGCTAGGTTAGACCGTTTTTATGGTTTTAAACATCAAATGAGTGTTTTTAAAAATAGTTGTATCTGTCCTGTTGGTTTCACTGATCACTGCCTGCTGTTTTGTTCTGTGTTTATTGAAAATGTAAAGTGTAAGAGTGCTTTTTGGCATTTTAACAATACACTTTTAAATGATGTGTTTTTTAAAGAGGTTTTTCATGATGTTTGGAAGTCACACAGGGAACAAAAACCCTCTTTTAGTTCTCTCCAATTGTGGTGGGATTTTGGTAAGGCCCAGATAAAACAACTCTGCCAACAGTACACTCAAAATGTCACTCGTAGCTTGACCCAATCCTTGAAAGTTCTGGAGACTGAGGTGGTAGAACTAGAGGAGTTGCTCAGTTCTACAGGAAAACAGGAGCACTTAGAGGCTCTCAAGTCAAAAAGGTCAGCCTTGGCTAGCTTGCTAGGGGTCACCGCACAGGGTGCTCTGGTCCGCTCACGCTACATGGATGTAGCTCTGATGGACTCGCCCTCCCAGTACTTTTTTGGACTGGAGGGGAAAAATGGACAGAGAAAGCTCATTCACTCCTTGTTGGGCGATGACGGGAGAACAATCTCCACAGCAGCAGAGATCAGGAAACACGCTGCTAGCTTTTACAGTGAATTGTTTAGAGCAGAGTGGAGGGAGGACACGTCACTGGGCCAGGTTTTCCTTGATGGTCTTCCAGTGCTCTCAGAGGACCTTGTTGCCGGCTTGGATGCTCCACTGTCTCTGTCTGAGCTGCATACGGCGCTAATGAGCCTCCAGAATGGAAAATCACCAGGCATAGATGGTCTCTCTGTGGACTTTTTTAAGGAATTCTGGCCCCTGCTTGGTCCAGACCTGCTGGAGGTTCTCCAAGATAGCTTGGAAAGGGGGACCCTACCCACGACCTGCAGGAGGGCCATCATCACACTGTTGCCGAAAAAGGGGGACCTCCAGAGCCTAAAGAACTGGAGGCCAGTCTCTCTGCTCTGCACAGACTACAAGATTCTCTCAAAAGCTCTGGCCCGAAGACTGAGAAAGGTGATGAGTGAGCTCATTCATGTAGACCAGACTTAGTGTGTGCCTGGCAGGCTGATTAGTGACAACGTCACTTTAATTCGGGATATTTTGGAGGTCTCTGGTTCATTGGCGGTAGAAACTGGTTTGATTTCAATTGACCAGGAAAAGGCGTTTGATCGGGTTGAACACCAATATTTATGGACAGTTTTAACAGCTTTTGGGTTCAGCCCAGGCTTCATAGCCAGGATACGGGTCTTGTACAGTGACATTGAGAGTGTGCTGAAGATAAATGGGGGCCTGTCTGCCCCCTTTAAAAGTCCAGAGGGGGGTTCGGCAGGGCTGCCCTCTCTCAGGGATGCTGTACTCCCTCGCTATAGAGCCTTTGCTTCACTGCCTGAGAAGGGATCTATCAGGAGTTACTTTTCCTGGCTGTGACACCACGTTCAAGCTGTCGGCCTATGCAGATGATGTAGTCATTCTGCTAAATAAGCAGAGTGACATTGACGTTCTGGTTAGGAGTGTCAATCTTTTTGGCCAACTTTCCTCTGCAAAGATAAACTGGGGAAAAAGCGAGGCTCTGATGGTGGGGGAGAAACTAGAAAATCAGCTTACGCTGCCGGGTGGGTTGATTTGGAAAAAAGGAGGTTTTAAGTATCTTGGTGTCTTTATTGGAAATCAGCAGTTTGAGCAAAAAAATTGGGATGGGGTCATAGAGAAGATTAACGGGAGACTAAACAAGTGGAAGTGGCTAATGCCAAGAATATCTTTTAGAGGAAGAGTGCTCATTTTAAATAATCTTGTTTCCTCATCCCTGTGGCACCGCCTCATGTGCATGGACCCCCCTGCTGGTTTGTTGTCCAAAATTCAGTCTGTTTTGGTGGACTTTTTTTGGGGGGGTGGACTCCACTGGGTTCCTCAAGCCCTGTTATTTCTTCCCAAAGAGGAGGGGGGGCAAGGAGTGATTCATTTAGCTAGTAGAGGTGCTGCTTTTAGACTGACTTTCATACAGAGACTGCTGACGGGCCCCCAGGACCTGGTATGGAGGCCTTTGGCCTGTGTTATTTTACAGAGAGTCCTTGGGCTTGGGCTAGACCTCCCTGTGTTTTTAATGGATTTTAAGAACTCTAATGCACTGTCTTTACCCAGTTTTTACCGCAGTCTCTTTTCAGTGTGGACTCTTTTTAAAAAACAAAGAGGGCCATGCGATTCCCTCTACTGGTTGTTGAGGGAGCCGCTGGTTTTTGGTGGTCGCCTTGGTGTCCTGCCGGGAGTTGGAAGGACCTTCCTTGGTAGGCTGTGTTCCAGGAACATTCTCACTCTGAAGCAAGTGGTGGAACTGGCTGGTCCTGGCCTCAACAACGCCTCAGCTTTAGCAGCTCATCTTGGTGTCAGGTCGAATCGTTTCATCGATGGTCTTCTTGCACACTGGAAACAGGAGCTTCATGGACTTGAGCACTCCCTACTCTTGGACTTTAGCAATGGCACGCTGCAGCCAGAAAGCACTGACCCCTTTCCCTCTCTCACGCTCTATATGGACTTTGACGTCGCTCCTTGCTCCTTACTGGCATTCTGTGCTCCCACTGGTGTGGACTTTGGAGGAGCCAGTGGTAAGGCACTCTACAGACCACTCAACAAGGACCGATTGAACACCTGTGTGGACACTCCTTGGAGAGCCTATTTTAAACTAGGAAAAGGGCATCGGCCTGCCTGGAGGGCTCTTTACAAAGCCCCTCTCCCTAAGAGGCATGGAGACTTACAGTGGAGGGTCCTGCATGGTATTATAGCTGTCAATGCTTTTGTTTCTGTGATTAACAGCAGTGTCAGTGATCAGTGTGTTTTTTGTTCCTCTAGGGAGACAGTTTTTCATTGTTTTATTGAATGTCAGCGCCTGAGTGGCCTCTTTGAACTTCTCACAAAACTTTTTCATATTTTTAAGGAAGTTTTCTCTAAGCAGGTTTTCATTTGTGGTTTTATGTACAATCGTCGTTTTAAGCAGAAGTGTCAACTACTGAACTTTGTTTTAGGACAGGCAAAGTTGGCTATCTATGTAAGCCGGAGAAGAAAACTTGAAAATGTTGAGAATGATGTTGATGTCAAAATTTTATTTGTGAGGCTACTTAAAGCCAGAATCAGGCTGGACTTTCAGTTTTTTATGGGGAATGGGGATGTGGAAGGTTTCAGGACCCTCTGGTCCCTGGAGAATGTCCTCTGCTCAGTTCATGATGGACAGCTTTTTTTGGGGCGTTTTTTGGGGGATTAATTTTCTGTGTAACATAGCATGATATAGAAATTGTATTGACTGATGGACAAGTGTGTTTATTAAAGATCTTTTAAAAATCAAATCTCTCTCTCTCTCTCTCTCTCTCTCTCTCTCTCTCTCTCTCTCTCTCTCTCTCTCTCACGCTCACACACTCTCTCACTCACACACACACAAACACTCACACGCAAAGAAACTTTAGTGTAAAACTTCAGGCTTATGGTTAGGCACCGAGGATCCAAGTGTGGAAGCACCATCACTAGGGAGCCATCACCAGCAGAGAAAGTGCGAAGTCCACAACTACAGGAACACCACCTCATGACCACCCAAGTCCAACCCAAGGGGTCGACACTGCATGTGTGGTGCTGCAGTGTACGATCCCCTCAGCCGGGTAGACCAGGGCAATCACAGGCCAGCGCCCTGCAGCCCGAAAACAGACACAATTCCCTGTGGGCGGAACGCCGGAGCTTGGACAGGGTGATTTTAAAAAAAAAAATTTAAAAAAAAAAAAAAAAAAAAGGTCACTGGTAATTAAGAAGATAATTTGCTGATACAAAGACTAGTCCATTAAGATGCCTAGAAGAATAAAACAATACTTGAACACAGTCAAACATACATATATTCATAAGTATTAATAATTTGCAGTAAGATAAGTAATTGTAACATAAAATATGTTTAAAATCATAAATTAAGACAATTAAAATGGGAAACTTAAACAAAAGCAAGGTTAAAATAGTAGGGCTATTTGAAGAAAATGATCAAAGTAAAAAATAGTTTTACTGATAAATATGCTCCATTTCTGGTTTAAATTAGCCTTTTTTTTTTTGCAAATCAGTATTTTATTTTAGTATTAGATGTTCAAGCGTCTACTGGTACATTTGCATAATTTTATTTAAAAATTTATAACCTTTTAGTTATGCTGAAGGGTTTTCTAAATGAGTGAGTTTTCTGTCGTAAATTTGCTGTTTCTTATAAAGTTGCCTTTCAGTTTGAAACTTGTTACTGTGAATACTCCTCAGTGAGGAGCTGTAGCATTTATTGTTGTTTAAAAGCAGCCTACTCTACATTTACTGCTGTTGACAGCCTATTAATGTGGTCTCAGCATGCAACACATACATACAGTACCTTAGAAGACGTACTCCGGGGCACACTGCTACCTCTGTCTCTGGCCCCCTGACTCTCGCTTGACCACTTGCACCGAGGTATCGATTGGAGCTCCCTCTGCTGGTGGACTGTATAACTGTATTTAAGAATGCCATTCCAAATACATGTATGTTCAAACGGGATATAAATAAATAATTGATTTTTGGAAATGGACTGGCGGGCCTCAGTGGATCACATCGGGGGCCGCCAGTTGCCCATCCCTGCTGTAGACCTTTGCAATCTTATTGTTGCAAAACATAGTGATGGCATTGGTTACAGGTGCATTTCTAAACTGCTCAATGTTCCAGTGAGCACTGTTGGAGCCACCATTCGGAAGTGGAAAGAACATAATTTTACCATAAACTGGCCACGACCAGGATCTCCTCACAAGATTTGTGATAGAGGAGTCAAAAGAATTATCGCAAGAGTTATTCAAGAGCCAGAGACCACTCATGGAGTGCTCCAGAAAGACCTGCAGTTAGCAGGTACTCAACCGACATGGGCTTGATGCCCACTCACCTTGCAAGACTCCATTGCTGAAGAAAAAGCATGTAGAAGCACGTTAAAAGTTGGCTGCACATTTGGGCAAGCCAGTAAAATACTGGGAGAAAATAGTCTGGTCAGATGGGACCAAAATTGAACTTTTTGGATGGCACAACACACAGCATGTTTGGGGGAGAAATGGCACTGCACATCCCATCATGGTGTGGGGGTGTTTTTCAGCACATGGTACAGGCAGACTTCATATAATTGAAGGAAAGATGAATGGACACATGTACAGAGACATCCTTGATAAGAATCTGTTGCCATCTGCCAAGATGCTGAAGATGAAATGAGGGTGGACATGTCAGCAAGACAATGATCCCAAACATACAGCCAAGGAAACTCTCAGCTGGTTCCAGAGAAGGAAAATAAAGCTGCTGGAATGGCCCAGTCAGTCACCTGACCTGAATCCAATTGAAAATCTATGGAACAAACTAAAGATCAGAGTTCATAGAAGAGACCCACAGAACCTTCAAGATTTGAAGACAGTTTGTGTGGAAGGATAGGCTAAAATCACTCGTGAGCAATGCCTGCGCCTAGTTCCTCCATACAGGAGGTGTCTGGAAGCTGTTGTTACCAACAGCTGCACGGTGGCGCAGTGGTTTAGCACTGTGGCAGCACAGTTTTACCCTCGGCCGGGGGATCGCGGGGATCATGAGATCGTGGGTTCGATCCCAGCCCCCGACCAACAGTGAGCTGTGTGGAGTTTGCATGTTCTCCCCGTGTTGCGCGGGTTTACTCCGGGATTTCTCCGGTTTCCTCCCGCACACCAAAAACATATAGGTTTAGGGTGCTCGTGCACGCAGCGACCAGCAGCCGGTGGCTTGTCACCAGACTGCAAACCAAGTCTACCTACGGGTACAAATAAGTAACAAAAAAAAAAAAAGGTTTTTCTACTAAATATTAAAAGAATTTTACCAAGTGTGTTCAATACTTATTCCCAGTGTCATTCCAATTTATTAAATATAACTTGTTTTGTGAACACAGTTGCCTTGATTTCTTTGTATGTATGGATTACTTGGGTTGTTACTGGTGTGTGTGTGTGTGTGTGTGTGTGTGTGTGTGTGTGTGTGTGTGTGTGTGTGTGTGTGTGTGTGTGTGTGTGTGTGTGTAATATGGTATTTGTATAAATTGGATTCATTGCACCAGAGTGTAAAACTGACACCCACTCATCTTTCATTAGAGAAGAAAACTTGCAGTATTAAAGTGTGCAGTGGAGTGCAGTTTGGTCATGTGTTTGACTTGATTGTAATCACTGAATATTTTGCTCTTTTTCATCACAGGTGCAATATAATTCCAGCCATGAGGAAATCTGACTGTAAACACTGGAGCTGAAGTGAAAAGACAGAAATAAAGGGAGGCTCATCCACCTTCACCTTTACACAATTCTACAGGTAGACTAAACAAACTTGACTCTTAAATTGTGATTTTTATTGTTATTGTTTGGATATCTGAATTACCTGATCTGTTCCTTTTTCAACAGTGAGCCCAGTTACATGGTCACAATGATCCGATTACTGGTAACAAACAGATAATGGCAATCATCAGATTTGATGCATTTACAGTACATGCACTGAATAAACAGATTATTGGGCAGTAAACTACTTAAGTTTTAAAGTTTAATGTTTATTTGAAAGGTACATTACATACTCATGGACATTAATACAAATGTAAGTATGCCAGATTTAGCAATGCTGCTCATTTGCATCTGCAGTCCCCCAGCATTAATGTGTTATAGGATTTTTCATAAACTGAAAATGGCCTTTATCTGATTATTCTGTTTACAGGGCTATTTGAATAACCAGTTAACTCTAGAAATGTGATTAGAACTGGTTTATTATAATTGTTTGTATAGACATTTGTGTGTTAAAATCCCTTTCCTGTTAACGTTGGACAGATGATAGAGGGATCAACGAATCTTAAACTGGGTCACTGTTGAAAACTTCCCACCCTACAAGCTCAGCTCTCTCATCTGCATAATAGTGAACCAACCCCCCTGTTTCACTTATTCAGAGCAGGTCTACAAAGTGCTGAAGTTTCAGGCCGAGACCGTTTATTTTCCAAGTTTCCCGTGGGGTGGGAGGGGGTTGAGACCAGTTTTTGGGGTTGGCAGCTTTGGATTAGAATTTGCTTTTCATTGCATCTCATTTTGTTGTGAAATTTTTCTTATTTAGTTTTTTTGGGGGGGATTGGACATCTCTAAGCTATAGTGATTGAAGGGATCTTGAGGTTTGTCTGTGGTTTGGAGTCTTTCATGAGTTAGGCAGTAATGCAAATCCTTATGTCAACTTGTCATCATCACACGGGAAGCCCACAGCAATCATTGGATTCAGCAGAGAGGAAGGCACGTGTGCACGACAGTTCATTCCCTGCTGCGGGCAGAGCTTGATGCTGACTCACTCCCTGATTGAGAAAAGAGCTTGTAGGGATTGGGTGTGGTAAAAGGAAGCAATTTTGGTCATAGAATGACTCTCTAGGCAAGGAGAGGCTGATTCCGAATGTCCCCACTTCCCCTCACACTCTTGAACCTGTGAAGTTCATGTCCACTTTCTCAGCCAACTCCATAAGAAGAGCTGCCACATCAGAAATATTGCTAACAAAAATGTCTGGCTGGCATGTTATGTTTACAGATTTTCATTTTAGGACTGGACCCAAATATTCAGTTGTCCAGATATTTGTTCACACATTACATTGGTATGTGGATTCCTAATTTGATATTTGAATATTTGTGTTCTCCCCCTAACTGCTTGGTTTTTCAAAAGGTTTCAACCTCCTCTCCCCTGCCTAATAAAAAAATACAAATTTCCGAGAAAAGAATGTCACAGATTTACAATAAAAAGGTACCAACTTTATGACAAAGATTAAAAAAAAATCCTGTAAACATCACAAATTTACATGACTAAATTTATACATATATTGGAAAAAGCTGAATTTGCCAGAGACGCTACATTAAAATCACAAGAAAAAAAGTGCATATTTATAAGAAAAATGCAGTAAGTTTATGAGGGGGATAAAGGTCTCAAATTTATGAGAAAAGTTGCAAGTTTATTGACAAAACAGTGATGCTGCTACAGTCCACAAGGGAGAAGAAAGTCTTTCCAAAGTATTCAGAGTTTCTGATATTTGTGGCTAGGTGATATGGTTAAAAAAAAAAAAATCATATTCCAGTGCGGTTTT